>CM065590.1:139463543-140063543 GCA_033119425.1 Bufotes viridis
CTTGCAATAAACCTCCAGGAGCTTCAAATTACACCTCTGAGTGCTTAAATATTTCAGATAATGGTCTTGAAACATAAAGGACAATATTTTGCATCGGTGGTAGTCATATTTTTTCTTAGATCATTATTGTATTGTATACCTTGTACTTCCTTAGAAATAACTTCCAGTGAGCATCTATCAGTCAGACAATGTGAAGCTTCAAAACAATGATATCTGATCAATTACTGTTCATGGTTTACCAGATCTATCTTTAACTGGGCTAAGAATTACCTATCAGATCTCCATGACAATAACTAAGGGTCTTGTGATAATATGCAGAGCATTCGTCTGCAAGAGAAATTCCATTCAGTCTGTGTTGCTGATAATATCTGGGCTGAGTGCATCTATAAATGAGTTTATTTGAATATATGCTGGCTTATCTTCCTAGCTCTGATGCAAATCTGTGATGAATCTAATGATCTGTGACAACATGTATGCAGTCTGGTTTACTATGAATAGTGATGTTTAGGACAAAAAAAGCATATTGTCTAATAAGCATTGTGTGTTTTGATATGCTGAGAATACATTGCTTATTTTGTGAATATTAGATGTGCCATTCACGAGAAAGTATAGCAAAAGCCTTCTGGCTGATATATTCTGCCACATTTGTACGGTAGCTATTTGGAACTATGTCCTGACACATCTCCAGACTCAAATTTGCATTCACCTGGGGTCTAGGCTGCTGGAAGCTGCAGGTCTAATTAAAATTTTATTTTATTTTTTACATTTTGTATTGATTATATGGTTGTCTGATTTAGATAATCTGTTTCCATATAGGAGGACCACAGGCAACCATTTGACTGTAATAGTCAAATGGCTAGTAACTGTCTTGAGATATGTTTGACAGGTACTGTACATACACACTCACCCTTTCCAGTTAGGCTTTGAAACATATTTTTATATCTCAATAACTAACGTTGTACAATGTACTGTTGGCAACCATTACATTTTTAGTTTGCTGCCGATGCAGTTCTTCTTTTGTAAAATTGCTTCATGCTAAAATGGTACTTTGAAAGTGATCTGATCAAATCTATCTGCTGGGTAGGGTCCACAATGATAAAAAGGGGTTATCTAGGCTTTATACTTAGTATAGGTCATGAGTATTAGGTCAGTGGGGTCTAACTCTCTACTAGAGATGAGCGAATTTCATGTTATGAAATTTATTCGTGCTTCATTTGGTGGTAAAAGCAGGACCATATTCTGAATATGGTGATGCAAAACAATTTTTAAATTAAGCTGTCCTTCTTTATGTATGTTATAATTAGTAATGAGCAAATTTCTTAACATTCAATTCTGCTCAGATTTGTCCAGATCGTCTGGCAGATCCAATTTGGGTCCAAATTAATTCCACCCAAAACTCTCTGTCTTCCTCTTTTTTATGAAAAATTTGGATTGAATTTCTGAATTCCAAAATCTGTTCACCCATCTTTACTCATAATATGCGCATTACCCCACTCATAAGTTTGCATGATGGGATAAAAAAGGAACTGTCACCAGGATCAACCCTATTAAACCAGGCATATAGCTCAGTAGAGTTGATCATGCTATGTAAAACGATACCTGCCTTTCCATTGTAAGTGACAGTGTTGTGGAGAAATTCGCATCTAGTTCTCACACCTGCGCAGATGGTAACAGACATGGCACGTGCGCACTGAAAATCTTCGCTGCTCGACAACAGCAGAAGATGGTGTGCGCATGCGCCGTGTTTGCTACCATCTGCCCAGGAGCAAGAACTCCGCTCTAGACATGGAGTCTAGCACCGTCAATCTAAGGGGTGGGGGTGGGTGTTTAGAGCATGGGAGGCATGCGACACCAGTGGCGTCTCTGGAGTGGTACTCAAAATGTAGAAGTCCACCTCTTGGTGCTCCAATTCCTTATTTGCATAGGAATAAAAGTGAATTTCTCCACAACGCCGGCACCTACAAAGGAAATACAATTATTGTTTTGCACAGCATGATCGACCCTACCAGGATATATGCCTGGTTTATTAGGGTTTGAGCCTGTTGACAGAGCCTCCTTAAACAGCTCATTTGACAGTTGTATATTCCATGTTTCTAATTTATTGTCAATATCCAAAGATCTCAAGGCATTCAAGTGCTTTACGGCAAGTAGGGAAAAAATCAACAGACTGGGAGGGATAATTGCTTCCTGTTTATGTCCCTAATTATATATGTTAGATTGTTATTATAGACAGATCCCAATGCCAGTGCCAGGTGTCTGTTACCATTCAACAGAAATGTGAAAAACTAGCAAATGCTGTCAGAAATATTAAGTATCTGTAGAATTGTTTACAATTTGTATTCATTACAGGATATGTATTTGTGAAGGTAAGGCACAAAACAGACTTTTAAAGACCGGAGGGGTGGGGGTGGGGGCGAGTGAACTACTTGAAATTTACAGCTTCATTTGAAAATGGAAGTTCTGAGAAAATATAACATAAAGCAGATTTTGTATTCAGTGACTGGTGCGGACCTAACAGTGGGGGCCAGAAAGGTTTGTCCTTGCTGAGAGCCTTTTCAAAGGAGATGAACAGAAATGTTTATTTATTTAGTTCGCTTTGGGAAGTGGCTTTTTTACAAAAAAAAAAAAAAAAAGGGAAAAAAGGCAGCCATATTTTAATGCTTTGGCTGCAAATTATATGGGAGTCAGAATAGCTCCATTATTATATTTCAGTAGCATTGGAGGGTTTCGTTTGAAAATATATTTATTCTTCTCTTGTGAAACTGTTGTAATAAAAAAGAAGTAGCAAGCTGTGTTGGCTCCTACTTTAAGTGGCTTCTGGTTGTAAACCGCTATGGGTGAGAATTGGCAGACAGTGGCTTTATACAGGACTGTGGCTAATTATCATTTGGAAACATATTAACATCACACCCGTTGACATATCATAGTTTTGTTATTGTAGATTTCAGGGATGGAGATGACAGTTATTATGTACAAGCTGTCCATGATATCCTGCGAACACTTCTAGTGAGAGAGCGAGCACAACAGCAAGCTCATTCATCAGTAAGAGGATTAGCCATTTGCCATTATCAGAATAATAATTTAATTAGAGGAGGAAATAATCCAAGTACAGTCAGGCACCTTTCTTATTCTAATTCTGATATGGTCCAATGTCGGATTGGGGTGCCCACCAGTGGAAATTATTCTAGGGGCCCACCCTGCACATGCATATTTGCAGTTTAGCACACAATACAGTGTGCAAAACAGAACAGTATTGTGCACTGCTATATATCAAATTGTTTCTCATTAAGCAGCTCATTGTAGTTGATAACCGCTCCCTTTACACAGGGCGACAGAGCAGGAGATTTTTGGGAAGGAAGCCTGCTCTTTAACGGAAGAGAACGCTGTGTTTACATGCAGTGATCTTCATTGTATGGGGAGCAGTGATCACTATCCCCATACTGACTAGTTGTTTGCCGGCAGCAGATCGTGATTACACAGCACAATCTACTCCCAGTAAATGATCATTTTTATGTGCGCACTAACTAACGAATTACAGTATCCGATGAATGAGCGTTTCGTTCGTTCATCAGGTAATTAGCCTACATGGCATCCACCGCAGCCATTATGCCCAAGAGCTACTAAAGCGAGCAACACGGTAACCTGTGTCACAGTGAACTACACTGTGACAACATGTCTATATTTTTTTTTACATAATAAAGCATTTTTTTTTAAGTACATGTTTCCATTTCTGAAAGCCATATATTTTTATATTTTTCTACCAATGATCTTCTTTAGGAGCTCTTTTTTTGCAGGAAGAGTTTACATATTTATTGTTGCATTTTTGGGGTGCATATGATTTTTTGATCATTCAACATTACACTTTTTTTTTTTTTTTTTTTTATGGCATTCACCTGAGGGGATAGGTCATGTAATTTTTATAGAGCAGATCGTTACAGACGCAGCGATGCCTAATATGTCTATTTTTTTTTTTCTATTAAAGGGATTCTCTCATCTCAGACAATGGGGGCATATTGCTAGGATATGCCCCCCAATGTCTTATAGGTGCGGGTCACACCGTTGGGACCCACACCTATACTGAGAATTGAGCCCTGAAAGTGGTGGAGGGCGCTCTGCGCATACGCAGCTACCCTCCATTTATTTTCTATGAGGCCGCCACAAAATAGCTGTGCGCTGGCTCTGCTGTTTCCAGCGGGCCCATAGAAGTCAATAGGAGCGGTGGCTGGTCATGCGCGGTGCGTTCCGATTCACTTCTATGGAGAGACCACTTGGTGGTGGCCAGACTGGAGTCCTCCAGACACCACCTTGCAGGGCTCCGTTACTGATATAGGTGGGACCCACATCTATAAGAAAAGCCATATGCCCCCATTGTCGGAGATAAGACAATCCCTTTAAGTTTTACACAGTGAAAAATATCTTTTTGTTTTGCCATTTTCTGAAAGCAATATTTTTTAAAATTTTTTGGGGATATTGTCTTATGTAGGAGGTTGTTTTTTGCAGGATGAGGTGACAGTTTGATTGGTACCATTTCGGAGTACATCCGATTTTTAGATTGCTAGGCATTAGACTTTGTTTTGGCACTGTTTTTATTGCGTTTTTTTATGGCATTCACCTGAGGGGATAGATCGTGTCATATTTTTAAAGAGCAGGTCGTTACAGACGCAGGGATATTGAATATATGCCTGTTTTTATTTTTTTCTGTTATTTAAAATTTTATATGACTTTATTATGGGAAAGCTGCATTTTTATTTTTTTTTACTTGAAACCTAGGTATCCTACAGGTTAATACAAAAACAAAAAACAACTGAAGCACAACATGAAACAAAAAAAACTGTATTTCTTTACATTTACGTCTATGGAGCTGTGTGAGGACTTATTTTTTGAGGGGCCGATCTGTACTGTATTGATACCGTAAGTTGGAGTGTGTATGAATTTTTTAGCAATGTTTACTCAAATTTTTGTACCATGCAATCATAATTGTGATATAAAATTACAACATGTTGCAGGAAAACTACAACTCCCAGCAGGTCCTGAAGGTTTGCATCTCACAGGGCATGCTAGGAGTTGTAATTTCCAGAGGGGAATGCAGTAAAATGTGAAATTATAGTTTTATTAAACTATAGATTTAACTATATTTTATACTGTCTTGGGGAGGGGGGCACTAGCGGCAGCCTGTAATGTCCACCACTGAGTCACAGGCAGCTTCTGTTTCATGGGGGACAAAGCAGCACCACCAGCACGTCTACACACTCAGGAGCACAGTAATAGCCCGCCGTTGCGCTCTGCAGACTCTAGAATATGGGCGGGCGACAGGGCTCTGTGAGGACGCAGTGTGCATGCAGCACAGGGAGTGAGAAGAAAGCGCAGGCACCGCGCCACATGTATCAAGAGGTGGTCCTGCCGCCCACTGAAAGCTGGCAGCGCCAGCCACCAGCATCACTACAGGGCAAGTTCAGTGGTGAGATGATCAAGATCATCTCGTCACCTTCTGTATGTCTGTGTAGCTCTGCTCTTCCTATTAAAGCGGCAGGCAGCAGCGCTTGCCAACAGACAGCTGGGGCTGCCTGCCGCTGCTGATTAATATGTAAACAGTATTGAGGAGTATTTTTAGCCAAGGAGGAGTACGAATTTTGCGCTTATTCACATATATAATGCATAGGCCCACATAAAGTTATGAGGCTGATATTTCTGCAGGGAAACCATTGCTAGTCTCCCGTGCAGAAATAACTGTAGACAATTTTACATTTATCCAACATCATACACTAAACATAAGGCCACTGCTGTCATACACAGCGCCCACCTGAGGCTGCCATACACAGCGCCCACCTGAGGCTGCCATACACAGCGCCCACCTGACGCTGCCATACACAGCGCCCACATGACGCTGCCATACACAGCGCCCGCCTGACACTACTATATACATATTACATACACAGCTCTACCACATGCCCATTGCACAAATAGAACTACTATGTGCACATTGCACACAGAAAACTGTACAATAGACTGGTTACACTGAGAAAGCCCTGCTTTATACACACCTTCCATACATAAATTACCTCTTCATTCTTCACCAGCACAGTCATACAGGGAGCCGTGTTCCCCAAACTCCTCCCACACACATGGCTGATCACATGACTGTGACATCACCACATCATAGGATAGAAAAATGGGTAACCATAGGTGGTTACATTATGATCCATCTCTTGTGTTGGCCACAGGATAAAAGCTGCACCTAGCCCTTTATACCTTTCTCAGGAAAATAAGTAAAGAACTACATATAAGCTCCCATTCCTCAGCCACATTTCAGACTTTGGGGTCATTAACTATACTGAAATACGCCTAAATTAGTCATATTGCAGGCGGAGATAGTGGTGCAACGGTTAGCTGCACCGCTATCTGCGACTTCACCCCGCTTATGCCAGGTCTAAAATTGTGGGTGTTCCGGGTGGGGAAGGGCCGGCTGTCTAAGTCATAGAAAATGGTCCAAATGTAAGACAGCAAGGAAGCTGTCTTACATTTAGAACTGGTGCAGGATGTGGTGAAGTTATGTAGAGGCTGGCGCCTCTTCGTAACTCTGCCAGATCCTCTGCCAGCTATGGACCCTTATTAAAACCGGCATCTAAAACGCTGTTCTTAATAAATGGGTACCTTTGTGTCTAGGATGCAGTATACCCCATTCAATTCAATGTCTGTAATAGGGAATAGCTGACCAGCTAATTAACATTTAGAGATGAGCAAATTTGGTTTACGAATCAATTTTAGGTCTCCAAGAGCAGTGTTCCTCAACTCCAGTCCTCAGGGCCCACCTGCCGGCCATGTTTTCAGGATTTCCTTAGTATTGAGCAGGTCCATGTATCAGGACTTACCTCTGGTATTCATTCTGTGGGATATTCTCAAATCATGACCGGTAGGTGGGCCCTGAGAACTGGAGATGCAGAGCACTGTCCTAACACTCATATTTCTTCTCTCTTGTTTGTCACTTGAATCACTAAAAATTCAAATTTGGATTCACTTTGAATTTTTAAAAAGTTGTGTCAAATCTGATTCAGTTACAGTCAGATACATATATATTTGGACACTGACACAAATTTTGTTTTTATTACCGGTTTACTAAACCATATTCAAGTTATAGCTTTCATTTGAGGGTATCCACAGTAAAATTGAATGAAGGGTTTAGAAGTTTCACCTCCTTTACATGTGGCACCCTGTTTTTAAAGGCTGTTTCATGGGCAGGTGTGGGCAATTCCTTCATTATTTCATTCTCAATTATTTTTAGGAGGGCATCCAAGCGCGCGCAGACGTTATTGCTCCAAGCCTCTGACGAAGCCGCATTGCGGCGAAACATGTTGGGTGGAAGAGTGTTAGGCGCAGCATTTTAGGCAGGAATGGAGGGCTAATACGGCCATGAATGTGTGTGACCACCACTGTTTGTTTAGGGGCAGATATCTTAGGCCTGTGAGACACCTAACAGAGAGATAGCTCTCAGGGACAGGAATTAAATGTAGCGTGCTGGTACTGAGCCGCAGTTCCTACACAATGGAACTGAGTAGTGCTCTTGGTCTGAATGTGAATTGACTGTATGTGATTTTCACCAATCATACCATCCTATTACCATTGGCAATAAGTGCCACGAGTTTGTGCGAGACTGAGTGCGATACTTACCAATTCTAGTGTCATAATTCCATAATAGACACCATTAAGAGTGTGAATGAGAAATAAATTCCCACTCCTAACTGTACCACAGGGTGGCCAGCAGAGACTTAATAATAGTTGTGTCAGCTCAAATAAAATAAGAACATTGCCAGCACTCTCAGTAAGATAACACTCAATGGTAGCAACCTAGGTTGCACCTAATTGTACACCAATGAACTCCTAGTTTTGCAGTAGTACCACACATGCAAACAACACCTGATCCTTAATGTAGCCTAGCTATCCTCAGGTTTATGACAGGCCCTGCGCCCATGGAATAAACAAATGGTTTATGTAGTGTGAGGTGGCACCAATTGCAAGTGAGGAACCGTCACCCCCTCCTCATTCCTGATAGTTTTAACCTATCCCTGTAGGTCTTGTGATTTTAGATTTGTAACAATAAAGATATTTAGTTTAGGACTCCTACAGGGATCTTTGTCGGTCCACTGACCGAATTGAGAATTTGTCATTCTCAATTTAGCACATAAAAGGCCTGGAGTTGGTTTGAGGTGTGGTGCCTGCAGTTTGACGATTTTGCTGAGATGTAAACATGCAGTCAAAGGAGCTCTCCATGCAGGTGAAACAAGCCATTCTTCATCTGCGAAAACAGAATAAACCCATCTGAGAAATTGCTACACTATTAGGAGTGGCAAAATCTACAGTTTAGTATATCCTGAGAAAGAAAGAAAGAAAGCACTGATGATGACCTCAACAATGCAAAAAGACCTGAACACCAACGGAAGACAAGAGTTGTGGATGATCGCAGAATAATTACCATGGTGAAGAGAAACCCCCATTGAAAGGCATTAATCCGGATCTGGCCTTAAGCTAAACGTCGTTTCGGCGCATCGCCGGATCCGACGTTTAGCTTTTTATCAATGGTTGCCATGGCAGCCAGGACGCTAAAGTCCTGGTTGCCATGGTAAAGTGTAGTGGGAGCGGGGAAGCAGTATACCTACAGTCCGTGCGGCTCCCGGGGCGCTCCAGAGTGATGTCAGGGCGCCCTACACGCATGGATCACGTGATCCATGCGCATGGGTCGCTCTGACGTCATTCTGGAGCGCCCGGGAGCCGCACGGACTGTAAGTATACTGCTCCCCCGCTCCCCACTACTACTATGGCAACCAGGACTTTAATAGCGTCTTGGCTGCCATAGTAACCTCAAAGCATTTCGAAGACTGATCAGGATCCTGATCAGTCTTCTAATGCTTTCAGGCGACTTGCGTTCTGACGGATCCGGCGGGACGGAAGTGCCTGCCGGATCCTCAGAACGCAAGGCTGAAAGAGGCCTAAGACTACATTTTAGACAGAAAGGCCCACAAACAGCAACTGAAAACCGCTGCAGTAAAGGCCTGGCAGAGCATTAAAAAGGAGGAAACACGATGTCTGGGGATGTCCATGAGTTCAAGACTTCAGGCGGTCATTGCCAACAAAGGGTTTTCAACCATGTATTAGAAATTAACATTTTATTTACAATTATTTAAGTTGTCCAAGTACTTTTGAGCCCCTTAAATGAAGGGATTGAGTTTAAAAAATGCTTTAGTTCCTGACATTTTTATGCAATAATTTGTTTAACCCACTGAATTATAGCTGAAAGTCTGAACTTCAACTGCATCTGAATTGTTTTGTTCAAAATCCATTGTGGTAATGTACAGAACAAAAATTACAAAAATGTTGTCCCTGTCCAAATGTATATGGACCTAACTGTATAATTAATAAACTCATCTCAACTAAAGATACTTCTCGCTGTTGCTTTGAGAGGTTCTCCATTAGATGTTTCAGGAACCCTGTGAATTCTCACATCTGTGGCTTTACAGAATAAATGTATATCGTATAGGTTCCTGTGAGTTCTGTGTATGGCCCATATATGAAACTCACTGTTAGGCCTCTTTCACACGGGCGTCATGTTTGACGCCCGGATAAGAGGCGGGTGCGTTGCGGGAATATGCGCGATTTTTCCGCGCGGGTGCAAACGCTTGTAATGCGTTTTGCACGCGCGTGGGAAAAATCGCCATGTTTGGTACTGTGGGGAGTCGCTCTGGTAGATAGCAGTGCGGGTGCAGTACAGAGGCAAAACAAGAAGTCCAGAAAGTGCAATAAACAGTGTTTTATTCACACTTGCACAAAATAAACGATAAACAGTCTCTTGGTGTTAATTCACACTCAGCAAACACAAAAAAACAAAACCAAAGAGTCCAAAACCAGGTTCAATCACCTGTGAGATGTTTAGGTGTGCGTTCGCACCTGGCGGTCGGCCCAGCCGCAGGATAATCAACCTTCAGGCTTCCAGGACGACTGCACGACTCCTTGCTGAGCTCATCCTTCCAGCCCAGAGAGCAACACAACACTAGCAGCAGCTCCAGGACAATCACACACCCCACACCCAGCTGCTGGCTGTGTTATAAAGGCCCTGGAAAACCCGGCCTGGACCGTGGGGAGTAGGCACCCACCCAACTCTTTGCCTACTCCCAGTAAGAGCCGGCCCGGATTGGCTTTGCACTAGCTGCTGCTGACACACCAAAAATCCGGCTCTTACCTCACCGAGGCCAGGAACCTCGGTGACACGTACCTCCCGTCCATGACGGCACCTTGCGCCCTCTTACATACCTCCCCCTTTGTTCAACCCCGACAGGGTGAACACACGCCAAACACTGTACTCGAGACAGTGCATCCGCATTTCCTTGCAAGCGGCCTGCCCTGTGTTCCACTGTGAACTTAAAGTTCTGCAGAGACAAGAACCATCTGGTGACCCGAGCATTCCTGTCTTTTGCCTGGCACATCCACTTTAGAGGGGAATGGTCGGTCACCAGACGGAACTTTCTCCCTAGCAGATAATAGCGGAGAGACTCTAGTGCCCACTTGATGGCCAGGCACTCTCTCTCCACTATACTGTACCTGGTTTCGGCTGGGGTGAGTTTGCGACTCAGGAAAACCACGGGATGCTCCTCCCCATTGATTTCCTGAGAGAGTACAGCCCCGAGGCCCACTTCAGAGGCATCGGTCTGTACCACAAACTCTCTCCTGAAGTTGGGCGTCACCAAAACCGGGGACCCACACAGGGCCGACTTCAGAGCATAGAAAGCCTTATCCGCCTGCTCATTCCACTGGATCGACACTGACCTGCGTCCCTTTAAAAGGCTTGTCAATGGAGCAGCAATTGTAGCGAAGTTGGGAATAAACCTCATGTAGTATCCCACCATGCCCAGGAATGATTTTACTTGCCGCGTAGTGACAGGTCGGGGCCAATTCTTAATTGCCTCAATTTTGTTTACCTGAGGTTTGACCACCCCCGCCCAATGACATACCCTAGGTATTTGGTCTCTTCTAACCCTATCACACACTTTTTGGGTTAGCAGTTAAGCCAGCTTTCCTAAGGGAGTCCACTACGGCCTGTACCTTCGGTAGGTGACTCTCCCAGTCGGTGCTATGGACAACGATATCATCCAGATACGCTGAGGCGTACCGTCGATGTGGACGAAGCACAATATCCATAAGCCTTTGAAACGTGGCGGGGCGCCATGTAGACCAAAGGGTAACACCTTGTACTGATACAACCCTCCGGTGTGATAAAAGCAGTTTTTCCTTGGCAGTCTCCGTTAAGGGTACCTGCCAGTACCCTTTGGTGAGGTCCAAGACAGAAAAATACCTGGCTTGGCCCAATTTTTCAATGAGCTCATCCACCCTCGGCATGGGATATGCGCCAAACTTGGACACCTCATTCAGCTTACGGAAATCGTTACAGAACCTCAATGTCCCGTCCGGCTTGGGTATTAAGACTATCGGACTGGCCCAATCACTTTTGACTCCTCGATGACACCTAACTGGAGCATCAGCTGCACTTCCTTCACAATGGCTTGTCGCCGAGCCTCGGGTACCCGATACGGCTTTAACCGGACTTTGGCCTGAGGCTCAGTGATAATGTCATGCTGGATTAGGGATGTGCGCCCAGGGAGGTCCGAGAACACATCCGTGTTCCGACTAATGAACTCCTTAACTTCCTGGACCTGTTTGGAGGATAGGCTATCTGAAATTTTTACGGTGGCTGCTGCTTCCCTGACTTCGAGGTGAGGGGCTGGATCCTTCTCACCTAGAAGCCCTGGCCGGGGGCTGTCATCGCTGGACGAGTTCCTATCCTTCCATGGCTTCAGCAAATTCACATGATACACCTGCTCCGGCTTCCGCCGCCCTGGCTGGTGCACCTTGTAATTTACTTCCTTAAACAAACCGGGCCAGTAAAATCGCTGTAGTACGCGGTCCTGCGTTTTCTGCCACCCCATGTGTCCCCCAAGAACATGTTGGTGGGCAAGCTCCATAACAAGCTTGCGATATGCGGTGGGCACCACCAACTGTTCAACTGGCTCACCTCGGATTTGGTTCACCCGATACAACATATCCTGAAGAATAATAAATCGTGGAAACATTAATTCAGCCCCAGGTTTCTGGGGTTTACCGTCAATCATTACAACACTTTCCCAGGCCCTGGTTAGGGTTTGGTCCCGGTGTTGTGCGGTCCCAAAATTTTCCCCGGAGACATTGAGGTCTGCCAACTCAGGTCCCGGTGGCAAGTCCTCCGTGTCTCCCACCATTACACTCAGTGGGGTTGTCTCCCCCTCTACCGCTGGAGCAGTGGTCACCCCTACCGTTGGCCCTTCAGATTCGGGCTCCCAGGGTTCTGGCCTTCCAGTGGTATCAGGCCACTCTACTAGGGTTACCCCTGTCTCGGGTCCATCAGACAGTTTTATAGCCGGCCACAGCGCTGGGAAACCTGGGAAGTCCCTCCCAAGTATCAGTTCATGTGGGAGTTTAGTAGCGACAGCCACCTCGTGGGTCCACTTACCAGCAGCTGTGGACAAAGTCACTAATGCAGTGGGATAGTCTTTTAAGTCTCCGTGGATGCATAGGACCCCGACTTTACGGCCGGTATACTCCGCAGGCCGTACTAGGGCAGCTCTTACCAGGGAGACTAAACTCCCGGAGTCCAGCAGGGCCACTGCCAGAGAACCTCCCACCTCTACCTGACACAGGTGGTTATTGTCCTGCCTCTCACAGGTGCCAGTTGCACACAGCTTCTGGGCATACAGGGAGTGGCGATACCCGTAGTTCACATCCATCGGCTCACCCTGATGCGGACAGTCGGCCCTGATGTGGCCTGGCTCCTGACACCTCCAGCATACCACGGGAGGCGGATCCGCAGGGGATACATTCCGTGCAGGTCTCTCTGTCGCCGGTCGTCGGAACTGGGGTGGAGGCCTCCGGGGTTTGACTGGCCCCTTCCCAGCAAGACCCCCCTGCAGGTTTCTGGTGGCCTCGCAACGCTCCACCAGGTCGACCATCTCCAGGGCACTTACCGGAGACGCCTGGCCGACCCAGTGCTGGAGGGGATAAGGCAGGGCCCTCCAAAAGATGTCCGCCAACAGTCGATCCAGCATGGCAGTGGGACTTAGTAGATCAGGCTGCAGCCACTTTTGCAGCCTGTGCAGCAGATCGTAGTACTGCGGCCTAGCAGGTTCAGTCGTTTTAAAGTCCCACTGGTGGACTCTTTGAGCGCGGACCAGCACGTTCACCCCCAGTCTGGCTAGGATCTCTCCTTTCACGGTGTCATAATCGGCCGCTTGGTCGTCCGACAAGTCGAAAAACACCTGCTGGGGTCCGGAAGCCAGGAACGGAGCGACCACCTCAGCCCACTGGTCATGGGGCAGCTTCTCCCTCACGGCCACTTTTTCGAAGACTGCCAGGTAGGTCTCGGCATCATCCTCGGGGGTCATCTTGGGAATTGCTGCACGGACCGCTTTCCGGGCATCATGGGCACGGTGAGAGGCTCCAGTCGCTTGCAAAGCCATTACATGTTGCAACAGCAGATGGTTTGTCTCCTGCTGCTGCTTGTTGGCCTCCCGCTGCTGTAAATTGGCCTCCACGAGAGCCTTTACAACTGCCTCCATCTTATCAGAGTTCACGTGTTGAAACTTTGCCGGCTTGACATATGACATTCACTTTGGGAAAAAACTTCGGCGTTTACGCCAGCCTCACTGCGCATGCGCGCATCCTCCACCAAGTGTGGGGAGTCGCTCTGGTAGATAGCAGTGCGGGTGCAGTACAGAGGCAAAACAAGAAGTCCAGAAAGTGCAATAAACAGTGTTTTATTCACACTTGCAGAAAATAAACGATAAACAGTCTCTTGGTGTTAATTCACACTCAGCAAACACAAAAAAACAAAACCAAAGAGTCCAAAACCAGGTTCAATCACCTGTGAGATGTTTAGGTGTGCGTTCGCACCTGGCGGTCGGCCCAGCCGCAGGATAATCCACCTTCAGGCTTCCAGGACGACTGCACGACTCCTTGCTGAGCTCATCCTTCCAGCCCAGAGAGCAACACAACACTAGCAGCAGCTCCAGGACAATCACACACCCCACACCCAGCTGCTGGCTGTGTTATAAAGGCCCTGGAAAACCCGGCCTGGACCGTGGGGAGTAGGCACCCACCCAACTCTTTGCCTACTCCCAGTAAGAGCCAGCCCGGATTGGCTTTGCAGCCAAACTAAATAGCAAGGTGTCAAGCAGCACTAGCTGCTGCTGACACACCAAAAATCCGGCTCTTACCTCACCGAGGCCAGGAACCTCGGTGACACGTACCTCCCGTCCATGACGGCACCTTGCGCCCTCTTACAGTACCCAGACCCGAAGCCGGACTTCATCACTGAAGTCCGGTTTCGGGTGGAGTATTCTGTAGATTTTATTATTTTCCCTTATAACATAGTTATAAAGGAAAATAATAGCATTCTCAATAGAGAATGCAAAGTAAAACGGGCACTAGAGGGTTAAAAATAATAAAAACATAAACTTACCCCCTCCATTTGATCGCGTAGCAGCCGGTGACCAGTCTCCTGCTCTGTATTCAGCCGGGAAGGGGGCGAAGGACCTTCCGTGACGTCACTGGGTCACATGGTCCAATCACCTGCTTCCATGGTGCCCGTTTTACTTTGCATTCTCTATTGAGAATGCTATTATTTTCCTTTATAATTAAGTTATAAGGGAAAATAATAAAGATCAGGTACGCATCCTGATCGTCTCCTAGCAACCATGCGGAAAAATCGCACCGCATCCGCACTTGCTTGCGGATGCTTGCGATTTTCCCGCAGCCCCATTCACTTCTATAGGGCCTGCGTTGCGTGAAAAACGCAGAAACAAATCGCATGCTGCGATTTTCACGCAACGCAGAAGTGATGCGTGAAAATCACCGCTCACGTGCACAGCCCCATAGAAATGAATGGGTCCGGATTCAGTGCGGGTGCAATGCGTCCTCCTCACGCATTGCACCCGCACGGAAAACTCACCAATTTATCACGGATACATTCCGTGGTTTTTAGCATCTTCCTATTTTGGTGGTACTAAAAGTGTCCTTTCAACAAAGCACTCTTTAACAAAAAGAAATAGGTCTACCAATTGCAGATCACCTCTCTCCTAATCCAGTGAGGGAGAGGAAACACAAAGCACCAGGGACATTCCTTCTTTGTATGAGATATGAACCATCAAGAATCAGATTTGTGCCCCCTCTTTTTTTATGTATATGATGTCATCATGTTGTCTGATGGGACAACCTCTTCAAAGGCACTGTATAAAGACAGAGCAACTCCCCTTTTAAAGTGCACTGTTTCCTAGAGGGTCCATATTCCACTGGTTCATAACCTAGGCTGAAGACAACATCCAGCCCACAAATCTACAATATAAACTCTGTTCGTCATGTAGAGATTTATACTCCATTGGCAATGTATAGATACAGTATATGCAATGTAATACTAAATCACAAAATAGTTACTCTGGTGCTCATCTTCTAAAATGAGTGGATCTACCTATTCAAATACAGATCTCTGAAACGCACATTATTTGCGATTAGTATGATTCTCCTGCATTTTCAGGCTGAGTAAATGCATTCATACAGGCATAAGAATAACATTTATGTTGAAAGAGCATTTGAAAAGTGCAAAACCGCTGTAAAATGTTACATTTTAAATGCATCTTTTGAAATTTTATTGGGAAATTTTATTAAGTGAGATTTTCCTGATCGTCTCTGCAATTTAGGGAAGAGAAAACAGTAACGCACTGTGAAAAGAACAATAAAAATGAATAAATAAGTGATCCATTTGTTGTGAATAACATTAGGGAGTTGATGCGCATTTAAATGTTGTATGCTCATAGCTCGCCTCTGTATAAAATGTTGTTACCTGGAGCCGCAGACTTATTATGCAATATATCTGCTCTCTCCTTAATAGAGTTTTATTCCTCCTGCTGGAAAGTGCTGTAAAATATGAATGACATTTTGTACAATGCAGTCAAATTAGTTGACTTCCAACATTTGGATTTTTAAGCTTAGTTCGCAATTTTACAGATGCTAAATAGTGCATCATTGAAACGACCATATAATTTCAGTTTTCTACCATCGAGTTTTACAAAGCCAAAATAGCACACCCAAAGCAGACTGGGTGGCTATGCTGTACCTCTGTATGCCTCCAATTTGTCATTTAAAAAATCATGGCATTCATCATTAGAAGCTACACTATGAATATACTCTCCATTATACAGTGACATAAGGAAACACCATATGGCGGCACAGACATTGCCTACAGTGTGCTGTGTGATACCTATAGAATTTGTCCCCAGACTGTATTCAATGATGATTCAGATTTCAAAATAACATCCAATTTATAAATATGAAAAAAACATTGGTTTTTCAAAGGTCATATTTATCAGATTTCTTTTATTAGTCATGTGGCACCATCATATTCTAAAGATTAATATGCTCATGTTGTTCCATGATCTCAGTAGGGTTACAGTCTAATTTCCATACCTCAGACATACACTTTAGGGGAAAGTTCATGGAAGACCAATTAAAGCAAGTAATTTGAGAGGAGACAGGAGAAAACCTATTTAAACATGAGAGATTATACAAGCCTGCATAATCCTGGTCCAATTTATATCCATGATCCTAATGCTATACAGACCCCTATAGCAGGCAATTATCGGAGAGGAACCATTAGTTCTCATTAATTGCCTGCTCGACAGCAATCACTCACCCCCATACCGATTAATTATTATTGGGCAGCAGATGGCTGTTTACACAGGATGATCTGCTGCCCAGAAACAATGATTTAGGAGTCCACGGACTCCACATCAGCAATGCTTTCACTGGATGAACTAGCTTTTGCTCACTTATTGGGTGATTGGTCGCACCTTTATACAGGGCAATTATTGTGAAGGAGCATTCCTAGGAATACTTCTTCCTAATGATTTCCCTAAATGTCAGCCTGTTTAAAGGGGAATATCCGTAAATGTCTGATAGATGCAGACACTGCTAGCTAGCTCTCCACATGTGTTTCTTTGAGCAGTTAGGCCAGTTAGGACTAAGGGCAAAGATTTTCCTGGAACACATTGGATGGCTTATTTATGCAAGCATTTTTTTTTTTTTTATAAACTCCATTTTGGGGGATGTTTGCAGTTCTGGAACCTCTTGTACTATGATATGTCATCACCTGTGACTGCCACTACACAGTGGGCAGAGCCTTCTGATTTCAGCAAGTTTGATTTTCCACTCTAAGGTGTCTACTCAAAACAGCTGATCAGTGGAGGTGCCGAGAATAGGTCATATATATACAACTATAACTATAGAGCAGAGTTAGGCAACCTTCTGCACTCCAGCTATCATGAAACTGCAACTTCCAGCATGCATACTTGCCCTGCTCTTCTCAGAACTTTCATAAAAATGAATGGAGCATGCTGGGAATTGTAGTTTCACAAAAGTTGGAGGACTGAAGGTTGCTGACCAGTGCTATAGTATAAACTCTAATAAATATAAAATAATTCCCCCTAAATTATAAGAAGCAAACTCTGTCAGGCAGAGCAAAAACACAGAATTTTAAAAAGGCTAATTTCCCTGGGTTGAGGGCAGCATTTCAGGGCATAGACTGAGAGCAGCTACTGTCATATAATACTGAGGATAAATGGGAGAACTTTAAATCCACATTGAGTAAATGCACAAAAAGATTTATTCCTCTAGGTAACAAACATAAACGACTAAAATTGAACCCCCCATGGCTTACAGCCACTGTAAAAAGGTCAATAAGTGACAAAAAAGGGCATTTAAAAAGTAAAAATCTGAGGGGTCAGCTGTAGCCTTTGAAGTTTACAAAGTGCTTAATAAAATCTGTAAAATGGAGATAAAATTTGCAAAAATACAAAATGAACAGCATGGGGCAAAAGAGAGTAAAACAAATCCCCAAAAAATATTCAAATATAGAAATGCCTAAAAACCAAGGTCTGAGCGGGTAGGTCTCCTAAATAATGGTAAGGGGGGTTAGTCACTGAAGATAAGAAAAAGGCAGAGTTACTAAATGTGTTTGGGTTTTTTAGCTCTGTATATACAAAAGAAGAGAAAGGAGCTGATATCTGTGGTGCTGGTGCTGTTAGTACATATAGTAATATACTCAATAGGCTAACTGTAGATATGGTCCAAGCTCAGTTAAATAAGGTAAATGTGAACAAGGCTCTGGGTCCAGATGGATTACATTCGAGTTCTTAAAGAGCTCAGTTCAATCATTGATGTGCCCCTGTTTATAACTTTTAAAGATTCTCTAGGAACTGGTAAAGTGCCAAGTGATTGGTGCAAGGCAAATGTGGTGCCCATATTCCAAAAAACATATAGGTCCTCCACAGGTAATTATAGACCAGTTTTTTTTTTACTTCTGTTGTGGGAAAAATGTTTGAAGGACTCTTAAGGGACTATACACAGGAGTATGTGACTGTAAATAATATCATAAGTGATAACCAACATGGGTTTACCAAGGACAGAATGTCAAATAGAGAAAAACAGAACTGGATCGCACATCCACAAGCTATGCTTTGATCTAATTAACCTATCTTCTCAGCGCAATATTCAGTATACTGCCCCCGATACTGCATGCTTATACAAGAGGCATTAGTGTAGATTTTGATCAAAAGGCATAAGCCCACTCACCACGTTAAGGTTGCCTCTTTGAGCGGGACCTACTCTAAACTTGGCGCAGCACTGCGCGGCGACCTCCAAATTTGGTGCAGCACTGCGTGGTGACCACCAGTGCCACAGCACTGCACCAGCAGACAGCGGGACCCAGCAGCCAAACAGCACCCCTGCTGCCTGGCAATGCCACCCCGGCACTCGGCCCCATCTACCCTCTAGCACAGGACCACAGCAACAATGGCCGCCATGCAGCACAGCACCATGTGAAAAAAGGCCACCGTGCTGTACTGCTCCATCTGAACAGTTGTCTAACACAACATGTCCTAAGCTATCAGGAACTCCAACTGAAAGCTGGCAGGACCATTCACACTCATATACTCCTGCTAATTAAAATCACCTGTGCCAAATGGGAGGAGTGCTGATACCAGGAATAAAGAAGAAAGATTCTATATATATATGTCATATGGAGAAAAACAGAACTGGATCGCACATCCACAAGCTATGCTTTGATCTAATTAACCTCGCTTCTCAGCACAATTTTCAGTGCACTGCCCCTATACTGCCTGCTTATACAAGAGGCATTAGTGTACGTTTTGATCAAAAGGCATAAGCCCACTCAGCGAGTCAAGGTTGCCTCTTTGAGTGGGACCTATTTTAAGGTGCAGCACTGCGCTGCAACCTCCAAATTTAATGTGGTACTACGTGGCGACCACCAGCGCCACAGCATCGCACCAGCAGACGGCGGGACCCAGCATCCAAACAGCAGCCCTGCTGCCTGGCATTGCCACCCCGGGAATGGGCCCCACCTACTCAACAGCACAGCACCACAGCAACAATGGCCAGCACACAGCACTGCACCATGTGAAAAAAGGCCACCACACTGCATTGCGCCATCTGAACAGTTGTCTAACACAACATGTCCTAAGCTATCAGGAACTCCAACTGAAAGCTGGCAGGACCATTCACACTCATATACTCCTGCTAATTAAAGTGTGAAGGCTTCTTTACTGTAAGAACTGTGAATCTGTGGAATAGACTTCCTCAGGACGTGGTCACAGCAGAAACAGTGGACAGTTTTAAAAAGGGTTTAGATGAATTCTTGAAAGTAACATAGTAACATAGTATATAAGACCGAAAAAAGACATTTGTCCATCCAGTTCGGTCTGTTTCCTGCAAGTTGATCCAGAGGAAGGCAAAAAACCCCTGTGAGGCAGAAGCCAATTTTCTCCACTTAAGGGGAAAAAAATTCCTTCCCGACTCCAATCAGGCAATCAGAATAACTCTCTGGATCAACAACCCCTCTCTAGTAGCTATAACCTGTAATATTATTACACTCCAGAAATACATCCAGGCCCCTCTTGAATTCCTTTATTGTACTCACCATCACCACTTCCTCAGGCAGAGATTTCCATAGTCTCACTGCTCTTACCGTGAAGAACCCTTTTCTATGTTTGTGTACAAACCTTCTTTCCTCCAGACATTAATGCTTATGAAAACGGCTAGAAATCTGAATCTCACTTCCTTCTGGGATTCGCGTCACCACCTATCCCTTGGTTGAACTTGATGGACTTAGTTATTTTTTTTTTTACTGTACTAACTATGTAACTATATATAAAAAAAATAAAACAGTTTGCTAAGTTCAAAACACCATATTCTATCTTCATCTCCTATTGTTCCACTTTTGTTCATGAATTGTATTTGCTAAAAAGGTGTCACCATACTTTTGTAGCCCATGAGAGACAGAAAAATAGTATTGAAGATTTATTTTAATAAATGTTTTTCATACTGGCTAATTAGTACTTCGAAATGTATTCTGTTTACCCTGGTTCCAAATCTGACTTCATTTAAGTCAGCAATGAAAAAAATCGGGAATGTGCCTTTCTTAACAGAGCTCCTGCCAGTCTATGTTTGGCAATAAATCACATTTTGTAAAGAAATCCAAACTGCCAGATATATTCACTACCTCATTAGCTGAGGGTGAGAGGAAGACTGAAGGTCATTTGGCATTTTGTGCTGGGAGATAGATACATTATTGGATTTTAACAGTAAACAAAACCGCTCTAGTATTGTGGTTGATAAAATATCTTTTGTGCATAGATACATTTCTGCGTTACTATTTTATACATAAAAATAGATAAACAATGTTTTGTATTAAACATCAAGCAGTGCTACTCTTAGTTTTATAAACTGAATTGTACCCTGTAATAACATGCCTTTTAGTGTAGTGACGCCAACATGCTGCTCATGGGCTTGTCTGCTGTGTGGCCAATTTCTCTTGGACAGAGCAGCTATATAGTACGCAGATGTCTTGCCAAGGTTAATGATTAGGGAGGAGCACTCATCTGCACTGATGGAGTTGACGTCCATCTCTCATTTTGGCTTTCAGTAGGGAGATATTAGATAATGTAACTTCTGTGTTGCTTTTGACGTCACAGAGGACAGATACTCTCAGTGGCCACTTATTGCTCACTCACAGCATATTCCTATTAGGAAAGACTTGCAAGGAAGAAGGAAAGGTAAGTGAGGCACTGTTGCTGAAAAGTTAAAGGGCACAGTGGTTGACACCTGTGAGGATCAATGTGACTGTAATCACTATAACAAGTATTATTCAGTGGTTTTCTAATAGTGGACTTACAAAGGTTTTTGCAGTTTGTGGAGTCCTCTGTAAGGGTACTTTCACACTAGCGGCAAGGAACTCTGGTAGGATGTTCCGGCGGGTGAACAGCCTGTCGGATCTGTGCTGTCACTAGTGTACGCATGCCCCCGGACTACCGCTCTGGCCCCATTATCTTTAATGGGGCGGGCTGGAGTTCCGGCGGCAGCACGGCAAACATGTCGTACTTTTATTCCGGCCGCTTCTCAGCATGTTTGCCGTGCTGCCGCCGGTACTCCGGCCAGCCCCCATTATAGTCAATGGGGCCGGAGCGGTAGTCCGGGGGCATGTGTACACTTGTCGCTAGTGTGAAACTAGCCTTAGTCTTTTGATGCCGCCTTTGAGTTTTTTCTCACGTCATTTAGGATTGTCTGTTTTGCTTATGGTCTGGAATGATGGTAACAGGATGGTCTACTCTTAGGAAGAGTAATAAAAGGGCTGACATTTCTACATATGTAGATTACTTGTTTAACTGTGAATTGATGTACACCAGGGTTTACTATTTGGCAATGCTTTGTAGCCTTCTCCACCCTCATGCATCTCTGTAACATGTATTTTGTTGGGGCCGTTCACACGCTGTTTTTTTGCAGGCAGAATTTTAGCATGGACACAGTAGCAAAACTGCTTAGGCATCTGCATTTTTCCCACATTCTTCAATGGGAGGCAACTCTGAAGATCCGCAAATCAGTGGAATTTCGACACAATGTCCGTGCCAAAATTCTGCCCGGGATAAGCACCATGTGAAGAGTTCCTTACAGTGGATTTTTATTAGGTCCTAAAAAGAGAGTAGCCTTAACTGGACATTTGATATATTTTCTTTATGTAATAAGATGTAGCCAAGTCTGAATAAAATTGTTAATAGCTGGTATGGGTCTAGTTTCAAACAGCATGTACAGGTGAAGACCAGCAAGTCAAGGGGCTGCTTGGCAAATAACGGCAATCTGTATGCAGACCTGCTGTCGGACCAGATTGTGATGGGCAATCTAAGGCAATTTATGGAGTTTTGCAATTGTCAATGGAAAAAAAAAACACATTTAAACAAAATCAGCAAAGTTGCAAGGTCAGGAAGTGAATCATCCCACCTGAGACCAATAACTGTACAGTCTGCAGTGAGTCTAAGGTATGATTTTGCAGCCGATTAAATGCATCTGAAATCTAATGGGACATCATGTGAACAATAGTTTGTAGATGCTGTTCACATTCCTGATAGGTCAAGTATGGGTTTGATGAGACTTTATTTTCACCTTAAATGAAGTATTGTATCACAGTCCCCATATATTGGCACTAATTAAAGTAGCATAGGTGACTAATTCATTTCCATTCGTTTCATTTATTCCAAATGAACTGTAAATTTCATGATTTTAATTTGAATCTAATAAACCAGTCTCTGAGACTCTCTGCTTTCAGGTGCTTTAGTATGTGCCTTACATTTTATAAAGGTAATGCCTTTCCGTCAGTGTAGACGTGTAGGTGTTCAGCCAGGGGTTCAATATCCTAATAGGGGAGACAGGCTGATTAGCCATGAAGGAGGAAAAGGTCAGCAAATGGGGTAGAAACATTGTATATCTTGATAAGTATAGGTTTAGAACTATTCTATTCAAGATTGATAGTCATCCAGTTTTTCTAGCTAGAATAAGAATGTATATGTGTATGTTATAGAATGACTATATTTCTACTATTATTCATTTATAAACAAGTGTAAAGACATTTCTGACCAGTAAGAGAACTGTATGCAGGCATAATAAGTGGTTAATCAATCCATCCAAGGTATATTTATATATATAAAAAATTTTTTTTAATGCACAAGACCCCGGATGAACGGTGAATATATGAAAAAGGAAATTGCATAACGGCTATACTTACTGCATGAAATGTAGAAGCTCTTTGCACCTTTATTTATATATATTATGGCGGAGCTGGTTTAATCTTCTTTTGTGTTGTGTATATGTGGGGAGTGGTGTTATGCAGTTTACTTTCCATATATTCACCATTTCCCTATGTCTTTGTGCATTAAGCAGTGTTCTGCTACTCATAGTTCTACACATTATATTGCAAACAAGGTAGCGTGCACTACTGTTATTTATATACATTATGGAGGTGCTGGTTTAATCTTCTTTTGTGTTTTGTGTGTGTGTGTGTGTGTATATATATATATATATATATATATATATATCTATAATATATAGAAAAATCTATGGAAGCACCATCCAAAAAAGCGGGTGCAATGTCCAGCAAAGGGTTTAGGCAATGCCCAAAGTTATAAAAAAGAAGTTGGACTGCACACCTGTATAGTGAAAACAATAAAAAACTTTATTCACCCATACGGTAGCAAAATTGCGACATTTCGTCTCACATGAGCCTTCCTCAAGCTTGAGGAAGGCTCATGTGAGCCGAAACGTCGCAATTTTCTGCCACCATATGGGTGAATAAAGTTTTTTATTGTTTTCACTATACAGGTGTGCAGTCCAACTTCTTCTTTTATATATATATATATATATATACATTTACACACACACACACACACACAAAGGGGGCAATATATGTATGGGATCAATATGCAGCATAGAATTCAGTAACTATCAGTCAATAGATCATAGATCATTGCCAATATTTAACTGTTCCTGACATATATTTTTTTTCTATATCCTATGTACAATACTCTATTTTCCTCTTATATTTCTAAGGTTATTACTGGCATTTTTTTTTCTCATTTGTAATTCTTGTCAGTTTTCTCTTAAGTCTGACTGTGGCCAAGCTATAGCTGAATCAGCTAACCTTGTCATTCAACCCACTCCAGTGCAATGCTGCATTACCGGATTAACAACCCAGGGACAGTTATCATAGCAGTAATAATGGGCTATCTTAGCTGTGTGAGCAAATTTAATTAACCACACACAGCAACCTGGGGTTTTTTCTCTTACCCCAGCAGCTCTGGCTGATAGCCATGTGTCTGATGTACGAAAATCAAAGAGACCTAGAGACAGTACAGCATATACATACCTATAGTATATGTGTGTATATATATAGTATTATTCATCGGAGAACTCACGAAAAGGCAATATAAAATATGTAGACAGACATGTTCTGCATACATGCAGCACATCTATACAAGAAACCAGAGATTTTGATATTGGAAGTAGAATCCCCTTACAGCACAGAGAATGGATTCTCTTAGGATGATGCTATATCCTTTTTATGTATAGTGCGAGAAGTGTGATTTTTCTCCAGGTCTTTTATATAAAAGAGCTAAATTTAACTCTTTCATGATTTGAATTTTGGTATAACTCTTTGAGCGAGTAAGTTGACTTGTAGTCCTAGAGCTAAAGAACCACAGAAGATAAATACATTGTGATATCACAAGGGGTCAAAAAACTACCGGTAGTAAAGCTCTAATACATCTGACAAGTTCTGCACTGCAGGCTTTTAGTCTAAAGGGATTTTCTGACTATGACCACCCCTTTTAGGTATAAAGCCAACCCTTGGATGAGCTGAATGCCACAGGCCTGGAGATCACCTGTTATCACCTGGAGAAGTTTTAACTGTTTGTAAACTGTAGTAAGCTTCCAGTTATTGTATGTGTATATCTTATGACATTTAATAGGACAGATTGCATAGCATTGTAATGAAGTGTATGAGTCTGTGAATTAAAAAAAGTACAAATCCTATTATCTGAATAGGTTCCAGATAAGAATCACAAAATTCAGCGGCTCAAACTTTTTTCGTTTATGGATAGGTGCTCTCCTTGTAGGCCCACCCTTTGGCCGAAAAATAGAATAGGAAACGTACTATATCAAGGGGCACACACACTCATGAACACCCAATAATTTATTTGTACCCCTATAAAATGAATGCTGTAACAATACACTATAAAAATACAGTATACTAAAGTCTCCTTATTCAGGTATTCTTCTTATGTATTCCCACTAGTAAAGAGAAGATAAATAACATAATATTAGTCCAACCATCATAGTTCAAGTCCACATCCAGATTCTGCCTTTAGTGTTAGCTGCAATATCACAGCGGCGCTTTGACATCCACACCAATACACCACTATAGGGTGGCAGTATAAATCAGTATGTGTAACTGCAACAATATGCCAAATACCAGAACACAATAGATCAATTCATATTACGGCACCAGCGTCAGCATATTGAGGACAGTTATCGCCCCATATCACTTCTTCCATATGCCTCAAAGCTACTTGAGCAACATGTCCATTCTGAACTGTCCTCTCACCTCTCCTCCTGCTCCCTCTTTGACCGGCTACAATCTGGCTTCCGACCCCACCACTCAACCGAGACTGCCCTCACCAAAGTCACCAATGACCTACTACTTGCCAAAACCAAAAAACATTACTCTGTCCTCCTTCTACTTGACTTGTCCTCTGCCTTTGACACTGTCGACCACTCCCTTCTGTTACAAACACTCTCATCTCTTGGCATCACTGACCTGGCCCTCTCTTGGATCACATCATACCTCACAGACTGGACATTTAGCGTCTCCCACTCTCACGCCACCTCCTCGCCTCACTCCCTCTCTGTTGGTGTCCCGCAAGGCTCCGTCCTAGGACCCCTGCTCTTCTCTATCTACACCTTCGGCCTGGGACAGCTTATAGAGTCCCATGGTTTCCAGTATCACTTTTATGCTGACGACACACAAATCTACCCCTCTGGTCCAGACATCACAACCTTACTATCCAGAATCCCACAATGCCTATCTCGCATATCCTCCTTCTTCTCCTCTCGTTTTCTAAAACTTAATATGGATAAAACAGAATTCATCATCTTTCCCCCATCTTCCTCACTCCCCCCAACAGACCTATCTATCACAATCAATGAACAATCAATGCACACTCTCCCCGGTCAACCAAGTCCGCTGCCTTGGAGTGACCTTGGATTCTGCCCTCTCCTTCCGACCACACATCCAAGCCCTTTCCACCACCTGCCGTTTCCAACTCAAAAACATCTCCCGCATCCGCCCTTTCCTCAACTTTGAATCGGCAAAAATGCTTATACATTCCCTCATCATCTCCCGCCTAGACTACTGCAACATTCTCCTCTGTGGCCTTCCATCTAGCTCTCTCGCACCCCTACAATCTATCCTCAACTCTGCTGCCCGACTAATCCATCTCTCCCCCCGTTACTCCTCTGCATCTCCCCTCTGCCAGTCCCTGCACTGGCTCCCCATTGCCCAGCGAATTCAGTTTAAAATACTAACCCACACATACAAGGCCGTCCACAATCGGTCCCCTCCCTACATCTCTGAGCTACTTTCCCGATACATCCCCACACGCAATCTTCGATCCTCACAGGACCTCCGTCTCTCCTCTCCTCTTATCACCTCTTCCCACACTCGCCTCCAGGATTTCTCCCGTGCATCCCCTATACTCTGGAACTCTCTACCCCAACATATCAGACTCTCACCTACAGTGGAATCCTTCAAAAGCAACCTGAAAACCCACCTCTTCAGACAAGCCTATGACCAGTGACACTGCTGCTTCTATACCGCCATGACCAGCTTCTCCCTCGCCTACTGTCTCCATCCCCCATGCCATGTAGATTGTAAGCCCTCATGGGCAGGGCCCTCTATCCTTCTGTACCAGTCTGTAACTTGTCTCGTTCATGCTTAAGGCAATTGCCTGTATTATGTATGTGCACCGCTTATGATATGTACAGCGCTATGGAATGAATGGCGCTCTAAAAATAAATAATAATAATAATAACCAAGACAGCCAAGATCATTTATTGGCCATTTTGATAATTCATTGCTTGTTGATACAGCGCTGAAGGACCGCACATGCCCACTTCACTGACGGCACCTCCGCTTCTTTCTGTTGCTTAGCATCCGGGTTACATGAAACGTCACACCGGAGAATAGCACACCACATGGGATGCCGCGTAAGGGAGGTTGTCAGCCAGCAACGCCGCGAGTGAACGGTGAAGAGTGGTATGCGCGCAACTCTGTATAATACAATACAAGTGTGTCCAGACAAAATTTTGATGCAGGAAGCATAAGATTCCTTTTGCCCTATCTATTGGGAATGCCAAGGAAGACTCAACATCATTACGCAATAACGGAAATGAAAGTAAATATTCTCACTCTGGTGCAGTGATATGAATTTATCTATTGTGTTTTGGTATTTGGCATATTGTTGCAGTTACACATACTGATTTATACTGCCACCCTATAGTGGTGTATTGGTATGGATGTCAAAGCACCGCTCTGATATTGCGGCTAACACTAAAGGCAGAATCTGGATGTGGACTTGAACTATGATGGTTGGACTAATATTATGTTATGTATCTTCTCTTTATTGATGGGAATACATAAGAAGAATTCCTGAATCAGAAGACTTTAGTATACTGTATTTTTATTGTGTATTGTTACAGGATTAATTTTATAGGGGTACAAATAAATTATTGGGTGTTCATGAGTGTGTGTGCCCCTTGATATAGTACTTTTCCAGGTTCCAGATAAGATCTGCAAGGAACAAGATACTTGTTCTAGCCACAATCAAATTGCGGTACATTTTATCTGCATATGAGAAAATGTCAAGTAATGAAAAAAAAACTAATTATAAGCCATACTCCAAAGATTTTGCTTTTTAAAGTGATTGCCTCATGAATACATCTACTGTCTGTATTTCTTCAGGTGTAGTACAAAAACATAGTCCCCTAAATAATGCCACCACAGTAGAACGGCCGCACAGGGGTACAAAACGGCCTTCTCAATGAGAACCGCTGTTCTTGAACTTTACGCAAACCAAAGTACACGGTAACATAACCCAACTCACAGACAGAAATAGAGCAGTAGAGGCTATGGTGGCTGACCTTCTCTCGTTAACAGTCTATATGTTCTCCCTGATGTAGGGTACCACCACTCAGCTCTCACTTGCGGCCTCTAGCTCGGTTGAGGGGAGATCCTGTTAACTGTACTTACTGCTCAGACACTTTTGCCCATCTCTATTTTCTGGGGCACCCTGTCCCCACTTTCTGCCATTACTTGTGGGGAGCCATTTCCCCCTGCTTCAGGATTCAACCCTTTCTGCATCCAGACCAAACCTTTCTACACATGGGGCATTCTCTGGCTGTCAGTAACTGTCCAACTTCCTCAATTGGTAAGGGCAGCCCTGTTTAAAAACAATTAGTAATCCAGAATCCATAGACCTATGCTTTCTCACACTTAGGGCTCATGCACACAACCGTTGCCCGGCAGTGCCCATATTGCGGCCCGTAAACAGCGGGTCCTCAATACACGGGCACCTCCTGTGTTCACCCCACATCACAGAAGCAAACCCATTCACTTGAATGGGTCCGCAATCCGGAAGGAACAGAGGCATGGAACCCCACGGAAGCACTACGGAGTGCTTCCGTGGGGTTCCTCTCCGTGCCTCTGCACCGCAAAAAAATAGAGCATGTTCTGTTTTTTTGTAATGCAGACGGATCACGTACCCATTCAAGTCCGCCCCGGGTTGCCCACTCTCAGGAGGTGCCAGAACAGAAACAATGAGCGCTTCGATCAATGTAGACTTTATAAGATGCAGACTGGCATTTTAGGTGCCGGTCTTCATAAAGCCCCATAGGTTGTGGCGGATCTGCTGAAGTTATAAAGGGGCGCAGGCCTCTCCATAACTTCGGCGCATCCAGCTCCAGTTCTAAATGTAAGAAAGCTTCCTAGCTGTCTTACATTTAGACTATTTTCTATGCCTAAAACACACAGTTTTAGACCTGGCATGAGTGGGGAGAAATCGCAGATAGTGTTGCAGCTAACCGTTGCACCTCCGTGTGCGGTTGAAATATTCCTAATTTAGTCATATTTCAGTTTAATAAATTACCCCCTAAATACTTATTGTGATATGTATCAAAATGTCAATTTAAAAACTACATTACCATCCCTAATAGAAGAGTCTTTGCCATCATTTTGCCATTGTAATTAGATGACTGTTTCCAGTTAGGGTATGTTCCCACGCAGAGTCAATGTTATGGACTCGCCACTGTGGATTTGCATTCGGCAGATCCAAAGCATTGCACAATAGCATTGTACTGGATGATATTTAAAAAAATAAATTTAAATCCTGAAGTATCTTGATATGAGGTATAGATTTTAAATCCACAACATGTCGGTTTGCAATGCATAGGGTGAAATCTGCAGCAACAGTGTGGCACTGTTTAAGTAGGTGTACTGGAATATGTTATTTTTTCTAACTGTCACCTAATCAACTCCTAGAGAAATAAAGCTGCTACTCAGTGTTTCTATGTTCTATGAGATCAGATCAAAACCAAATACAAAATATTCATCTGTAGAGTATATTGATTAAAAGTATTGTATATAAGTAAACAGTAAACACCTTTTTTACTGGATTTAAAATGTCATTTCTGCATCTTTTTCATCCCCAAATATGTATATCTATTCCTTCTATGGTTTTCTTGTAAAATAAGTGTTTTCAGTTGATATGTAAACCGCAGCACAGTATTAAATATGGTGTGATACAATCTGCAGGAGTCTGGAGAACATAGAAGAAATATATAACCATCAAACACTGGCACAGAAATACATGGAGCCAGATCGTTGACAGAAATAGACTTTGAATTCTGAAGAAATAACCAAATAGTAGCATATTATGGGCTATGTAAATAGGTTGGTGGCCTCAGCTGTCCAATTTACAGGAAGAAATCAGTGTGGCATTTGACAAATTAGTTGTCAGCCACAGAAAAGAAAGGATAGATTGCGCTATTCACTTGAAATGCAATTACAATCTCCAGTTCTTATTGAGCTCTTTCTGACGGTCTTGAGTTCTCTCTTTTAAATTCAGATCATGGTAGTCTATCCTTTTAGATTGTCATTTAGTCTTTAAGAGTCCAATGTATATAGCTTAGAGCCCTCAAGTTAGAAAGCCATTCAAATGGTTCAGCATTTAAGGTTTGTTTTTTCCCCCATCAGTTCATATCACAGTTGAAGTACACACAGATATAAACTGTATATCTATACATACATGCATAGATACATACATACATATAGACACTGAATACCAGAAAGAGAGCAGTGACTCACGATGATCCTTCTGTTGTGTTTGACAAGTGGAGCGGTATACTGTATCAATATAAATCTAGTTATTTGGTATGATTAATACATATAAAGGGCTAATTACTCTTCAGAAATGACTGAAGACCCATCCTTAGCTATGCTATAGGCCATGCTGTAAGGAATTTACCTACATTTTTTTTTTCTTAAAGGGGTTTTATAGTACTTTTGTATTAATGGCCTATCTTTTTATTACTTTTGTATAGAAAACTTCTCTTCCTCTTACCCTCTACATCCCTTTCTTCTTCTATGAAAACAGATTTATAAATTTGATAACCACTTTAAATGGGCATTCCCATCTGGGACATTGATGGCATATTGCAAGGATATGCCTTCAAAGTCAGGTAGGTGCGGGTCCGACCTCTAGGACCTGCTCCTATCTTTAGAAGAGAGACCTCAAAGTAAAGACAGAACAGCCGAGCACAGAGCTCCTTCACTTAGGGGGCCCAATCCTGGAGATAAGAGTGTATGTTGACGGTGGAAATTACACCTGTTGGACACTGATGGCATATCCTAGTTCCATATGGGAATGCCCCTTTAAAGCAGTTTTCCTCTACTTTTATATTGATGGCCTATACTCAAGATAGGGCATCAATATCTGATTATCGGTGGTTAATCAGCCCACACCGCCACTGATCAGCTGTTCAGCAGTAGCTTCACTTCAATGGGAGCAGGGCTGCAGTAACCAGCTCTAGCCACTACACAATGAAAGACGATCGGCAGGGGATTCGAAGTGTCTGAGAAAATAGAAGACACATAAGAAATGTAAAACAGTCCTAAAATAAACGCGAGAAAACAACAGTCCTCTACTTCGTGTACAATTTTGGAGGAACCCTGTTAAAGGGAGCCTGTCACATTGATAATTCTGCTGATTCTGCAGGCAGCATGTTATTGAGCATGATAAACTAAACAGACTGATACATAGTTTTGTGGGAAAAGTTTCAATACAACTTGTAAATTTTTGATCCAAAGGAGTCCAATAGGCGGTCCTACTCAGTGATTGACTATCTTTCCTGTTTAAGTGTGCAAAAAAGATAGCTGGCAGTCACTAAGTAGGACTTCAAACTAGACTCCTAAGCATAGAAAAACAGGGGTTTAGAGGAATTAATTTATACTGAACCTTTTCCCACAAAACTATATAACAATCTGCCCAGCAGTGTAGAAGCTAAGTCAACACCTTGAACTATTTGTTCTGTACCTCACAACATTCATGAGGGCAGCTTGTCCTACTGAACAAGTCCACTGCTATTAGAGAGTTCCATTGCAATGAAGGGGTGTACTTGGTGTGCAACAATATTTATGTTGGTGATACACTTCAAAATAATATCCATATAAGTGCTAAGGCCCAAGCTCTCCTAGCAGAACATAGCCCACAGCATCACACTGCCTCCACTGCTTGTGTTTTTTCTGTACAAGAAAATGTTATTTATCCGATCAGGGCAGCTTATACTATTGCTTTGTGGTCAAGTTCTGATTGGCAAACCAGTTCACTGGTTTTCCTTTTTTAGAAACTTTGGTAGTTATTAAAAGGGTTATTCAATAGTACAAAAACCCCAACAATGTCCGGGCCCCTTCTATAGACAATACTTACCTGGTCCCCGACACCCGCGTCCCTCTGGATTCCTGCATGGCCACCACTGCAATAAAAACATCCTAGGGAGGCTGGTCACCATCACGTCCTACTATTGGCTGTCCCCCCCCTCCCCTTCGCTGGACGATTTGATCCGCACGACGGGGAGATGCAGTGGTCGCAGTGCAGGGATCCGGAGGGATGTGGGTACCTGGGACCAGGTAAGTATCGTCTATGGGAGGGGCCCGGACATTGTGGGGGGTATTTGTACTATTGGATAACTTCTTTAGCTTCTATATACAAGTTACACCCCAGTTATCGAGCCATTTAGATCCTTAAGCTTGTTTTTCTTCCTGCTTCAAGTTCTTACACATTTACCTCAAGAACTGACTGACCACTTTCAGTTAGTTAATGTTATTCATTTATTTTAAGAGTTTGGAGTGGTTCTAAAAGAATTGGAACTTTTTGAAAAAAGAAAATCACGTTGTAGTGTTTCCATTTTCTAAAAGCCATAATTGTTTTAAGTCTTATGTAGGTGCTAATTTTTTGCGGGATGAGGTTACAGTTTGGTTGGTACTATTTAGGGATACATATGACTTTTTGATTGCTTGGTATTACACTTATGATGTAAGTTTACAAAAAAATTGCTTTTTTGGCACAGTTTCTATTTATTTATTTTTACGGAGTTCCCCTGACTCGGTGAATTATATGACAATTTTATACAGCTGGTTGTTATAAGCGCAGCAATATCTAATATGTCTGTTTTTCTTTTATAAAAAACACTTTTTTTTTTTGTTCCACTGTGGGACTTCAAATGTTGGGATCTGATCCCCTCTACAATGCATTATAATACATTCTGGAGCAGCAGACCCCCGCAAACCCCCTGTATGCCACAGTCCACTTTCACTGCGACATACAAGGGGTTAATCCACCAACATCTCCGTTTACAGTGATGCCGGTGAATACAACAGGAGCCCAACTGTCGGTTTGATGATCATTATGACGTACCGGTACATCAGGTTGCGGGAAGTCACTTTGACGTACCTCAAATGTCAGGAAGGGGTTAAAGAATTTTTGATGGTTATTTTTAATTTGCCATGTCAATATCAATAATTAAACAAAAAACTTAAAATCCTGCAATTTTCTCATTGGCCACTAAGCCTAATAATAGGCTCCATATCTTGGTCTGTACAGATCATTTACTGCAGTTACCTGCTTATCTGTCATTCTTATCCTGCTTGTAATGATATCAGCTCTGTGGATAATAACACAGGATCCACCATTTACAATAAGTGATTGTCAAATCTGATCTATTCTTTGCTTGTACAATGACCTCTGCACAGGTCACAGAGCAGGCCTAGAAAACTCTTCCATAGAAGTCAATAGGGTCCCCTCCTGACCACGGTGTCTATGGCCCATGTGGCTGCCGTAAAGCAATTTTCTTAATGCTTTTTAAATGCTGTTAAGAACAGCTCAGGCAAGATGGCCGCCTCCATAATCATGTTCTGGAAATAGAATTGAAAAAATCTGCAGTCAGAAAATAAAAAGAAATTAGAAAAAGGAGATGTGTCGCTATCTGGTTTTAACTGGCAGATACATTTTCTGGTGACACATTTCCTTTAAGCGGAGTTTACGCTCCCTCTTGTGTTTCTATCACTTCTTTTGTTGTGTTCTGGCTTTATTTTAACAAGTAAAAGCATTAAATGAATGTAAAAACTCAATGTAATCGCTTCCCGCTATATAAGTAAAGGATAATACTGTGGGGATTTAACTGCCATTTATATTTATCTCGCTTTCGTATTATTTCTAAGATATATTAAATATCAACGATTAATTCTGCAGCCTGAAAAGTCATATCGGGTCAATGAGCAATAAAAGTAAATTTATTAGTGCAGACTGCTTTCAGCTTCTAAACTTTCTATTGAGCAATATGATTTTATATTTCAATTTCAGTTAAATGAGTTCTCGAAGTGTAGGCAGAATGTTGAAATGTTCCCTCATATCCGAACCACGTCATTGGCCTTTTCTTGATTGCGTACCCGAGTTCCACAGAAATCACACATTATCTGTCATATACGTTATTTTGTTAGTAGAGTTTGATTTTAATAGTCTGCCTTTGTGCTGGTGGAAATGTTTCTTTCAAACATGAGCGATAACCTTTAGATAATTAGTCACTAAACTGTCAGGTTCCAGAAACTGCCAACCTCTTCAATGATTTAGTGGAAACATCCTTTTCTCTTGCATTCACAGTGAAAGTCTGCCTTAATTATTTATGATTACAAATAAATGCTGGCAGAGTGACACTTCATGCAGAGATACAGTAGGTTGTTTTGCCAGTGCAATGTAATTAAACCATTGCAATTCCTTCATTGTATGATTGCTGTATATTAATAGAAGAACAGCAGCTGGAAAGCGGATCATTAACATGTTATCCAATGGTGCACGTATGAAACAAGGTAAATGTGTGATATTTAAAACTGAAACTGAATCGTTATTTAGCTGGTGTGGATGGACCCACTAAAATGTCTTTGCTATGACAACTTTGGTTTGCGAGAAACCCTTGAGGCTAAATGAAAATTGTCAGATTCGCCTTATATATGCTTTACGAAATGCCACATATTCCATAGTAAATGTTAAACATTTGATTCATTAACCTGTTGTTATTACCAGAAAACCTGCTCAAAATGTATTCAGGAGGTGCTATATCTCCTTTAGGAGAGGGCCTTGTAGGCGTAAAGAGTCTTGTAGGTTATGCAATGCTCCTCTGAGAAAAATGTATGAAAATTAGCTCTTTCCAAAAAATAAAGGAAAGCTGTGCCCAGATGGGAGGTAGCTATCCTATAAGTCAGGCATGCTCAACCTGCGGCCCTCCAGCTGTTGCAAAACTACAACTCCCATCATTCCCTGACAGTCTACAGCTATCATCTTACAGAAGGGCATTGTGGGAGTTGTAGTTTTACAACAGCTGGAGGGCCGCAGGTTGAGCATGCCTGCTATAAGTCATTGCTCTACCTTATGAGGGGCAGTTGCACCGAAACAGCTGGCTGCAGGTGAAGTGCTGGCTTGGCTATAATCCTAAGTAATGTTTCAAGGCCTGTCTAACATGTCAAACATTGATTTATAGGAAAGCTACCTTCCATCTGGTAGCACCAAAGGCACAATTTAGTTTCTTTTTTAAAATAATTAATTAGCATATTTTTTTTCCAGAGGAGCATTGCATGACAATAAAGACTCCTTAGACTTACTAGGCGCTTTTCACAAAGAGAAATAGTACCCCCCCGCCCCCAGGTCCCTGACAAAGGCCTCTCACCCAACTAAACTAAACTTACAGGATATCTACCTTACAAAAAATTCTATAGTTCGTGGAAAGAGCTAATTGACATAAAAATGTATAGTTTTGTACAGAAATGCTGCAGAATGCAGCTGTTATTTTTACTGTAATATAAAAGCACAGTGATAACACCACTTGGAAAGTATCTTTTAAGAAATAACGTATTACCTGTTATATATTAGGTTGACAGCATCGTGACTTTATAATTTACTGTAAGCTCTCAGAAGGTCGATGTGTTTTTCTAGATTATTCTTTTTCTTTGTTGCTCACTGCTATGACCCAGGAGTATAGCTTTATTGAGGGCTGTTTTAACAGTTCCACCTAGGATCTCTTGCCTGGTGGACTCTGTGTAATGATTTCATAGTTCATGTGACCTGAGCTGTCAGTATTATACCACCGAGCAGTTTCCATATACCTCAGTGGTCCCATGTTGATGGCTGAAGACATTCTGTAGTATGAAGTCAGGGATGTCTGTGCTTCTGGGGCTCAATAAGGAGGAGGGCTCTGTTAATGAACTACAATTACACAATTGGGAAGTATGGACACTAGAGAGGGGGCTGTAGATAGAGAGGGATGTTATTTACATGGGACTGTATATTGAAGAGGGCTGGAGAAATGGTGTGATGGTATTTACATGGGACTCTACGGCGGAGGGAAATAATGTTATTTACATGGGACTGTATAGTGTAGGGGCTGAGAAATTATAGTTTTTGAGGACACTAAAGGGAGGAATATAACTACAGGGACACTGCAGGGGGCATTATAAATACTGAGGGGGAACTTCAGGGCGAGAATTATAATAGTAGGGGCCAGGGGGCGATGTGAATACTGGGACACTTCAGAGTGAGCATTATAACAGTGGGGGCATTATAAATACTGGGGGTACTGTAAGGGCATTTTAAATCCAGGGGACATTAGGTGTTCTTATTACTACTGGGGAATCTATAGGAGAGACTTATAGATCTTCCTTATTTCTACTAAGAGCACTGTGGGGGGCCTTATTACTAATGAGGGGTCTGTAGAGAGCTTTACTACCACTGGGGGAACAATAGGGGGGCCTCATTTCTACTGGGGACTCTGTAAGTGCATTATTAATACTGGAGGGGAGAAAGCCTTTGAAAGTGTATGACCTCATTATTAAGTTGACTTCCCTAGCTTTGTATCTAAGCAAACTGACCAAAGCAGAATTTCTTGTTTGCACCCAGGGTAAATTTCCCACCAGTCATGTCCCTGAGCTGAATAAAGTCTACCATGAACCATTACTTACATTTTCCTCATACATATAAGAAATGTGACATTTATAGATACTGTCTGTAACCCTATAATCCCTTCATGATGCTGCTTCTAGCACTACTGGGTTGGAAAGTGTATTTATCTGTTTGAACTATTCGTCTTTCTGCTCTCCAAGATGTATGAACTACCACAAATGAATATGCAAACATTGGTAAAAGGCATTCCATATACAGATGGTGTGACTACAGATGATGGGTTGAATGTGTATAATGGCATAAAAAATCTCTATTCAGAACACCTATGCAAATGTCCCCAGGACATATTGATGAATACATTGCCAAGTTTAGCCTGGGGACTGACATGTCAGAGCAATGATCTTTAGATCAAGTCAGGCAACAGCTAATTACATATGGAACTTCTGGCAAGTCGCACTGACGAGTTCTGGAATGTGAAATGACACTGACAGGTCTATAGCGGTATTCCTGAGGTGGACGAATAAATTAACCAGCAGTTTTGTATTGAAACACATGAATCAATGTGCAAAAATGTATTCACCAGTATACAGTAATTTTTATTACACATATTTTGCTGTCATTTATTTTTCCTTCTTTTCCTAATTTTCCTTAGTTATTTAATAAGGTGAAAAAACAAATGTGAATACATTGCCAAATCTGTTCTACTGTATTTCTTTTCTTATAATGATCTTGAATTACAGTCTGTACTACAGTTCAAGGCAGCATTCACAAATCTAAAGGCTTCACAGCTGGAATCTCAAAGTGTTCTTTTCTTTCTTAATGTACAGTATGCCCAGAGCTTTTTCTGCTGATTTGCACTGTGAGGAATGTAGTGATTATATTAGATACTGTACATTATTGTAAGGTAACAAAAACAGGCTGCCCTGCTGTGTTATAGGTGTTAAGTAGAGATCGGCGAAGTTATGAAAAATTTGATTTGGCTGCTTTGCTGAATTTCACAATGAAATTCGATTTGTGACAAATTACTTTGTCACAAACGGCATTCCTTTGTATGATGCGGGCTCAATAATGGGAATGCCCCTCGACGTCATTGAACCCCTCAGATGCCGTGTTCATTGCTGTTCACAGCATCTGAGGCTACAATTTAGGCCTTTCAGGGATTAATGAAGGTAAAAAAAACAAAAAAAACACCTTATCCATTTGCTCGTGTAGAGGCCGTCGCGGCCATCTTGATTGAAGACTTCAGGAAAAATAGATTCGTTATCACAAAGCACAAGAAAATTTGGCATCGCAGCAAATCAAATTTTTCCTGAAATTTGGATTGAATTCCACTTCAGATACTTCGAATCACACAACACTAATGTTAACTTACAGAGAATCTGTTATTAGTTTTTATGTTAAGCATATTTTTAAAGAATTTGATGGTATTTTTAAATTTTCAATGTCACTATCTCTATTTAAAAAAAACCTAATAGGTGCCACTTCTTGGTCTGTAGAGATCACTTTTCAGTAGACATCTCTTTACCATCACAAGCAGGATTACAATGACAGGTATCACCTATATATATGTAGCACAGGATCCACCGTTCAGAATATATGTGATGCAAACAGCTTTTGCTTCTTCCTTGTACAATGCCCTCTGCACAGGTCACAGAACACTCTACCCTCTTGTCAGACACACAGTTTGCTAGAACCAGGAGAGAGAAGTGCTTACTTAACGCTTGTCTCTCAGACTCCCACGAACTGAAACCTTTGATGTGTCATTATGACAAATCAAAAGTTCTTGAAAGCTCAGTGATCTTTTTAACGGGCAGAAAAAATAGGTGACACATCCCCTTTAATCTATTAGGGTTTTATCTATTCATTACAAGATCGGTAATGCAATGCATTTACAAAGTTACTCAATTTTTAGGTAGGTTAAAAGGGTTATCCAGGAAAAGATATTAATGACTTATCCTCAGGATAGGTCATCAGTATCAGTTCTGCAGGGGTGCAACACCCGAGACCCCCACCAATCAGCTGTTAGAAGAGGCCTTGAGTACTGCAACCTCTTCCTATGCCAGTAACATCATTGTACATCAGTCACATGGCCTAGTTCCAGCTCAGTCCCATTCAAATCAATGGGGCTAAGCTGCAATACCAAGCATATCCACTGTACGATGTATGGCACTCTTCTTGGAAAGCTGGCTGGAGCCTGCATTGCTCACCAGAGCTTCAGTGAGCATAGTGGTTCACTGAAACAGCTGATCAGCAGAGGTGTCAGGACTTGGACACTTGATGTGGTAATGATGACCTATCCTGAGGATAAGTCATCATTATCTTTTCCAGGATAACCCCTTTAATTCTACATGTACAGTAAAATGGTGTTGAAAACCGAACATATTCTGAACTCTTCTTAGTAATTCTAGTTATATTATTATCCAGCCAATAAAATCTTTCTGTCACAATAGTCACTCAACATCTAAAGTATATTGTGATAACACCAGGCCGTTCATCTAATATAAGCCCGTTCTGCCCACACTGCTACATAATACAGAGGCAGCACACAGAGGGTTTTCAGGGATTCTAAAACGATTGCATGCTCCAAGTCATGTTTTATTACTCTGGTGTTCTTCTCTAGCAACATTACTACCAGGAGAGAATATAGTGCCTTGCCGAGGTTCACTACGGCAGGCCATATAGGTTGCTGCTATTTACAGTACATGGCTTTGCCATATGAATGGATCCTAAGGTTACATGTAGATGGCTATAAAAATATTACCGAAACAATTAGGATAAGTATAATTCCAAATTTTCGGAATTGTTCACCTGTTTTGCCCTGATAAGATCCGCTCACGCTAGCACTAAACATATGAGTCCTGCAGAGCTGTGTGCACAATACCTAATTCATCTTTCCATCTCCCTCAGCACTGCCCTTTATATCTGTGTTGACCTAGATAGTTGGATGACCGGTCCAGATAGCAGTGTGAAAAATCATAGTAGTTAATCCCATCAATTTTCTTCTGGTGACTATTAAAAGCATGGTCTTTACTGGGCCTTTCTCTGGTTTTCAACAGAAAATAACTGGGCATATATTAGCAAATACTGTAATAAATTCCAAAAATAATAAAAACCTTTATCATGACGAAAAGATACATGAAAGTGTGCTTTCTGGGGGTTGGCGCACTCATTAAAGGGTTTTCCCCAAGAATAACATTTATACCACATCCACTGAACAGGGGATAAGTGCCTGATTGCAGGGGGTCTGACTGCTGGGACCCCAGCTAATCACAAGAATGGGGATACTTGTTCCTACACTTGAATGGAGCTGTGGTCATACGTTTCCACTGCTATTCAGACTAAGACCATCTAGACCAAAACTTATTTGACAGATATTTGCACATGAGTCCAGAATAAATCTGGATCCCCCTTGCAATTGCAGGTGTTTGTTTCCTACTACATTCAATTCTATGGGACTGACGGAAAAAGTGAAACACTATATTTGGCCATTTTCGGCATTCCCATAGTGTTGATTGGAGCTAGAGTGGACATGTGTCTATCACTCCATTCAAACTGAGAAAGGTGGCACCCCCTTCTCTTCTCTGGCTGCCACCAGACGATTCCCACTGATCAGACACTTACTCTATTTCCTATACTGGGGATAGGGGATATGTGTTGTCTTGGGAAATCCTTTTAAGCTTTTACTCCTTTAGCAAATTATATTCAAATTTGCAGTTTCTAGTGTAGTAGTCATGTTTTCCTCTGTATTCTGTTTATTTGTGAATAGCATTGAATGCTTAAGATATATTCCCTCATAGGAAAATTTTCGGAGGCTGTAAATTTATTCAATGCATCTGGAGTTGTCTGTGCAGCAATACATGGGTGTGCGCAAGTACGGTTTGGAAGAATAAGACAGTTGCAGACATTTCTTGTGACTATAACCTTATTACTTAAAAGTACAGTTATTATTTAGTAGTCATAAAAAGCAGAATAAAAAGAACAAAGTTCATGTGTGAAAATGCATCATATGCACTTAATCAGAATTAGATATTAAACAGTAGGCAAAAACACAGAAAAAAAGAGTTAACAAAACACCAAGCAGTGCACAAAAAACACAAAGGAGTACAAACCATGATAAATTATTCACTTTTAGACCATACCAACAGGTTCGGACTGGCCCACAGGGGTACAGGTGAGTCCCACGGTGGGCCCCTAGTCTCCAACCCCCTGCACAAGTAGCAGATAACACAGTAGACTTCCTGCACTACATACATATATTCAATATACAGCATCTCAACCAGCCTATGTTAATATAAAAACTTGATAAATTATTGAAGAAACTCCCCAGTTTATTATTATATACATGATCAGAGCTGAGATGACTTCTCTGTATAGAGGAAAGCTACCAGTGTCCTCTTCTTCTCCGGACCTACCTTCTCAAAGCTGCTGCAGAGAACCCCATATTCAGTCATCTGGTAGCATCTTGCTGATGTGTGTGCAGGTAATATTTGAATCTATCCATACGGTGGCCCCCAAAAGAAATTTTACTGTTGGGCGCTAGGCACCCCAGTCTGATACTGCATACCAACCATATCTAGACATGACACAGAAGATAAAGACTGAAGTGTAAAAAATAATTAATAAAAATGCTGTACATGGCAGTATGTATTAAAAAAAGCAGATCGGTGCAGGTACCACCTCTGGGATATCTCCAAAATTGGGTCCCTCAAGTGAATGGAGAGCATCTGCGCATGCACAGCCACCCTCCATTTGCTGCTAAGTTGCTGAGCACCATAGCGGTGTATGGAGTTGTGGCTGTGCTTCAGTGGTGCGCTCTCCATTTCCCACTATGAGACTTTAGAAAACAGCGGAGCAATGAATGGAGACAGTGGTGTAACTAAAATAAACCAATACCCCACAGAAAATTTTTGAATAAGCCCCCCTCCCCCAGAAACCCCTTCCTCCTATGTAACCCTCACTCCTGCGGCCATTCAAGATAGCTCTATCAGAACATGCTAGACAGCTGCTCTGTCTGTTTTCTACATGTATATACTGTATATCATGTCAGTGTATAAATTGTCACTGTATATAAGGTATTGTACTGTATATAACAGTTGAATGGTCCCTGACAATAAAATCTTTCAGTCCTCCTCCTGGGCAGGCCCCTTCTGAGTTCAGGCCCAGTAGAAGCCACTTCCCCTGCTTCCACTATAACTACGCCGAATAATAGGGATAGGTGCTGGTGTGACCTCTGGGACCTGCTCCTATCAGATATTAATGGCATATCCTAGTAAACCCCTTTAAAGGGAATTTGTCAGCTTGGAAACACCCCCAAATTAGAGTACCTGCTGTGCTCCGAAAAACCAGCAGTAAAATAAATTGAGATGACTCCCGTGCTCACACTCATAATTGAGAGGACTGAAAAATTACATAAATGAACTTGGCATTATTTACAATATAAACCAGGGACTCTACTTTGGGGGGTATTTTGGAGCTAACAGATTCCCTTTAAAGAAAATATGAACTAAACATGTGTGCAAAATGTGAACGGAATGTGAATGTGCTGTGAAATATTTTTTCACTTATTCTCTTCTCCACCTACCCTTTTTTCTGAGAGTGTAAATCCACAGTGCATTTTTAATTAAAGGAGTTATGCCATGGCTATTGTAAAAAATGAAAATCATATAGTATTATGCCAATATATTTTTATCAAGGCTAGAACCAGCCCTGTACCTGAAATGGGTCCAGAGATCTCACCATTTATTGTTCTGCTAGATTTATATCAAGCTGACAGCTCAGGGGCATGTCTTTTCTGCTGGTGCGTTCTCCCTGTTACAGCTCAGGAGGCAGTTAAAGGATAACACTGAGCATGTGCGGCCATCTCAGTGAGCAGGACAAAGAATAAGAAAAAGAGCAAACAGCAGGTGGCGCTATACAGATATATTTAATTGAATAACTGAGTGGCTATACAAAACTTTTAATTACATGCAATTACAAAAGTGTTCAGATCTAGGTGCTGGTTTGAAAACTGTATAATATTTTTCTAATGAGACAACCCCTTTAAATGCCAGGGCAGTAGCTTCTTATTGTTTCCATTCGCACAGGAGAAAAGCAATCCAATAGGTAAATCTAACTAGATTCCCAATGCAAAATTTTGGGAATCAAATCCCCCTCCAATATTGCATTGGATGGGTCAAACCTTACAACCTGTATTTGCATGTTCACTAATGGCCACTAATGATAATGTTGAGTCGTTGCCAGATTCCTTATAAAATGCAGAATAATGGAAGTATTCATGTATCACACTAATATGCTTATAAAACTAAATCATTCTGAAACAAGTGCAGTAGTCTTTGCAGCGACTCTTCACTATTTCTCCAGGGCTTCACTTAACCCTCCTGAGATGAGAACTTCAGAGAAACCAGTAAACTCTGTCAAGATTCCCAGAGAACACAGAAAAATATCATTGTCATAGAACATAAAATTGATATTCCTTCTACGTTTTAAAACATTGATATGGCTGGTACCAGCCGCCTGGGGATTACACAAATCCCAGAAAATGCTAAATAGAAAATATAAAAACATACTGGGTGATTATTTTCTCCATGGTAAATAATTTTGAACTACTGGAAGTGGTTAACGCGATAAAGCTTGATATAACCCTATATTGATGTCTTCCATGCATACTTTACAGGGTTATCTGTTATTATTTTTTATTCTGCATTGAATGTGCTAGTTGTACTTACTATGAAAATAAATTCATTACGTCCCTGTTGTCTTGCTCACAAATTAGTTATTTTTAAAATGTACTACTGTAATTAAGGCTAAGTCAACACTACAGTTTTTTTTATACTGTTTTTCGGACATTATTAAAAAGGTGCCTTTGAAAGGCTTCTCCAGGTGTTCTTAGGATAGGGATAGGTCATCAATATCTGATCAGTGGGGACCCAACACCTGGATCCCACTAATCAGCTACTTGGAGAGGTTGTGGTGCATCGGTGAGTGCTGTGGACTCCACACAGTATACCCAGCACAGTTATGTACATTGTATAGCGGCTGTGCTTGGTATTGTAGTCCAGATCCATTCACTTGAATGGGGCTGCGATGCAACTAGGCCATGTGACCGATAAATTTGACATCTCTGGTCTAGAAAGAAGCTGCAGCGCTCACCAGAACACTAAAGCCTCTTCAACAGTTGGTCGGCGGGGGGTGCTGGAAGTTGGACGCCCATTGACCAAATATTGATGATCTATCCTGAGAATGTCATCAATATATGAGTCCTGGAAAACCCCCTTAAATACAATATCCTGTTGCATGTAGTTACCATTGAATTCTATTGTGTAAAGACAGGGTCTGTCTGGATTTTGTTTTTCAGCAGGGTAGGAATATGAGCCTGCTTCATTTTGTGTGTGTATTGCATTGTGTTTTAAAGGTTAATTTGACCAAAAGAGGTTCCCTTACAACCGGACACAAAAATATTGTGCTAACCTAGCCTAGGAGCAATTAGACGGACTCCAGACAGACGTTGCAGCTCCTAGGTCCAGGAAAAAATCTAACAGAAACCTCACTCACTGTATGCCATTTATAATACTGATATCTTCTTACTCTATGTTAAAGTGAGCCCTTAGACCCCATCAAGCACCAGATTCTGCAAGTGCAACCCCTGTACTTCCGACAGCTACTCATAATTTTCATTATGTAATGATAAAAGTGTACCTACACCAAAAAATATAAAAATTGGTAAACTCCATCTGTCCCCTGCTGAGTGTCTCAGCTCATGTGTGAATGGACAGAGGCACTGTGCAACAACCAAGGAGTGCAGGGAATTGTAGTTTTATGGTCATATAATTGAGAAACTTAGATGTTGCCTGCTATATTGTGTACAAAATCAACAGAAGCCACCGTCTGAAACAAAAGGTGCAGAAATTACTCTTAAAATATTTCATTTTATCTCCACACCCTGTAATATATTACTAATCCTGTCTACTATTTGGAGACTGCAAACTTAGACTTGACAGTCTAATGCCTGCCAAATTTAATGAAAGTGGATCATAGTTAATAATTCACTTGGTGCATCTTTTGTCAACTTTACACCACCTGTTGGTTGGCATAACATGGACCAACACTTGATGCAGTGTTGGCATGCATTGTTGCATCTACATGGTTCTTTCCTGTGAACCCCATACCCAATTCCTGTTAGGTCTTATCCCTTTGTCAAAAGAGGCGCAAAAAGTGTTTAAAAAACTTAATAGAAATCTCAAGTTTTCTTTCTAATCTTTGATGAAATAATAATTCCCAATTTTTCAGACAGGTAACCCTTACAGCATTCATAAATAAGCACACGTATGATGTGTAATAAGTAAGGGTATATAAATGATTTTCATGTAGCTAATTTGTGATGGTAGAACATAGCGTACAGTAATTGGTGCTTTTTTTTTCTATAACAGATTTGATTGCCTTCAGATCCTAAAGCAATTTCAGTGCATGGCGAATTTTGAGAGTTACTCACTTTGAATGAGTGACATTAAAAATTTAACTAAATGTATTTTCAGCAATGTTTTTTTAAAAGAAAGTAGCATTTCTTTGCCTGTTCTTTACAATGATTTACACTAGACCGAAGACAATTATTTATGCAGACACAAATAACCCTGCTTACAAAAGACTTTCTAAGCTTTTGTTTAGCTTCTCTGCTTTTCTTTTATGAAATGAACATGAAGAATTTCAGAGGTAATAATTCTTCAATGTAAATTGCACAACTTGGTTTCTTTTCCATTTTTAGTGTGATTTAAAGAGTAAACAGTGTGCCAACCGAATGGTAATAGTAGCTCTACTAATATAGGTTTGAGCTATTTTCTTCATAAGAGAGTTCTGAAAACCGCTGCAGTAGACGACTATAATTTTTTTGGCAGTGACATTTGTTAAAACACTTTTACATTTTTCAAAACTTCTCTTTAAAGAAATGAGGACCCACTAGAGACCAACAGTTAGTGAAGTTCTGGCAGCTACATTACCCTGGCTGCTGCAAGTATGTGATAGTAGATGGATTTCAGTGGCAGGCTGGCCATAGACCCTACAGGTAAATTTACTCGTGGTCCAATGCCTGGAGGGCAATCCAAGTCCTCCTCCCGGCCACCAGTTGTGTACATAACAATCTCAGCTCTCAGTATTAATGCTTCTACGTCTACTATTATCATGAGGATTGCCCTTCAGATAACATCTTCCACTCACAGCAGTGGTAAACTGACAATGGATTACCTATTTATAAGAAGGTGTTATCAATTGTGCTGACTGCTACAAAAGGACAACATTTTGTACTTAATTTTCAGAAGTACATAGGTTTGATTACCAGCAACCAATCAGCATGGTACTATGTGATTTTACTGTAAATTTGCTCCTTTTTTGCTAAGAAAAAAGGCTCTAGGAAATGTTTTAGAACTGCTTCTATAGAGAAGCATATAGGCAGTAGCACATGCAAGAACAGCATGGGAGTTTTCACATTCAATTCTTCTTTTAAGGATTAGAAAGGTTAGAGAGACCCAGTGCGGTATTTACCCGAGTAATCTATAATTTCGGACACCTCTGCTGTCAGAGAGGTAACATTAAACAAGTGCTGTTCTTCTGAGCAAATGTAATTTACAAAGTACACGTTGTGGGTCTATGAAGGGGCGAAAGAAAATAGTTGCTTGCTTTATACAGTGATATTTCTCTTTCTTTCCAGGTCCTTTTGTCAGGACTGATTGGTGTTGTTGCCTGGAAACGTCCCCTGTCACTTGTGGTAAGTACCAAGCTAATGCCAGGGAAACCTGGACATTTATTTCTACCACTAAGCAAACTGCTGTAAAATGCAAACACATTGCTCATAACATTTATTATAGAGAACTAAGCAAAGGCATCCTTACCATCTTTTTTTTTTTGCTTGTATTTTTCATTTTCTTTTTTAAATTCTGTAACATTTCGAACATGTGCTTTTTTCCTATAGAAATACACCAGAAAAAATGGGAAGTGTGCTGTTTTTCAACCAAAAAAATGCCACTGACCTAAAAAATGGCAAAAAATCTTGTATGTAATGTTCTCTATATTTCACTATAGACTTTAAGATAACAAAAAACAAAAAAAACGTGAAATACACTAGAGCCAAAGCCACGAAAACCAAGCATAATGCTGTGTGTCAATCCAGCCTTAAAGGGTTTCTCTGGGAATTAAGAAAATGAAAATACTTAAATATTACTTTATTATAAAAATATTTCCAAATACCTTTCATTATTTATAATGGCTCGTTTTGTCTGGGGAGCAATCATTAGGAAAAATAAAATGGTCACCGTCCTATTAGTACACACAAAACCTGTCCTAATCACACAGCAGGACAAGTTACTTCACAGCACTGAGGTAAAGAGCTGCCTCATCCTCCTCTCTGCTCTACTCGTCGGGGATTATGATCCTGAATACAGCGAATAAGATCTTCAGCTGAATCTCTGTAGGAATGGAGATCATAGAGTGGCATACTCTGCTGTTTTTGGAAGTCCGATTAAAATTAATGGGAAACACACTTGGCTATACTTGGTGCTTCCATAGTAATTAATGGAGGGTGGCCATGCATGCGCGGTGTGCCCTCCGGCTGTTTGCGTGCACCGTTTTAAGTAGAGGTGTGGGTCCCAGAGGTAGGACCTGCACCTCTCAGATATTGGGGGCATATCCTAATGTCTCCCAATGTCTGAGTTGGAAAGACCCCTTTAACGATATGTTTAGACTAGTTTCACATTTGAGGCATGTGATCCGGTAGGCTGCTCCAGCAGAGAACAGCCTGCCAGAGGTCTCTGAATCCAACATTGCCAGACAGTACCGGAATGCCATCAGTCCCATTAACTGTAATGGGGTTTGGCGGAGCTCTAGCCAAAACCTGGCAAATATGCAGAGAATCGTCTAGAGCAGGCATGCTCAACCTGCGGCCCTCCAGCTGTTGTAAAACTACAACTCCCACAATGCCCTGCTGTAGGCTGATAGCTGTAGGCTGTTCAAGGCCTGAAGCTGGGAGTTGTAGTTTTGCAACAGCTGGAGGGCCGCAGGTTGAGCATCCCTGGTCTAGAGTTTACAGGCGTTTGCTTCCCTGATGTTGCAAACTCTAACATGTGCACATAGTCAGAATTTTTTTAGTCAATGGGAAGCTATTGATGGCGTTTTGAGTGTGGATTACACAGTAGAAAACTGCCCGTTAAGCATAGTCTTGGGCTACTTTTGCATGCTCAGTATTATTAGGGATGAACGAATCCGGTTCGGATTGCTATATCCAAACCCAATTCTTTTAAAAATTATTTTAAGAATATGTGAACAAGTAATAGAGGCGAAAAAAAGTAAGTTTCACAATATTTTCTGAAAATTCGGAAAGACCTCTGCAGAGGACATACATTTTACCGTGAGACGGAGACCATATTATTAAGGTTGTTTTTAATAGAATTGGGTTCGGATACAGCAATCAGAACCCGATTCACTCAACTATAAGTATTGTGGGGAGTTAGCTCTGGTCTCGAGGATCGTTCACAAAAACTTCCTTCCGGACAACGGATTTCACGTCCAAACAGTGCGTTTATTATAGCAGAAATAACACAACAGGTGCAAAACAATAAACACTGGCCCGGCTAGGCTCTAACTAAACATATTAGTTGGGTCCCTCACTCACCTAGTGGGTACAGTTCACACCCTGTGAACTGCTGCGGCTTTCTCCAGCCCAATGTCCTGCGACCCTTCCAGGCGTCGCTGTGTCCCCCAATTCCGGGCTGTCGCTTAGCCCCGTGGCCCCTCAGCCAACTCAGCCGAGACCACTCACACAGAGCCTCTGTCTCCAAAGCTCTCTCCAGAGTGGGGCTCCACCCATGTCCAACAAGAGGATTAAATATCCTCCCTGGACATGGGCATTGTCCAAAATCCTGGACTGGAGCATGGGAACAGGCACCCACCCAGCACATTGCCTGTTCCCAGTAAAAGCCCGCCCTGGAACTGGCTGAGCCAGCTATACTAACACTAGTATTTGGGCTTTCACTCCCCAAGGCCAGGCACCTTGGTGACACGCTCTCTCTGACGGCCTCCCTGGGGTTTCACTGCACACCCCAGTGTTCACATTGCCACATATCCCCCTCTGTTCACACCTGTGGGGTGAACACATGTACCGCCTGGTCGCCGTGATAGGGCACCCGCATTATCTTGCCATCTTTAAGCTCAAGGGTCCCCTGGAAGATGTGGCCAGCCCCACAGGCTTCCCTTATTCTGCCACAACCACGCCAACAGAACCCAGTTCGTCATAACCACGAAGCTTACTACCCTACCAGTCATCTTGTCCCATACTAGAGACACCTGGTCGCTACTAGCAACTACCACAGTTTTAGCGGACCTTGACCTGTCAGCCTCTTTTTGTCTCTTTGTTTTATCAACAGATAGCATCTTTCTTTTTCCTTTACTCCTCAGGGGTTATGTCAGGTTTGGCTTCAGTTTCAGAATCTTCTGCTTCTTCAGTGGTACTCCCCACTTCAGCAGACTCTTTTCCAGTCTTTCTTTGGAGTCTCCATTCACTTTATTAGCCGTCTTATGCTTCACAGACATGGCATCATATGCTTTCCTTCTTAACTCCTCCTCCTCTTCTCATCAAGGTTGGAGGCACCGGGGACATCAGGACCTTCGCCAGACTCGTCGTCTTCTGGCAATCCCTGCAGAGGTTCACCCGGGACATGGTTCTCCTTTCGGGCAGGATTCAGGGAGCCAGCCCATCGGAGTAGACAGGACCCTCATACTGGTTGTCGGTCCCCTCGTATTTCTTCCCCAGCAGACTGCTAGCTTTCTGGAAGGCATTGACAGCAGAGGGAATGTCTTTCATGACCAGGTCCTGGCCACACACTGTCACGAGTCTCTGGGTTTCTGCATCCACCTCAGCACCACCATCTGGTTCAGCAGATACATCTTCCATCTTCTCTGCCTCGGCTGGCACCACAGCGCAACCACCTCCAGACCCATTCTTAACGGGTTCTGACTTCTTGGCATCTTTCAGAGGATCTTCCTCTTCAGGCATCTCATTGTCTTCCACCTGCTGCGCAGGAGCACGCTTAGGCTTCTCCAACTCATAGACTTCATCTTTTGAGCTCCTGAGACCTTCCATCTCTGCTCTGAGTTGCTTGTTCAGCCTCTCCAATTCATCTTGCTCCTTAAGCACTTTTCCAAGGGCTCTAGTCAAGGAGAGGGCCTTGGTCTTCTTCTTAGTTTTTCGCACTAGCTTGTTAGCAGCGCCCGCTCTTGGGCCTTCTGGTCCAGCTGCTCTTCACTCTGTTTCGGTGTAACAGCAGTTGTAGGAGTACCACCATTCTTTCTTAGACACTCTGTGGGATTTCCACCCAGGGACTCTTCAAGCCCACTGTTGAGGTCTACTATAGACTTTTGTGTCTTTCTGGAGTCTTTTCCCCTCCCCAGGACACCAGGAGGTAGACCCTTCAGTTCACTCATCTTTTCTGGGGTCTCCTCTTTTGACCCTTCTGCAGCCTTCTTCGGTGACCCTGTGACGACAGCTTGTCCCTTCTCTATCGTATCTAGGGACCGTGTGGCGAGAGGGAGGGCAGCCTCCTGTTTGCCGCTGTACTGTCCTGTCAGGTCATCTAAGACTGCCTGGATATGAGCTTCAGACACTAGGCTGACGTCACCCGACTGTACTCTCGTCACATCAGGTATAACTATCGTCTGGTTGCTACCAGTAACCACGTCAGTTTGGCAAGACCTCAACATGGCAGCCTCTCTCTCAGAGTTGCTGTCGGTCATAGCACCTGCTTCATATATACTGCTCATGTCATTCTCATTTCCGTCCTCTAGGGGCACCGATGAGTTAATCCCCACCTGGGACATTTTATTAAGCATAGAAACCTGTGGAGACTGCATATCCACTTCTAGTACGTGTGGTACACCCTCTAGGACCGCCCCATGTACTTGCACATTTTTCACAGTGGGTTCCCTCAGTTGTGAGCTCTCAATATCAATTAGCATTTTTATACCATCCACATTTTTACCAACAGGGGAGCTTTTTCCCCAATCACAGCCTGCAAAGGAAAAGGACTGTCATCATCCTCATCACTTCTTGCACATAGACCCACATTATTATTATACATTTCATCAAACTCTGCACCTTCACTTGGCACCGTGTCGGCACCATTGTTTCCAATGGTCATTTCACTTAAACCATTGCTTCCTATCTGCATTTCCCTTACACCTTCATTTAAAGGGACAGGTACAGGTTCTGTAGGAGCTTCATTACTTCCTACAGAAGTGTCTCCATTGCCCCACATTACATCACGCATGAGCCTATTTCCAACATCAAGTCCATCAGTCTCTGTTCCCACCATGGTCTCACCCTCCGTGAGGACCACTGGATAGTCCACAGTATTCACATAATTGTCCCGGACAGACATCATTCTACCTCTTACCCAGGCTAGCATGGGATCTCTGATTTTCACCATCCCAAATCTAGCCTTGGTCACGGGCACTTTAAACAACATCTTGAGCTTCTCCCTGCAGATTCCTGCGAGAGAGCAACCGCAACAGGCTTACCAGCCTGTTCAGACACAGCATTTTTCCCATAGTCACTCATTTTTGAGACATCTTCACGCCGCAGCGCTTTATCACTGACCAGCCCGGCAGGTAGCAACTGCCGCCGGCTCATTGTCACAGGGTCTGCCACAAAATTATCAATAGGAACAGTCTTACCGATTGTCGTCACTGACTCGGCACTCCCGGAAGATAAGGGTAGTCCAGGAATATCTCCAGCACGGTCATCACCCTTCTCCTCAATGCAGTAGTTGCCACGGGAGACGCCTTGGACTTGTCTCCTGTCTTTTTCTGGACGGTCATTCCAGCCGCACCCTTTAGGATTCTGTGCACAGTCGCAGGGAAAATAGGCACTCCTGAGAAACGCACCGCTCTCCACCTCTTTGTCTTCCCGATGGTTGCCCTTGGCAACGGCACATATTACCTCGAACAGTCCACTCAGAGCCGCCTCTCCAAGTGCCGCACTCGGCTTTCTCACCAACCGATCAGTCTCCAGCACCAGCTGCTCCATTACACCCTCAGTGGCCTTGGTTTTCCGCCAAACCGGGCCACTTCTCACATATGGCATCACCTTTGGCATAAGCAGCTTCCGCCACACCTGACTATCTTTCACCCAGGACCCCATTTTGAGCAAAAAAAATTTCCACAGGTCAGTTTTTTTTCCTTTTTTCCCTCTTTTGTGCTTCTGGCCCTTTAAACCTTCGCATTGCTTGCACCACAGGGAAAAAACAGTCCAGACAGCAGTTCTTTTGCAACCCAGCAAAGTGTCCAGGACCACACGAGCAGCACCTGCTCCACCGAACAAACAGGCTTCCGGCCCTAAGCTCCAACACAGCAATCGCACAGTTTTTTCCTCTGTCCTGTCGTTGCCCCCAGCAACACTTTACCTTTATCCAGCAGGGACGACTTGCCCGCATCCGACACCAAATGTGGGGAGTTAGCTCTGGTCTCGAGGATCGTTCACAAAAACTTCCTTCCGGACAACGGATTTCACGTCCAAACAGTGCGTTTATTATAGCAGAAACAACACAACAGGTGCAAAACAATAAACACTGGCCCGGCTAGGCTCTAACTAAACATATTAGTTGGGTCCCTCACTCACCTAGTGGGTACAGTTCACACCCTGTGAACTGCTGCGGCTTTCTCCAGCCCAATGTCCTGCGACCCTTCCAGGCGTCGCTGTGTCCCCAATTCCGGGCTGTCGCTTAGCCCCGTGGCCCCTCAGCCAACTCAGCCGAGACCACTCACACAGAGCCTCTGTCTCCAAAGCTCTCTCCAGAGTGGGGCTCCACCCATGTCCAACAAGAGGATTAAATATCCTCCCTGGACATGGGCATTGTCCAAAATCCTGGACTGGAGCATGGGGAACAGGCACCCACCCAGCACATTGCCTGTTCCCAGTAAAAGCCCGCCCTGGAACTGGCTGAGCCAGCTATACTAACACTAGTATTTGGGCTTTCACTCCCCCAAGGCCAGGCACCTTGGTGACACGCTCTCTCTGACGGCCTCCCTGGGGTTTCACTGCACACCCCAGTGTTCACATTGCCACAGTATTATGCTTAGTATTTTGAATCAATATTTGTGAAGGTCCTTTTACATGGACTGATAATCAGGCCAATTGTTGAGGTTGAGCTGTCAGTGTAATTCAATAGATTTCAGGTCTCTCAGCGACACACAGCCTTATAAATCATTATAATGCTGAGCGATCCTGTCAGAGGAGTGGAGGTCAGAAGAGGAACCCTCGCTGCCACACGCAGCGAGCTTCTCGCACTGGAATCGCTTGTTGTGTGTCTACGCCCTAACTGAGCAGAAAACTGAAATGAAAATGTTCAGAAGTCTTAAAGTCATCCAGTGGTCTGCAAGTAGTTAATTGACTTATGATCTCATGAAAATATATTTGTGTCTTGTCTTGCTGTAGTTTCTAGGCCAAATAAATAGCGGACTATGTAACACATGGTTGGGCCATACTGCCAGAACAAAAGCTCTTACAGAGAGGCTGTCCATTGTGGCTCAAAAAGAGAAGCTTTTAGTGGAAGTCAGGGCCTTGACATTCATTATAAATAATACATAACATTATTTGAGGAAAAAATTATGGAAATATTAAGTTTCTCTATGAGGTGCTAGTACATGTTGTGACTTAGTAGTGGTAACTGGACAAGGATTACTGCCAATTGCTGGGCTGTACCTGTACTTACCAAGATTTAAAGTACAGATGCTGCACAGCAATTAGAGGCACCCACATGTTGTTACTGAAGCTCTTATGCTGTTGCTCCTGTTATTACAGCAGATCTACTGCCATTTCCCCATTTTCGTCCCTGAAAACAGTTTTAATTCAATATGCAAATTAGTTTAAACGGTCCTAAGGGGCTATACCTATCAACAAAGGAGTCCAGCCAATCCTATTCAAATTGAGCAGCGCTCCTCCCCTGTGCACCCTTTCTCCACCTCCCTCCACTTCCAATGTCATCAGGCCACCACTGGAAATCTCGTGCAAATGAATTTTACATCCTACCCGTTCATGTGCATTTCAGTTGCTGACGCTGCAGCCCACAGAAGGGGCCTCAATTTGAATGGGAGCGACTAGGCACCTTTATCAATAGGTACAGCCCCAGGGGCCCTTTATGCTGATGTGCATTTATTTTGATTAGAAACTGTTTTAGAAACAGGAGCAAAAATTGGGGCAATAGCACATAAAGGTATGTTTGGTATTGGGGTTATGAGATCTACAGTATGCTGGGAACTGATTAAAACCCACTGTGGTGGTGACGGACTCTATTAAATATCCTGGTTCCGCACTTATTGAGTCTTAATTCACTGTAGATAATTCATGTTAATTACCTGCTAATCTTCAGTTTTTAACTGGTGGTATAGGTGTCTGTAGTTTATAATTACAATGCTGGTAATCTGGTGGACTGGTGCACGAAGCAATCAGTTTGCAGTGTCATGCATGTGGTAAGACTACAGTGGCATTAAGTAGTTAATATAGCTGTTCCATCATAACTCATCATGATGCCTTTTTTGCTCAACATTAAAATAATGTTTGAAGCAAGAAAGACTGATAATCCGGGGAGCTGTAAACATAAATCCTGAGCCACTAAGGGTACTTTCACACTAGCGTTAAAGTTTTCCGGTATTGAGTTCCGTCCAAGGGGCTCAATACTGGAAAAAAAACACTTCAGTTTTATCCTAATGCATTCTGAATGGGAAGCAATCCGTTCAGTATGCATCAGGATGTCTTCAGTTCAGTCCCATTATGGTAGTTGGCCGGAGGAAATACCGCAACATTCTTGCCGGACTGTATTAATGCCGGATCTGGTACCAAGTATTCCAGAAAAATGACACCGGAGAGACGGATCCGGTATTGTAAAGCATTTGTTAGAGGGATCCGCATCCGGAAACAAATGCTATCCGTTTGCATACGGATTTCCGGAAATCCATCAGGCAGTGTGAAAGTATCCTAAGGCAAGATCACAATCTACACGAACAAAACATGTATTTGCGGCCTTTACTGTGTGTGTTAGACTGAACTATAGCGTTCTGGGTAGCTTTTAAACCCTTAGTGACCAAGCCTGTTTGGGCCTTTATGACCAAGCGTTTTTCTTCCTTTTTTCGTCGTCGTGTTCCAAGAACTATAACTTTTTTATTTTTTCCATCTATATAGCTTTATGAGAGCTTTATAAATTTTATGGCGTTCATTTTTCGGTTTAAATAACATTAAATCTTAATTCTCTGGGTCAGTAGGATTACAGTGATGCCAAATACATATAGTTTTTTTTACGTTTTACTGCTTTTTTTGCAATAAAATCCCTTTTTTTTTTAAGAAAAAAAAGATTTTGCATTGCTGCTTCCCAAGAACTTTTTTTTTTTTTTCTATAGAGTTGTGTGAGGGCTTGATTTTTGCGGGACGACTTGTATTTTTCATTGGTATCATTTTGGAGTAAATGGCACATTTTGATCGCTTGTCATTATGTTTTTTTCTGTGGAAACTAAGAATAAATTAACAATTCTGTCTTTTTATTGATTAATTTTTTTACGGCGTTCACCGTAGTGGATAAATTATGTGATATTTATGGAGTCCGGGTCATTACGGACGTGGCAATACCAAACATATGGGGGAGGTTTTTTTTGCAATTTTTTTCATTGAAAAGCGTATTTTCAATGGAAAAAAAGCATTTTTCTATTTTATGGAATTTTTTTATTTAATAAATGTGTTTTTTTTCTTTTTTTTTACTACTTAATAGTCCCACAATTGGACTATAACAACAGTATTTTGATTGCTTTTATAATACAATGCATTATCTCTATAATGCACTGTATTTTAACAGCAATGCTATTCTAACATTGACCAGCAGGCTGCGCCAGAGAGGCACAGCCTGCCGGAAACTTACAATAGGAAGGATCGGGGCCTATGATCGGAAGCCAGGTAAGGCTTCACACACATCAGCAGCCCGCAATCGCATTTGCGGGGTGCTGATGGGAGACAGAGGGAGTCTGCTCCCTCTGTTACCGCTTTACATGCGGCAGACGCCATGTGTTAAACAGCCCAGATCAGCTCTCCTGCCGGTCTGGGCTGTTAGAGCAGGGTCCCGGCCCAGCCTAAGGCCCCTTAGTGACCGCCGTAAAAAGGCATATGGGTGGTCACTAAGGGGTTAATATTAGAAATAGAAATGTCCAGTGGCCTGGCTGTTAGTTGCTTTTCCAGTGATATTAAAGGGAAAGTCATCAGAAAATGACTAGGGATGAGCAAATTACATATTTTGAAATTCAATTTCAGTTCGTGTTGTGGTATTTACTGAATTGCATTATGGATTCTGTTACAACGGACCATAACGCAATTCCATGACAGAATGCATAACTGAATGCCTTTAGAGGCATTCCGTTATTCATTCCTTCATAATAGAAGTCTATGGCCTGCATAACGGATCCGTCCTGTTTCCATTATGCAGAAGAGGAATCCAGCATAACATAAACCAGACAGATCCGTTATGCAAGCCATGGACTTCTATTATGATGGAATGAATAACAGAATGCCTTCAGGCACGAGGAAATTCAGCTTTGGGGCAAATTGCATTTATCCTAAAATTCGCTTAACTCTAATTACTGGGGATGTCCCGATACCAATACCAGCATTGGTATCGGGACTGATACCAATACCAGTATTGGTATCGGGACCGATACCGGACATTTGCACGAGTACTTGTACTCGTGCAAATGTCGCCGATACCACTGCTGATACCTGATGGCAATCAGCGGTGGGGACGGCGGCTGTGGCGGCGGGTCCCATGTCGGCTGCGGTGGCTGGTCACGTTTTGGCTTCCATGCAGCGGCCCTCCCAGCCCATCAGCATGGGAACGGCAGCCTGTCCAGCTGATGTTGTGGGGACGGGACTTCTGTGCGGCGGCTCCCAAGTCCCATGCAGTTGATAAGCACTGGGAGGAAGTTAGAGCCACTATGGCGCATGAAATGGAGTAAAAATTCTGTTAATTTCTCTCCATTTCATGGTGAAAGTTAAAACAGTGAATATAAATTAAGGTGGAGGAGGGGGGGAATGGGCATATAATAGTGATTCCCAACAAGTGTGCCTCCAGCTGTTGCAAAACTACACCTCCCAGCATGCCCAGACAGCCAAAGGCTGTCTGGGTATGCTGGGAGTTATAGTTGTGCAACAGCTGGAAGCATGCTGATTGGGAAACACTGTTATATGCCCATTCTCTCCCTTCATATGCCCATGCCCCTCCTTATGTGCCAGTGTTTCCCAACCAGTATGCCTCCAGCTGATACAAAACTACAACTCCCAGCATGCCTGCACAGCCAAAGGCGATCTGGGCATGCTGGGAGTTGTAGTTTTGCAACAGCTTGGAGGCACATTAGTTGTGAAACACTGTTATATGCCCATTTATTAATTTATTAACCCTTGTACAAAGGAAAAGTAAAGCAGGTGTCCATAGCAACCAAATTCCAGCTTTAATTGTTTTCACTGCTATCAGCAACTGCGCCGCAGTTTCTTTTTACAAGGTTTGATAAATCTCCACTATGACTAAATTATGTGTAATTTATTTCATTGTTATAATTGGTATCGGTAATTGGTATTGGTGAGTACTTAAATAGAAGTATCGGTACTCGTACTCGGTCTTAAAAAAATGGTATTGGGACATCCATGGGCGTAGCTATAGAGGGTGCAGAGGTAGCAGTCGCTACCGGGCCCAGGAGCATGAGGGGGCCCAAAGACCCTTGTGCCGCATCAGAAGACACACAAAGCACTGAGGGAAGGGGGGCCCAAGCGAAACTCTTGCTCCAGGGCCCATGAGCCGTTAGCTACACCCCTGGGGACATCCCTACTAAATACCACCAAACTTACCAGCCTCAAAACAAAAAATCAAGGACACATTTTTTTTTTTCACAGACACAGGAAAAAGTTGCCTATTTTTACAGACTGTCCAGAAATTTCTGTATGGTTGGCAACCCTGTCTACCATCAGAAAATAAAAATAGATTTGTCACTATGTGAAGAGCAAATAATCCACTATCCATAGCTCGAAAAATGTCGTTCATGGAAAATGATTAGTCTGTACTGTATGAATGACAGTTAATATATGTACCTTTAGGCACATTGTAACGGGACTAGGCACAGACTGCTCATCAATGCCACGTTCTTTATAGCATGTAGAGGGCATTAGCCTTGTCAAGAGATGAGACACATGAGTACAACCGTCCTTCTCTTTCTGCACGACGTCATGGCCATTTTGCTGCTTTGTCTTTAGCCAGACGTTATGCAGCAAGTGACAAATAAAGCATTTGTATTCTGCGCGCATCTCTTGAATCATCCTGTGGTTATCTCTTTCATTTTGTCTGCAATTGCAATAATACACATAATGTGCTCATCTGACTGGGCTATACTTTCAATAAATATAATATATGTATTTCTTCTGTGCAGTGGCTTCCACTTGTCTTTTTAACAGCAAAGGATCAGTGAAATGAAATGCTTTAGAAATCACAGTACTTTGCTTCATTATCTGTACTTTGATTGCCAACTATATTGTCTAAGAAGAAAAAATCCAGGATTGTTAAACCAAACGGTACACGGGATCCGTAGGTTGTGTTCCCATGCTCTGTGTCTTATGGCCCTGCATGTAGTATTCCAAAATGTTGCACTAAGCAGCTTGGATTAATGAGTTACCTGTACGACATGAGATGATGGCAACGAAATATGAATGCTGGCATATAGTAATGGTGCTCGGGGCTACGGTTTAAAGGTTAGATTAGTTCATCATACATTTTCATTTTCTATTAATAGGGCTAGAAAAGTCAATCATGGGGTGTGTGCTCTACACTTAGTCTAAGGATTAAAGAGAATGTGCCATCAGGAAATTATCTATTGTTTAAATCAGGTTTTCATGTTTTAAATTTTTTTTGTAATGTTATATTTCATTTTTCTATACTCTTGCTGTGGCGTAACTAGAAATGACTGGGTCCCAAAGCAAATTTTTGAATGGGGCCACCTCTTTCCCAGTAATTTCTTCGCAACCCCTTCCATTCATGCAACCCTCACTCCTGTGGCTACTATAGATCGCTTTCACAGACCTGGCCCAACAGATGCTCCATACATTTCCTACACTGTATATACTGTCACTGTATATAATGTCATTGTATAATACTGTTGATAATAATAAAATATTTTAGTCCTCCTCCTGGTTGGGCCCCAAAGCATCCGCTTTCCCTACTTCCCCTATAGCTACGCCCCTACATCTACTATGCCTTACAATAGGTGCAACTTCTTGGTCTGTTCAGATCACTTTTCAGCAGTCACCTCATCATCATAACAGGCATGATTACAATGACAGAAATGACTTATAAATGTCTAATGTTTAGATAGATGTTCAGACTGATACATAGATAGCACAGGATCCATTATTCACAGTAGGTGATTGTCAGAGCTTATCTACTCCCTCCTTGTACAATGACCTCTGCACAGGTCACAGAGCAGGCCTAGAAAACTCGCCCAAGTAAGTCAATGAGGTCACCTCCTGTCCATTGTGTCTATAGTCCAGGTGGCTGCAGTAAAGCATACATCTATATGCTGTTAACAGCTCATGCAAGATGGCTGCCCCATAATCATGTTCAGGAATAGAATAAACAATCTACAAACCGGATTCCAAAAAAGTTGGGACACTAAACAAATTGTGAATAAAAACTGAATGCAATGATGTGGAGATGGCAAATGTCAATATTTTATTTGTAATAGAACGTAGATGACAGATCAAACGTTTAATCCGAGTAAATGTATCATTTTAAAGGAAAAATATGTTGATTCAAAATTTCACGGTGTCAACAAATCCCAAAAAAATTGGGACAAGTAGCAATAAGAGGCTGGAAAAAGTAAATTTGAGCATAACGAAGAGCTGGAAGACCAATTAACTCTAATTAGGTCAATTGGCAACATGATTGGGTATAAAAAGAGCTTCTCAGAGTGGCAGTGTCTCTCAGAAGCCAAGATGGGTAGAGGATCACCAATTCCCACAATGTTGTGCAGAAAGATAGGGGAGCAATATCAGAAAGGTGTTACCCAGCGAAAAATTGCAAAGACTTTACATCTATCATCATCAACTGTGCATAACATCATCCGAAGATTCAGAGAATCTGGAACAATCTCTGTGCGTAAGGGTCAAGGCCGTAAAACCATACTGGATGCCCGTGATCTCCGGGCCCTTAAATGACACTGCATCACAAACAGGAATGCTACTGTAAAGGAAATCACAGAATGGGCTCAGGAATACTTCCAGAAACCATTGTCAGTGAACACAATCCACCGTGCCATCCGCCGTTGCCAGTTGAAACTCTACAGTGCAAAGAAGAAGCCATTTCTAAGCAAGATCCACAAGCTTAGGCGTTTTCACTGGGCCAGGGATCATTTAAAATGGAGTGTGGCAAAATGGAAGACTGTTCTGTGGTCAGACAAGTCACGATTCGAAGTTCTTTTTGGAAATCTGGGACGCCATGTCATCCGGACCAAAGAGGACAAGGACAACCCAAGTTGTTATCAGCGCTCAGTTCAGAAGCCTGCATCTCTGATTGTATGGGGTTGCATGAGTGCGTGTGGCATGGGCAGCTTGCATGTCTGGAAAGGCACCATCAATGCAGAAAAATATATTCAGGTTCTAGAACAACATATGCTCCCATCCAGACGTCATCTCTTTCAGGGAAGACCCTGCATTTTTCAACAAGATAATGCCAGACCACATTTTGCATCAATCACAACATCATGGCTGCGTAGGAGAAGGATCCGGGTACTGAAATGGCCAGTCTGCAGTCCAGATCATTCACCTATAGAGAACATTTGGCGCATCATAAAGAGGAAGGTGCAACAAAGAAGGCCCAAGACGATTGAACAGTTAGAGGCCTGTATTAGACAAGAATGGGAGAGCATTCCTATTTCTAAACTTGAGAAACTGGTCTCCTCGGTCCCCAGACGTCTGTTGAGTGTTGTAAGAAGAAGGGGAGATGCCACACAGTGGTGAAAATGGCCTTGTCCAATCTTTTTTGGGATTTGTTGACACCATGAAATTCGATTTTTTTCAACATATTTTTCCCTTAAAATGGTACATTTTCTCAGTTTAAACTTTTGTTCCGTGATTTATGTTCTATTCTGAATAAAATATTAGAAGTTGGCACCTCCACATCATTGCATTTAGTTTTTATTCACGATTTGTACAGTGTCCCAACTTTTTTGGAATCCAGTTTGTACAATCAGAAAGTAAAAACAGATTGGGAACGAAGGCTATATGTCTGGTATTAACTGGCAGAAAAAAAATTATAGGTGAAACATTCCCTTTTCCACATTCCATGTTCTTAACGTCCAGCACTCATTACCTTTGAGGTGAAGGCTGGCATTTTAGGAATTAGTCAGTGGTTGGGAGGAGTAGCTCAATGTTCGATTGTAGTGGTTGTATTAAAGGGGTTATCCCATGATTAATCTAAAAAATTAAAATCAGATATCATGTAGAACATGGCACTGTCTTTTTGAAAAACTTAGAACCAGCCCTGTACCTCACATGGATCCAAAGATTTATATCAAGCTGACAGGTTAGGGACCATGCATTTTCTCAGGAGTACGTGTCCATTCTGCTGCAGCTGGTGGCAGTTGAAGGATGAAACTGAGCACGTTTTTCCATCTCAGTGAGCAGGAAAGAGAAATTAGAAAATGAGCAAACAGCAGGTGGCGCTATAAAGATAGATTTCACTGAATAGCTCAGTGGCTATACAAAATTTTAATTACATGCAATTACAAAAGTATTCACATTCAGGTGCTGGTTTAAAAAATGTAAAATATTTTTGTGGGACAAACCCTTTAAAGGAAAAATAGGCAGTTTAATACTGTCATCAATATCCAATAAGTCCTTTAGTATTACTAATGGTTCTAGTTTATCAATAGGTTAAAGGGGTTACTGTTGACCAATGTGTAAGATAATTATATGGCACTTAATAATATAACGTTTGTTGATATTCTATGCCGTTTTCTATATTTCATATAAGTATGCCCACTTGTTTTCCAAGTCTTATGTTGTGTCTATGTGGTAAGGTTCCCAAATATAAAATGTTGATGGAGGGTCATGTGACCAGACACATCGCCTCAATGTGATGTCTCCTAGTGCTGGTGCTGTGTGTTTGAATTGAGAAGATGATTAATATGTCTGGTTACATGACCTTCCATCAGTGGCCATCTTATGGACAGAACCTCTGTGTGGACAGCACAGAAGATTTTCCTAACAATGGGGCATGGCTTATGAAATATATCAAATGGCACAGAATATGAACCAAGGCATTATGGTTGTCTTACATACTCATTGGTCACACGTAGCCAGAAAGTGGCCAACACCTTTTAAAGCCAGAAATTGGCAAACCACTTTAGAAAGTGCCTGTAAGCTACCCTATCTGTATGTGTTAGGCTACTTTCACACAAGCGTTTTTACTCGTTCCGGCAGGGTTCAGCAAAAACACTTCCGTTACTGATAATACAACCATCTGCATTAGTTATGAACGGATCCGGTTGTATTATCTTTAAAATTGCCAAGACGGATCCGTCATGAACTCCACTGGAAATCGGTGGGGGACGGATCCGTTTTCTATTGTGTCAGATTGTGTCAGAGAAAACTGATCCATCCCCATTGACTTGCATTGGGAGTCATGCCGGATCCGTCTTGCTCCGCATCCTGGAAAGAAAAGCAAACTACAACATGTTGCGGTTTGCTCTCCGGTATGGGAACACAACTAAACGGAATGGAATGCATTTTGGAGCAATCCATTCTGTTCAGTTCAGTTTTGTCCCTATTGACAATGAATGGGGACAAAACTGAAGCATTTTTTTTTTTCCGGTATTGAGTCCCTATGACTGATCTCAATACCGGAAAACTAAAACGCTAGTGTAAAAGTAGCCTTACTTGTATTGTTAAAAATTTGCATTGTGTTTCTCCTTTGTTATTCCTGGTGGAAAAGTATAAACAAAATTACCATTTCGTCCCCATACTGTCAGCACTATTTTGCAGTATTCTAAGGCTGGCTCTAAACATTTGATAGTCATGAGCCGAACAAGCTTCTTCGGCTGACAACTATGCCTCCGGACTCTCGCATACACATGCACGCTTAGATTGGTCAAGTCTGCATGCGCTATAAACAGGAAAATGGGAGTGAGCCGCTCTCAGACACCTCTGTTGGTGGCATATCTCTCTGAGAACAAAACAATAGGGCATGTTGAAGTCCAACAGACCAAACCTTTTCTCATCCAACATCTGCTATCATGAAAGGTTCCCATATACATTACATGGTCAACTGCTCGAGAATAATTCCTCTTTTTTTAAAGACAATTCCAAAAATACTTAGACCTCTAACCTGTGACATCGAAAAACTGTTTTTTACTTGATGTTTTACTCCACCAGTAATGGATGTACTAATTTTGTTATCACAATGAACTTTTGGAACAGCAAATTTCAATATAGTATTCTCTGGTCCTAGTTATGTTTTTAATAGCTAGCCTCTTTGTGAGATGCTCTTCATTATCTTTTTTATTACCTGTATGCCTGTGTGTGGAAGGGATAATATTCTCTGGTCATTTTATCAAGTTTTCATAGCTGAACAATATTTAGCATTGTGAAATGAAAAGATGCAGTGAGCACTCATTCATAGCTGAAGCAAGCCAATTAATTTTCATTATCCAAAGCAGAAACCACTTGTGTTTAACTGTCTGGTAAATGAAGCAGCAAAAATGGGTAAGTAAATGGCTTTTTGGTGTATGCAAAAATGTCTGCTAATGCCATGTCAAGTATCATTCTCTCTCCATTTATATAGGACTATAGTGCCTATTGCTTCCGAACATTAAATCCACCACCTAATACTGTAAAGATTCTCTCTTGAGCTGCCAAAACAGCTCTGACCTCTCAAGTCACAGACTCCATAAGATCTCTGAAGGTATTATTGGGCACCAGGACCTTAGCAAGCAGACCCTTTAACTGTTGAGGTGGACCCTCCATGGATTAGACCTGTGTTCCCAGCACAGATTATACATGCTCAACCAGACTGACTTCTGGGGAATTTGGAGGCCAAGATAACACCTTTAACCCTTTATCAAGTTTCTTATACCATTCCTGAACTATTTTCATAGTGTGACAGGGCATATGATCCTGCTGAAAGTAGCCAGTACCATTAGAGAATACCATTAACATGAAGAGGTATACTTAATAGTAGTATGTCACAGTAACATGCACATGAATGTCCGGACCCAAGGTTTTTCAGCAAAAGATTAGCCAGAGCATCACACTAAAGGTAAAATTAAAATAATGTCACACAAGAGTGACAAGGAATCAACCTGAGGTGCACCCACTGGCAGATAACACCCGATCTGACAGAAAACGTGGTAATAAAAATTAAAGATAGTGGGGCACTCTCAATAGTATAGAGAACAGCAGAATTTATTTATAAAATTAAGTTAAATAGAAGGTTGACAATATCTGATACGGTGAATATAGCAACAATAACAATATAAAATTAGTCAATCAATATACCATCAGTATATAACCTCAAAAAATTCCCAATTGTTGGATGGGGTACCAATCATCCAGATCCAGTGGTCAAAATCTTGCACAATGTCAGAGGATGTGCCAATGCGAAAAAGTAAAAGGTTGTGTAGCGTACCAATGCGAAGAGTTACAGTTCAACGTACTCTAAAAGTATGTTTCAATGTGATACAATATGCGCAGATATCTTCTAAAATTCAAATAAAATATGGCAGGTATTTTTCAGCCGTTTCCAGTCTAAAGCGCAATCATGCGCAGATAGTATTCGGAGCAGCGCCCTGCTCACTAATCTGAGACAGCGGCGTCCCGCTGTATTGTTCAGATATGCGATCGCAATTTTTTTATAAAACTGGCACGATCTTACCAGGGGGACTTCAGTGGAAGTTCTTACCCTCGACACGGTGTACCTCTTATGTAATCATACGCTCCGGTCTCAAGGGTTGTTGCTTGCCAGAAAATCGCAACGATAGTGATGCACCTGGACCCGCAGTAGGTAGAGGCCGTCTCTGTGCAACAGACGTTGTTCGCACGAATAGATCTTGAAAAGCGGCAGATTCCACTCCTCCTCAGGTAAATAAATGTTCGCTTGTCAGTATTCCAATGCTGGGGGATAATACCATACGCGTTTCGGGGTTTAAGGAAATGACCCCTTGATCAGTGGTTAGCGTCCCCCCTGTTGGTGCCCCTCCTTTATAGTGGTCACGGTTTACAGAAAAACCTGGCCTGGAATAAGCCTCCAGCAGCCTAAATTCCAGATATTTAGAGAAAGCCCACATATAAGTCTCTTTTCGCATATCTAAAAAAAAAATAAGTAGAAGTTGTACAGATAAAATCGCATGAGAACATTTTTAGGTCTAACATAAGAGGAACATAACGTAACATCCAATAATCACATAAAATAATCTCATAAAAATTCCAATATTGTCTTTCTTAAATAGTCAAAATAAAACTGTAAGCAGTCTTTGAGATTGAAAAGCTTCCATATAGTTATTATTTGCTATCTCAGGAATCCAATCAAACAAAAAATGCATTGGAGTCACCTACGGTTTTAGTGCGGTTTCGATGCGTTTTTTTGTGAAAATGGTAAAAACATTTGTTTTTAAAAAGGTCAATAACATAAGAATGATTGTCCATAAGGTGTTTGTTGAGAAATTGGTCTCAAAAGTTCTATTAAGAGAGTTTTTCTGATATATCTGTCTTCATATGTAGAGGAAGTAGGTGGGGGCCTATTGTCGAGGAAAAACTGGGCAGATTATAGGACTGTCCAGTTGATCATCGACAAAGGCGCCCACCTACAAGAAACCGAAGAGTTCATCTCCGTGTTTAAACCTAACGGTAAGAGTGTATTTACCGTATATATACTCGAGTATAAGCCGACCCGAGTATAAGCCGACCCCCATAATTTTACCCTAAAAAACTAGGAAACTTAGTGACTCGAGTATAAGCCGAGGTGGAAAATGCAGCAGCCACTGGTAAATTTCAAAAATAAAAATACCGGTATATACCCAAAACAATTATAATAATTGAGGAATCAGTAGGTTAAATGTTTTTCAATATTTACCATATTTCTAAAGAAACAATATCTCTTCTATTGATAAAATGGCCAGCCTCGGTACTCACTATGAATACACTGATGAATTGATGAATTTATCAATAGGACTCGAGTATGACTCGAGTATAAACTGAGTTTGGGTTTTTCGGCACAAATTTTTTGCCGAAAAACTCGGCTTATACTCGAGTATATACGGTAATTCAAAGATGCGTTTTGTTTCAAGTTGGGACATCTTTTCAATACGATTTCCACCTCTCCGGTCTCTGTGTACTTTGTCAATGGCTGAAAATTTTAGACATGATGGGTCTTGGTTATGTACTGCTTCAAAATGGCTTGACAAAGGTCAAGGAGAAGATGACAGCTGTGTCCGCTACTGTGCAGGCACTGAGCATATTCAGACCAGATAGAAGACATCCATAGTTTTTCTGTATCTCCAGTTTCAGCACCTGCCCACCTGTCTGTACTTTATGCTGCCATTAGTATGGGCAGCATAAAGTTGATGACAGGTTCCCTTTAAGCTGATTTTCATCTATTCAAAGTAGTTGTATTAGACAAAATCAATGCTGTGCCAAACACCTTGTGTCTTTCTATGAGACATTCACCTTCAATGCGGAATGACTAATGATACCTTATGGCTGTTTTCCAGTGAGAAGCACTCTACAAATCAAAGTATCTCAAATCCACTCAGTAGAAATAATAGGAAAAAAATCAGTGGTTTGCGTGTTCAGTATTACATTCAACTGTGCGATGAACTTTGAGTCAAAGAAACAAGTTTTTTTTTTTTTTTATTCTCGGCACAGACTTTATGTATACTTTCATAGAAATACATTTTAAATGTATTTTCTCTTTTGTTCTTCTAACTTTCTAGAACGTATTATACTAAGCAACTTTCTCTATTTTCATAAACGTGGTCTCTCGTTGAGCAATAAATGTGGTCTCTCAGTATTTCTCCAACTCATATATTCTACGCCACTTGTTAAAAAATAGGTAATAAGGAAGCGTTCTCCTATGACCCCAGAGTTACTGGTAAATCCTGAACAGACCTTCTGAATTTTATGACCTAATTTTTTAACACATTAAATATATCATATACATTTAAATAATATATTTCCAGTGTAGGTCATCAGCCGATCAGCTGTTTGAAGATTCTGCTGCGCTTGCTGAAGCTCTGTGGAGAGCTGCGCCCTCCTCGCAGCTTACCAAGCACAGCGCTTTACATCGTGTAATGGCTGTGCTTGGTATTGCAACTCAGCCTTATTCACTTGAACGGTACTGAGCTGTACCTAGGCCATGTGACTGATGTATGGTGACGTCACTGGCCTAAGAAGATGCCTAAGTGCTCACAGACTCCGACTCCCGGGACCCCCGCCAATTTAATATTAACGATATATCCTGAGGATAGGTCATCAATATCAAATTCCTGGATAACCCCTTTAAAAAGTGCAAGAACCTAAAAGTACCATAAACTGCCACCAAAGTATTAACCATCAAAGTAAACTTAAAATTGAGGAAAACTTCTTCCTACATAAACATGTTGATTCCAGTGAGATTGGTTGATAATATAATGTACATCAGGCATGGGCGTAGCTATAGGGGGTGCAGAGGTAGCAGTCGCTACCGGGCCCAGGAGCCTGAGGGGGCCCAAAGACCCTTGTGCCGCATAAGAAGACACACAAAGCACCGAGGGAAGGGGGGCCCAAGCTGAACTCTTGCACCAGGTCCCATGAGCCGTTAGCTACGCCCCTGACATCAGGTCCTCCTAAGTGTCCAACTAAGGCAGTTGTTGGACAACATAAGGGTCTGGCATTAGCTTATTCCCTTCTCCACATCAAAATAAATATGACTGGCTAAGTCAAACCTGTATAGTAGAGACAGTCAACATTTAGTTGACAGCTATTTCACATGTATAGAATTAGACTGGATATGCTATTGTCTCTATGTACAGTCATAGTTTTGAGTCATTCTTAATCTGTTTATTGTCCAACTGTTCAACTCTGGGTTTTGCCATTCCTCTGTTATCCCTCCTTGTCAAAGGGGTGTGTCTCTGAACTTATTGGGCTATGTCAAAGTGGAAATACACAGTTAGTAAGTTATTCCTAAATGTCTAGGAGAAATAACTGTGTACAAAGACATGATTCTAAGGGTTTCTGTATACCAAAATAGACTTCAATACAATATATAGATCTCATGTCTTTTTTTAGTAAATGTTAATACATCTTCTTTGACCCCATCCACAAAAAGTAATATTTTTCCATACTTCCATGGTTACATTCCTGGTTTCATTTTCAGACTGTTCTGTCTTTTGTCTTTTATTGCAGACATTTATCTGTTCACTCTGTAAGCCCCATGACATAGTATTTTTTTAAGGAACCATTATTTGCAATACATACTTGGAGATGCCTGTTATATAAATTCAGCAAAAAAAGGTCACTTTTTAAATATTTTGGTTAAAGGGATTATGCAGTGGGTTAATATTGCTGACTTTTCCACAGCATAAGCCATCAATATCAGATTCATGAGGGTCTGAATCCCAGCACCCCTGCTGATCAGCTGTTTGAAGGTAGAGTAGCACTCATATGAGTGCTACTTCCTATTCAAAATCTCTCCAAAAGCAATTTAACGCCAGGACACCATTCCATTAGTAATATCAAAATGATAGGGACATATATGGTTATAGGTAAACAGATGCTAGCAGTGGTAACAAACAGCCTGTTTAAAACACACCACTGTGTTCTTTTTTTAAGTTAAGAAATTGTTTAAATGTCTCTTTTTAGTTGCAGATGCCCTCTTCCCTGTCTTCTAACCTGCAAAATGCTGTTACATACAAGAATATGCAGACTTAAAAAATAAAATAAAATTTTAAATTTGGAAAGGTGTGCAAAGCTTGGAACAAACCAAATATTATCAAAATAATTTTGTTCCACTAAAAATAAAAATAAACTGTATCTCATATATATCTACTCATGCAAGCAGGCTGGTCTCATTGGGATTTAATTTTATGAGGGTTAAATGAAGGGTCATCTTTCCCTTGTCTCCAGGATCTCCCCTCCCCTAGACTCCCTTGTCTGTATTGAAATGGTCTGTCTTTAAATTTATGGATAATCTTAGGATTTTTATTTATGAATTATCAGCTAGCATTATTTTATTTCTTCATGATGACAAAGTAAAATTGGTTTTGTTAGTACAGATGATCACACCGTGGAAAAAAACACCAAAAAGACTTAGGCTATTTTCACAATCATGGATCAGAAAAAATGCTTCCGTTACAATAATACAACCGCATGCATCCGTCATGAACGGATGATCTTGTATAGCCAAGACGGATCCATCTTGAACAACATTGAAAGTCAATGGGGGAGGGATCTGTTTTCTATAGTGCCAGATTGTGTCAGAGAAAACGGATCTGCCCCCATTGACTTACATTGTGTGTCAGGACGGATCTGTTTGGCTCCGCTTCGTCAGGTGGACAGAAAAATGCTGCAGGGAGCCTTTTGGTGTCCGCCTCCAGAGCGGAATGTTGACTGATCGGAGGCAAACTGATGCATTCTGAGCGGATTCTTTTTCATTCAGAATGCATTAGAGCAAAACTAATCCATTTTGGACCTTTTTTGAGAGCCCTGAATGGATCTCACAAACGAAAAGCCAAAACGCTGGTGTGAAAGTAGCCTAAATTGCCTATTTTTCAAAGGTGGTGTTGAATATAGTATAGTCATTTTCCAATTGAATTGCAAAATCTTTTGGTAGCGAGAAACCTGCATGTCAGACTCCGTCCTGATTATCCCTTCAGTATTGTCATTGATGTCTTGTAACCTTACAACCCCTTGGGATAGGGTGCTGTCAGCATACTAATGAATCATATTGCTGTAGCCATCCACACTGCAAGAAATAAATCAAATCGTTATTAAACATACTGGGAACTGTGTTTCCTGGTATAGATGTACTAAATTGACACCTCTCTTAGGTGTAACCCAAAGTGTTCAACCATGTGCTTGAATTTGAATAATCCTTAAATATGGTATGCTAATATCGGTGGTATAAGCAGGAATTATGTGCGCTAGAAAAAAATAATCTAGTAATTTAATATACAGGGGTTATTCCGTTAATTTTTTTATCGATCTCTAGCCACTCCCGTTTTGACACTTTTTGGGCCCCCTGTTCCCCTTCCACTTCCTGTTCTCTCTCGACACTCCGTAAATGACCACTTAGCTAGTCAATAAAGGGGACAATGTTTGGCTTAGCCATCATTTCATGCGCGTCGAGAGGGTCTAGGCAATAGCCACCAGCCTGTTAGTAATGATAACAAACTTTTCTTATGGTTTTGAGCAGAAAACCTTGATTATGGATGATCATGCAATTAGTAAACCTGAAAGTTGCCCACTGTTGGTTACAGATAATAGGCAAAATTCTGATTCCGGTATATCAAATATAAGGCAATGTAGCAATTAATCATAGATGTAGTTTGGGCAGGTGGAGAGGAAGGAGGAAGGCTAAGGTCAGTGCTAACAGAGTGGAAAACAGATGAGCAGAAGTAGATGATCTATTCAGAAATGTTTTTGTAGTGTCATAAAGAACCAGAATAGGAATTGGGAGTTGACCGTTGATGTCACAGTACTAACTGACTGACAAAAGGATTAAAATTAACGATTTAAACCAAAAGGACTGTTTGTTAGGTGTAATTTAACAAGAAATTATCATTTTGTCCAACTGATAACAGACCATCATTGTCCGGACAAAAGATGGCTGTTCGCTTCGATTCGAATTTATTCGCTGCGAATTGCGTTAAAAAACTTCTATTTCCGGGCTGCAGAGAGCCTTTATAGGGGTTTAGAACATTGTGCCTTGCAGTAACACGCATAGGGAGTCTGCTGTGGTAGTGAAATAATAATCTGAGTCAGTATGACATGCAGATGACAGTGGTTGCTCTTAGAATCACTGCATACTATACTTATTTGGGCAGTCATGGGGCCAAAACTAACCAAATAACTGAAGTATCAACTCAGCCTTACAGGTTGATATTAGCATCCATTTACACCCTCGTCAGCTAATTCCACACAGATGGCTACAGAACCTGTTCTATTAAACACTTATACAAGTAGAGCCCCCCCTGACAGAGTGGAGAGGGTGTCAGCAGTAAGTTTGTGTTGACGTCACTGATTATTTTGCCCTTCCTCTGATCCATCAGAACAATAACCCCCAAAAAACTGATCCTGTCTGTGGAGCATCCGCCTTCACTCGGTCAGCATTTGGTCAGTAATCTATCAGTATTGCTAATGCCAGAAAAACAGGAGTGGATCTAAAACAGAGCTGACATGTGAATGGAATATTTGCATGTCTTCTGTGTTTTGTACCTACTCCTGCTTTTGGCTACCAAATGATAAGTCAATTGTGATGGGACTATACAGGCTTTACAGCTGCTACACAGAGTGGATCTGTTGCGTGGCTCATTTTTCCTTCCTTCTTACAGATCAGAAGATCTGTAAGATCTGTCATTTTCCTTCCTTCTTACACTCCCTGACGAAGCCTTCGGCGAAACGCGTTGGGTAAGGTGTGGGGACACTGGGGGGAGGTTTTCATGTCACATGTCATTATTTTGGTTTGCATATTAATATTACCTTTGTGAACATCGGGACTACATGCTTTACTGCAATACTATGGTTATTTGCGTTTACTCGCGTTTTTTTGCGCATACCTGCCTGCTATAATTATTGTATATGTGTACCCTCTATAGTGCTCCATTTAGGTACGTGCAATTCATTCACTTATTACTTATTCAATGTATGGCATTACTTTGCACATACTTATAACAATTGTGTTATTGTATTAACGATCAGTGATGTGTTGGCTCCCATACCGGTGTCCTCAGTCTTTCATGTGTCCACTGGGTCATACATGGTTTTAATTTACATTTTATCATATTGTATTTAATAAAGTATATATTTTTTCTGATGATCATCAGCCTCATGGTTATTTATTTGGGCGATACACATATTTTTTTGTAGGTGGGATGTTTAGGTTATGTGGCCCTTAGATCCCGGTTTCATTTGTATAAATAGATCAGAAGAAAGGTCAAATAAATGATGATGTCAGCCAGGCCGAAAGCCAAAATAGTGGACCAGTCATTAAGTGGGGAGGGTGGGAACAGCATGAGAAGTCCACAAAGTGGACCTATGAGAAAGTGGTGAGGTGGAAGCAGCATGAGGAGACCACGGAGTGATCCAATGAAAGGTTCTGGAGGTGGCGGCAGTATGAGGAGGCCACCGAGTGGAACAATGACAGAGTCTGGAGTTGGCAGCATCAGGAGAAGGCCACTGAGTGGCACAATGACAGAGTCTGAAGGTGGCGGCAGCATCAGGAGAAGGTCATCGGGTGGCACAATGATAGAGTCTGGAGGTGGCAGCAGCAGCATTAGGAGAATGCCACTGAGTGGGACAATGACAGAGTCTGGAGTTGGCAGCAGTATGAGGATGCCACAGAGTGTCACTACGATGAGAGATTGCGGAGGTGACAGCAGCATGAGGAGGCCACTAAACGCTTTCACCACATATAGCTGCAGAAGTGAACTGCGTATATATTTTTCTTTTTCTGCTGAAATACGCCACTAAACACTTTTACCAGATATAAGCCATTAAAGGCTTTTCAACATAGCACTTGCACCCCAAGAACAAATTGCTGGAATGACAGAGCTGTATAATGGCTGTTTGGATCCCCAAATAATCTTTCCCTGCACTTGTAAATCACTTTTCTAGCACTGTCCCTAGTGCCTTCTGACATCTCTCCCTGCACTAAGATGCTGTGAAATGATTGCTCCCTATCCTTTCCCGGCACTTATACATTTTTTCAATATTATTTTTTTCACAATGAGGTTTTTCCAGTTGCAGTCTCTAGCACCTTCTCACATCTGTCCCTGCACTCAGAACGCTGGAAAATGCCTGAATGTAAAATGGCCGCCGTATTTATAGGGCTGTGACATCACAGGGCTGGCTGTCTGACTGCTGATTGGCTGCATCATGCATGTCAGTCTGGGTGATCCTGCCTTCCCTACTTTTCTCCATGTCCTTACATGTGCAGCAGCCATTTTAGGAAAAATGTGATTCGTTACCAGAAAAAGCGCAAGGAAATTAGCATTCGTTATGAATCGAATTTTTCCTGAAATTCGGATCGAATTTCACTTCGTCGGCTTTGATTCGCTTATCTCTTGTTGACGTGAACAAAGTGTTGGACTGTTAAACCTTTGCCCACTGTCATTGAACATGTACTGGCTATTTGAATGATTATAATGGCTAATACAGACTACAATGTATATGGATGCATCAGTGTAGATGATTTACCAGACAATTGCTCAGCCATCTACATACTTACGTCTAATATGTATTGCCACCTTTAAAGAGACAATTCAATCAAATTGTAAAAATATTACATATTAACAGCCCATATGTTAACATGTATGTATTTTTTTTTTAGTGGTGGATGGTTTTCTAGATATGTCTTTTTGAAGTCACTCTTTCCTGTCTTTAACTTCCCCCCTGTTTTGGACTAGTTCACATACAGTCTCACTTAACTTTCTCAGTCACGCCACCAATGTGATCAGAGAGAGCCCACCTCTGTCTGTGATGCCATTAGAGCATCTCATTGTGCACTAATTAATGCAATGGTCTTCTGTGAGCCTATAAAGGCCTTATCTAGGACTATCAAAAAATAATACATCTGTCTTTCTGTTAACCCAATTCTACTCATACTATTATCATGAGTTATTTTTCATATCATCTTGCCCTTACAGCTGCCATACACTGTCAATTGATTGGATCTACGTAGAAAGTTCTATAATTTGTGCAGACTGCTAAAAGATAACCCTTTCTATTGGAAATATCCCTTTAAGCACTGCTTAGTCTGTTTGTCCACTTTGTTTGAAATGTCTGACATCCCATCTTATCTAACATCTGAAGAAGTTACCACAATTATGTTGTTTGTTAATGGATGGCCAAAGAATGGAAGCTGATTGACAACGGATGACCAACACTGCATATTCACGGCACGGCTTTATGGTAATTGACACATCTCAGAAAGTAGTATAATAGGCTGGGCTGTAACATACAGCTTTGTCATGTATCTGCTTTATAATTAGGTGTTCTTGACTGAATGAAAGGAAAGTGTTGTAGACTAACATTAGCCGCACAAGCGTTGCTCGGATAAAGATTGCAAAATGTGAGATAGCAGCTAAGTACTCTCTAGCATATTGCAAAGAAATAAATAAGCAGAAGCCTCAGTAGATTTTTCCAGCAAGTTATTTTACTTTTCGTTCTGTTTTTTGATTACTACATATCAAGGATTTTGCCGGCCCCACATCTGCTGTTTTTATCGATGTAATTATTTTGAACTATTCGACTTCTTACTCCGTTGGTTTATTTTTACAGCTTTATTCATGTGTTCAGGCTCAACAGAGCCTAATATTTAAGATTTATCATATTATTTCATTTTGCTTAGCTCTCTTTATTGTACTGTATGCTACTTTTGTGCTCAGATATGTGGTCTTGGGAATTAATTACAGAAAGCATTCAAAAAACTATAAACTTCTACCCTATACAATGAATGCTGCTATGTGTTTCCAAATGGTTCATATGCAGCATAGATAAAAACATGCACTATCTTAAAATATCATATTTTTAAACATATTTCATGATATATTAATACTGAAGCATTTATCGTTTAGTTGTATAAAGCTGTGATATGGTGACTAGTGTTGAGCGAACAGTTCGAGAATAGTTCGGGTTCGTACCGAATTTTGGGGTGTCCGGGACCCGGACCCGAACCCGGACATTTTCAAAAAAGTTCGGGTTCGGGTTCGGTGTTCGTCGATTACTTCCCGCTTTCTGAAGGGCTGCACAGCAGCCAATCAGCTAGCGTTTTACTTCTTGCCCTAAGAGCCCATCACAGCCATGCCTACTAATGGCATGGCTGTGATTGGCCAAGTGCAGCATGTGACCCAGCCTCTATTTAAGCTGGAGTCACGTAGCGCCGCACGTCACACTGCTCTGATTAGTGTAGGGAGAGGACGCAGCTTCTGTCAGGGCGAGATTAGGCAGGTTAAAGTCAGCAACAGCACCTAATGAACGGATCAATTTACAGCTGAGAATCATTGAACTTCTGCTAGTTACTTGCTCGCTGGTTTTTAGGCTGCACAGAGCGTTTTTCTGTCACTTATTTTCTGGGTTGATCGGCGGCCATTTTGTGACTTGTGGTGCGCCAGAAGAAGCTGCCACCAAGTCCATCAATCCATCAATACTAGTTTTTTTTTTGCTATATCCTACATCAGGGGCTTGGCTGTGCTAATTGTCACCCCTAGAAACTCAGGAAAGAAATTTCTATATTTTATTAAGGGGTTAAATACAATTGCCCAAATACCAATCCCCTAAATCTGGTGCTCCAGCTTTGGTTAGACAAGTATAATACTGTCTGCTGTCTGGCAAAGGATAGATTATTTTCTGGGGTTAAATTCAATTGCCAAAATAGCAATACCATAAATCAGTGGTTTCAGCTGTGGCTGGCAAAATAGAATAGTGTCCAGGTAACGCACACACGTACAGACGCCATACTACGATTCTTGAATAGTTGTATTATCGCGATAATAAAGTGTAAAGTTGACTGTATTGCTCTAAGTTATATTCGCGTGCGAATGTAACTTCTATTACAACACACCAATACTAAAACTGACTAAGAGACAGCTTTAAGTTCTATTCGACAGCGATTGCAACTTTGGAACTTAAAGTGGTGTACGATTTTAAAAGTTGAGTACTAAAAAGTTGGAATCGCAATGCGATTCTTATGTATTTAGCTAATCGCATTGCGATTACAACTTTGAGCTACCGATCACCATGGGAACGCCTCCTCCAGTAGAATGTACTGTCGGATGTGAGAATTAAGCTGAAATCGCAATGCGATTATTATATATCTGCTTAATCGCATTGCCGTTTCAACTTAGCATTGCTAAATAATTCCATCCATATTCGTTAACTTACTGACTCAGTAAGTTAGCGATATGGATGGAATTATTTAGCAATGCTAAGTTGAAATCGCAATGCGATTAAGCAAATATATAAGAATCGCATTGCGATTTCAACTTAATTCTCAGATCCGACAGTACATTCTACTGGAGGAGGCGTTCCCATGGTGATCGTTAGCTCAAAGTTGTAATCGCAATGCGTTTATTGCGGTATATTATCCCTCTGGGTGTCTTTTACAGCCTTTTTAGTGCCCAAAAGTTCGGGTCCCCATTGACTTCTATGGGGTTCGGGTTCGGGAGGAAGTTCGGGTTGAGTTCGGATCACGAACCCGGACATTTTCCGGAAGTTCGGCCGAACCTCTCGAACCCGAACATCCAGGTGTTCGCTCATCTCTAATGGTGACCCATTTCAGCCAGTGATTGGCTGAGCAGGCATCCCCAGACATTTCCTATGTGTCAAGAGTGGACCAGAAAGCAAAGTCAAACTGGGTTAAGCATCACAACAGGGCTGACAGGGGATCTGTGAGAATGAGTATGCTTTCTTTTTTTAATCCTACTTTTGAGATCTTTCTAAGGAATCCCCTTCCCCCAACAAATCACAAAAAAAATCACAAAAACATTAGCCCAGATTTACTGATATTTATGTGCAAAAAAGCAACCCCTTTGAGCAAATTGGCTCAAAGGGGTCCTACAAAAAATATTAGATCTGAATACTTTTCTAATTGCATGTAATGACACATTTAGTATAGCCACTGAGTTCTTCGCTGAAATCTATCTGTATAGCCTCACCTGCTCTTTATGTTTTTTCTCATTTCTCTGTTCACATCTCTGAGGAGGACACACATGCTCAGTTCCATCTTTCAGCTGCCTCCTGAGCTTGATAGAGAGCTGTAGCAGAAAGGACACAGTTCCTGAGCTGGACATGTCCCATGAACTGCCAGCTTGATACAGATATAGCAGAGCAAACTGATCAATGAATGGGGAGATCTCTGAATGTGAGGTACCGTATTTTTTGCCCTATAAGACACACCTGCCCATAAGACGCACCTGGGTTTTTGAGGAGGAAAATAAGAAAAATTTTTTTTACCAAAAGGTGTGCTTTTAAAGTAATGGTGGTCTGTTCTTGACAGTATTATGGGGGAGATCTGTGGATGCCACTGTTATGGGGAATCTTTGGATAGCACTGTTATGGGGGGATTTGTGGATGGCACTGTAATGGGGGCATTTGTGGATCGCAATGTAATGGGGCACTTTTGGGTGGCACTGTATTGGGGGAACTTGTGGATGGCACTGTAATGGGGGCACTTGTGGATGGCACTGTGATGGGGGCACTTGTGGATGGCACTGCAATGGGGGCACTTGTAGATAGCACTGTGATGGGGGCACTTATGGATGGCACTGTAATGGGGGCACCTGTGGATAGCACTGTAATGGGGGCACTTGTGGATAGCACTGTAATGGGGGCACTTGTGGATGGCACTGTAATGGGGGCATCTGTGGATGGCAATGTATTGGGGGCATCTATGAATGACACTGTAATGGGGGCATCTATGAATGACACTGTTATGGATTGGATCTGTGGATGACACATATATAGCATCTTATGCTATATGTGTCATCCACAGATCACCCTCATTACAGTGTCATTCATAGATGCCCCCATTACAGTGTCATCATAGATGCCCCCGTTACAGTGTCATCCACAGGTGTTCCCATTACAGTGCCATCCACAGATGCCCCCATCACTAAAACATCTGGCCCACATTCATATTTATCTTAATAGTGACTCCTTAATCCCAACAATGCTAGGTGGAAGCCTCCGCCTAGCAGTGTAAAAGTGTAAACAAAAAAGCCCTTACCCTGTGCTATACAGCGCAGGGCAAAGGAGAGCATCGTAGCATGAAATGATCTGATGCTCGTCTTAGAGGGGCTGCCTTGATGAAGAAAGGGATATGTCCGGGTTCAGCTCTGAACTCGGATATCTCCTTTAAGATCAAAATCTAAAGTGGTGCACGTATAGTAGGCAGGGGCCCTGGAAAAAATACTAAAAGGGGCCCTGTTTTGTAGTTGGGTCCAATTTGATGGAAGGCAATGCCAGCAATACCATATTGTGGCGCATTATACCACCCTAACAGAGCCAAATACCACAGTCTACCACAAAATACTGGCAGCAGTACAAAATACATCCCCCAAAAATTTCACTGGCCGGTTGTGAGGAGGGCCCAGGAGGCGCTCTGGGCATCGGCCCACAGGAAAATATTGTAGTACCTTTAATGAAGGCAGACCACACGACTCCTACAATGCCAGGGGAAGGAGGGTCCCGGGCTGAACTTCCTCCCCTTCCGACATGAAAGCACAGCTAGAGGAGTTACTTGAATTTCCTGGACCTTGATGCAAAATTCGAAACAAGGTCCTCCTAAAGTGCCATTTATAATTCATCTACTGTGACCTACATACTTCTATAGTTAGAGCTCAGCAGAGAACCCTGCAGCATTTAGTGCCACTGTAGGTCACAGTACACTGCCTTCTGGTACAATCTTTGTTCCATGTGCACAGACAGGACAAGGTATCAGAAGGATTCTGTAATGTGCTTTCCACATTCTCCAGCTTACCAGAGTTTTATTGAATTGGTTGGAAGAGGATCTCTACTCCAAACAGCTTGTTACATCTTAGTCAACAGATGATTGTCTGAAATTATATCTATTGAATGGGTCAGATGTTCATAATTGATTTTTACACAAAATGCTGCTAATTTATTTTTTCTATCAGTAGTTATTACTGGGAATCTTGGCATTGTGACGTGGGGTAGTATCATGCAGAAAAATAAAATCCAGATGGATAAACTTCTGTCATGTTGTCATTCAATTGATTCATAATAACATTGACATATCCTAAATCATTGAAATGTTCCTCCCTTCTATGGCTGAATGATTGGATGATAACTGCAGACTCCACATCAGCAGAAACGCAATATGTACTGTTCACACATAGCATAATAAATGAATGACTTCATGCACAGGTTGATTGAGGACAGTGCTCAATTCATTTGTGGTGATTCTCCCTTGAAGTGGAGCAGTTAGAGAGCTGGGTAATCTGTCAAAGATTAATAATGGTACAGCCCAAAGTGGCGGCCACTGGGTAAACCCAAAACACAGCATAACCATTAACAATTATTTATCCATATATTTTTAACTATATGTTTGAAAACAATGATGACTTGTATCTTGGCCGCTGCATGGAGTTATAGTACGGTGGATGTCGAGTCTTTAAAGATGGTACCCGCTCCAGAGTGGAGTGAGCGCCATAGCAACTAGGTGCCTGCTGTTTCACACAGAAGACACACGGGGCTAATGTTCATGATCGGCGGTAATGCCAATTGCGGACATTTAGCCCCTCATTTCGGCATCTGAGAGGCCGAAAACCCGGAAGCGTGAGCTTTCTGGGCAAGAATGCCTCCCCCAGGTGTAGATCGGGGAATTTGTTTCATGTAAGTAATAAACCAGAGCCTGTACTAGGCTTCTAGACTCATTACTTGTATATTACAATTAAGGCCAGCAGGTTGCAGCACAGAATTTTAATATAGCGATCTATGTATAGGGTAATGGTAAAAATTCCATTACTCTATACAAATTGCTATTAGGTTTGCGGTCTGTGCCGACTGCTGCCATGCTACTCACCATGCTATCCGGTGTCCTCTGAAAGCGGCTATCCCCATTGCTCCAGGCTCTATTCCTTTATGGCACGGGCAAGCACACCTGTGGTCTTTTAAAGAGCCAGTGCATGCATTTGCAAATCCTTCCCCACCCAATGCCTGAGGGTTCCTGGGAATTTAAGGCACCCTCTCCAGGCAGAAGGTGTCTGATTTTCAGGGTTTCCTTTGACAAGCAAAAGTGTTTGGAAAACTTTGTGCTTCAGTGATTTCCTTATGATTTACCTGCGTTATCCAGCCTGTGTTCCTATCTGTGTTCCTCCTGTGTTCCCATCCTGCCTGTGTGCTCCTGACCTCACAGTTCAGTTTCAGTTCTAGTCCCTGTCTAAGTTTGGGCTCATGCACATGACCGTGTTTTTTGTCTGCATTTTTGTGGGTCGAATGTTGACCCATTCACTTCAATGGGGCCACAAAAGATCCGGACAGCACATGTTATGTCCATTCTGTGGCCCTGCAAACAAATAGAACATGTCCTATTCTTGTCCATTTAACGGAGAAGGATAGGACAGTTCTATAGAGTGCAGGATGTTCCATTCGCAAAATGCAGAACGCATAAGAACGGTATCCATTTTTTGCGGATCTGAATTTTACGGACCGCCAAGATGGCTATGGCTGTGTGCATAAGCATTTATACTGGTTCAGTGTTGCCAGATATCTGCAGTTCCAGTATGACTGCCCAGACTGCTTTTGTGATTGTGGTGCTTTTTCCCAGCATCCCAGCCATCCAGCCAAGTTTCCTACAGTTAAATTCTGGCTAAAAACCCCATAATCTGTATAGACCAAGTGACTGTTTAGACCATACCTGCTTGTTTGATGCATTTTTTTGTCTTTTCTGTGTCTAGAGCCTCTGGTGCTTTCACCAATGTTCCTGACCAATATACTACTGGGACTATTCAAAGAGGTAATAGTCTGGTTTCTCCCCTGCTGTGAAGGCCAGATCCCTGTACAGGAGTTAAAGGGTGAATACCAGGGAAGCATCGGAATAACACCCTTAGGGTTTAATCAAAAGCCAAACTAGTTAGTTGGTTCAGTGGGTCTACACATCGCTGATCAGTGACAATTACAATCTAATGATTGTATATTAGGGTCTACTTGTGGACCTAAAGAAAAGTACAGTATTGTCCCCAAATAAAAATAAACAAGTAAAAAAATCGACATCATGGGCAAGTGTGAAAATTGTCGTACTATTAAAATAAAAATAAGCACAAGTCAGTTTTACTGCATAGCGAACACCATAAAAAATAAAACCAATAAAAGTGTGTTAGTTTTAATTCCAATTCCACCCCATTCAGAATTTTTTTCCAGCTTCCTAACTACATCCTTTGTAATATTAAATTGTACCATCAGAAGGTACAACTTGTCCCACAAAAAGTCCTCATATGGCTATGTGAAAGGAAAGAAAAAAACAAAAAACAGCCTTAGGCCTCATAGCTATAATACAGGAACATTATAGCATCTGTATTATAGCCATTATTCCCAGTCTAATGACCTAAACTAACAGAATCATAGGGGAGGTTGTTGGTCTGTCTATTTAGACTTGGGAAGGTGTTTGCAGTGGGAAAACAGATGCTAAAATGCACCCACATTTCAACTATCTGAATGAGGCTTTAATGTGAGCTTCATAGGGTTATTACTTTAATTTAATTTGAAAATCGCTACTTTAGTTGTTAGCAACCCCATGTACCTTACACTAGTTACCTCATTGTGCCTCACCTTTCTTCCTGGCATCTAGCCACCGGCTAGGTTCACCACTGTTCTGGGCACCACTGCACTCAATCGTATTCATACAGTATAATCAGGACACAGATACAGTTGAGCTGTGGGATAAAGGAACCATTTGTTCCATGCTTTGTACTTTGTTATGATGCAGGCTGCGTGTGGATGGCATTAAGCTGCCTGTGACATTCTGCAGGAGCAGGATGACAATGTGGAACCAAGAAAAGATGAGTACATATATATAGAGTCTGTGGCATTATATGCAGAGGGCACAGAGCATGAAATACTATATATAAGGGGGCACAAACTGCATCACACTATTTACAGGTGGCACAAAACATATGGCACTATACAGTACACAGGGGGCACAAATTGTTTAGCACTGCAATGAACATTGGCATATCCCGTCGATATGCCATACATTTTAACATGGGAATGATTCTTAATATTAATCAGTTACATTATACATATTGTATCTGAACTCTGATTTTTTTTTTTCAGTTTTAACGAGGGCAGAATATAAATCTAGTGCCAAGTAACATGAATAAAGAATTGCTATCTAAAAGTACTGTAAAATGCTAAAAACCAAAGATCCCAATTATTAGCAATGCTTCCGAGTGACCTACTAATTGCCAGGGCCAGCTATGATCTGACTCTGTTAATCATGGTGTCACATGGAAGGTGGACAGGAAGGGATTTTTCGCTTAATATAGCCTGGCACAGTTTTAGCTGGCACTCTCTATTTTCAGCACACAGATACTCATATTGACAGATAAGATAGCTAATTAAAATAAAATTGCAGTCAAACCATTCCAGGCCAAATAGTCAATTTATCTCGGTGTTTAAAAATTTGAAACACTACTTAAAACATAATGTAATATCCTTTTTTAAAAATTAGATCTGCTCTTATCAGCTGGATGTTCTTACTGAACTAATTCTTTGACTTTGCAATCACTATTATTGCTTAAATAATTTCACATATAGCACATTTATACACCTTACCTGTAATTACTTCACAGGGACAAAGATTATATTGTTTTCTCCAGCAGAAGGTTTCATTTAAATGTTGTAAGCTCTAATAGGCTAGGTTCACATGAATTTGGAGTGGTTCACATCATGGCTACATATACACCATAATATATACAGTGGTATAAGTCACCCATGGGGTCCGATTGTACAACAGCATACACATTTAACATATTCTTTTTTCCTACTGGATACAATATACTATAGTTTCATTTTGTTTTAGAGTATACTAATGTATATTGGCGAGATGGAGGCTAAAAGAGTGTCTTTGTGTAACTTTATGGAAAAGTGAACATATCCTTAGCATACATTCCAGATTTAGTGAAGTCCAGAAGCATGTTGTCAAGGAAGTACCGAGACATACGGACATACCTGCGACAGTGCAGGAGATCTTTGAGACTGGCAACACGTGGTTTGATTTGACATGTTTACCTTGTGGATTAATAGGCGTCTGTGTTGTTTCTGGTACTGGCCACACCTTTAACCTCCAGGTGTTGCTATTGTGGTCATCTTACATTTCCTATTTATAGTTGTTTCTCCCACGATGCTGTGCAGTTAATAGCTTCAGTTGGACCTGTGAATAGCTGGTGTTTGGATCTAGGCTGAGTTCCTGGTGCTGCCATAGCTTCTTAGAAGTTAAGTGTTACCTTTCCCTTTGTATTTTGGCCTTTCTGTGTGTTTCATTTCTTTGTCGTTTTGTATTAGGCCTTAGGGAGACTCCCGTTCATCCTTCCTTTTGGAGGAACAGGTTGTCTCATTTTTGTCATTAGTACAAGGGTCCTTGAGGGTTAGATAGAACCTTAGGTATTCCTCTGTATGAACTTGCCTACCTGTGGGGTCTGTTAATACTGGTAGTCAGTCAGGGCTTTGGTTAGGGTTTTAAGTAGGAGGAGTCCACCTTCCTTCCCTAGTTTCCAGGCCTTTTTTCCTTTCCCCTTTCCCTCCTATGTTCAGGGTGGGGTTTCCCTCCCACACTAGAGCATGACACCTGTACAGGGATTAAAGGGTGTATACTAGGGGACTGCCAGGATTACACCCTTAGAATTAGCTCACAGTCAAACCGGTTGGTTGGTACAGTGCGCCCACACCCACTGCTGTAAAGGTTTGCTTTAATTACAGTTGTACTGAAGAGCTTAGTTGGTGTACAGATGCAGTCAAGCTAAACTTGATGGTTGACGCTTTAAGTAAGCAATGGCAAGAAAATGTTAACTGGCTTTTTCAATGGCTTTTGTCAGAAGATAACTGAGCCAACACTGTGACGTGTTTTTAGAGTCGATTTTAGCTTGGCTACATCTGTATATACATACCAAACAGTGACCCAAAGCGTGATGTAAACCTTACTATGTAAGAACACAAAACTCCCTAGTATGGTTAGGAGCCCCATTGTAGTGGATGTAGGACACAACTAGGTCTAACGGACCACTTTGTCAGATGAATAAATATGAAGTCTTGGAAACAAGACCAAAGAGATTTGTAAATCTTAAAATACAGTGCAATGGACATATTTACCATATTGTCAAATAAAGGCTATGCTCAATTCATCAGTGGCACATTGCCAAGTGTTTGTTACCAATTTTGGGTTGGTAGGTTTAAAGGGGTTTTAAAGGCTTTCTTGAAAATCTTGCTGTGTGCTGACCTGTGAAGGGAAGATGGTCAGCTCAGTACTTACATTTCCATGTGCTCATGTGCACAACATTTATTAACAGTAAAGAACAGTTTTTTTGCCTGGGCCAGCAAGGTAAGAGAAAGAGAGCATGGCTTTTATTGTGCCAAAATGCATGGGCATGATAATGGAACAAAGTAGGCAACCAGGTGAAAACACTTAGGCTTGATAGTGTAAAGGTGAACTAGATTTATCATCTGGTGTATCCTACTGCAATCTGGAGCAGTCAGATGGACAAATCTAGATTTGGCAGATGCCCAGAGAGTGCTACATACCGGTATCCGTAATGCCTACTGGAAATTCACATATGTAGGATATTGGTACGTTCCTGTTTTTCAGACTTTTCATCTAGCCTTTTATTTCTGTTGAAGAGTAATATTAATGATATAGCAAGAAAAGATATTTAAGACATTCTGTATGCTTTCAACTTTGTGGCAACACTTTTGGAAGGGTCATTTTCTATATTTACATAAGCGTGCCTCATATAAACATGGTTTTAAAAATTTGGTTTGGAAGAGCTCAAGTGGCCTGCAAAGAGTCCCAACTTCAGCGCCATTGAACACCATTTGGAATGCATTGAAATGATGATTGTGAGCCAGTCTTTGCCCAACATCCATGACCTCTTTTGGATGAAAGGGCATGAGTTCCAACAGACACACTCCACAATCTAAAAAGTCTTCCCAAACGAGTGAAGGCTGTTATGGATGCAAAATTAGGCCCAGATTTTTAGAGTGGGTGTCCAATGGCATCTACTGTATTAACTTTTTTTTTTTGCTTTTTTTTTTTTCAGTTGCCTTGATTATCCAGTAAAATAACTGATCGTTGGGTTTGTTATGATTATTCACTAATTCAGTGCATTTTAACACATGGTGACTTCAGTGGCCATATTAACACTGATGTAAAAGATACTATGCTCAATTTACTTCATTATTATTATTTTTTTTAGGTTAGACATGAGCATTTAATTGATATTTTTCCAAATGTCAATTGTTTTGGTGAACATTATTAAGATTTGTCTATGGAAAACATGAGTTACTCACTACTGCACAATTCTACAGCATAATGTATCTTTCTGATATTTTCCGTGTCTACCTGTTTTACCTGTACATGTTCCAGGCAGAAGGTTACATGAACTCCTGTGCATGTTATAAATCCCGCCTTCGCTCATCATTTAAAGTGTAGATTTTTTTGGTAGATTTTTTGCAGTTTTTCCAATTTTAATGTTACTGTTCTGGGTTAAAAAGATTTCATTTATCTTGTTGTCCTGTGTTTTGTCTTGAAAATATGAGTCTGAAAAGTAATAAGCCCCTAATATACTACAATGACAGGCACCAAATGTCATTAAGAATTATTTACAAATGTCAGCTATTATGGATATGAATATTAAAACTAATTTCCTCTATGGATAAAGGTCACCTAGCAAAGCAATGCAGCAGTGACACAACAGCAATAACTTTTATATCTCGTGACTCAGACTTTCAGAAGGCAGCCATTAAGGCTGCAGTTATGGTTTTACAATTATTAAAAATCTTTTGTGTATTTATTATAGAAGCCTGCAGAATGAAAAAAAATCACATAATAAAATAATGAAGGCTATGCTCTATAAAGTTTTCCCATTTGCATCCACATCATTTTAAAATAATCATTTTGAAAGGTAGCTGTAATTCTTTAATGTATTTTTTTAACCTTTTGCTCCTATTTTTTGTTTTTAGGCTGTGGTCACATGACTATGTCCATGCAGTTCTTTCTTATTTCCTCTGATATTATGTCCATGAGCATGTTAACGCAGCAACAGGGGCAGTGATAGGGGAGTGTCTATGTGAGTATCTGGGTAGGAGGTGTTATAAACTAGCTATAAACTTTGATTGACAGGGCAAGGCAGTGGCAAATCAGCTGGGGAGGGGCTGAACACAGAAAGGAGCAGAGCTTGGGTGCAACAAGAGCAATGGCGATGCCCTCATTGCACCAAATGCCTAATTTTCTTATTAAGAAAAAGTATTATAAATTGACCTCAAATAAACAAAAAACTGTGTTTTATTCAGGTGAACAACAGCAATGTGTCTATGCAAACAGTTGGATAGGGAGGTCGCTAGTGACAGATTCCCTTTAACTATTGTTTCTACGCTGTTTAAAGTATTTCAAGTTGTTTAGCAATTTCTGTAACAGTAATTAAGTGTTATAATGTCAGTCTACCTGTCTTTATTGGTTGAGGTTATTGGCCGATGAACATGCAGTGCATTATCAACTCTTTCCCAACCCTCTCTGAATAACTTGTACCAATCATACACTCTAGACTGAGAGACATGCATCTCCGAACTGATCTTTATGTCTTCAATAAATCAGATCGAATGAGCCTTTCATTTGTCAAAAACATAATGTTAATTCGCTGTGCAACGCTATTGTGTATCTCCTGCTCCGACACGAAGGGTGGAAAAGGCAGCTAGTACTACTATCCACAAGTTCAAGTATCCAGTGAGTCATGTCTACCTTGCACCAGGGCATAAAAATTCCTCTTTATAACTGAACACCCCTCTTATATAGAAATGTACGTTTGATAAAGAAATGACTATGCCAGCTCATTTGTAAGTGGGTAGAGGGGGACAAAAAAAGTTTCTGCAGTGCCTCTTTAAAATGAAAGCTTCTATAACTGTAATATTACAAAATTATTAAATGAACCTTTTGAAAAAGAGAACTTAAAAGTCAAGATACAGTGTTCTCCTGCTCTCTTTATGCACAGATGGTACCACACAGGTTGGTGTATGCCACATTTTGCACACCATTAGTTTGCTTTAATTACAAGAAATAATGTCATAAAATTTCCAGTCACCTCTCTGGATCTGTGAATTCTGTGACATGTCTGATGATCTAGTAATTGAATCTCCATCCTTGATGATCCAGTAGTTATGGCTACACAATTTCTCCAGTAATGATCTCAGGATACTGGTAGTCTTCATTGGTAATCCAATAATCATCTTTAGTAGTCCAATTTTTAATGAATGTCCCTCAAATCCTACTTGCATCCTGGATATAGGTTTGGTAGAAAGCAGTTTAATAAGATTTTTTCACAAACTCGTAATACTTACTTTAAGTCCATCTACAAAATGATTGAGCAAGGGGACATAACTACATAGGTAACTTATGTCATAGGCAACTACAGTATTTCTGGATTTGGAGCACTTAATTTGATTTAAAGGGATTGATAGAATTTTATATTGATGATGTATGCTTGGGATAGGTCATCAATATCTGATCAGTGTGGGGCCAAACCAAGCACCCCGGCGATCACCTGTAGAACTTCGGTAAGTCATGTAGCCTCTTCTTAGGCCAGTGACGTTATATTCATTGGTCATATGTCCTAGGCGCTGCTCAATCCCTTTCGAGAAAATGGACCTGAGCTGCAATACAAGCACAGTCACCATGCAATGTACGGTACTATGCTTGGTAAGCCATGAGGAGGCCGCAGCATTTGAAACAGCAGATCAGCAGGGCTCCTAGAAGGCCATAAATAGCAATATGTCAGATAACTCTTTTACACCAAGCAAATTAGTTACAGACATATATCCAGGAATAAAAACAATAAGGGGGGGGGATTTATCAAACTGGTGTAAAGTAGAACTTTCTTAGTTGCCCATAGCAACCAATCAGATTTCACCATTCATTTTCCAAAGAAACTGTCAAAAATGAAAGGTGGAATCTGATTGGTTGCTATGGGAAACTAAGAAAGTTCTACTTTATACCAGTTTGATAAATGACCCCATAATTAAACAACAAAAAGTATGGATTCTAGTGATGTTTCTTTTATTCTAATGCACTTATAGGAACTGTATAAAATGTTACTAATCACGGTCATTAGCAAATGTTGCATAATATTATTTAATAGTTCCGAGCAAAATGCATTAAAGCTCTGGTCCACATTAATTGATTTTTCTTCTGTCGCCTTATTAGTACGTGGTATAAATTCGTTTTGTATTTTAATTAGCTTTACTTTTTACATTTCCTTTTTAAGCCTATAATGTAAATTGGTTATTAGTCATAATGTGTTGTAGTTAAAATGTTGGAATCATTAACTAAAAGCAGACTATGCGAAATGTCATGTGTATGTATGGGTAGTTATCTGTAAAATTGATTGTCTTTTTACATTTCAGTAAAGCAATTTGTGCCATTTAGGACAATATTAGAGGCGTATATTAATGCATTGCATATTATTACGTTGTTATTCTGTGTAGTGTTGAGCGAACAGTTCGCGCATCGTTCGGGTTCGTACCGAATTTTGGGGTGTCCGGGACCCGGACCCGAACCCGGACATTTTCAAAAAAGTTCGGGTTCGGGTTCGGTGTTCGTCGATTTCTTACCGCTTTCTGAAGGGCTGCACAGCAGCCAATCAGCTAGCGTCTTACTTCTTGCCCTAAGAAGCCATCACAGCCATGCCTACTAATGGCATGGCTGTGATTGGCCAAGTGCAGCATGTGACCCAGCCTCTATTTAAGCTGGAGTCACGTGGCGCCCGCACGTCACACTGCTCTGACTAGTGTAGGGAGAGGATGCAGCTTCTGTGAGGGCGAGATAGGCAGGGAAAAGTCAGCAACAGCACCTAATGAACGGATCGATCTGCAGCTGAGAATCAGTGAACTTCTGCTATTTACTTGATTGCTGGTTTTTGGCTGCACAGAGCGTTTTCTGTCACTTATTTTCTGGGTTGATCGGCGGCCATTTTGTGACTTGTGGTGCTCCAGAACAAGCTGCCACACATCCATCAATGCTTCAATACTATTTTTTTTTGCTATATCCTCCATCAGGGGCTTGGCTGTGCTAATTGTCACCCCTAGAAACTCAGGATAGCAATTTCTATATTTTATTAAGGGTTAAATACAATTGCCCAAATACCAATCCCCTAAATCTGGTGTTCCAGCTTTGGCTAGACAAGCATAATACTGTCTGCTGTCTGGCAAAGGATAGATTATTTTCTGGGGTGAAATTCAATTGGCAAAATAGCAAAACCATACATCAGTGGTTTCAGCAGTGGCTGGCAAAATATAATAGTGTCCGCCAAAACAGATATTTTGGTTTGGGGTTAAATTCAATTGCCAAAATAGCAATACCATACATCAGTGGTTTCAGCAGTGGCTGGCAAAATATATTAGTGTTTCCTCCAAAACATATATTTTGTTCTGGGGTGAAATTCACTTGCCAAAATAGCAACACCCTAAATCTGGTGTCACAGCTGTGCCTGGCAAACTATATTAGTATCCGCAAAAACATATATTTTCTTCTGGGGTGAAATTCACTTGCCAAAATAGCAACACCCTAAATCTGGTGTCACAGCTGTGCCTGGCAAACTATATTAGTATCCGCAAAAACATATATTTTGTTCTGGGGTTAAATTCACTTGCCAAAATAGCAATCCACTAAATCTGGTGTCACAGCTGAGCCTGGCAAACTATATTATTATCCGCAAAAACATATATTTTGTTCTGGGGTGAAATTCACTTGCCAAAATAGCAATCCTCTAAATCTGGTGTCACAGCTGAGCCTGGCAAACTATATTAGTATCCGCAAAAACATATATTTTGTTCTGGGGTGAAATTCACTTGCCAAAATAGCAATCACTCTAAATCTGGTGTCACAGCTGAGCCTGGCAAACTATATTAGTATCCGCAAAAACATATATTTTGTTCTGGGGTGAAATTCACTTGCCAAAATAGCAATCACTCTAAATCTGGTGTCACAGCTGAGCCTGGCAAACTATATTAGTATCCGCAAAAACATATATTTTCTTCTGGGGTGAAATTCACTTGCCAAAATAGCAATCCCCTAAATCTGGTGTCACAGCTGAGCCTGGCAAACTATATTAGTATCCGCAAAAACATATATTTTGTTCTGGGGTGAAATTCACTTGCCAAAATAGCAATCCTCTAAATCTGGTGTCACAGCTGAGCCTGGCAAACTATATTAGTATCCGTAAAAACATATATTTTCTTCTGGGGTGAAATTCACTTGCCAAAATAGCAATCCACTAAATCTGGTGTCACAGCTGAGCCTGGCAAACTATATTAGTATCCGTAAAAACATATATTTTCTTCTGGGGTGAAATTCACTTGCCAAAATAGCAATCCACTAAATCTGGTGTCACAGCTGAGCCTGGCAAACTATATTAGTATCCGCAAAAACATATATTTTGTTCTGGGGTGAAATTCACTTGCCAAAATAGCAATCCTCTAAATCTGGTGTCACAGCTGAGCCTGGCAAACTATATTATTATCCGCAAAAACATATATTTTGTTCTGGGGTGAAATTCACTTGCCAAAATAGCAATCCACTAAATCTGGTGTCACAGCTGAGCCTGGCAAACTATATTATTATCCGCAAAAACATATATTTTGTTCTGGGGTGAAATTCACTTGCCAAAATAGCAATCCTCTAAATCTGGTGTCACAGCTGAGCCTGGCAAACTATATTAGTATCCGCAAAAACATATATTTTCTTCTGGGGTGAAATTCACTTGCCAAAATAGCAATCACCCTAAATCTGGTGTCACAGCTGAGCCTGGCAAACTATATTAGTATCCGTAAAAACATATATTTTGTTCTGGGGTGAAATTCACTTGCCAAAATAGCAATCCTCTAAATCTGGTGTCACAGCTGAGCCTGGCAAACTATATTAGTATCCGTAAAAACATATATTTTCTTCTGGGGTGAAATTCACTTGCCAAAATAGCAATCACCCTAAATCTGGTGTCACAGCTGAGCCTGGCAAACTATATTAGTATCCGCAAAAACATATATTTTGTTCTGGGGTGAAATTCACTTGCCAAAATAGCAATCCTCTAAATCTGGTGTCACAGCTGAGCCTGGCAAACTATATTAGTATCCGCAAAAACATATATTTTCTTCTGGGGTGAAATTCACTTGCCAAAATAGCAATCACTCTAAATCTGGTGTCACAGCTGAGCCTGGCAAACTATATTAGTATCCGCAAAAACATATATTTTGTTCTGGGGTGAAATTCACTTGCCAAAATAGCAATCCTCTAAATCTGGTGTCACAGCTGAGCCTGGCAAACTATATTAGTATCCGTAAAAACATATATTTTCTTCTGGGGTGAAATTCACTTGCCAAAATAGCAACACCCTAAATCTGGTGTCACAGCTGAGCCTGGCAAACTATATTAGTATCCGTAAAAACATATATTTTCTTCTGGGGTGAAATTCACTTGCCAAAATAGCAATCCACTAAATCTGGTGTCACAGCTGAGCCTGGCAAACTATATTAGTATCCGCAAAAACATATATTTTGTTCTGGGGTGAAATTCACTTGCCAAAATAGCAATCCACTAAATCTGGTGTCACAGCTGAGCCTGGCAAACTATATTATTATCCGCAAAAACATATATTTTGTTCTGGGGTGAAATTCACTTGCCAAAATAGCAATCCACTAAATCTGGTGTCACAGCTGAGCCTGGCAAACTATATTATTATCCGCAAAAACATATATTTTGTTCTGGGGTGAAATTCACTTGCCAAAATAGCAATCCTCTAAATCTGGTGTCACAGCTGAGCCTGGCAAACTATATTAGTATCCGTAAAAACATATATTTTGTTCTGGGGTGAAATTCACTTGCCAAAATAGCAATCACTCTAAATCTGGTGTCACAGCTGAGCCTGGCAAACTATATTAGTATCCGCAAAAACATATATTTTCTTCTGGGGTGAAATTCACTTGCCAAAATAGCAATCACTCTAAATCTGGTGTCACAGCTGAGCCTGGCAAACTATATTAGTATCCGCAAAAACATATATTTTGTTCTGGGGTGAAATTCACTTGCCAAAATAGCAATCCTCTAAATCTGGTGTCACAGCTGAGCCTGGCAAACTATATTAGTATCCATAAAAACATATATTTTCTTCTGGGGTGAAATTCACTTGCCAAAATAGCAACACCCTAAATCTGGTGTCACAGCTGAGCCTGGCAAACTATATTAGTATCCGTAAAAACATATATTTTCTTCTGGGGGTGAAATTCACTTGCCAAAATAGCAATCCACTAAATCTGGTGTCACAGCTGAGCCTGGCAAACTATATTATTATCCGCAAAAACATATATTTTGTTCTGGGGTGAAATTCACTTGCCAAAATAGCAATCCTCTAAATCTGGTGTCACAGCTGAGCCTGGCAAACTATATTATTATCCGCAAAAACATATATTTTGTTCTGGGGTGAAATTCACTTGCCAAAATAGCAATCCACTAAATCTGGTGTCACAGCTGAGCCTGGCAAACTATATTAGTATCCGCAAAAACATATATTTTGTTCTGGGGTGAAATTCACTTGCCAAAATAGCAATCCTCTAAATCTGGTGTCACAGCTGAGCCTGGCAAACTATATTAGTATCCGCAAAAACATATATTTTCTTCTGGGGTGAAATTCACTTGCCAAAATAGCAATCCACTAAATCTGGTGTCACAGCTGAGCCTGGCAAACTATATTAGTATCCACAAAAACATATATTTTGTTCTGGGGTGAAATTCACTTGCCAAAATAGCAATCCTCTAAATCTGGTGTCACAGCTGAGCCTGGCAAACTATATTAGTATCCGTAAAAACATATATTTTCTTCTGGGGTGAAATTCACTTGCCAAAATAGCAATCACCCTAAATCTGGTGTCACAGCTGAGCCTGGCAAACTATATTAGTATCCATAAAAACATATATTTTGTTCTGGGGTGAAATTCACTTGCCAAAATAGCAATCCTCTAAATCTGGTGTCACAGCTGAGCCTGGCAAACTATATTAGTATCCATAAAAACATATATTTTCTTCTGGGGTGAAATTCACTTGCCAAAATAGCAACACCCTAAATCTGGTGTCACAGCTGAGCCTGGCAAACTATATTAGTATCCATAAAAACATATATTTTGTTCTGGGGTGAAATTCACTTGCCAAAATAGCAATCCTCTAAATCTGGTGTCACAGCTGAGCCTGGCAAACTATATTAGTATCCGCAAAAACATATATTTTCTTCTGGGGTGAAATTCACTTGCCAAAATAGCAACACCCTAAATCTGGTGTCACAGCTGAGCCTGGCAAACTATATTAGTATCCGTAAAAACATATATTTTCTTCTGGGGTGAAATTCACTTGCCAAAATAGCAATCCACTAAATCTGGTGTCACAGCTGAGCCTGGCAAACTATATTATTATCCATAAAAACATATATTTTGTTCTGGGGTGAAATTCACTTGCCAAAATAGCAATCCACTAAATCTGGTGTCACAGCTGAGCCTGGCAAACTATATTATTATCCGCAAAAACATATATTTTGTTCTGGGGTGAAATTCACTTGCCAAAATAGCAATCCACTAAATCTGGTGTCACAGCTGAGCCTGGCAAACTATATTAGTATCCATAAAAACATATATTTTGTTCTGGGGTGAAATTCACTTGCCAAAATAGCAATCCCCTAAATCTGGTGTCACAGCTGAGCCTGGCAAACTATATTAGTATCCATAAAAACATATATTTTGTTCTGGGGTGAAATTCACTTGCCAAAATAGCAATCCTCTAAATCTGGTGTCACAGCTGAGCCTGGCAAACTATATTAGTATCCGCAAAAACATATATTTTGTTCTGGGGTGAAATTCACTTGCCAAAATAGCAATCACCCTAAATCTGGTGTCACAGCTGAGCCTGGCAAACTATATTAGTATCCGCAAAAACATATATTTTGTTCTGGGGTGAAATTCACTTGCCAAAATAGCAATCCTCTAAATCTGGTGTCACAGCTGAGCCTGGCAAACTATATTAGTATCCATAAAAACATATATTTTCTTCTGGGGTGAAATTCACTTGCCAAAATAGCAACACCACTAAATCTGGTGTCACAGCTGAGCCTGGCAAACTATATTAGTATCCGTAAAAACATATATTTTGTTCTGGGGTGAAATTCACTTGCCAAAATAGCAATCCACTAAATCTGGTGTCACAGCTGAGCCTGGCAAACTATATTAGTATCCGCAAAAACATATATTTTGTTCTGGGGTGAAATTCACTTGCCAAAATAGCAATCCACTAAATCTGGTGTCACAGCTGAGCCTGGCAAACTATATTAGTATCCGTAAAAACATATATTTTCTTCTGGGGTGAAATTCACTTGCCAAAATAGCAATCCACTAAATCTGGTGTCACAGCTGAGCCTGGCAAACTATATTAGTATCCGCAAAAACATATATTTTGTTCTGGGGTGAAATTCACTTGCCAAAATAGCAATCACCCTAAATCTGGTGTCACAGCTGAGCCTGGCAAACTATATTAGTATCCATAAAAACATATATTTTGTTCTGGGGTGAAATTCACTTGCCAAAATAGCAATCCACTAAATCTGGTGTCACAGCTGAGCCTGGCAAACTATATTAGTATCCGTAAAAACATATATTTTGTTCTGGGGTGAAATTCACTTGCCAAAATAGCAATCCACTAAATCTGGTGTCACAGCTGAGCCTGGCAAACTATATTATTATCCATAAAAACATATATTTTGTTCTGGGGTGAAATTCACTTGCCAAAATAGCAATACCCTAAATCTGGTGTCACAGCTGTTGCAGGCCCATTGTAAATCTGTCCATAAAGGATACCTTTCATCCAGGGCCTAAATACTTGCCCTAAAGAGATATTCCCTAAATCAGTGGTTACTGCTGTGCCTGGATTAGTGTAATAAGCTACATAAACAAATAGGCAGATAGTGGTAGGTGCCTGTAAAAAAAGGCCTGAATTTGAAATCAATACATTGGGCCAAATATTTTTTCCTTATTGTGGTGCTTGGTGAGCGGTAACAATGAGGAAAACATCTAGTAAGGGACGCGGACCGCGATCGTGGTGGTGTTAGTGTACCCTCTGGTGCTGGGAGAGGGCGTGGCCATTCTGCCACAGCCACACATCCTAGTGAACCAACTACCTCAGGTTCCAGTACCCGCCAGAATTTACAGCGATATTTGGTGGGGCCCAATGCCGTTCTAAGGATGGTAAGGCCTGAGCAGGTACAGGCGCTAGTCAATTGGGTGGCCGACAGTGGATCCAGCATGTTCACAACATTATCTCCCACCAAGTCTTCTGCAGAAAGCGCACAGGTGGCACCTGAAAACCAAGCCCATCAGTCTGTCACATCACCCCCATGCATATCAGGGAAACTGTCTGAGCCTCAAGTTATGCAGCAGTCTCTTATGCTGTTTGAAGACTCTGCTGGCAGGGTTTCCCAAGGGAATCCACCTAGCCCTTCCCCTGTGGTGGAAGACATAGAATGCACTGATGCACAACCTCTGATGTTTACTGATGATGAGGACATGGGAATACCACCTCATCGGAGTCCGCACGTCTCTGATGATGACGAAACACAGGTGCCAACTGCTGCGTCTTTCTGCAGTGTGCAGACCGAACAGGAGGACAGGGAGGAAGACTGTGTGGAAGACGATGCAGGGGACGATGAGGTCCTAGACCCCACATGGAATGAAGGTCGTGCCACTGACTTTCATAGTTCAGAGGAAGAGGCAGTGGTGAGACCGAGCCAACAGCGTAGCAAAAGAGGAGCAGGGGGCAAAAGCAGAACAGCCGCCGCCAAGAGAGTTCGCCTGATACAGGCCACCGCCACCAGGGACCGAGCACCCCAAAGGCAGCTTCAAGGAGTTCCCTGGCATGGCACTTCTTTAAACAATGTGCTGACGACAAGACCCGAGTGGTTTGCACGCTGTGCCATCAGATCCTGAAGCGAGGCATTGACGTTCTGAACCTTAGCACAACCTGCATGACCAGGCATCTACATGCAAAGCATGAACTGCAGTGGAGTAAACACCTTAAAAGCAAGGAACTCACTCAGGCTCCCCCTGCTCCCTCTTCTGCTGCTGCCTCGGCCTCTTCCTCCGCCTCGGGAGGAATGTTGGCACCTGCCGCCCACCAAACAGAGGATGTGCCAGCGACACCACCACCTGCGTCACCAAGCATCTCCACCATGTCACACGGCAGCGTTCAGCTCTCCATCTCACAAACCTTGGAGAGAAGCGTAAATTCCCACCTAGCCACCCTCGAGGCCCTGGGCCTGAATGCCAGCATTTCTAAACTACTGGCCTTTGAAATGCTGTCATTCAGGCTGGTGGACACAGAACAGCTTCAAACAGCTGATGTCCATGGCTGTCCCACAGTATGTTGTCCCCAGCCGCCACTACTTCTCCAAGACAGCCGTGCCTTCCCTGCACATGCAAGTGTCCGATAAAATCAAGTGTGCACTGCGCAGCGCCATTTGTGGCAAGGTCCACCTAACCACAGATACGTGGACCAGTAAGCACGGCCAGGGACGCTATATCTCCCTAACTGCACACTGGGTAAATGTAGTGGCGGCTGGGCCCCAGGCGGAGAGTTCCTTGGCGCACGTCCTTCCGCCGCCAAGGATCACAGGGCATCATTGTTTGCCTCCTGTAGCCTCCTCCTCCTACTCGGCTTCCTCCTCCTCTGCTTCCACCAGCTCATCCAGTCAGCCACACACCTTCACCACCAACTTCAGCACAGCCCGGGGTAGCGTCAGCAGGCCATTCTGAAACTCATATGTTTGGGGACAGGCCCCACACCGCGCAGGAGTTGTGGCGGGGTATTGAACAACAGACCGACCAGTGGTTGCTGCCGGTGGGCCTCAAGCCCGGCCTGGTGGTGTGCGATAATGGGCGAAATCTCGTCGCAGCTCTGGGACTAGCCGGTTTGGCGCACATCCCTTGCCTGGCGCATGTGCTGAATTTGGTGGTGCAGAAGTTCATTCACAACTACCCCAACATGTCAGAGCTGCTGCATAAAGTGAGGGCCGTCTGTGCGCGATTCCGGCGTTCACATCCTGCCGCTGCTCGCCTGTCTGCGCTACAGCGTAACTTCGGCCTTCCGCTCACCGCCTCATATGCGGCGTGCCCACCAGGTGGAACTCCACCTTGCACATGCTGGAGAGACTGTGCGAGCAGCAGCAGGCCATAGTGGAGTTTCAGCTGCAGCACGCACGCGTCAGTCGCACTGCGGAACAGCACCACTTCACCACCAATGATTGGGCCTCCATGCGAGACCTGTGTGCCCTGTTGCGCTGTTTCGAGTACTCCACCAACATGGCCAGTGGCGATGACACCGTTATCAGCGTTACAATACCACTTCTATGTCTCCTTGAGAAACGCTTAGGGCGATGATGGAAGAGGAGGTGGCCCAGGAGGAGGAGGAGGAGGAGGAGGAGGATGAGGGTCATTTTAGCACTTTCAGGCCAGTCTGTTAGAAGTGGCTCAGAGGGAGGTTTTTGCAACAGCAGAGGCCAGGTACAAATGTGGCCAGCCAGGGCCCACTACTGGAGGACGAGGAGGATGAGGAGGAGGTGGAGGAGGATGAGGATGAAGCAGGTTCACAGCGGGGTGGCACCCGACACAGCTCAGGCCCATCACTGGTGCGTGGCTGGGGGATACGGAGGACGATGACGATACGCCTCCCACAGAGGACAGCTTGTCCTTACCTCTGGGGAGCCTGGCACACATGAGCGACTACATGCTGCAGTGCCTGCGTAGCGACAGCAGAGTTGCCCACATTTTAACGTGTGCGGACTACTGGGTTGCCACCCTGCTGGATCCCGATACAAAGACAATGTGCCCACCTTACTTCCTGCACTGGAGCGTGATAGGAAGATGCGCGAGTTCAAGCGCACGCTGGTAGAGCGCTCCTGAGAGCATTCCCAAATGTCACAGGGGAACAGGTGGAAGCCCAAGGCGAAGGCAGAAGAGGAGCAAGAGGTCGCCAGCGCAGCAGTGTCACGGCCAGCTCTTCTGAGGGCAGGGTTAGCATGGCAGAAATGTGGAAAAGTTTTGTCTCCACGCCACAGCTAACTGCACAACCACCTGATACGGACGTGTTAGCAGGAGGCAGCATTTCACTAACATGGTTGAACAGTACGTCTGCACACCCCTCCACGTACTGACTGATGGTTCGGCCCCATTCAACTTCTGGGTCTCCAAATTGTCCACGTGGCCAGAGTTAGCATTTTATGCCTTGGAGGTGCTGGCCTGCCCGGCGGCCAGCGTTTTGTCTGAGCGTGTATTCAGCACGGCAGGGGCGTCATTACTGACAAGCGCGGCCGCCTGTCCACAGCCAACGTGGACAAGCTGGCGTTCATAAAAATGAACCAGGCATGGATCCCACAGGACCTGTGCCTCCCTTGTGCAGAATAGACATTTCCCTCCCCATCAACCATGTATTCTTGTACTCTGGGGCACTTCTTTATTGAATCCTCATTTTTTTACTTTACCATGATCTTGCGGTGCAACCCAAAGTTGAATGAACCTCTCCTCTGTCTGGGTGCTGGTCCAAAATACATGAGAGTGACATTCTCCGTTGGTGGTTGATATGACGCATGATTCCTTGCTGTGGGACCTCTCTCCTCTGTCTGGGTGCTGGTCCAAAATACATGAGAGTGACATTCTCCGTTGGTGGTTGATATGACGCATGATTCCTTGCTGTGGGACCTCTCTCCTCTGTCTGTGTGCTGGGCCTAAATAAATGAGAGTGACATTCTCCGGTGGTGGGTGATATGACGCATGATTCCATGCTGTGGGACCTGTATCCTCTGTCTGGGTGCTGGTCCAAAATACATGAGTGGCCTTCTCCGGTGGTGGGTGATATGACGCATGATTCCATGCTGTGGGACCTGTATCCTCTGTCTGGGTGCTGGTCCAAAATACATGAGTGGCCTTCTCCGGTGGTGGGTGATATGACGCATGATTCCATGCTGTGGGACCTGTATCCTCTGTCTGGGTGCTGGTCCAAAATACATGAGTGACATTCTCCGGTGCAGGGTGATATGACGCATGATTCCTTGCTGTGGGACCTGTATCCTCTGTCTGGGTGCAGGGTCAGAGTCTCTCAAAGTGGCCTTCTCTTGTGGTGGGTGATGTGAAGCTGATGTTTGTGCCATCTGACATGGTTGCCGGGGTCCCATTAAATGGTGTCCTACTCCTGTGGTGGGTGATCTAAATGCCTGATTCTCTGCTGTGAAAACCCCTCTCCTCCGCCTGGGTGCAGGGGTCAAAGTCTCTCAAAGTGGCCTTCTCTTGTGCTGGGTGATGTGAAGCTGATATTTGTGCCATCTGACATGGTTGCCGGGGTCCCATTAAATGGTGTCCTACTCCTGTGGTGGGTGATCTAAATACATGATTCTCTGCTGTGAAAACCTCTCTCCTCCGTCTGGGTGCAGGGTCAAAGTCTCTCAAAGTGGCCTTCTCTTGTGCTGGGTGATGTGAAGCTGATGTTTGTGCCATCTGACATGGTTGCCGGGGTCCCATTAAATGGTGTCCTACTCCTGTGGTGGGTGATCTAAATGCCTGATTCTCTGCTGTGAAAACCCCTCTCCTCCGCCTGGGTGCAGGGGTCAAAAGTCTCTCAAAGTGGCCTTCTCTTGTGCTGGGTGATGTGAAGCTGATGTTTGTGCCATCTGACATGGTTGCCGGGGTCCCATTAAATGGTGTCCTACTCCTGTGGTGGGTGATCTAAATGCCTGATTCTCTGCTGTGAAAACCCCTCTCCTCTGTCTGGGTGCTGGTCCCAAATAAATGAGAGTGGCCTTCTCCGGTGGTGGTTGATATGGCGCATGATTCCTTGATGTGGGACCTGTATCCTCTGTCTGGGTGCTGGTCCAAAATAAATGAGTGGCCTTCTCCGGTGGGGGTTGATATGACGCCTTATTCCTTGCTGTGGGACCTCTCTCCTCTGTCTGGGTGCTGGTCCAAAATACATGAGAGTGGCCTTCTCCGGTGGTGGGTGATATGACGCATGATTCCATGCTGTGGGACCTGTATCCTCTGTCTGGGTGCTGGTCCAAAATACATGAGTGACATTCTCCGGTGCAGGGTGATATGACGCATGATTCCTTGCTGTGGGACCTGTATCCTCTGTCTGGGTGCAGGGGTCAGAGTCTCTCAAAGTGGCCTTCTCTTGTGGTGGGTGATGTGAAGCTGATGTTTGTGCCATCTGACATGGTTGCCGGGGTCCCATTAAATGGTGTCCTACTCCTGTGGTGGGTGATCTAAATGCCTGATTCTCTGCTGTGAAAACCCCTCTCCTCCGCCTGGGTGCAGGGGTCAAAGTCTCTCAAAGTGGCCTTCTCTTGTGCTGGGTGATGTGAAGCTGATATTTGTGCCATCTGACATGGTTGCCGGGGTCCCATTAAATGGTGTCCTACTCCTGTGGTGGGTGATCTAAATACATGATTCTCTGCTGTGAAAACCTCTCTCCTCCGTCTGGGTGCAGGGGTCAAAGTCTCTCAAAGTGGCCTTCTCTTGTGCTGGGTGATGTGAAGCTGATGTTTGTGCCATCTGACATGGTTGCCGGGGTCCCATTAAATGGTGTCCTACTCCTGTGGTGGGTGATCTAAATGCCTGATTCTCTGCTGTGAAAACCCCTCTCCTCCGCCTGGGTGCAGGGGTCAAAGTCTCTCAAAGTGGCCTTCTCTTGTGCTGGGTGATGTGAAGCTGATGTTTGTGCCATCTGACATGGTTGCCGGGGTCCCATTAAATGGTGTCCTACTCCTGTGGTGGGTGATCTAAATGCCTGATTCTCTGCTGTGAAAACCCCTCTCCTCTGTCTGGGTGCTGGTCCCAAATAAATGAGAGTGGCCTTCTCCGGTGGTGGTTGATATGACGCATGATTCCTTGATGTGGGACCTGTATCCTCTGTCTGGGTGCTGGTCCAAAATAAATGAGAGTGGCCTTCTCCGGTGGGGGTTGATATGACGCCTTATTCCTTGCTGTGGGACCTCTCCCTCTGTCTGGGTGCTGGTCCAAAATACATGAGAGTGGCCTTCTCCGGTGGTGGTTGATATGACGCATGATTCCTTGATGTGGGACCTGTATCCTCTGTCTGGGTGCTGGTCCAAAATAAATGAGAGTGGCCTTCTCCGGTGGTGGTTGATATGACTCATGATTCCTTGATGTGGGACCTCTCTCCTCTGTCTGGGTGCTGGTCCAAAATACATGAGAGTGGCCTTCTCCGGTGGTGGGTGATATGACGCATGATTCCATGCTGTGGGACCTGTATCCTCTGTCTGGGTACTGGTCCAAAATACATGAGAGTGGCCTTCTCCGGTGGTGGGTGATATGACGCATGATTCCATGCTGTGGGACCTGTATCCTCTGTCTGGGTGCTGGTCCAAAATACATGAGAGTGACATTCTCCGGTGCAGGGTGATATGACGCCAAACAAGAAAGGATCGCGGCACTCCTTCGTCTGTTGAAAATGTTCTTTATTCCACCTTAAGTAGCGGACGTTTGACTTTAATCAGGTCTTTATCAAGATAAAGACCTGATTAAAGTCGAAACGTCGCACTTTAAGGTGGAATAAAGAACATTTTCAACAGACGAAGGAGTGCCGCGATCCTTTCTTGTTTGGTATCGTATTGGGGACCAATGGTCAGGTCCTAACATCGCAGGCACCGCCACTATATGGACTTTGGGTATTTACCTACAATGGTGCTGTCACCCCATGTATTTTTGCTTCAGGGTGATATGACGCATGATTCCTTGCTGTGGGACCTCTCTTCAATTGATATTGGTTAATTTTTATTTATTTTATTTAATTTTAATTCATTTCCCTATCCACATTTGTTTGCAGGGGATTTTTCTACACTTTGCTGCCTTTGGCAGCCCTCTAGCCCTTTCCTGGACTATTTTACAGCCTTTTTTGTGCCTAAAAGTTCGGGTCCCCATTGACTTCAATGGGGTTCGGGTTCGGGATAAAGTTCGGATCGAGTTCGAATCCCGAACCCGAACATTTCCGGGAAGTTCGGCCGAACTTCTCGAACCCGAACATCCAGGTGTTCGCTCATCTCTAATTCTGTGATAATCATTAGAATGATTAACATACACACAAATCACAATGCAATGACCTATTTCTAGTTGTATTAATCAAGTATGAAACATACACATATTATTTAAGCGCAATTCTACTTGCAAAACCACTTTTGCTGTACACTATAGGGGAGATTTATTATCTCCCTTGTGCCTGAAAAGTGGCGTTAAAAAGTCGCAAACTATTTGTTTGTAACTTTTTAAAAAATTCTACAATTTTTCTTCGCCCTTAAAACTTTTCAGAAAGGGGGGTGTTGACAAGGGTAGGAAGGTGGCGTGGCTAGCAGCCATGACAAATTTACCTTCATTTAAAACAGTTGCAGGCACAAAAAATGAGCCCCCACCCAGTTAGGGGGGGTAAGAATATGGTGATGTCAATGAGGTCCCCTTCAGTCCATTGTGTCTATGAACCATGTGGCTGCTGGAAATTTTCTTAATGCTATATAAATGCTGTTAAGAACAGCTCAGGCTGCCCCCATAATCATGTTCAAGCATCTGCAATCAGAAGATAAAAACAGATTAGAAAAAAAGGGTATATGTATCTGGTTTTATATGGCTGAAAATATTTTTAGTGACACATTTCCTTTAAGGAAGACTAGTAGCAGTTTCCGAGTTTGCTGGCTGTGGTTCTGGATAGTGACTATAGTGTTTCCTTACAGAGATCTTTTACCTTGCCTGAGGTTTGAGCCAGTTATAAGAAACTAACATTAGTTTGACCACTCATTCCTGATAATTGACCAATGTAAATGTGTCACCGATAACCCAACAAAAAAGATCAATGCCCATACTTTTATAGTTAAAAGTTAAAACACAGTTTGACAGTATCCCTTTAAGAATTTCTCTAAAAATGTAAAATTACAAATGTATCTAAATTAACTTCAATGATTACTTAACACTAATAATTGGCAGGTATGTATAATTAATGACAGTGGTTTAGGGTTTGTAATAAGTGTGTCTTGAATTGCTGACCCAAGAGTGCCTAAAAAAAGGTCTGAAAACAACCTCATCAGGATGTACGACAATCTATAGCTGCAGTTTATTAAAAGTAGTTTAGACATCTCTTTTGAAATCTTGTCTGTTTAAATGTGTTTTAAGTAGTGCCCTTGGAGTTTGTCCTAGAATAGCTTGAACATCTCAGCAACAATGACACAGAAAAATTGGTTCCAAAAATAACATGACACTTTCCCGGTTTTCACTTTTTGCATACAAATAAATGCTTTCTAAATAAATGAAGTTTTTGCAAGGCTCAGGTTTCCAGTCTCCTAAAATAATATTCCTCAAACTAACTGCTAAGCTGTCAATGTGCACAGCTAAATTATTAAAATGATAGGATATTGAACAGGTAGAGGCGCTCAGTAAATGTTAACACGGTCAACATCTTTAATTTAGAGGGTAAAACTCTATTCAAATCCATTAAACGAAAACTCAGCTATTCTAATGACCAAGGTATTTCTGGTTAATTTCCATTCCTGCTGAAGTATTTAATAAAGCCATTACTATGAAATATCATGAAACACTAGAAAAGACTTGTGGGAAATATAAAGAAGCTCTAAGTGTTAGTAAGAGCTAATGTGTAAAGTAGGCACATTACAAACTACATTACAGATTCCCATCCTGCTGTTTTCTATAGGTTAGTATTTTAGAATATGGCCAGCTAGCCATATATTATCTTGAACTTAAAGTGGTTTTCTGAGACTACAACGAACATGATGGTGAATCCATAGCATAGACCATCAATATCAGATTGGTAGGAGTCCAGCTCTTCACATTCCCTCCGATTAGCTGATTGAAGGGAACATGGAGCTCATTGTTGCCTTCACTGCCTACCAGGCAGGACTCCATTTTTTTGTTGCGGCTTTCCCTGGTATCACTGTTAGCAGAGCAGTCACATTCAAGAGAATGGAACTGAGTTGTAATACAAGACATAAAACCCTTATAAAAAAAATTTGGAACTGTTTCTGGTAGACAGTAAAGGGGACACAAAGCCTGATTGAACCATAGTCTCTTCAATAAACTGATCATGGTGGTGTTGAGACTGAGATCAGAACTTTTCCTGGAATTGAAAAAAAAAAAGGAGGGGGGCACCAATGTCTGTGGTTAAACAATTACAAAATATGTAACATGGTTTTTGTGCTGTGCCACTACAGCAAAACATTAATACTGCTATAGGCAGTGTGTATCTGTATTGATAGGGCATTGTATACTGTAGTGCTATTATTTGGAGGTTGCTGAGCATGTTTGTTATGTACTGTAGGTATTGTCATAGCATTATTTTTTTCATATTATTATAGGCCATGTAAGTCCGTGCTAATAGGATATTGTAATATAGTATTGCATGGCATTATTATTTCATCTCTATATGGCTCTGTTATTTAGGTATTTTAGTAGCATGATTTTATTTTTTATACTATACAGGCAGTGTATGTCTGGATATTTCATTTGGAGATTGCTGAGAATGTTTTATTCAGAGGCCATCAGAGAACAGGATTTGACCCAAAATGTCCAGTCAACAAAAGGAATATATATCAGTGTGCAGCAAGTGCAATGGATAATTTAAAAGAAATTAAAAAAATCACCATAATAAATAAACCCTCGAAATTCAGCTAGTGCATGAGAATTACCACTCTTACACACCCCTAATGGTTTTCTCATTTCTTTTTGTACACCATTAACAAAAACTGAGGCAAATGACTTGGCCTTAAGATATATCCCCTGAGAAAATCTCTCATTATTGCAGTGTAAGGGATGGGAGCACCATTGCCGTGTGAACAAGTCATGCAGGAAATTGAATGTGGATACTAGAATGCTAGATGCTGATTCAAATTATTCTGCCAAGAGACATGGTCATATAACCATGGCTTGTGGTAATCCATACGCATTGTAAGCAGATAAATTAAAGACTTGTTTGTGTAAAGAATACATTTTTGGGAATTTGTTTGTATAAATCATTTGCAGTTTGTCTGGCATTGTCAGAAGTGTCTGTGTACAATAAGGACCTAAGATGATCTGTATGATCCATCCTTTTTACATATATACGTTCTATTTATGTACATACATATGGTATATACTTAACTGTGAAAACTGTCAAAGGTGAATAATAATCTTCCTTATTTCAGTGATTGAGTTCAGTGATGAAAGTAGCAATGCTTACATGCACAAAGAGTCTAGAAGCACAACTGTGATTTTTTCCATACCCATTTCTATGGTAGTTGTCTTGACTAGAGATAAGTGAATCGCTCAAAATTCGAAAAACTCCAATTGGCCTGAAAATTTGTGTATGACATATTGAGGTCTCTTAGAGCCCATATTGTTTCTCTCTTGTTTCTCACTTTTCTAATAATTGTTTTAGTATTTTCTCCCCCCCCCCAACAAAAAAATATACCCAAACAAATCACAAAAAAATCTGCTTTCAAGCCACCTTGAATTTTTATTCTCTTTTTGAGCTGCCTAGCTTTATCTGAAATCCTGACCAGATGTGTTCCTGCATCTTCCCGTTCAGCTGCATGTACCTCTGGTCAAGACTTCAGTGGAAGAGCCTGCAGGTGGTCATGCAAAACACCCAAAATTGTAGAATCAGCGGGATGACGGAAGGGTAAGCACTGCTGAAACCCTCTTCCTTCCAGAGGTTAGCTGAAATAGAGAATTTAGGTAAAGCCCTGTAGATTCCCTTTCAGTATTTCCTTAAGGAAAGTAGCCACAACATTGTGTTAGATGATAAAGTTGCTCAACGTTTCTCAGTGAGTAATTTGATAAAATCTTGAAAATAATTTTTTTGATTGTTTGACCATCTTCAAAATTTGGAAGAATTGGTTTGCCAGGTAGGAGGTTCACAGGGAACTGAGCTTGGACAGCTCCTGGAGAACCAGTGTCACAAGATACTCCATAGATAAAACGTAAGCACACAAATATTCTTCTGCTAGAGATGGTAGGAGCAATTTGTCAGGTTAAAAATGCATTATGAAAAAAAAAAATTATATTTGTTTTATTAGAAGTTATATAATTATCAATATTCTATATAACATGGTCTTATAAGAGAATGCATTTACTATCCTTGTCATTCACAGTAAATCAAGCAGGTCCACCCCCTATAAAGGAAGAGAATTTTTAGTTTCTTGGGCTATTTTCACATCCACTTTGGATGCTCTGTCATTCCATCATATTTTATGGGAAAATTAGCGCTCCTTCCTATGCTATTTTTCTTGTCAAATTGATGGACACTTTGGAGGCACCAATTGGACCTCATTGTAAGTCGGTAGTATCTGTCAGGTGCCGGTGTCTTCTAATGTGTGATAAAAACCAGAATAATGGAAGCCGCGATGACAATGTGAACAAAGATTTAAAGTATGAGCTCTCACTCCCTAGTCTTTTTTTTAACTAACTAGAGCTGTACTTAAAGGGGGTCTGTCACCAACCTTTTTATGTTTTAGTCTGCTTATATTGCGTTCTTGCACACACATGCACGATAATAACGGTATGTTTCTTGTTTTGGTCCAATTCTGTAAAGCTGCAAAAACTAGGTTATAATGGTATGCAAATGAGGGCTCTCAAGTGCCCAGGGGTGTTGTTCTTGCTGTAAGTGCCATGGCCCTTAGGTGTTTTGTGTGCCTGGCTGCTCTCTAGTGTATCATCTGACCAGCCCTTTGATGATGCATGTGCACAGTTCACCACCAGGCCTAGGCATGTGCTTTCCAATTAGCACTGGGGGCAGGGCTTCGTTTGCTGCAGTGTGCATGCGCTGGCTACTGGAAAAGATGGAAGAAGAGCAGTAAGAGACAGCAGCGAGCTGTGGCAATATTGTTATTTGCACACACATCAGGAAAGGGCTGGCTAGATGATACACTGGGGAGGAGTTAGGCGACTTTCAAACTCACGGTAAGCTTTTCCGGCAGGCTGTTCCCCTTCCAGATCCGTACTACCGTTTGCACATGTCTTCTGGTGGAAGTCCGTCTGGCACCATTCACTAACATGCTGAAAGGCGACTGGACAAAAACCGCAGCATGCACACGTGTGCAAACAGTAGTACGCATCCGGCAGGCTATTTCTTTGCCGGAACAGCCTACCAGAAAAGCTTACCGCGAGTGTAAAAGTAGCCTAAGGCATACAAAATGCCAAGGGGCCTGGGCAAGAACACCGCCCCTGGGCACTTACAGCAAGAGCACTGCCCCTGGGCACTTGCATGCCCTAATTTGCATATCATAATAACCCCGTTTTGCAGCTTTACAGAATTGGACCAAAACACGAAAGATACCGGTATTATAGTGCATGTGTGTACAAAAAAGCAATGTAAGCAGCGTGGAACATGAAACGTTAGTGATTGACTCCCTTTAAATCTCTAGATATTAACTTTAGAATAGTAGGATTAAAATAAATGAAACAAAAAATTGAATTCTAATTGACACCTAAACTGTAGAGGAGTGGTGATGTTTCTAAGAAAAAGAGCAGACCCTTTTTTTCTTTCAAATAACCACTTTTAACATTTTGAGGCATTCATGTTTTATACTGTATGTGTTCTGATTTAGCCCTGTTTCTGGAGTCTGCAATTACGAAATAAAATAAAAAATAATTCTGAAGAACTGATTCCATTTTATTTCCAGTGTGCGTTATATGCAATCAGACACATTTTACTTGTTGAACAGCCAACAGGTATATAGGGGCACATAGTGATGAAATGTGAACCTTTGCGTTGTTTGATCCTAAAAACAAAGAGTTTTCTTTAGAATGGGAGGTAATTGAAGATGAAATCTTGGGAGGATGATTCAAGAATGAAAGGATCAAAATTCAGAGGAAAAAAGAAAAAAGGGCGAGTGACGATTGATGAAATATTAATAATAGACATCTGTAAAGATCTGGAGTTTTGAGTAAATTAAAACTGAGCTCAGTATGCAAATATGATTGGAAATATTAGAAATGAAGTAATAATTTAGGTGTAACCAGTGAGTTATTTAAAATATATATATATTGGGTATTCATATATAATGTATATAAAATGATGTCTGAATTTAAGAGAATCTAAAACTCAAGATATTACATGTAACTATTGGCAAAAAATATTGTAAATATTTGGGTGAATTCTGATTCTATAGATTCGATTCACTCATCTCTACTAGCCAGCATGACTCTTTGGAATATTTGTTATATAAAAACTCTTTGTTGCCCATATTTAAAATACCACAAAGGGGGTATAAAATTACTTGAAAGGTCTAGTTTCATGTAACTAAAGCACAATAAAGGTACACACACACACCATAAAATAAACTTTGTTGTCAGACTGTCGCTAATATCATGTCCAACTGACAGAAACAGGGCTTGTTAAATGGCATATTGCTGAGATTTGTGGATATACCATAAATGTCAGATCAGTGCAGATCTCATCTCTGGGTCCCATTACTATCTTCTAAATGGAGCCCTGAATTGAACAGCACGCCACAAATGTGCAGCATACCATTCACTGCTATAGGACTTCCAAGAACAGCCAAGAGAGCTGCTAAATTATTTTCAGAGGTCCCATGGCAGTAAATGGAGAGCAAGCCACACAAGCATGACCATCCCTCCATTCACCACTATGGGAGTTCTGAAAATAGCCATGCCAGTCCTCAGCTATGTTCTAAGTCCCATAGCTGTAAATAGAGGGTGGCCGAACATGCACAGCTTGCTGTTCCTCCACTTGAGGCCCAATTGTAGCAATAGGAGTGGGTCACAGAGGTGAAACCTGTACCTATCAGACATTCATTCCAAGATGGGAATACCCCTTTAAATGTATCACAGCTCTCTTGGCATAAAAAGGAGATTATAAATATTAGGGATCTGAAACACGGAATGTATCAGAAAGTTGCCTTTACATTATAGAATTGATAAATATAGCGTAGGAAAATTACACATTATTTAAATCAGATGTTTATACTTAACTTTTTTAATATTTTCACATTTTCTTTTTCTTTTATCCATCTAAAAAATGTAAAAATGTCACTTTTCACAATGGTCAGTTTAGCAGTCAAGCTGCTGCTTCAGTTTTTTTTAACCTCACTTACAGTATCAGCTTTGCTGTGTTTCTATAAGCTACAGAAATGGGTATCACTGTTCAGCAAATAAATAATATCCATTGTATGATGAAAATAATTTTCCATTATACTTTCTGTATTAACTTCTTTATTAACTGCTTTCAGAATCTCTGCTGGTTTTTATTCAATATGACATTTTATTGTTTACTTTCAGTGGATAAAAATCTGAGCACCTGGCTGCCTGATGACACAGTTCTCATTCACATACTGTAAAGGTGTCCATACACCTTCAATATTTGTTGTCGACTTACCTATACACAGTGTACACACTTGGCTTGGCCGAGCATGTATGTGTTTTCACTGGGGAGAGAGGAGAAAACTGGCACCACTTTTGGCGGGTGCTTTTCTCCTGAGACAACAAAAGAATTGGGGATAAAAATTGAAGATTTTAATTAAAAGTTTATTGGAAAATTGTAGAAATGCAATGAATAGTCCAGCTCACCTCACCATGAACAATTTTGTATGAGTGGCTTGGAGAAGCTTGCCAGTATGTAGAACAACAAGTCCCAGCACATATGATGAGATCCAGTAAAATATCCACGTTATTGTCTAAAGTCAAAAAGATTCCAGCATGAATGACTAAGCAGGGATGTACTTAGGATTATGCAGTCCTTTACCTAGGCCTACTACTAAAAACTAGAATACAGCATTTAAAACACACCCACGTCAGTCACCTGGTTGGGGAACAACCCCTTGTGCCTTACCTATTTCACTCCTAGATGAATGGTATGTATGATATGTCCCAAATATAGCAAAATGAAATGAATCACAATATACATATCATACACCAAAAATGGCCAAAACTGATATAAACAGATTTATAAGACACCGTATGTACTTTTTAATAGCACAATGTAAAATCATGGCGTGAGTTGGGACCAATTAGTTGTCTTGATCCCAACACAAAAATCCAATAGGTCTCTCTGTTTAGGAGTAAAGACATTTACTAAACAGAGACTCATAATGGATTTTGGTGTTGGAAGCAAGACAACCAGCCTCAACTTCCGCCATGATCTTATATCGTGCTATTAAAATTTACATACAGTGTCTTATAAGTTTGTGTATTTTTTTCAATGGAAAAATGTGTTTTTTAAATTAGAGATTTTTTTTATTTAATAAAGATTTAGTTAGCTTTTATTTTTACAATGTATTAGTTTAACAAAGAGACTTTAACATGCAATCCTTTGATCACTCATATAGTACACTGTACTACTTTTGTAGTACAATGTATTCTATATACTTTTGGTCGGTAGAATACTGACAGGCAATCTAGGCATACACTGCTGGCCTTCATTAGTCTCCTGAACGCCATACTAAGACATCAGCACCCCACAAGCTCGTTCCCTCCCTTTAAACCGTTTAGGTGCCATGGTCAATATTTGACCTCAACATCTAAGGAGTTAAACGGGTCAGATAGGTGTTTCTGCTTTTAGAGCAGGAGCCTGTCATGAGAAAGGTGGCTTCTGCTCATCGATGCATGGGAGAGCAGTGTAGCACTTAGAATACACCATTGTAAAAAGGCAGCCTAGCCTAAGGCCTGTTAGTGACTGCTGTAAAAAAAGTATTTTTGCTGTCACTAACTTGTTAAAAGATTGGTATGTTAGTTGTCTTGTAACCATATAAACTTGTATGTCTGATGTTGTTTTTGTCTATAATATTTTTTTAATTGTTGTTTACTTTAGCATTGTGCCATTTGTTTTATCTTCTTTCCCACTACTGGTTCAATACCCTAAGCTTTAATAATAAGCTAATAAAGAAACTGTAGCCCTAAGCTTTCCTAAGCTAAGTTTTCTAAGCTACATCTTTTGGTCTTGAGTGGATATAGAAGCATGCATGTGTCAGCTCGGGAACACCATGTCTTGGTTCTGCAGATAGCATTAGACAGTTGAAGTATAGAAACATTACAAAGCTGACAATGCCGCAACTTGGTTTATTTGAAATGTTGAAAATAAAGGAACTTTAAAGCTTCTCCGCTTTATAAGAAATGTCAGCCGGTAGTTTCTTGTCTATCGCAAAAAAAAATAAAAAATCCTACTCCTGTGGAATAACTTTAAAGTCCTGCTACTGTTTTAAAATAATATGAAGTTAATTACATTTTATAGCAGTGCAAAAATGAACAATAAATGCTAATATAACATGGCTACGAGAGTTAAATATAAATCTATATGTTGTGTGGCATCGCATTAGAACTGCACCACCAAGTTGCCTGGGGATACTTAGCATACAGTACAAAGATTATTATAGCTTTGTTTTTAATACAATGCAATATTATAGGCCTCATGCACACGGCCGTTGCTCGACTGTTCGGTGCATTGGGGACCGCAATTTGCGGTAAATGCAGCAGTCATCGCCACAGATGAGCGGACGATTGTCAGGAAGGAATCGCCTGCTCAATTGAGGGAGGGAAGTGATTCAAGTAATTTACTGCAAGTAAAAATTTGGGACAGCAACTTTTAAGACAATTACTTATGTTTTAATGATGTCTTTATTAACATACTGTAAAAAACACATTGTGGGACATTTAGATTAGGAGGCACAAATAATTTTGTCACATCTGTGATGATCTGGGTACCAGATCTGAAATAAACCCAGAAAGGGTTGGCTGGCAGTGTCCAGCTCCACACTGTCTATTCTCAAATCCTGCACTACCCACTCTTTGGAAAAGTAGCAACAAGGGAGAGAAACCACAAAAAAAGTCAAACATTTTTGCTCAAACAGGGCGTGCACCAAACATTATGACTTTTTGAAGTTTTGTGGTGTAAAGGAGTATATAAATGCCCCTCCATATTATCACTAAATCATTTTTATATTTTTTAAAATTTCCATTATTACTACCTCCTTGATTTCTGTATGTACACATTTCCTCTCCATGCTTTCTGAATAAATTAGGCTCGTCCTGGTGTGATGTTTCGGCTATGTTGTTCAGTGCTAATGATATCCCGCCATGAACCTCTTGCCTCAGGTGGCAATACCTAGGAAATGGAGAGGGTGGTACCAACTACTGCATAGGAAAACACACCGAGGAAAGTCCGCTGGGAAGCATGTCCTCAGTAAGTTCTATGTCACAGCTAATGAGCCCTAGTGTAGCCTTCTCCAGTTTACTAGGTGGCAGATCCATAAGTGAAAGAATGATTCTGCCTTTGAGTTGGCAAAAGCCACTGCTCAGTGAAAATGACAAGGTAAAAATAGTGAAAAGCAGCTTACCAACATCCTGCACTTAAATCCATCAAGTGCTGCACCCATCTTCTCATAGGTTATGCCCTTCATTGCTTTAGATCACTCCACAGGTACAGGACCGCTGGGCAGTATCAGTAGACCTCAGCTAGCACGCTTAGCCTATGAGGAGCAGTCTCAATATGTGTCCTGCTGACGTCTGTTGATGTCTGTATGTATGTCGCTCTCACTCACTCTCTCTCTCTCTCTCTCTCTATATATATATAATACATGCATTGCATCAGCTGTAATGCTAGTAATTGCAACTTCGGTTTATGTATGTATGTACTGTATATATGCGGTGGTCTGGTGACCACCACAGCTGTATCTCCACCACTACCATTGGCATAAGGAGCACTGTATTGTTGCACTGTGCAGCAGTTTTCCATCATCACCTGAATTATGAATTTTAGTGTCTGAGGTATTAAATGGGTTGCCCAATTTACCATGGTCATAGCTCTGGCTGTACTCACCACTTTTTGGTCTTCTTCTGGCACCACACTGTACTGTGCCCTGACTCTGTATAGCGTCAGGACGTAGTGCATGTAGGTGTGCACTATGATCTGACATTGTGTGTGGTCAGGTCAATATTTAGCACAGTGCCTTGAAGAAGACCAGGGAGCAGTGAATGCAGGGAGTTAGCAGAAGAGGTAAGTTTATTTATTGTATGTCTTATCTGAGGTCTGATGAGGATCGGGAGTCTTAGCTGAGATCTCATTCTCATTGGAGGTCTGATTAGGGGGTCTGATCTGAGTTCTGATACAGATTGTGGGCCTGATCTGAGGTCTGATACAGATTGAGGATCTGTTTGGGGGGTCTGATCTAAGAACTGGTAAAGTTTGGGGCTCTTGAAGGATGGTCTAATAAGGGATGGGGGACTGATCTGAGGTCTGATAAATATTGGGGGTTTGATTTGGTTATCTAATTAAGACTGGGGGGTCTGACTTGGAGTTGTAATGAAGATTTGGCAGTCTGATCTAAAGTCTGATAAAGAGTGTAGGTCTGATCTGAGATAAAGACTGAGGGTATGAATTAGAAGTCCGAGGACAACGGGAAGGTCTGATTTGGGAGTCTGATGAAAAACATTTTTTCTGATTTTCCACCTAAAACATAGTTCTCTATAGTATTATAAAGTGAAAAATATGGTATTTTAAAAATGTAATTTAAAAAATCCACTCTTTGATCAATTGTGATGAAAACAATAAAAAATGTATACTTAACCCATTTTATCCCCCTCCATATTCAGCTCTGTTGCTACCTGAGCAGAGCAAATGACATTTGTGAATGCGACACTGCATTTTAGAGTTGAGCACCAATGTCAATGTTTCCATATGTCCCATGTTCTGCAATGGGAGCTACTGAAGCAGTGGAGTGCCAGCCTGCTGCACTGTTTGATGGCCACCTGGTGGTCAGGGCTTAGTCCCATCTCGCCTTAGTAACGAAACTCAGATGGAAACCTGACTGTTGGATTCAGTGCTGTTATTTTTATTTTTCTGTTAATTTAACAGAATAGAAAAATGGAAATAGTGGAAATGTGATGCACTCCCCTCCCACAGTAAAACATGGGGGTGGCAGAATCATGCTGTGGGGATGTTTTTCAGCAGCTGGGACAGGGAAACAGGTCAGAGTTGAGGGAAAGATGGATGGTGCTAAATACAGGGATATTCTTGAGCAAAACCTGTACCACTCTGTGCGTGATTTGAAGCTAGGACGGAGGTTCACCTTCCAGTAGGACAATGACCCCAAACACACTGCTAAAGCAGCACTTGAGTGGTTTAAGGGGAAACATGTGAATGTGTTGGAATGGCCTAGTCAAAGCCCAGATCTCAATCCAATAGAAAATATCTGCGGTCTGACTTAAAGATTGCTGTTCACAAGCGCAAACTATCCAACTTAAAGGAGCTGGAACAGTTTTGCAAGGAGGAATGGGCAAAAATCCCAGTTGTTAGATGTGGCAAGCTCTTATCCAAAGCGACTTGGAGCTGTAATTGCCACAAAAGGTGGATCTACAAAGTATTGACTTTAAGGGGGTGAATAGTTATGCACATTGACTTTTTCTGTTATTTTGTCCTATTTGTTGTTTGCTTCACAATAAAAAAAAAACTAACATCTTTAAAGTTGTGGGCATTTTCTGTAAACTAAATGATGCAAATCCTCAAACAATCCATGTTAATTCCAGGTTGTGATGCACCAAAACACGAAAAAAGTCAAGGGGGGTGAATACTTTTGCGAAGCACTGTACCTTAAAATTGTGAGACCAATGTGACAGGATGAACCTTTTCCTCCTTAATATGCATATAACCTTTAGTTAGTCCTGGAAAGGTAATAGCCTTTGTCATGGTTCCCTGGCAGCCAGTCAGGAATCAAGTTCTTGAAATCAACAGTTTGTAAAGGATACAGCTAATGAAGCAAAGCTTGGAGTTCATCTGCACCTTTCATTTGGAGGAATTCAGTTATTTTACAGCCTTCAGAGTTTCCTAGGAGCGTCATTCTCGTACCTTAGCCATGCATTCTGCTAATGTTTGTGAAAGAATTGTGGTCCAGCCTGGTGATATTTACAGGGGATCTTTTCTTCATTAAACAATTGGTGGTCTTAAAGGTCAGATGTTCAGAATCTTGTGTATCAGCACGTTGGTTGTTTGCTATGGAAAGAAAATGAATTTCTACAGAGGGGGTCTGTGCAAGGTAGAAAGGGGGCAGGTTCTGTTCAAAATTGTTCATATTTATGCACAAATAATGAGTGTAATTCATAAATGAGTTTAAAAATATTTGAATATCTGACTTTTTAGGATAAGTGTAAAAATAGACATGGGGATTTCCACATTATAAATATCAGTAACAGACAGGCAATTGGAATAGGTTCTTTTATTAAATTAATACTGAATGTGCTGATTGGCCTAAGTATTTCTACGAAGTGACAAAACAATGGATTGCTACTTTTGGGGAATTAAAAGATGGATTTGTTTCTACCTGTCCAATCTCATTAGGAGACATCTTGATGCCATAGAGTTGTGATCACCCTTTGAGCTTATTGAAATCAGATAAAGGGGTTATTCTAGAGTTGGTTTTACAAAAAACTACAAAAAGTCACAGTCCACTTTTGAGCAGACGCTGCTTTAAGTAAAAATTAACTTACTCTGTTTATGTGCATGTAGACGGCATGATAAAATTATGGTCCAGCAAGGAGCAGAAGCGGAGAAGGGAGCTTGGTGCTGGAACCTAGTGACAGGAGATCCAGCCTTAACCCAGTCTTGGGTCATACACGTTTATGTGCATGAGGCCTAGGGTTCAGAATACAAAACTGCCTAATTTGTTATGAATAATTAAGGCCTCTAAGAAACCCTTCATTATACAATTATATTTAATATAGTATGAAATAATTCTTTTTACAAGAATATATAATGAAGATTGACATTTTTGGTTAATCTGCAAGAAAATTGGTTGCAGCTAAAAGACTGAAAATTTTGATAGAGTACCTTTGAATGAGCTGTATGTAGCTGATGAGTACATTGTAAGCTTTACATATATTTTCTTCTGTCTGTTACATGCATTCATTTTACCAGCTCTATTAAACTAAATGTAGATATTTCATTTTGCCTCCGGGATTAAATAAATCCTTTATTCACTTTAAATATTAACCCTTTAACCTTCTGTTTACCATCCCCTTGTACTGTAGGCACCACACAATGACTTATTGCTACTTTACAGTAATGTAGCACTTCCTCCGGGATCGTTATGTTGCAGAGCAATTATTAAAATGATAATGAAAGGACCTGATATTTGCATGGACATTGTAAAATGATTCAGTATATAAATACAGCCTAGGGAGCAGAAGATGTCCTTCTATTTATATCTGCACTGCAGCTATGTCTATAGTTTGCTCAGCACACTCATTTTACAGCAATTTCCTCTGAGTTATCAGACTTTTATGTACTACACTTCTGAGGAACTAGGTAAATGCCACATAATGGTAAGTCATATTTCTGGATTGCTCAGGATGTAGCGTGTCTGAGCTGCTGCCCTTTCCAGCACGTTTCTGATTATTCTATTCCTGTGGGGTATTACAATGTAACTCTGGTACTGTAGTCCTTTTATACTTGTGTTTTTTAGACATTACTGAATACGAAATTTGAAACTCGCAAGCTAACATAAAGACTTCAATTATAGCCTATGAGACATGAATTATCATATTCCATGAATGCAATGATTTATTGCTGCGTAAATAACAAAACTAAGGCTCTGCAGTAAAGGGCGGGCAAGGATAATGCTGGAAATATCCTATAGCATTGTAAGTGATATTGGAACATCCATCAGGATTTGCAGTCTTTGGGTTCAACATGATCTCCATGTCTGAAAATCTTTCAAAACCAAAAGAACAGATTTCAGACACTCTCGGAAGTTTAATTGGAAGATGGCCAAAGGCATTTCTATTGAGCTGTACACTCAATTCCAACTATATTTACTATTTGCTTACATTGAATGGCCACTTTATTGAGAACGCTCATCTAGTAGTGAGTTGGACCTCCTTTGGTCTTAAGAACCATAGATTCCTTTAGGTGTTGGAATTGTTTTACAGGAATATTAGCACACCTTCTCACAATTGGTCTAAATTAGATCAAGGTACTGGAATGCTCAGAAATGCCAGTCTTGATAAATCTCCCCAAAAGGTTAACAAAATTCTGATAGCACGATGTGGTAGATTGGACTTGTCAACTGGCAGCAATCACTTTACATTTTTACTTCTGCCTCTAGCTAGCAAAGCAGAATGGGATTCATACATAACAGAAGGCAGCATTAGGTGATTTTAAAAGCCCTAGCCCCTGAGTTCATTCATTATGGATTCCATCTGAGACCACAATGGTTTTGGTGAAAGTTCTACAATTCAAATCAAAACCTGACTAGATGAGGAGAGCTCTGTTTTCTTTTACTTCTGTGAGGGAACAAAATTGATAACCACTTGGAACATATTTTAACAACACTAACCTATCCAACATCAACACTTCTACTGATATTAACATGAGCCATTCAGTGCATTCAGAAAGTCTTCAGACCCTTTTTTCACATTTTATGTTGCTGCCTTGTGCTAAAATAAAATAAAAAAAATCTAAATTTCCCACATCAAGCTACACTCAATAAACCATAATGAGAAATTAAAAATGGAATTGTAGAGATGTTTGTAAAGTTATTAAAAAGGAAAAATACAATTTTGCATGGACATAAGTATTCAGAGGTAAGACCATTTGCTATGACACTTTAAATTTACCTCTGGAGGCCTCCCATTTCTGTTTAACATCTCTGAGATATTTCTACACCTTGATTGGAGTCCATCTATTGTAAATTTAGTTGATTGGACATGATTTTCTATATACGGTTTCACAACTCACAATGTATATCAGGGTAAAAACCAGGCCATGGGGAGGAAAAAACTGCCTGTAGAGCCCAGAGATAGTATGGTGTGGCCTCCATAATTCTTAACCCCTTTCCGACATGTGACGTACTATTAAGTAACATGTCTGGTCTTTAAAGATGGCGACCGCTCCCCTGTTTCCTACGCAGACATCGGCGGCTAATGTCCGCAACCGGTGGTAATGCCGATCACTGACATGTAACCCCTCAGATGCTGTGGTCAAACCTGACCACAGCATCTGAGTGCACTGAAAACTGGTAGCGTGTGCTTCTGGTTATGCTCCGGATCCCCCATGTGACGATCGGAGGAGCCGGAGCTTGTGTGCAGCAGCCCCTGTCTTTGTGAATGACAGGAGGCTGCTGCATAGTATTTCCTATGGGCCCTTGCCTGTAATAGGACTCCATAGAAGAGTAGTAAAATCATCATAGACTCCAAATCAAGTGCATTGGAGTCTATGATAATATCAATTAAATGGTTGATTGTTATAGTTCCCTATGGGAATTATAAAAAAAAGTGTAAAAAAAATTAATTTTTTACAAATAAAAAAATTAAAAATATAAAAGTTCAAATCACCCCCCTCTTTCCCCAAAATGAGAATAAAAAATGTAAAAGAATGAAAAAAAATACATATCATGGGTATCACCGTGTGTGTAAATGCCCGTACAATCAAAATATAAAAGTAGTAATCACATACAGAAAAAGGTAAAATGAAAAAAGGGTCAAATTGGCCGATTTTCCATTTTTTTGTTGCTTCTCCTCCCACAAAAATTTAAAGAAAAAGTGATTAAAAAGCTGTGCACGCCAGAATGGTATCAATGAAAATATACACCTCCCTGCAAAAAATTAGCCCTCATACAGCTCCGCACACATAACTACAAAAAGTTATGAGTGGCAGAATATGACAGAAAAAAATATGTATTTTTCAACTTTTTTTTTCAGCATCAAAATACTAGGGAAAGTATACATATGTGGTATTGCCAGATTCTTAATGACCTGGAGAATGAAGATCACAAGTCGCTTTTGATTTTCCAATTCCACCACCTTTGGAATTTTATACCCACTACATTCTATGCAATATTAAATGGTTGCATTGGACAGTACAGCTTGTGCCGCAAAAGATAAGCCCTCATACGACTATGTGAACAGAAAAATAAAAAAATGTATGGCTCTGGGAAGCCAGGGAGCGAAAAACAAAAAGGCAAAGTCAAAAAAACCTCCATGGTAGAAAAGGTTAAATGGAAGCAGTATGAAACAACCAGGACTCCTTGGTAAAAGAGGTGACCAAGAACCCAATGGTCACTCTGGTTGAGCTCCAAATATTCTGTGTGCAGATGGAAGAAACTTCCAGAAGGTCAACCATCAATGTAGTATTTCTCCAATCTAGTCTTTATGGCCAGGTGTGTAAACCTTGTGGCATCATACCCAATAAGACTGGAGGCTGTAATCACTGCCAAAGGGGCTTCAACTAAGTATTGAGCAATGGGTCTGAATACCTAATGCAATATTTTAGGTTTTCTTTTTCAATTAATTGGCAAGGATTTCTAACATGCTGATTTTACATGTCATTATGAGGTATTGAGTGAAGATTGATGGGGAAAATATAAACTTTTTTTCATTTTAACACGAGGCTGCAATACAAGAAAAGGTGAAAAAAGTTAAAGGGTCTGGAGACTTTTTGAATGCACTGCACAGGCACTATAACCTTAAACACTTTGTAGAAGATTAAACTACTGTCTAAATTGTCTTCTGATACGTTATAGATATGTAAGAATTTCACATAGGTGATATACAGTATCTTATCTCGGGCCAGTATTGATTTCCAGAACGCAAGGTCAAATTTATCCCCTTTTTCACTGGACAGAAACGTGTTGCTATACATCTAAAACCATGTTTTGACACATTTAATTGACTAGTATAGACTTTGGAGTTTGGGTACTATAGAGTTCAATCAGTTGCAGTCCAACATCACAGTTTTTGCTATTGGGATGCTCACACTCTTCTAGTATCTCCTAGAATTACCCAAAGGGAGTAGAGCTCACTAATATTATTACTGGTGGTGGTGGTAGTAGTAGTAATAGTAGTAGTAGTAGTTGTAGTAGTGGTAGTAGTAATAAAGGTTTAGTAGTAGTATCCTATTATTCTATGTGGAACCAAATATTCTACAACATTGTAAAGAGAATGCTTGTGGTGTAATTTTCCACTCTGCAATGACCCCACACACATTAGGGCCAATTTTATGGAAATACAATAAAACTATTCATGTTTTGTGGGAAGGAAGCCCACATAGACCAATTAGCAATGCAATCTCCATGCAGATATCACCCCTTTTAGCTTCAAAACCAAACAATGACCAGATATAGTACATGCCCAGGTAGAACACATTGTATCGAAAAGAATATATTACATTGCATGTATACTTATCTCTTTTCTATTTACCATCCCCTTTGCCAGCTGTAGAAGAAGCTTAAAAAACATTATTTGCAGCTTTATTTGCAGCAATACCTTTTAGACTTTCTGTATCGGTGAGTATTTACAAGAAAATAGGACTTGTGAAAAAGATTTCAGGCTCACCCACGCACATTATGTGAGCTGTACAAAAGCAGACAACAAAGGTCATAAAAAGTGAGTTTGCATAGTTTACTTCTTCTCTAGTTGTCAGAAGCAAGTGGAGTGTTGAATATGAATGGTAAACAATGATCCATCATGAATGCCTGACAATAGGCAGTAACACAAGGCTGCTTCTTCCAGGAGCTTACTTAACGCTACTTATTTTCACTCGTTATGTCTTACATTGAAGCTTGAAGTTGGAGTTTGTTTGCTTCTCTGTTTTAGCTGAGACACTTCTATGTAAAGTAGAAGGCTTATTTTCTGCATGAGTGGTAAAGCTTCACTCAGCAAATATATCTGCATAGTAAGCACCGCTCATCTTCTCTTTACTATGTCGGGAAGATCACCACTAAAGTTTTGAAATGTGTGAAAATCTCTGTTATAAATTACATGAACGGGCACAAAGATAATACATTTAGAAAAATCTGAATTTATGGTGGTTCCCTTTTGAAACTACATAAGGTACAGGGTACTACAGTAAATAATATTACTGATTGCTGAATAGCGAACTGCACTCCTGGTAATGGCCTGCACTCTGATCTCCAAAGTGCTGCTCTGTCTGCTGCGTCATCCAGAAGTAAGTCTCTCTTAGAGAAGTAGTCCATTAGACTTGCATAGAGAAACTTACTTCTGGCAAATACAGCAGACTTTAATAATGGCATTTTACTAAGTGCCAGCAGCCTGCCCCACTAAGCTAAGGATTCAAACTTTCCTGGGGCTTCACGCTATGGTCCTCCACCCTGCCTCCAGTGTCTCCCTCTTCCAGCCTCCGGACTATTTTCTTCCACGCTACATGGGTATGGCCACTTGCTTCGCTGCCAGTCGGTGACTGGCTTCAAAAGTGACAGGCTGCTTGTGGCCACGTCACCACTGAAGCCAGTCATTGGCTGCAATGGAACATGTGACCATGCCCATGCTGCGGCTTAAAAAAATAGTGTGGGGAACAGAAGATGGAAACACTTGAGGCAGCTTGGAGGACCGGAGCAGCAGTGAGCAGGTACATATGAATCCTTAGGCCTCTTTCACACTAGCATTTTAGCTTTCCGTCCTAGAGATCCGTCCTCGGGTCTCTAGGATGGAAAGCTACTGATCAGGATTATCCCCATGCATCCTGAATGGAGAGAAATCCGTTCAGGATGCATCAGGATGTCCTCAGTTCAGTACTGATCCTGAAAGCATGCCGGAAGGACGGATCTGGAATTAATGCCCATTGAAAGGCATTAGTCCGGATCCGGCCTTTAGCTAAACGTCGTTTCCGCGCATCGCCGGATCCGACGTTTAGCTTTTTGTCAATGGTTACTATGGCAGCCAGGACGCTAAAGTCCTGGTTGCCATAGTAAAGAGTAGGAGGAGCGGGGGAGTGGCATACTTACATTCCGTGCGGCTCCCGGGACGCTCCAGGATGACGTCAGGGCGCCCCAGTGCATAGATCACGTGATCCTCATTATTTCCCCAATTAGTGCCACACAATATTATAAATGCCCCTGTTAATGTCCCCAGTATCATTAAGGCGCCTTTTAGTGCCTTCCAGCATTGTTAATGCCCATGTTAGTGGTTTACAGTACACAGAATGCCCCCTTTGGTCCCCATTCTGCTTGTGTAAAAAAAAAAAAAACAAAAAAAAACAAACTCATCCACTTGCATGCATTGGACACTCACACTGGAGGCAGTGTGAGAAGCAGGTGTTCCCATGCATGCAAATGGATGAGTTGAGTATATATATTTTTTTATTTTAACTCCTGAAAGACATTTCCCCCTAGTGTACCAGCTTTAACTGGTGTACTCCTGTCTAAAAACAGTCCTAAAATGCAGATCCAAGAAGAGATTCACACACCAAAACAATGTAAAAATAATATATCAAGCATATACATCAACAACACCATCATCCACAAAAGTGTTAAAAATAATAACAACTTTAATAAGCTGTACATCGCAAAGAGCTGCTACATTACCCAAGTTTACTTTTTCTGAGAGCACACAGCATGCCATGTAGAGATGCAGCCGAGCTAAAATTGTCTGATAACACATCAATGTGTTATCTCATGCCATCTTTTGATAAAAGCCATTGAAATACATTGAAAGAGCTAGTTAACCTTTCTGTGCCATTTTTTTTAACGCGTTAGGCCAATTTCACACTGGCTTTAAGTTTTCCGGCAGGCTGTTCCCAGATCCGTACTACAGTTTAAACAGATGTGCTGCCGGAAGTCCACTTGGCCCCATTCACTATAGTGTGGAATGTTAGAGATCCGACTACAGTATGACAAATATTCCGAGAGGTGGCCGGACAAATACCGCTGCACGCAGTGTTTTTTGACCCGCCATCTCTCAGCATATTTGCCGTGCTTCGAACGGATCTCCACGCTTCCCATTATAGTGAATGGGGCGGGGTGGACTTCCGGCAGCGCACATGTGCAAACGGTAGTACGGATATGGCAGGGTCACAGCCTGCCGGAAAAGTTTAACACTAGTCTGAAACTAGCCTTAACCATCAAGTTTAGCTCGCCTGCATCTGTATAGAAGTGCAACTTAATAAAAAAAATGTAAATGCCTATTATTTCCATATAGACCTCATAGACACACTGCCCTATTTTTTTAAATTGCAAGTGCTTATTGTACTAGAATCTTCTATTAAATAAGAGCATCTTATTTTATTTCAGATTGTTCTAGCTATACTTTTACAATGTATCATGCACAAAGCCATATTTCAATAACTCTCAGATCTCTGCAAACTCCATCCCTTAACACGAGAAAAATACCCAGCAAAGTTGGAAATGTTCTTTAATCCTATTCTAGTCCTATAACACACAAGCTCAATAGACTGAAGGACAGCCTGTGCATGTATTTCATTCTGCAAATGAGCTAGCATTGGAAAACCTATAAAAGGCAGCAAATTGCAGAGTAAAACAGTGTGTATTTCAAAGACAAAGGCACCATCTAAGAATAGATGTTATTACTTAATCTACAGAAGGGTGTTTTGTATTAGAGGAAGAATTACCCAGGATGCATTTTATGCTAATGCAACTCACAAAATGTTCTTTCTTAGAAACGTAATGTACAACTAAAAGAAGTTATGTCAACCAACGTCTTCCATTTTTTTTCTTGCTGCTGCATGACAAATTGACAAAGAACAATAGGAATGACTTCAAAACAAGGCAAGCGCTCACTTCTCTGCCACTGTGGATGAGTTTTAGCACAATTGCTTACTATGTTAATGCATAGTATATGATAATGAATCCGAGACAAAGTTGATTGATATAAAGATAATTTACCTAATGTGTAATGCAATAAAACTCTTTTAAAACTTTAATTTAACAAGGCTTTATTGACAATAAGCCTCCGGAGATGTGTTCTGTGTGTCAGCAGAGCGTCAACAGCTACTTTATTAGCAGATGTTTAGTGGCTCCAGCATTTAATATGCATAGTTAGTTTTCTGAAAACATGTAAAAGTATGTGATTATAACTATTATAATTGCAAAACAGACGGTATTCCCAGAGGTTCAGTCACAGGTGTATAGACGAGACCTCCTTATGCTTCTTAGTCATTATACTCTGTGTGAACTGAGTCACTGATAAAAAAGAAGGCTTATACACCGCTGCAAGTGGAAAAACATATGCTTAAATATTCATTTACTTCATGCACACTTTTTAATTGTCTCAGTAAACAGAATATGAAGATCAAACCGATCTCCCCAATATCGTATCGGATTTTACCCCCTTGGTCAGAAGAGCCTTGTGTTTGTTTCTCCTCAGCCATGAATATGGGCAAATTCTCATCCCATTTGATTCCACCAAATAGGTTGAATGATTCATATTGGGTCCGGAATTCAAAGTGCTTCAATTGCCCTGAAGAGTTGCAGATGACCTTCTGGGGTCTCTTAGGAATGTATGTGACTTATTTCAAAGTCTTTCAAGATGAGACCCACCACTCCCACTGATCAGCTGTTTGAAGAGAAGTCCACACCCTGGGCGAGCGCTGCCTTCTCTTCATTGTTTACCTGCTCGTAATTACAAGTAAGGCGTCCCATTCAATTCTATAGGACAGCTCCTTCCTATTCAAGTGTATACTACAGAGCCATCCCATAGAAGTGAATGTGTTTGCGACGGTGAGCAGGATAACAATGAACAGAAGGCAGTGCTCGCATGGAGTGCAGCCTTTTCTTCAAACAGCTGATCGGCATAAAGTGACAGTGACATATATGGCTATGGCTAAATGCATGGCTGCTGGTGTCAACTGCCCTGTAGGATTTTTTATGATTTTTTTTAATGGTCAAATTTTTTTTGGCTTCTCTGTGGCAAATACCTGACAGTGAGTATACACACTGTAGATTTTTCAAATGCTATTTCTTCTAAGATGGATGTCTCCTATCTATAAGCACATATTTTGTGGTCCTTATGACCCATTCTTCCTTTCTTTTAGTATTCTGCATTTGTCATGACACCGCCTCCCCTAGCTAGAGATTGCTCTTCTTTAGAACAATCTGGAAATTACATTATAAAATTATATCCTAGAAAAAAAACCTTCACAAATATAACATTCTTTCAGTAATTACTTAAAATAATCCAACATACAAAACAGGGAAGATCAGCGAAGTGGCCAACCAGATAATAGGATGGCAGAAAGAAGTTTGTTACTACAACAGTAGAGATATTAGGTAACTCTGCCTCCAGGGTTATGGCCCCCAAAAATGATGTCCCTACTTTTTGCTGGTTCTCCCTAAATGTGTAACTGGTTAGCTTAATGATCAATTACTTACCTGACATGTTTTCCTGGAAATCTATGGCTCTGTCAGGGGACATAGTCTCAAACCTCAGATTCAACGTACAGTACTGCGATATTAGGACCTTGTGCTAGTACAGATAGTGACACCATAGTCCACTGGCATGTGTGCAACATGTAGCTATATGCCTCTCCAACTTGTTATAAATACTGCACCAAATGGCATACATTTGCAAATAAATAAATACATTAATTTAAAAAAAATTTAAATTAAGCAAATATAGAGGCCAGCGCCTCTTCATACCTTCGTTGGATCCACCGCCAGCGCAAAAGGTTATTAAGACCAGCGTCTAAAACGCCGATCTTAATAAATGACCACTTATATTTGTTACTAAACTGTCTCTCCTGTTTATCCCTATTCCAGCGTCACCAGCTAAGCCTATAATTACATTATGCATTTTATTACAGATTTAAGCCTTGCGTGAAGGCATTGAGAAAACATGTTGTATTGCTTGACCGTCTAGCCTAAAAAACATAATTTGTTTGCGTACCTGTGAATGTCATTTCAAATATTGAAAGAATGGAAAACCAGTCAACCAGAAACTAATTAAAATTTACACATATACATATAAATATGAACACATTTGTCATGGAAAATGAGTATTCAATTCCCAATTTTGGATTTCAATTAGTTTAAGGTCCGCTGGGTTTTTCTTTCTGGGAACGGCAATGTGTACAATACAGTTATTAAATGAACAGCGAGGAATAATATGCGTATAACAGGTTTTTACCAGCAGGCTTGATGTTCCAACTTCCGTTACTGTTGAAAACCAGGAGACCAGGGTTGAAAATGACATTAAGTGTACTATCAAAGCTGTCACAGTAATAATTAGGACTAGGTTAATTGTTAATTAAGTGTTATAAAGATCTTAACATGCTTTGACTGGTTACCCTTAAGGAGGGAATGTGAAGAACCACAATAATGTGACATTTTCTACTCTGACATCTTTACTTACTATGGAAAAATGTACATACATGGATATAAGCATGCACAGTTTAACAAAAAATAAAGTAATCATTCGTCCCTATTAGTAAAACACAAACATGTTATTCATGTAATATTAAAACGATCTGCCACAGTCTAATAATATCTTTATTGAGATGTGAATAAGGACAGATTTGTTGCAACACTGTATGTTCACCCTCAGTTCAACGCTAAAATCCATATTGAGAAACAATATGGATTATCAGGTCTGACGGATGTGGTTACATGCTGCCAATAAAAGTCTATGGAAAGGGGAGGAGGGATGTCTATGCTGGCTCTAGTAATTTTTCATCTTCATCCCAGTGCTGGATTCACAGCTACACTACTCTGTATTGTTGTATAATGCATGTTATGTTGATTTTGAGGTTGTGCTAAAGAGAGGTAGTTGAGTAGGATCTCATATTCTCCATGTCTGTAGTCTCCACTCACTAGCTCAAGTAAAACTGATAATTGGAGACTGAGTTTGCTCTGGCGAAAACTGGTGAAAAATGCAGGGTGCGAGTCATCTAATGGTGAGGCATAGCATTATTCCTCATGCACAAACCCAACTTATTATGAAAAGTCGCCTGAAGGAGCATGTACATTTTAAAGTGGTTTTCAGGTCTGTAGATATTGATCACTATAGATGCATGTGGTGGCTGAGATGACTTCTAGACACAGGGGCCGACCAGCCAGTATCCTCATTTCCTAGGGACTTGCCTTCTTGAAGTTGCTGCAGGGACCCCCATAATCACTCACCTTGCTGCTGTCTGCTGCTGTGTGAATGGGTAATATTTATATATACCAGTGTAATGCGCCCCCAGAATGAATTTTTCTGGTGGGCCCTAGGCATCTCAGTTCGATACTGGGTGGATTTGATTCCTACCGAATAGTAGTCAATCCACTTAATACTTTATATAGAACTTTGCCTGCTTTTCTCAGCTGTCCTTCCATAAAATGTAAGATTGGTGATACAAGGGCGCATCACTTAGTTAAGGGCATTTGCCACTTCGTTCTAGCAACTGGAAAGGGGTCTCTATATCTAGATCCTCCTCAGTGTAAGCCCTATTTATACAATAAGTGCATGCTAAGAATTAAAATGTAAAGGGTATGTTTATTTTTGCAAATATTTTTCCTCTATGAACATATAAAATGAAAAATTTTTCAGTTTTGCTATCGGCACTAATTAAACATTTCTTACCATTTTAAATCTACAGGTTCTATGCAGCTCATACATCTACATAGTAATGTTCAACAGTCAAATTCTGTTGGCAAGATGTACTAAGACTGGCATAAAGAATAATAGTCTTGGCGCAGACCTCATAATAAATTTAATGCATTTCCAGGCAGTCTGTGCACCAGAAGTTCAAATCTACACCAGCGATGACCTGGCGCAGTTTGATACTTTCATTTATCATTTCTCTCATTTTTGATGTAAATTATAGTAAATCTGCTGGGCTGTGAGAACCCCTGCCTCCCTGCTACGTCCCTGATGAAAGAAATTTGAAGTTGAAAACTATGGCGCAAATATGGTATGAGCCATAATTTGCAAATTATTCACACAGCTACAGTTGTGTAAAATGTTTAATAAGTGCCGTTGATTGTTGGCTGATCTTTGTTGATATATTCAAATTTTCCTCTATTTTGTGATTAAGTTACCAAGTTTATGCTGTCACAGTGTAGACGACAAATGGAAGAAAGTAAAAGTGCAAGACTGCAGGTTTACATACAGTACACATTTTTTATTTTAGAGTGTCTAGACATATAGGGGGTCATTTATTAAGACTGGCATTTTAGACACCTGTCCTAATATCCCCTATAGCTGGTGGTGTAGCCGCCGTAGTTATGAAGAGTCGCCGGCCTCTATTTAAAGAGGACCTATCATCAGGGTAAAAAATGTGTACTAAGTATGCTGACATGTAGAGCGGCACCCAGGGATCTCCCTGCACTTACTATTATCCCTGGGCGCCGCTCCGTTCGCCCGGTATAGGTACCGGTATCTTCTGAGCCTAGTATCACTTGGTTATAGTAGGCGTATCCCAGGCTGTAGCGCTGGCCAATCGCAGCGCACAGCTCACAGCCTGGGAGAAAAAAAAACTTCCAGGCTGTGAGCTGAGCGCTGCGATTGGCCAGCGCTACAGCCTGGGATACGCCTACTATAACCAAGTGTACTAGGCTCCTCCTAGTATAACCAAGTCCCAGAAGATACCGGAGCCTATACCGGGCGAACGGAGCAGCGCCCAGGGATAATAGTAAGTGCAGGGAGATCCCTGGGCGCCGCTCTACGTGTCAGCATACTTGGTACACATTTTTTACCCTGATGATAGGTCCTCTTTAACTTCGGTGGATCCCCCTCCACATCTAAATGTAAGACCGCTTCCTAGCTGTCTTACATTTAAACCATTTTCTATGCCATAAACCAGGCGTAGGAAATGGTAAATGAGACTGGCCTGCCGGCCTGTCCCCTTCCCCGCCCATGCCACGACAACCTTTTTAGACCTGGCATGAGCTGCGAAAAGTCACAGATTGCACTTGCTAATATAGGTTTGTTTCTGGTCCGTAAATGACTCCCATATTCTACATAGGAACTTAGAAAATGTTTTAATGAAGATCTATTGCATCTTCATTTTTAATTTTAGACATATGTAAATGATAAAAAAAAATTGTGAATGTATACATTGCCTTGTTAGTTTTGCACAGAAAGGCAATTACTAAGCAAATATTATCAATTGTGATGATGATGATTCCTTTATTCCCAGTATTTTTTTTATAAAAATACACTAGTTGTAATCTTAATTGAGTATGGATCATAGTGAGAAATTTTAGAAGAGCCTCAAGTCAACAGCTGATAAAAGTGCAGTTTATAGACAGCTATTCATATCCTTTACAAGTATGGATATACATTTTTCTGGACATATTCAGAACTGGGGAAAGTTAAGAGGTAAAGTAGTAATCACAGAGCAGACATTTGTCTTTCAATTCTTGTCATTCCATTGAAGAAAATTGCTGCAGGCCACTCCAGCACACACAAGTATAGATTGCATTCAGCTCCACAGATGAGATACGATTCTAGGTTTAGTGTCCATTTTAACTGCTGTGCATTTTATATTCTTCCTTAAACTAGGTTCACAAGGAAAGCTAACCTCTCAGCTTCCTTTAACTGCCCATAACTGCATTTTCATTCTCTTCCTACATCAAAAAGAGCAAATCCTCTATGATATAGTAGGTGACATTGTCCCTTTACATTTGCGGTGTTACTTAAATGCCGATTGTAAATTGGAAATAATGTTTTGAAATCGTTATGCTGTGAATGAGTGCAGCAAGGTCTAGTTCATTTAGATACATCAGCTTTATGATATCTTCACTATCTTCTTTTTGAGAAATGATGATGGATAGAATAAAGGGCTGAAGTTTCTCACCATTAATGTGGAAATAAAACTTCTCTTTGGCATGACTGAGCAACACAATCTTCCCAGCTCTCGGAATGTCACCTTGTGACTGGCAAAAATAGCAATGCAGAAATGTAATGGAACATTCGTATTTTCTGCTTAGAAACCTGAATATAATCTTAGTGGTGTGACTAGGCTTTCGGTCTTTTTCTGAGCACTTTAGAATTTTCAAAGGCTCTCTTATTCATACATCATATTTTATATATTATTTGTAGTTACATAGTTAATAGTTAATAGTTTTAGTTAGTCCATCAAGGTCAATAAAGTGATAGGCGGGGATATGAATTTTAGAAAAGGGGAGTGAGAAATGGAAATTTTAAGAATTCATCTAAGAAGTTTTTCAAAAACTGTCCACTGTTTCTGCTGTGACCACATCCTCGGATAGAAGTATATTTACAGTTCTTCCAGAAAAGAAGCCTAGATGTCTCTGTAAACTAAACTTTTCCCTCTCCAGACAGATGCAGTGTCTTCTTGTCTATTGTGGGGATTTTACATGAAACAGCTTTTTACTATATTTTTTTGTACAGCCCATTTATATATTTGAATAGGTTAATCATGTCCCCCTTAGACTATTCTTCTCAGGACTAAATACATTTCATTTTTTTAAATAGTTATTCATAACTAAGACCCTCCATCACCCTTATTAGTTTAGTTGCTTTCCTTTGTACTTTGTGCAGCTCCACAGCATCTTTTTATGGACTACTTCCCAAAAGTGAACTGCATATTTCAGATAAGGCTGCACCAAAGCTTTGCAAAGTGGTAATATTCTGTCCTTGTCCTACAAGTCCATGACAATATCCTGCTAGCCTAAGAAGCAGCTGATTGAAATTGCATGCTGTTATTTAATCTATGATCTACAAGTAAACCCAAATCTTTCTCTACAAATGACTTAGTGCTACTTTCCCTAAGACTTATGATGCATATACTGTAGATTATAGTACTTAACTATGGTGCATAACTTTACATTTATCCACATTGAACCTCATTTGCCAAGTTGATGCCCAAACACTCAGAGCATCCAAGTCAGCTTGTATTTTATGGACATCTAATGAAGTTAAAAAATAGGGGACCCAGCACTTAACCTTGGAGTAGACCACTTATAACCATGGACCATTCAGAATAGCAGTCACTAAGCACAACTTTCTGGACACGGTCCTTCAGCCAGTTTTCAATTATATTACAAAATATACTTTCTAAGCATATAGACCTTATTTTACCTACTAAACGTCTTTGAGGAACAGTATCAAATGCCTTTGGAAAATCCAGTAACAATACATCTACACCTGCCCCTTTGTCCAAACTTCTACTTAACTTCTCATAAAAACTAACCAGATTAGCCTGACATCTCCTGTTCTTGGTAAACCCATGCTGGTTATCACTTAGGATGGTATTCAAAGTCAGATACTCCTGTATATAGTTCCTTAAGAGTCCTTCAAAAATGTTTCCAACAACAGTTAAGCTTATTGGTCTATAATCACCTGTGAAATACCTGTGGAAGACTTAGAGCCCTTTTTACATATGCATATTTGCCTTGCTCCAGTCGCTTGGCACTTTATGACTCCCTAAAGAATCTCTAACAATTATGAACAGAGACACAGCGATAACTGAACTAAGTTCTTTAATAATTCTTGAGTGTAGTCCAACTGGACCTGGAGCCTTGTTCACATTTACTTTATTTAACTTAGCATGGACTATATCTAAAGTTAGCCAATTTAGTATATGACTGAATATATTAACAGCCCTGGCACCACCAATATCAGCTCCTTTCTCTTCTTTTGTATATTTAGAACTAAAAAGCCCATTTAGTAGCTCTACCTTTTCCTGATCCCCATTACCATTATTTAGGGGACCTACTTGCTCTGACCTTGGTTTGTTATCATTTATATATTTAAAGAAGTTTTGGGGATTTTGCTTTATTTGGCCACCAGCTGTTCATTTTGTATTTTTGCTGATTTTATCCTTTTTTTTAGCATTTTCAGATTAGCATTTTTTTAAATGCCCTTTTTGTTATTTATTGCCCTTTTTACAGTAGCTGTAAGCCATGAGGGGTTTATTTTCAGCTGCTTTTACCTACAGGAATAATGTTTGCGAAAGCATTGGCATGTGCAGTAGCGCATCGGCCTTTTCTCAACTCACCAAGCACAATGCCGTACATTTTACAGCGGCAATGAGCTGAGCTGCGCATAGGCCTTGTGATTGATAAACGTGACGTCACATGGCCTAGGCAAAGCTACAAGAAGGCTGTGGCACTGCTGTGATCGTTGGTGCCCAGAGGATAGGTCATCAGTTAAAAAATCTTGGAAAACTCCTTAAAAGCTATCCCATTTATCCTCTGTATTATTATGTGACCATAGCTGTTCCCAGCCTATGCTCTGAATAGAGGGAAATTGGCCTTTTTAAAATTGAGTTTTTGCCCTCCCAGCCAGTTTGCTTTTAATAGTTCAGGAGGAATTATAATTATATTGTGGTCACTATTACCCAGTGTTTTACAAACAGTAACATTTCCAACAAGATCTGCATTGTTAGAAATTACCAGATTACCATAAGTGAGCATTGCCCCTAGTGGGATCTTCTACAGACTGTCCCATAAAGTGGTTTTGCAGTAAATTGAGGAATTTTCTCCCCTTTGCAGTCAAGGCAGAACTATGACCCCATTCAATATCTGAGAAGTTAAAATCTCCCTTTATGATCACTGTACCCTACCTCTATTTGGTTATACAGCTGACCTTCCATCTCCTCTTTGATGTAATTCACCCATAAGGTTTCAACATCCTTATCATCCTCACCCAAAATTGCCTCTTTCACATTCATCTTCATATTACTTCTCACATACAGGCACAGGCCACCCTGTCTTTCCTAAACGAGTAAATCCTGGATACTAACAGCCCAGTTGTGTGAAGATTGCTGCCATATCTCAGCCACACCAACTGCATCTTTGTGTTCCTCTATTAGCATAAACCTCAGCTGCCCTATTTTGCTTGCTAGACTTCTGGCATTTGTAAACATACATTTTAAGTTATATGCTATTTAATTTTCCACATTCACTTCCCAGAATCTGAATACTTGAGATCTACTGGGTTCCTTGCTTTTTATTGTTAGCTTGTAACAGGTTGATATAACCAACAGCTCTGTTTTTCATGGATGTACAGTTATTCCTAGTCACTTACATAGTTTCCTCAATAACTCTAGCATCAACTAAATTCCCACTGTCCTCTCCTGTATCCTACTCTCTATCTACTCTATCTACCCCCATATTGGTATGACCACCCTCCCTTCCTTAAGATCCTAATTTAAAAGCTCCTCCAGCCTTGTAACCATTCTTTTCTCCAGCACAGCTTTGCCCTGCCCACTAAGGTTCAACCCTTCCCTACCGTAGAGCCTATAGAGGTCAAGTTCTCTATAAACCTGAACCTTTCCTTCCTGCACCAGTTTTTGGGCCACTTATTTAACTTCCTAAGTTCCCAGCTGTCTCTATAGTGATGCTTGTGGCGCTAGTAATATTTCTGAAAACAGTATATTGGAGATCCTGGACTTTCCATCCCCCTCTGACTTTGTCATTGGTACCAATATGTACCATGACCGCTGGGTCTTCCCCAGCCCCACCCAGTAATTTGTCTATCCTATCTTCAATATGCTGAACCCGAGCACCTAGAAGACAAAACACTATTTGACATTCATAGTTCTAGTGACAGATAACCCTGTCTGCCTAATAATAGATTCCCCTACCACCAGCATCTTCTTGACCTTTGCTGCACCCCACTTTCTATCCTTCCTACAGCAGTCATCCTTCTGGTTGCTAGGAGCAATACCCTGCTGCAGTGAAGCTGGCCCTGCACTTGCTTCTCTAATATCAGCTAAACAAGTATATTTACTAGAGTGTACCAGCTCAGGACTATCACCCTGGCTCTTTCTCCCCTACCCCTTCTAGTAACTCTTAACCAGCTGCTGACCCAAGAGTCCTGATCTTGCCCTCTTCCACCCACCTCCATTTCACTGGCCCCAGTCAATGCTTGGCAGTGAGGTCTAAACTTTTCTCCAGGTTTTCAGCGGTCCTGCGTGTTGCAAGCTGTGCATTTAGATACAAAACCTGGACTTTCACATATTCAACATGCTTGCAACTAATGCAGATGTATTCACCCTCAAATTGCTGTTCAAGGCATACATTGCACACAACACACACATAGCAGCATTGTCCATGGTGCACATATTTAAATGGGGATGAACAGTATGAGAAAAAAAACCCACAAAATTGGGGAACTCTCTAAAATCCAGCAAACAATGCACAAGGAAAATCTACCATATATTCCTATGTCCTACTTTACTGTACTGTTGCTCCACACGGCATACCTCACTGCACATAAGTGTACAATTAATGTTCAAATAATTACAGACCAGGAAATAAAAGCATTAGTTATTAATTAAAAGAATATTAATTCCTTATTCAGTACATTAGAGATGAGTGAAGTTTTGAAAAATTTGATTCGGTCAATTCGCCGAACTGACAAGAAATTCGATTTGTTGTAAATGAATTCGCAAATCGCAATAAATCAGGTATACCCAGGCCACTCTGCCTAATCATATTCATCCCACATAGTGGTCCAATCTAAGGGGGAAGTCTTGGAACTTGCAAGGAGAGTGTATCGTCATGTGCATTATGTTCTAGTGCACACACATTAATAGTTAATCCGTTCTGTAGGTACTGTGCCCATCAGTATTACAGGTGTAATTTATCACCATCTACATCACTGTGCAGTGCACCAAGATTCATAGCTAATCCCTTCTGTTAAAAATAAAAGCATACAGCATCCTTCAATAAAGCCAAACACATGTGCGAGTGCCTGTAGGAGCTGTGTCCAAATGGCTCCTTAGTGGAACAAAGTAAAGAGAGGAAGACAGCAGCAATGCAGTAGTGGAGGGAAAAAAATATATTTTAATGCATGTTGTGTCAGTCCAAACACATGCTTTTTAATCCCTTCTGTTAGCTGTAGATTTACTGTGCGTCAGTATTCTATCACTGTTACCGTCAGGTCTAATGTATTGCCATGGACTTAACCATGCAGTGCCCCAAGATTCAATAGTGGCCCAATGACAGAGTGAGGAGGGTGGCAGCAGTAGCAGTAACGGTGACAATAGTGGCTCCATAACAGAGTAGGGATGGGGGCCAACAGCAGTGGCAGTAACACAGACAATAATGGCCCCATGACAGATTGGGGAGGGGGCAGCAGCAGTGGCAGTAACACAGACAATAATGGCCCCATGACAGATTGGGGAGGGGGCAGCAGCAGTGGCAGTAAGGCTGTGTTCACATCACAGTTTATTTTTCTGTTCTTCTGATCTGTCAGAAGAACAGAAAACTTAGAAAAACAAAGCCTGTATTTGGTGCATCCATAAAGCATCTTTCAGACAGTCAGTATTTGATCAGTAGTTGTAAGCCAAAAATAAGAGTGGGTCCAGAACAAAAATAAGAGTGGGTCCAAAGTAATGGAAATATTTGCAACTCATCTGTGTTTTGAACCCACTCCTGCTTTTGGCTTACACATACTGACTGTGTGAAATAGGCCTTATGCTCAATTTGCATCAGTTTTGGCCATTTAAGTCTGAAATCCATGACATTCATGGCCTTTTTCACATGATCAGTATTTGGTCAGTATTTTGCATTAGTATTTGATCAGTATTTGTAAGCCAAAAACACAAAATAGAACTTGTGTCAAAATTAGTGACTTTTGTATGCCAAAAACTGGTGTATATGAATGATAGATCCCCTTTACACTAGACAGTCTACAGGTACTCATTTATCCACTAGTATCAGCTATTTGGACAGTATGGTAAGGTAAGTATGGCCAAGGGTCGACATGGGCTTTCAATATGCAACACTGACAAAATAAATGTCAAAGTACATATGTGTCTATTTGATTTAAAGAACTGGACATTTCTTTTTGGTTGCGGATTTCATAGTATTTATTGTTTGACTAGACCATTCTGATTTCTTTCATTATAACTCTACTTAGGAGCCATGCATCCTTCACCGCTGTGCACAATGTCCTCAACTAGACACTTCTCCTGGTGCCAAATGGCTTCCAATAAATACAATGAAATACTCTCATTGTATTTATTGGAAGCCATTTGGCACCAGGAGAAGTATAGAGTGGGCTCAGCATGCATGTTGGTACCTGCATCCCTGGATTTAATGGAGGCCGTTATGGCACCAAAAATGGCAAAAAGCAGAGTGGACCCAGCATGCATGTAGTGTTGAGCGCGAATATTCGAAAAGCGAATTTTTTTAGCGAATATCGGCACTTCGCTAATTCGCGAATATTTCGAATATAGCGCTATAAATTCGCTATTTCGAATATTCGTTTTTTTTTTTTTTTTTTTTTTAGTTATATTTTTTTCTTTCCCACTTCCCAAAAGTAGTTCTTACCTGTCATGAGGATTCCTGGCTTCCTGGCTGCTCCAGTCAGTGCCCGTTGCCGCTTCTGCCGACTTCCGTGCTCATGGAGCGTCCCCTTCCATGGGAAAATCTCTATATACTAAAATGTACTGTCGGATTTGAGGAATTACGTTGAAATCGCAATGCGATTAATTCAAGTTATATTAATCGCATTGCGATTTCAACTTAGAGATGGGTTTATAATGGGTCAGCTTGCTAGAATTAGCTAAGTTAACGAATATGGAATATAGCAGCAGTGCTAAGTTGAAATCGCAATGCGATTAATTTAACTTAAAGTATTCGCATTGCGATTTCAACTTAGCACTGCTAGTGCATAGCTATATATTCCATAATGGAATATATAGCTATGCACTAGCAGTGCTAAGTTGAAATCGCAATGCGAATACTTTAAGTTAAATTAATCGCATTGCGATTTCAACTTAGCACTGCTGCTATATTCCATATTCGTTAACTTCGTTAATTCTAGCAAGCTGACCCATTATAAACCCATCTCTAAGTTGAAATCGCAATGCGATTAATATAACTTGAATTAATCGCATTGCGATTTCAACGTAATTCCTCAAACCGACAGTACATTTTAGTATATGGAGACGTTCCCATGGTGATGGGGACGCTCCATGAGCACAGAAGTTATGGTTGGCTTGGTAGAATTAGCGAGGATGACGAATATGACGAATGTATTCGTCATATTCCTCAAAACGAAGATAACGAAGTATTCTACATCTTCGCTTTAGCTACCTATTCGTCAACTTCGCTAATTCGAGCAATCATCATCATTCATCAAATAGGAAGGTTGACTTACAGAGTTGTAGTTAAATTCGCTATGCGATTTTTTTTTTAATACAATAATTATATTACTTGATATGATAATATTATTATAAGTATTCTATTTATTAAAAAAAAAAAATCGCATAGCGAATTTAACACAGCTGTCTCTATAGTCAACCTTCCTATTTGATTGCTAGAATTAGTGAGGTTGACAATATGACGAATGTGTTCGTCATATTCTCAAAACGTAAGATAACTAGTATTCTACATCTTCGCTTTAGCAACCTATTCGTCAACTTCGCTAATTCTAGCAATCAAATAGGAAGGTTGACTATAGAGACAGCTGTGTTAAGAATTCGCTATGCGATTTTTATTTTTTAATACAATAATTATATTACTTGATATGATAATATTATTATAAGTATTCTATTTATTAAAAAAAAAAAATCGCATAGCGAATTTAACACAGCTGTCTCATTAGTCAACCTTCCTATTTGATTGCTAGAATTAGCGAAGTTGACGAATAGGTTGCTAAAACGAAGATGTAGAATACTTCGCTATCTTCGTTTTGAGGAATATGACGAATACATTCGTCATATTCGTCATCCTCGCTAATTCTAGATATGAAACCAATAGGAAAGTAGCCTTAAGTACAAATCGCAATATGCGATTATTTAAATCGCATTTTAATCGCGATAACTAGAAAAAATGACGAATATTCGATTTCGACGAATATGAAACGAATATTCATTCGAATATTCGCGAATTTCGTCGAAATCGAATATGGCACCTGCCGCTCATCACTACATGCATGTGGAACCGGCACTCCCTTAATTATTTGGCCAGACGGGCCCAAATAATTTTGTATAAAATATTTTTGCCAAGAATATCAAATTTGTAAAATAAGCGTAGCATTAGCACCAGTATGTTTTCTATAATTATGGCATTATTGTACTTTATTTGTGTTTGCAGAGTGCTGTTGCATCGTCTTTTTTCTTTGTGTTTCTAAGGATGGCAGTGTGCACCTGCACATTTTTTTAAAGTTATGAAGTGATGTCGGCCTCTTAAAAACTTCGTGTATCCAGCGCCAGTTTTAAATGTAAGACAGCTTCCTTGCTGTCTTACATTGAGACCTTTTTCTACCCCTTACCTGCCCAAGCCATGCCCACAATTTAGACCTGACGTCAGCAGGGAGAAGTCACAGATAGCAGCACAACTAAGTTTTGCACCGCCATCTGTGCATGAAATATGCCTAATATAGGCGTATTTCAGTATAATAAATGACCCCCTTGGTTTTTACAGTATATCGAGAACTCAAAAAATAGAGAAGTGTTGCCTTTCTAAGCTATTCTATCACCATAAAAAACTTACTAGGCAAAGAAATAGCAATATGCTTAAATCATAATTGGAAACAGAGAGGAAATGTATTGCCTTGAGCTATGTTTTTTTTTTTTTTAATTATACCAGCCTCATGATAACCTTAGGTGGAATATAATCTTGTTATGTCTGGTGTAGCACGGTTAGACATATTATGTTGTCACTTTTTTCAGGACAGTCATTTTGCTTATCATATTGTGGAAAGAAAAAAGTTTTGGTTCCTGGTTATTGCACCATTAATATAAAGCCCTCCTATTTAAGCCTCTAAAATAGACCTTCAAATTGCGCTATTACAAATATAGCTACACATATGTATATACTACTTACTCAGGATCCAGGTGTCTTAAAATTTTTATCAAGTTGAATTTTCCACTTGAACTGTTCAATAAGAGGTTTAGTTGGCAGATGCCCATAATACATCCGGACACAAGCAGGAAACAAGTGACAACTTCAGAATATCTTTTTCCCATGCTCCCTGCATTGTTGTAGGGGTAAGCAAGAAGAAATTTGTCTTGCTGACTGAATTTTGTTTATTTAAAAAGCTTTGTGTTACACCTAAAGCATTACAAATATCTCCCTGTCAAATTAATTTTTATTCTTGTAAGATTGTATTGAGGAATATGGCATGAACTTTTTATGTAGTATTTAGCAGATAAACTTTGATTTTTATGATGCATGTGACACTCTTTCTGATATCTTCTTATAGCACATTTTAAGATGCTTTGGTTTAGATACACTTTAGATACACTTTGTACTTTGTTCTTAAGTTGTTTATCCAACTAGTCATAAATCCGTCCTGCCTAGAATGTCTTACAGTATGGTCTGGATAAACTGGCTAATTGGGTAGAAATATGAAAAATGAGGTTTAACATTGACTATAGAGATGAGCAAATCTTCTGAAATTCGATTTTGGATCCAATCCTGCCGAATTGACTGTCCAATTCAATACAAGCCTCAGAAAACTCGTCCAAATCGAAAGTGCTCTGATTGCCTGGTAAAGTCAGTCTGTCTCTCCCTCTCTCTTTGATTTTCCAGAACTGAATTACGCAAAAATGTTTGTTGTAGAATCAGATTAAAAAAAAATAAAAAATCTGAGTGAATAGCTCATTGTTAAATAGGTATTCCAATATCAAACATTTATGATATTTCCAGAGGATAGTAAAACAATCACAATAAATCTGTACATCCTGGTCATAATTAAAGGGAAAGTCACAAAGACATAGCACCAGTTCTAACTAACTAACTAACTAACTAACTAACTAACGCAGAAAGTTGCAACAACAACCAGCAATGTTCCCTGTGATGCGCTGCTATTTGACGTGTTCAATGTGTTGTCCCAGGTGCCGAACACAGAACTTTCAACTTTGATGTTTTTAGCTTTATGTGTTGCTAATTTCTTTGAACCACAAGAGATATTGCAAATCTGATTGTGGCAATCAATTTCTGGGTTTTCTTTGATATACTGCATGGCTCCTTTCCCATTGAAAAAAATTGCCCTTGATCCAATATGGCTGCTTTTAAGATAGTTGCCATGTTCTGGACATAACCTAAAAGAAGATAGGCCCCCTCACCCATTACTTGCGCGGGTATTCAGATATTTCAATTTTTAAATAAAAGAGTGTCCTGCGACTTTTGACTCACCTTGTGTGTATGTATATATATTTATTGTAAGGAACTGTACTCACTTGACCAGTGTACAGAGACAGAGACACCACCAAGTTCATCAAAGTCTTTTTTATTTAGGCTTTCCCAAATAAGTACAGCCAATAAATCCAGATGTTACCTCACACTGACTGCCTTCTTCCCTAGACTGAGACACACCTCCAGCAGCAGGATTAAATGGAATCCCTGGACATGAGCATGCCCGAAGTCCCAGACTGGAGCATGGGAAACAGGCACCCACCCAGCACATTGCCTGTTCCCAGAAAAAGCCTGACCCGGACTAGCTGGAACCAGCTATGCTATCTATTATGGTGTCCACCAGGAACCTTAGTGGACACCTAATCTAGGGGCCTTTCCTGCACCAAGGCCGGGCACCTTGGTGACATGTTCCCGGTGCAAACAAAACCCCTTTTAGAATGCTTCCTGCAGCATTCTGGGTGACACATATCTCCCATCATAAATGACTAGATAGATAGATAGATAGATAGATAGATAGATAGATATAGTGAACAAACATATGGGTGTCTATGAATGATATATAGAATATTTAATTGAATACGTATTGATTTATTGCTAACATTTTAATTACATGCCTCTAAAAGGTTGCATTACTTGGAAACACTGTTGACACAACCCATTCCTTTCTTGCCTTCTGTGGTTTATGTGGCAAGACATTGCAGTCATGTCAATCCTACTTCAATGCATGCTAAGCTGCTGCTTATTACCATAATGAAATAGTAACGATACAAAGCAAATCCGTTGTCTCTGATGACTCTATTGAAATCTTGGATATGGTTTGTAATGTGCTCTCAAAGCAAAGCAATTTAAGTACAAGCTTGTTGCACTGGCTCATTACTTTTTTACATTATTTTGATATTGTATCAAAGGTAGAAGCAAAGATGTAATCTTTTTGATTTAGAAAAAAAAACTGTTGTTCTACAGTAAAATGATAGCAATAATTCCTTTCATTTTGTCTATACTATCACGATGTGTTCTCCTTCATCTCATTCAAAGAGTTAAAGGAATCATGTATTTGAACGGATAAAATTATAGTTCTCATTTAATCAGTGGCATCAAGAGTTTGACTAAATGCTGATATACCACCAATGTTTTACATATTCTTATTTGATGTCACTCCTAATTTCCTAGTTTGTGGTGAAATGCTTCCTTTTCTAGTTTTATGATATCTTTCTGTGAACTAAAGGAAATCTTACCCCATTGCTGTTTTTATTAAAGGGGTTATCCCATGACTAATGTAAAAAATGAAAATCAGACATCATACAGGGCATGACAACCTTTTTCTAACAAAGCTAGAATCAGCCCCGTACCTCACATGGATCCAGAGATCTCCACATTCATTGTTCTGCCAGATTTATATCAAGCTGAAAGCTCAAGGGGGAGTGTCTTTTCTGCTGGTGCTCAGGGGGCGTGTCCATGCTCTCCCTATCACAGCTCAGGAGGCAGTTGAAGGATGAAACTGAGCATGTGCGGCCTTCTCAGTGAGCAGGACAAAGAAATAAGAAAAAACAAACAGCAGGTGGTGCTATACAGATACATGTTATTGAATAACTCAGTAGCTATACAAAATTTTTAATTATGTGCAATTACTAAAGAATTCAGATCCATGTTCTGGTTTAAAACTAGAATATTTTTAGTGAGACAAACCCCTTTTGTCACAGAAGTGTAAGGATTTTTTTCCCCATGCTTCCACAAGGGCACCACCTGGAGGGTACCATAAAAAGCCCCCTCCCTCTTACCTTCTCCCGTTTCCTGTCCCTTTCAAGGCTGGAGGTGGATCAGCTTGTGGATCGTGCACAGGGGCTTTAGGGTGGTTCTCCCGGTTAGTCCAGAGGGCTGCTGCGGGGGGGGGGGGGGGTTGTGGAGCAAAGTTGGACGCTGACATCATCACGCTGCTCCATGAAGAGGAAGATAAGAAAGCAGAACGTGAGTCCTTACTTAAGAAGACCTGGGAGTAATCTAGAGCCATGTTAAGACTTGGAATCTCAGCCACCTGTACAGAAAGGACTCTGTCTTTATGGTTGGGCCAACTTTAGGAGCCCATTGAATCGGGTACTCTCAGAGAGGACATCCTGGCTTCCATTCCAATTTTGAAGCAGGCCTCAGGGGATACAGCATCTAAGAATAGACTGTGTTCTCTTCCCTTTGAGGGAGATGAAATGTTTGGTACCACTTTGGACGATATTTTAGAGAAAGCCTCAACCATAACCTCGGGTTTAGAACTCTTGGAAGTCCCTCCAGACAGATATCTGGAAAATATAAAGTTGAAGGGAGACAACCAAGAAGCAATGGATCAGTAAATATCTCTGCTTCTGTAGAAGGAAGCAATAGTTCAAGTTTCCCTGGAAGATCAAGAAAGGGGCTTTTACTCCCCAATCTTTCAGGTCTAGAAGCAAAATGGCACCTACAGTGCTATAATAAATCTCAGAGGTCTAACTAGGTACATGGCATACAATAGGTTCAAAATGGAGACAGTAAAATCTGTAATCAATCTGCTCTCAAGCGACTGCTTCATGGTGATGATAGACCTCTCAGATGCCTACTACTATGTGCCAATCCTTGTGGATGATCAAAAATATTTGAGTATAGCGGTGTGTTTACAAGAGAACTTGCATCATTTTCAATTTCTTCCTTTCGGCCTGTGCTCCGTGCCAAGAGTTTTTACAAAGATCATAGCAAATGTGTCGAAATTTTTCCATCTGGCGGGAATTCTGTTGAAATCTTACTTGGTTGACTTCCTAATCTCAACTCAGACGGAAAAGCTCCAGCTTGTCCAGCTTCAGACAGTGTGAAGCACCCTTTCAGACCTGGGTTGGATTGTAAATATTCAGAAGTCGAGTCTTATTGCCGAGCAGAATATTTTTAGGGGTTCTTCTGGATTCTCATCAGATGTCTTCTTTTCTATATTTGCCACCAAAAGGGAAAATTTGTGGACCATGTTTTATTTTAAAACTAAAATTTGACAGGGCAGTGTGTTATTAAGCAGGTTGTTTTGTATCACCGGCTACCATCTGTTTACCCATAGCTATATATCTTACTGTCACTTGACATTACTATTTACTAATACTGTCTTGATGTTAAAGCACTTGAATTGGCCTGGATACAGTCCTAGAAGACCTCAGGAAGTCATATATAACTTTTTAGGGCAATCTGATCACTTTAATGTCAGGTCAAATTTATTCATACCCAAATTGTATCTGCCATATTTATTTTTTTGAGGGCAAAATATGTATATTTTTTATTGCGAGACAACAGTATAACACAATAACCACTTCACAATAAACATGTCCTATTCTTGTTTGTTTTATGCCAGGAAGTTCCGTTTTCCAAATCAGAATGCACATGGGTGGTATCTGTGTTCTGTGGATCCTCAATTTGCATACCGCAAAAATACCAACGGTCGTGTGCATGAGCCCTTTACAAAATCAAAGTGTTTTTTTTTCTCCAGTGTGTCTGTTGCATGAAATGTTTCTGCAATAGGACAAGACTGGGGCAGCAAGGATATTTCTTGCTACCTGCTCCTGGCTGTTAATGGTTCTTGAATGATGGGGAACCTGCAAACTTATGGGACTAGACATGTATGAGCAACACCTATGAATTCAAGAGACTGTGTAGGACTGTAGAATGCCTTACCCTTCTAGCACTGTTTGCTGCCAGTCTTCATTTACATGACAGCAGCAATTATGGGTGTGTAAACAAAGACCTGGCAGCAGGGATGTTTAATAGTTGAAAATTGTGGATTTTCACATGTTGGTCAGAATTTTGTAACTACTAAACATCCCCTTTGATATTGGGGTATTTGTGATTCAAGAAGATTTTGTTGAAGGCATCTTAAAGGCATGATATGGGGGCATGATGTAGGCCATAAATATTGTGGGTTATCCCTGATTTTTGGTCCACTTGTCCAGAAATGACTGAAAATGAGGTTGGCAACTGTGCCCTGGACTCCTGTGAATAAATAATAATCTGTGAAGTACTTCAAATGATTTTGCTCACAGTTATGATTACACTTACAGATTACAAACATTCATGAATGTGTTAATATATAAGAATTTGTATTAGCCAAAGGGATTTATCTAAAACACATAATTCCAGATTCGGAGAACCTTTTTTTAAAGAACTGCATGATTAGTGTATTTATCTTACAAAGCGTCATCATTTACAATGTGAATGAATTGTAACCTAATAATCCCAGCCTATCCAATTATCCTCCAGTCAGTTTTATAGCTCTAATAAACTGCCTGAAAGACAGACGTACGGTCTGCAGCAGTAATCACTGTATTCCTATGACCATAAGTCCATGGTAGCGGAATCCATTACGGAATTCTTAGAAAACCCGAACCTTGTACGTCGAACTTGAAAACACAAGTTCACTCAACACGACCAAGGACCCTGTGTCTGGGTGACCTCCCTTCAAAGTGAATTCCCTGGTGGGCCCCTGACAAAAGTGGGCCCCAGCACAGCATCTCAACCAGCTTGTATCCATATAAAAACTGGGTAGATTATTTAACCAACTACCCAGTTTAATATTATAAACATATCAGGTGACCAAGATGACTTCTAGAGAGGCAGGCCAACCAGTATTTTCTTTACCCTGGACCCAAACTTCTTGTAGCATTGATCATCATGAGTATCTTATTGCTGCCTGCCACTATGTGAGCAGGTCGTATTTTCATGTAGCTGTACAGTGGAGGCCCCCAGAATGAATTATACTGGTGGACCCTAGGCACTCCAGTCTGACACTGATGACATATCAGACCCTTACTGCACATACAGGGCATACGTTTCACACAAAAAAAACGTCACTCATACTTTACTTACATCCTGAACATAGGTCACTTACAAATTAGATATGTTGAGTACATTAGTCACACATTACATACATGCTCCTCATATGACTCATACATTACATTAAGAGAGAGATGAGAGAAGTATTCAAAAATTAGATTCATGTAATGGTAGATGAAAAGATTTGCGGCACTCACCACTGTCTTGAAAATACTTCAATGCTTTATTTCACACATATATGAAAAAGTTCGCAGGCTGGGGAGTGGAATAGCCCTTCAGTGTTGATTGGCGGTGACGGCCATTTCGCGCGTAATCTGTGTTTCCTCGGACCGCTAAGTTTAGATTTATCTGCTTCGCCAAATTTTACAAAAAAATTTGCTTTGTGGCGAATCACTTCGTCACAAATTGCATTTCTTTATGCGTAGTGGGTGCAATGACAGGGAGCAGCGATTGCGCTGCTCCCTGTCATTGTACCCCACAGATGCACCCACATTCATAGCTGTTCGGGGCATCTTTTTTTGTTATTTTTTTTACCGACAATTTTCCTGTGTACAAAACATGAACTACCAAAGGCTACGCCTAATTTGTGACTAAATGCATTCCTTGTCATAAAATAAGCGCAGCCTCACGCAGTAGACAGGGTTATCATAGACAAGAGTAAAATGTCAGTCTATGATAAATCACACCCAAAATACTTATTACACTCATCGTACACTGGATGTAAATATACAGTATAATGTATTTTATCTAATATATAAAGCTGTATGTATGTATGTATGTATGTAGGTATGTCCGCTAAAGGAATCTGCACCGTTGCATTTACAATCACAAAATTTTGCACAACAGCCTCCTGTGACTCGGGGAACGTCATAGACTATGTTTTCAGTGGAAAGGGGTGGGGGACTGTGGAGGACACTGTTAAGGGGGCGGGGTGCTGTAGATGTCACTGTTATGGGGATACTGTCGATATCTTTTAACGACAAACACAAACATGAAATGAAATAGATGAAATATACCTGTGCAAAGCCGAGTCCCTGTGCTAGTATGTATGAATATATATATATATATATATATATATATATATATACATACATACACACACAGTATACACATTTCACTGACACTACTATGATCACCCAAACACATCAATCACACTGTAATAGAATTTACCCACTTTTTTGCCAATGATACACTGGCCTCTGGCCTGCAGAAGCATGCAGAGTTGCAGACATTTTGTTTTGTCCAGAGTTATTTCAGCTTATCCCCCACTCACCCGATGTTCATTATTAGATCACTGGGGCTCCTACTACTTAGATTTCCACCGATCAAAAGAACAGGAGCCCTGTACCCTGCAGGGCCCCCTTAAATAAACAGAGTGGCAGGTTGTGCAAATGTACTGCAGCTCCATTCCTCTCTATGGGGCTGTTGGAGATAGCCAAGTACAATTACTTGGCCATTTCCCATTGCAAGTCCCATAGAAATGAATGGACTGTCAGTGGACATGTCTAACCTTTACTTGCTGCTTCATTCATAAGTGGGGGCCTGCAGGGTAAATCGGTTTTGTTGCCCATAGCAACCAATCAGATTCTGTTGGAAGCCCAACATTTTATTAATTCCTGACTTGAGGCCTTTACAGCAGAGTGAAAATGGGCCCTAAATACCTAAGAAACTCTCCCACAAAGCAATTATGGTGGACAAGTCTTATCTCCTCAACAGACAATGGACACTGCTGTTTTATCTGGGAAATCAAGAGAAAAATGACCAGCAGACATTACAGGTCCTTACCCCCTGACGAGCACACCTGTGAACATGTGATGGATGATGCTTTACAGGAAGGACAGCTCTGAACTCAAGGATACCACCTACAGGAAGGTGTTAACCTCTACAAGCTTGTCCACAAGCTATAGATGGGCTATGCTGAGTGATTGGCTAAGATAGTATCTGGGAGATGTTCCAGGGATGGGTATGGGCTGTGTGTGTATGTATGGATAGTATAAAAGACTGTACATCGATAGCTAGTTAGGCACTTCCTTCCCTACCCCTGGCCTGTATGTTCCCTTTCTTCCTGTGCTTTAGTTAGATAGTTAATCTTTTATGTATAATTCCCTGTACTATTAATAAATCCCCTTTTAAAGATCCAGTAGCTATTTTGTTAATTGATAATTAGCTGGCACCCCAAAGCTCAGCAGATTCTACAGATTCCAACTTTCATTTTCCAAGGGTGTTCTGAAAAATAAAAGGTGGAATCTGATTGGTTGTTATGGGCAGCTAAGCCAGTGTCCCTTTACATCACTTTTGTTAAATCTCCCTCTATATGTGCTGTAGAATCTGCTTAAACTTTCCAGTTTCCATAAAAAATTGTTCTTCATAGGTGTTTTTTGCTGACCAGTTCTTTTTCTGGAAGACCAAAATAATTAATAATTTGATATAAATGTGCACTGTATATCCATTGCGTCCCTTGTGTGCACTGACATCCTATTCATTGACATGCTAAATCTGTTTCTCACAGTTTGTGATTTTCTTGGGTAGAATAAGACTTCATCTATAATAAGCTAGTGGAATAGAAAGTATATATTCTCATATAGTAACAGCTCGGGGGACAACAATGACATGATCATGTCCTGCAAATTTAATTGGATATAGCCCATGAGCCCTATTTATGTTGGCAGTTTTATAGACATCCCTTCAGCTTCTTTGTGTTACATTGCAGTCAGGCTATGTTCAAATGCATTTTACAAGAAGATCTGAGGATAAAACTCAAATTTCTGCCATGGATCTGCTGTTGATGTGCTATAGATCCACATGAGAACATGAGCCCTATTGTCATTCATTGCAACCAATTTGTGGCTTTTCCATACATAATTCTCAAGATTTTTTCTAGCAGATGATTTTTTTTTCATTGTGGTGGGCAAAAATGTGTGCTGTTTTTTTCCCCAGAGAATCTGAATGGGATATAACATTTTTCATTCACTTGCCGTGGATATAGACTTTTCACAAATCTAATGAGGGTTTAGAACAGAATCTGTGCCTCAATCCACATGATATTCTGAACGTGTAAGCATATCCCTAAAGGGGTTAATCTGTGTTGCATGGCGATCCCGTGTGGCAGCCACTTCCAGTATCACGTTCTGTGCATTGGGCCCGTGATCCTAGCCTGGGGTTAGAACCTGCAGAGCATGTCTGAATCTCTTGCTAGTACTGTGGTGGGAGATTAAGACTCACGCATGCTTTACGGGTTCTCTAATCACAGGCTAGGAGCATGTGCCCAATGTACAGCACATGAACCTGCCATTGGCTGCCAAGGTGGATCGTGGCACAACCTGGATAACCTTTATAAGCATAAGTACATTGTTTGTCTGAGAAAAAGCATATAACCTTACATCTTGTTACAAAATAAAATACATTTTTGCTGAGAAATACTGAGATCTACAGTACAAATTTTGAATAGTGCCAGGTTTCTTCACCTTCACAGGTGGTAACTCCAGTTTAAAAAAGCAAAAATCACATCAACTAGGGACCAAACAGAACACTTACCTGGCGCCCCCATTTTCATCATTTTAGTTGCAGTTCCACTAATTCTATAGCTCCTCTACTGCCATACAAGATGGCCAGAACACTTCTCAGACTACATGATGCACGCTGTGCATTAGCAGTCCAAGAAACTTCCTGCTTGTCCAACCATGCTCTTTGATTCGCCAGCACTTTATCTGAACAGTGCTAGCCACACTGAAGGCTGCAGAAAGTTTATTGGGCTACCAAGTACATAGTATCCACCCAATTATTATTGGACAGAAGTAAATAGCAAATTGTTGACTCACAATACGTGAAGCCATATATATCACCCAAAAATTGGACCACAATTTTCAGCGAATGAAAATTGGAAAAATTTATTAACAATGATAAATACATACATGTAAAACAAGGCAACACAAAGGTGGGACACAAGGATGAGGAACAGGAACCGAGGGAGGGGGGGGGTGCTGGGAGGTCAGCACACCAAAAAACAGGGAAAAACAGTTTGGAAAAAGGTAAGTAGTCATACCTCGGATGGTGTGTATATCCGGGGATATAACATTAAGAAATGATACCCCTAATATAGTGCCCTCACAGGTGTATAGTATAATAATTAAAAGACCTGGTGACGCCCATACCAATAGGGATAGAGTGCCGGACATGTCCAGCCAATCATTGGCATCAAAGGGAGGAACGGGGGCGGGGATGGTCTGACATAGCGGTCATGTGACAAGGCACCTTACTGCAGCTTCAGAGACACAGCCCAGCGACCGCCTCCGCCACCCGCTGGAAGCCAATCAGCAACATAGAAAAGAGATGCCGGGGGCGGGACAGCTACGACACGGCAGTCAATCGAATAGAAAAATCAAACAACACCCGGATAAAAATTTGAGCAAAAGTGTTTCACAGGTAGGAGATGTACACAAATCCAACAAATACAATAATACAGCAGGTGATGGCCCCAGCAAGAGCCCATTAGATAAATACAATAATATAGTGTATAAGAACAATACTAGTTAAAGTGCAATATCACAAAATTACGAGAACAAAGTACAGTTATAAGGCTATGGGAATTGCAGGACTACATCACAAAATCAAGACACCATTAATAAAGTGCAAAAGTGCAATCTCATGTATAAAAAAGAAACCATTATGACATAAACATGAAACAAAATAATGACATGATGAAAGACATCGGTGTATATTAAAACATGATATAAAGATGATATAAAACATGTTAGTTGTAACATAAATGTGAGAGGGAGGAGATGAAGGGGAGTGGAGGATAGGAGTGAGAGGAGGTGCAGAGGTGGTGGGAGGTGGGTGGAAGGAAGGGGGGGGGAGGGGAGGGGGAAGAGGTAAGCAGTGCCAAGTGAGCAATACTATATAAAACAAGAATTAATCAAGTTAATCAATGATCACACAAAAAAAGAGGGGATCCGGGTATTAATGGGTCCATAAAATCGCTAGATGTAGAAATTGCAAAAAGCAGTGTACAGCAGCATCTCCAATGATAAAGTCCATTACTCCAAAGGACGTCACAGGTAAGGTAATACTAAAAAATAGAAAGGACACAACACATTAAAAACAGGGGAATAAGGGAAAGAGATTAAAAACAAAGGGACCTGGGATGCGCAGGGGCACCTCAAGAGAACTTAAATTAATCAATATAGGCACCTGGTATCAGCTAGAGAAATGGGGCAAAGGACATATCCTCGTTCAGACCCCTTGGTGTCATACAATCCAACTCGTGAATCCAGTGCCACGAATTCTAAATTGGGTACTGTCACAGTCATGGAAGAGTTTAAAATGTCTGGGAATGGTTTTTAGCAAGGAGACATCTTTTTCATCCCTTGCAGCTTCAATCCCCAGGATGTGTTCACGTGTCCTCCTCCTTAATTCTCTGGAGGTCAGCCCGACATATATACGTTTGCATGGGCACATTCCTAAGTATATCACACCTGGTGTATTACAAGTTATGGTATGTGTGATAGTATATTGTTTACTGTTTATGAATGGGTTATCAAAGGTAGAGGTCCTTTCAATATTGGAACATGCAATGCACTTCCCACATGGGGAGCAACACCATTTGGGACCCTTTGAGTCAGGATTCAACTTTGCTTGATGGCCTGGATGGTAACTATTGACCAAAAGATCTTTCAGAATTTTAGTACGTCTGTACGTGATGGATGGACGGGCAGGGATTATTTTTGCCAAGGTGGGACCCAGTTGTAAAATCTCCCAATGTTTTGCCAAGGTATTTTGAAACGATTTCCACTGTGGATTATAGGAGGTAATAAACCGTACCATATCGGATTGGTTACGTAGTTTGCGGCTATATGTGAGTAGTGGATCTCTTTGCATCTGTTTGGCCTTTTGATGGCATTGCGCGATATTCGATTCTGAGTATCCGCGATCGAGAAATCTTTGGTTAAGGTCCCGAGAATGCTTCATCCGTTGAGCAAATTCTCCTGGCCCTCAAAAACTGACCATATGGGATGCTTCGGATCAGGCTGTGGGGATGGCAGGAGTGCGCATGTAGGACTGAGTTGGTAGATGTCGTCTTGCGAAACAAGTCAGTAGATATTTTACCAGACTCCTCCACCAGGATCTGTACATCAAGAAAATCAAGATGAGTTTTATCAATCCTGGACATCAAGGTGATGTTCCAATAATTGAGATTTAGTAGCCCCACCAGTTCAATGAATCCAGACTGTGGGCCCTGCCACACGACGAAGATATAGTCAATGTAGCGGGCCCACATCTGGATCCCGCTGATGTCCTCATACACCTCTGCGAGGAATACCTCCCTCTCCCACAGCCCCAGGAACAGATTGGCGTAGGACGGCGCACAGGCCGCCCCCATAGCTGTTCCCTGGAGCTGTAGGTAGAAGACATCCCCGAAGAGGAAAAAATTGTGGGTTAAGGCGAACTCAAGGAGTTCCAGGACAAACTCTCCCAAATCATCATCCAAGTCAGTCATAGACAGGAAGAACCGAACCGCCTCCAGGCCATCTTTGTGGCGAATGCTGGTTTAGAGCGATTCAACATCGCAAGAGGCGATCCACATATCCGATTCCAGATGCAGATCATTCAAGCGACGTAAAAGATCAGTGGTGTCCTTCACAAACGATGGAAGGTGCTCCACAAGTGGCTGTAATATAGAGTCAACGAATTTACATGCTGGTTCGCATAGATTTCCCTTCCCAGATACAATAGGACGTCCAGGAGGATGTGTCCTATTTTTGTAAATTTTTGGAAGTAAGTACAGGCATGCCACTTTTGGATGCTCAGGGACAAAACTTTGAGCTTGTTTTTTAGTGATGATGCCCTTTGCCTCAGCACGATCCACGAGAGCACTCAGTTCTCGTTTATAATGTTCTCTGGGGTTAAAGGTCAAGCTGCCTATATGCTTCTTTTTCATATGCATCTTTAGGCCAGACTACCACATTACCGCCTTTGTCCGCGGGTTTGAACACCAACTCTTTCATTTTTTGAAGTTCTTTAATAGCTTTTCTCTGTATGAAGGTCAGGTTGTTCAAACTAGCTGGATAGGTACTTGAGATTTTATGAAGATCTCGAGTGACGAGCTGTACGAAGGCATGTACATTAGGGTATAGGTTTAGTGCAGGAAACCTGGTCGATTTTGGTAAAAGGGAGGATGGAAACTTACCATGTGACCCAATTGCCTTTGGTTCCTGTTCCTCCATGAGCTCCTCCAAAATAGTAATTGCCTCTTTCTCTTGTGTCGTGGTAATAGTTCCTTGTGATGCCTCCTTGATGAAAAACATATTTTTAAAAATCAGCTTCCGAGCGAAGAGATTGAGATCTTTTATTGCTGTGAAGCAATCAAAATAATCAGATGGGACAAAAGACAAACCAAGGCTTAACACATCTAATTGTGCTTTAGATAATAATTTATCAGATAAATTGATTACCTTAGGATTGGTATCATGTTTTTGATTGTCTGCATTGCGTTTAGTATAGTTGTACTTGTGATGTGTGGGGGACGCCTTCCTTTTTATTCTACGGGTGGGGTATCGTGTCGAAACCGCACTGATTGATTGGACTCACCCCCTGCAGATATACTGGAGGATACAGAGCTGGATCTGGATCTATGTTCAACCGAAATGTTGCACCATTTATAGACATTATTGTTCTCAAAATCAAGCTTATCTCGCTGGAACTTTTTACTTTTCGTGAACTTGATCTGCTTTTCCCACACATCAGATGAATCTTGGATCTCTTTTTCCCATCGTTCTTGTTCGCTAGTAGACAGACGCTGCAATAATAGTTCAGTGTTTTTTTGTTTAATTTGATAATTGCCTGCATCAGGGATCTGGAACAGGCATTACATGAATCTGCCGATGCCGATGATTGGTTGGACATGTCCGGCACTCCATCCCTATTGGTATGGGCGTCACTAGGTCTTTTAATTATTATACTATACACCTGTGAGGGCACTATATTAGGGGTATCTTTTCTTAATGTTATATCCTCGGAAGAAGCCAGGTCTCTGGCGAAACGGCGTTGGGTCAGGAGGCGGCTGAGAGATCGACACACCATCCAGGGTATGACTACTTACCTTTTTCCAAACTCCAAGTTTTTGCTCCTACATTTACCTTTGCTGCAATATTTGCCCGGGGTTTATTGCTCATTGGAGCCTTGGAGTTTCATTTATTCATTTCTGCTCTATCAGCTATTTTTTCTCTCCCTGTTTTTTGGTGTGCTGACCTCCCAGCACCCCCCCCCCCCCCCTCGGTTTCTGTTCCTCATCCTTGTGTCCCACCTTTGTGTTGCCTTGTTTTAACATGTCTGTATTTATCATTGTTAATAGAGTTTTTTTGATTTTCATTCGCTTAAATTGTGGTCCAATTTTTCTGAGAAGCTGTGTGGCCATCTTGAATGACAGAAATGGAGCTCCGGATTAAATCACAGATTGCATTGGACGTGCTGTCTCCGTTTTTTTTTGCCAGGCATTAGAATTGGAGCTCTGGCATTGGTGGATCTACCGCTGGAAAGATGAAAAGGAGATCCCAACCAAGTGTCCTGTTCATTCTCCAGTTGATGTGATTTTTTTTTTTTTTATTGAACTAGAGAGTTGCTTTGACACTTATTTTGTCTCATTAAACTGAAATTTAACTCTTGACAACTAGAGTTTAATAGAACAAGCATATGTCTCCTCTGATTTTGCTATGTAAACTGTTTCAAAACTCGAGAATTGGGCGCAACGTCTCAAATACTTACATTAGTGAGGAGCTCTGTTAATGGGCCAGTGTAAGTAGCTATAAGGAGATGCAAGAATGATTTTACATACTCCTCAACACACAACTAAGCAAACTCTGTTCATCTCTCGGATTGCAGGATATTATAGTGTAAGCTACATCTGTAGTCATCACATCTTAAGGGTGAATTCATAAGTGGCAGATTTGTTTCTGAAATATCTGTAACTGAAAATCCGTCCATGTATGGGATTGGTGTTATTTTAGTGGCAAACACATTGATTTTTGCAAGCCCCTTTCAGATCAATGAGACAACTAAAAACATTTTTTGCTAAAAACTTGTGGCATGTGATTATGATTGCTACAGGTTGTGACACCATTAAATGCTAAATTATTCAATTCATTTTTGGATTTTTGTTCCAGAATTACGGTAAGTCCGAAAATCTGTGTATGGGGAGCTCCTCACTGTTACTGGACTGTAGATGTTGGAAAAGAAGAAGAAGAGGATTGTGTGTACTGAATTTCATCTACCAGTCCTTTTGTTCTCCTGGTTATATGCCACTGTCAGAGGTCTCTATATATTTTTATGAATTTAGAAGTTGCATAGTAATGCTTTTCATGGGATAAACATCTTTAAATAAAGCTGTAGCGAGATACGGTAAGCATCATTGCTTGTCATGGATATTCACTGTCATTCATTACAATGACTAAGCACATATGGTCAACAACAACATATAAACAGCAACTGAGCCAGTATCTAATTACCCATAAAAGCAATTTTTATTAAATATCTGATTAAATTGGTAGTAATACAATGTAACCCACAACAAATTAAGGAGGGATGGAATACCAACACAGGGTAGAACCACAATCCGTCTCATTGACAACCATCACTAATGATAATGAGCAAAAATGCATTGAAGTAATTGACTAAGGCACTATAACACAGGAATTACTTTCCAGTAAACATTAATGCTAAAGTTACCAAATCCGTAACTTAAACCAACTATTTATGTAGCTAGACTCAAGCTTTCTCCAGGATAGAATCATATGTGACAAACAATGTAAACGAAAAATGCCATACCCGAAATGAAACGGTCTTAGTGGTTCTGCCCCATACCTCGACGCGCGTGTTACCACTTGATGAAGCTTATGAACAGAGGTATGTCATATGGTGCCCTGCTTCCGAAAAAAGAAGCACTTTCTGAGTTTTGCTCTGGAGCCCTATGCCTACTCATAAGACATTTAGGACATGTCTGATTGATATGGTATATAGATGTATTTTTTGGCCAAATGCATAAAAAAATTACATGATCTGCCCCGGCTCCATAATAGTCAATTGGGCCGGAGCGGTAGTCCGGGGCACACATTCACTAGCGGCAAGACAGATCCGACAGGCAAGACAGATCCGACAGGCTGTTCACCTGATGGAACAGCCTGCTGGAGGTCCGTGCAGCTAGTGTGAAACTAGCCTAAGCTCTAGGCACCCCAGTCCGACACTGGTCTTATGCTTTATAGCCAGATCCAGTTGATTTCATATCCCTTTTTTGGATGAAGGAGATTGAAAAGAAAAGATTAGTAAATTAGATTACAGGTAACAAATGGCTACTATATAAGTATAGTATATTAAACATTTTTAAAAGTAAGGCAATTTGCTTCTTCTATGCATTAATGGTTAGTTAGTATTGATCGCACTGTGCACAAATTATAGTAAAAGCAAGATCCAACTGTAGGTGGCGCTATATAGATATATTTTATTGAATAACTCAGTGGCTATACTAAAATTTTAATTACATGCAATTACAAAAGTATTCAGATTCTGGTTTGAAAAATGTAGATTATTTTTCGTGGGACAACTCCGTTAAGTAATTATTGTTAGTTTCTATATACCGACGGAAAATAGTGATTGTGATATTGTACCGAAATGATTAAGTTCGCAATAATAATAAGATTATTAACTTGATTGTGAGCTATGCTAATATGTTGTTCAGGTAAGGGTGGGTTCACACTAGCGTTAGGGATTCCGTTATGGCTTTCCGTTATAACATGGTTATAACGGAAAATAACGGAATCCATAAGACAGAGGGACGGATCCGTTCTTCTGCCCATAGACTTGTATTATGACGGAATGCAAAATGGAAGCCTTTAAAAGGCATTCCCTTTGCTTTCCGTCCTAATAGAAGTCTATGGGAATCAATACGAATCTGTCTGGTTCCTATTATGCAAGACGGAAAACAAAGTCCTGTCGACAGGACTTTGTTTTCCGTCTTGCATAACGGGAACCAGACGGATCCGTTATGCTTTGCCATAGACTTCTTTTAGGACAGAAAGCAAACGGAATGCCTTTTAAAGGCTTCCATTTTGCATTCTGTCTGGGCATTGTATTATTTTCTGTTATAACCATGTTATAACGGAGAGCCATAACGGAATTCCTACCGCTAGTGTGAACCCACCCCAACTGTGTCTACGAGGCATCATTCAGTCTGAACACATATTGTTTGCTGGGGTTTGTTCAGATTTAACTCAGCAGCTTTTATAGCCAAATAAATGGAAAAAAAATGGAAATGAAAGGAATTTATTACCTTTTTTTTTCTGTGTATGAGAACTAGCTGTGTGGAATTAGAGTAAAAACTGAAAATGTAATAGAAGATGAAGCAGACTAGAAATGTTGCAGTAAAATACGTATACAGCAAACAAATAAATAATTCTTTCTAAAGGCCCAGTCTTGCAATGTAGTATAGAAAGATAAAATGTAGGTACTCCCTGGATGCTTGTGTTGTGGATTTATTAAGAGCGTAAAAGTCAATGCTTAGGGAAAAGAGAGTGTTCCTCATCACAAGTAAGAAGGAAGACATGATTTATTGACAGGTTGCTGGAGTGTGGCTTGTGTGCTGACGCTGATTAAGGATGCAAATGTGCACTGAAATTATCCAAAAGCAATCAGAGATTGACAATAATTGTTCACCTGCCCTAGAGGAATGCGAATGATGATTAAGCCATTGCCAGTAAGCGGTATTAGGCTCTGAAGGAGGGCAATGTCCTATGACCCTGTAATGTAAAATAGTCAACTGCACCTCTCTGATTCTTCTGATTTATATACAGATGAAAAAGTAACACTTAAAGGGGTTATCCCATAACTAATGTAAAAAATGAAAATCATATAGTACATGACAATCTCTTTATAAGACATCTAGAACCTGCCCTGTACCTCAGATGGATCCAGAGACCTTTACATTCATTGCTCTGCTGGATTTATATTAAGCTGACAGCTCAAGGGGAGTGTCTTTTCTGCTGCGGCGTTATTCTGTCCGCAATGGGGATGCAACAAAACAGAACTGAATGCATTTTGGTGCATTCTGTTTCATTCACTTTAGTTTTGTCACCATTGATAATGAATGGGGACAACACTAAAGCGTTTTCTTCCGCTATTGAGATCCTATGACGTATCTAAATAGCGGAATTGAAAGCGCTAGTTTGAAAGATAAGAGGCAGCACTCAATTTCAGGAGGCAGCTGCAAAAGCATATAAGAAAAATAGATATAGGAGAAGTGGAGAGGGTTCAAAGGGGTGCAACTAGTTTACTAGTATAAAAGGCGTCTCTTAGACCTGTTGAACTTGAAAAAACAAAAAACAAAGAAACGAAAAAAGAAACATTTTGAGGTGATATATTTTACATGTATTAATACATGTGTGCTCAGCTGAGATAACTGAGACATGATTTAGTTGTTCAAAGGACTTTGCCTGGAATCAGGAGACAGTCATTACATGTAAATTTAGACATTTAGAAAGGATTCTTTAACTTTTTAGATAGTAATGGAAAGTTACTATATCAGCATTTTAAAAAGCAAATGGCATTGAGGGTTATTAAAATTATTATTTTTACCATTTCACGACCGCCCATTGACTATAAACGTCCCTGGGCTGGTCGTTTATCTCTGAACGGACGTTCTGCAACGTCCATTCAGAGATCGGAGCTGCATGCTAATCGTGCAGCTGCAGAGTGGGGGGCCCACTGTCAGTGACAGCAGGGCAACCCAGAGAGAAGGTAGGGATCATTCCTGTATGTCCCTGCCTTCTAGATTGCTGTAAACACAATGCTGTATCATGCTGTACAGCCTCTCTGGGGGGTGTATTTTCCCTGTAACTGGGGCTACTATGTCAGCCCCAGTTGCAGGAGAAATCAATAGCAAAAAAAATGACATTAAATGTCCCCCAGAGGTCTTGTATGACCTGATGGGGGTCACAAAGTGTAAAATAAAAATTTATAAAAAATTAAAAAATTGAAACTTTCACATAAAAAAAAATGTCCCCCCCAAAACCTTTATTTAAAATTTAGAAAAAAATAGACATATTTGGTATTACCGCGTTAGTAACATCCGGCTCTATAATAATATCATATGATCTACCTCATCAGATGAATGCCGTAAAAAAATAAAATAATTAGCATCAAAACAAGCTCACCTCCCAAAAAACATAATGGTGATCAATCAAAAAGTCGTATGTACCCCAAAATGGTAGCAATAAAAACGTCACCTCGTCCTGCAAAAAACATGCCCTCACACAAGACTATAGCCAAAAAAATGAAAAAAATATGACTCTGAGAAAATGGCAACATAAAAACATGATTTTTTTTCTAAAAATGGTTTTATTGTGTAAAACGTAAAAAAATAAAAAAAAATAGACATATTTGGTATTTTTCTATCCGTAATGACCGGATCTATAAAAATATCACATGATCTACCCCATCAAGTGAACAGTGTAAAAAAAAATATAGAAAAATTACACCAAACTGCTTTTTTTGTGACTTCACCTCCCAAAAATGAGTTAAAGGAACCAGAAAGCCAAATGTACCCCAAAATGGTGGCAATAGAAACTACAGCTTGTCTCGCACAAAATAAGCCCTCACACAGCTCATTCAACAAAAAAACAGTTATTGCTCTTAAAAACCATGTTAGAAAATCCAGATGCCGCTCCTTCCCTTCTGAGCCCTGGCGTGTCCCCAAATAACAGTTTATGACCACAATTGAGGTGTTATTGTATTCAAGAGAAAGTGGGTGGGCAAATTGGGGGCATATTCTCCTGTTATCTTTTGTGAAAAAGAAATTTTGGGCCTAAAGCCCCATTTTCTTGTGAAAAAAAAAATGTAATTTTTCATTTTCACACCCAAGTATTAAAAATTCTAATAAAAACAGCTGTTCAGTGAAGTGCTCACTACAACCCTTAAAAATTCCTTGGGTGGTGTAGTTTAAAAAATGTGGTCAGTTTTTTTTTTTTTTTTTACTGTGGGGTTACCTCAGGGCCTCTTCAAATGCAACATGGTACCCAAAGACCATTCCAGCAAAATCTGCCCTCCAAAAACCATATGGCGCGCTCCTTGCCTTCTATGCCCTGCCGTGTGCCCAAACAGCGGTATACGACCACATATGGGGTGTTTCTACAAACTGCATAATCAAGGTAATAAATATTGAGGTTTGTTTTGTTGTTAACCCTTGATGAGTTCCAGGAAAAAATGTTACCTCTATTTTGCTTTCATTCCTGTGGAATACCTAAAGGGTCAACAACATTTCTAAAACCAGTTTTGAATAGTTTTAGGGGTGTCATTTATGAGTTTGTTCCATTATGTAAGCCCCACAAAGTGACTTCAGAACTTTACAATAGCTTCATATGCAGATAGAGTGCTCTGATATATTTGCTATTGTGCAAATCGGGCTAAATGATGTGCAGATTTTTGCAACTTCACATTTTAGCAGGTCTGACTACATATTAGTGATTGGTGCACTCAAGCACTCAAGTATTGTTGTGAACTTGTGACATCACAGCACTATGTCTGTAGCATGTATCTATGGACAGCAGAACCTATCAGCTACACTATATCACAATCTAACCTACAATGACTATCTCCCACTAACTATCTGTATTATATATATATATAAGCTAACTAACTAACTAACTAACTAACTATCTAATGTAATGACACAGCAAAGCACATAGCACATCAATGACACTGCTGTCTCTCTCAGGATAGTAGAATCCTGCAGAAAATGGCTGCTGGGGAGTTTCTTATATAGTAAGGGGTAGGCAAATTTCCTATTGGTTGCTAGGGATGTTGCTAAGCTCAGACAAAGACATCACAGCCTTCTCATTGGCCCACAAGCAAGAAGCCGGGAGGGATCATGGGTTCAGAGGGAAAAAAAATCTAGAATATTTGCGAATGCAAATCTAAATCTTTGCAAATTCTCAAAGTGGCGCACCGCAGAGCTCAGAATAGAAAGAGCACCTTGTGCATCTGAGGCCTAGATTGATGATTTATACAGCACTGGCCAACAAATGCAGAGGATTTGAGGTGAAATATAAAAAAGACACCCCAATGAAGTGACCTCATTTTAGAAACCACACCACTAAAGGGTGTTGTTAGCATTTTGACCCCACAGGTGTTTTGCAAAAATCAATTAACAGCAGATGGTTCAAAGTGAAAATTTAAATTTTTACACAGATTTGCCATTTCAGAGCCCCATTGTGTGGTAGTGTGAAAAGTGAGCTCTCTTAATATTATGCTGGGATTCCTGCTTTTAGACCCCCCACATGTTACCCTAATCTTTTGCCTGGACATACCATAGGGCTCAGAAGTAAAAGAGCACCATGCACAATAGAAGCAAGGTGACTAAAAGATTGATGTTTTGGCACAGTTTTTATTTTTTTACGATGTTCACCTGAGGGGGTTGATCATGTTAATATTTATAGAGACGGTCGTTACAGACACAGCTATACCTAATATGTTTATTTTTTTATTTTTGTTAAAAGGGTTGTCTGACTTCCACAAGTGGCATTTACCATGTAAAGAAAGTTAATACAAGCCACTTATTGTGATTGTCCATATTGCCTCCTATAAGTTTTACACAGTAAAAGCATTTAAATGAAAAAATCTTGTTTCTGTGTTGCCATTTTCTAAAAGCCATATTTATTTTATATTTTTCTGGGAATTATTATGTGGGAGCTGATTTTTTGAAGGAAGATGTCATTGGTGCAATTTTGGGATACAGTTGACTGTTTGATCACTTTTCGTGGGACAAGGTGACAAAGAAAATGGCTGTTTTGACACAGGTAGATCATGTGATATTTTTATAGAGCTGGTCATTACAGACGCAGTGATACCAGTGAAACTTAACATGCCTTATTTTTTTCAATTTTTTTACAATTTTATATGACCTGACTATGAGAAATAGGTGTTTTTTTCCTTTTTTTATTATTTTATTATGTAAAACACTTTACCCCCACTTTTTAACTTTTTTTTTTGTCTCAGTATGGAACTTAAACTTTTGGGGGTCAGATCCTCTCTGCAATACATTGCAATACAATATGTATTGTAATGCATTTCCTGTCAGCATTTACACTTGACAGAGTGTCTATGAGACCCAGCCTGAGGTCTGGATCTCATACGCTTCCATAGTTGGCAAGGCATCGAGCTACCATAGCAGCCATCAGGTCCCCGTCACTGCAGTGCAGCGTAGCCAATGGGGTGGGAGAGGGAGCTCTTGCCCTCCACAAACCCTGTACATTCCGCGGTCAACGTTGACAGCTGCATACAAGGGGTAAATGCAGAGCCGGCGCATCCTATAAGCCGGTTAGGCAGCCGTATAGAGCACCCCTTTGGAAGGGGCGCCGCCAGGAGCGCCGGACCCCCCTCATGCTGCAGCAGTCGGAGATCTCTATATTGAGCCTCTGGTGGCTGCAGCACTGCCTGGGCTGGCACGTCCATGAGGGCGCACCGCCCGGGCGCAGCAAGAGAAGAGGGGCTGACAGGAGGGAAGCACTCAGCGCTCCCTCTTGTCACTCCCTCATTGTAGCGTGGCTGAGCCCTGTATGGTCCGCGGGTACAGGTAGCATCTGTCTCCTGTACCTGGCCGGACTAACATGAAGTGCGCACACAGTGTGCACTTCCTGTGAGTCCGCTCGGGTACAGAAAACAAAAGTGCCATACAGAGCTCGGCCACGCTACACTAGAGGTAGGGGGGGGGGGTTGGGAAAGAGAATGACAAAAGGGACAAAGAGAATGACATGTAGGGGAAGAGAATGACATGGGGGGGAAGAGAATGACAAGAAGGGGAGAGAGAATGACAAGGGGGGGGGGAATGACATGGGGGGGAGAATGACAAGGGGGGAGAGAGAGAGAGAACTGGCGTTAGTTAAAGGGGTTCTGCAGTTTATTTAAACTGATGATCTATCCTCTGGATAGATCATCAGCATCTGACCAGCTGGGGTCCGACACCTGGGACCCCCGCCGATCAGCTGTTTGAGAAGGCAGCGGCGCTGGCAGTAGCACCTTGGCCTTCTCGCTGTTTACCGCAGGCGCAGTGACATCACGACTAGTATCACTGGCCTTGGCGGGGTTAAGCTCTGTTCACTTAATTGAAGCTTAGCCCCGCCCAGGCCAGTGATACTAGTCGTGACGTCACTGGCCTGCGGTAAACAGCGAGAAGGCCTAAGCGCTACTGCCAGCGCCGCTGCCTTCTTAAACAGCTGATCGGCGGGGGTCCCAGGTGTCGGACCCCCGCCGATCAGTTTAAATAAACTGCAGAACCCCTTTAATATCGCAGATTATATGGGTGGGGCATTGTGATGTCACATGGGGGGGGGGCGGCAAACTTTTCTTTTGCCTAGGGCAGCAAAAATCCTTGCACCGGCCCTGGATAAATAATACCCCGATGCCAGCGTATACAGCAGGGGCTTGGCTGTCAGTAACAGCTGAGCACCTACTGTAGATCCTGCATCTACCCAATAGGAGCACCATACATGTACAGAGCTGGTATCCTACGGGTTAATTCCATGGCTCTGTACCTCTAAAAGGAGGTTTATACACATAATATAAAACAAAACAAGCACAAATACAAGTACAACGAGCATGAACTTATTAACAGATTGGTACAGAAGGGGTGAGGACCTTGCAATCTACAAAAGAAGGGGGAAGGAGACAGTATGTGAGGGTTATAATAAATCTATCAATTAATGTTATATAATTAAATAGAAAATGGTGAACTTAATGAACCTGTAAGTTATGCAACTATGTAAACATGCAGAGTCCCAACTGCTGTCTTGTGCAGAAAAGGCCAAGTGAGTCATGAGAGTGGAGAGTCAGAAGCTGCTGCAACAATTTGGATTGAAAATGGAAAATTTAGGGGGTCATTTATAAACAGATATACGCACTTTTGTGGCGTACATCTCGCGCAAATTCTGTCGCATGCCATGTTGCGAAGGAATCTGTGACTTCTTCTCCTCTCACACTAGATCTAAAAGAGTGGTTTAGGCATAGAAAATTGTCTAAATGTAGGACAGCAAGGAAGTTTTCTTACATTTAGAATCGGCTGGTGCCTTTACGTAAGTCCGGCGATCCACTGCCAGCTATAGGTGTTATTTAGACTGGCATTTTAGATGCCGTTCTTAATAAATGTGCGCCTTAGAGTCTAACAGTAGGCAAAAACTAGTCTAACACAAAACTTATTTCACAGATCCACAGTCCACACATTGACATTTGTGGCCGTAGAACTCAAGTGTTAAAAAGAGAATGCGATTTCTCAAAAACTATGAGCAAAATAAGGGGGAATTTATTATTTTTATTATTGCTCTAAGCCAATTTTCTGGCTTAAAAAAAGGTGCAAAACTTGTTGCTAAAGCTCATTTTTGGAAAAATGTGGGACTTTTACCCTGGGTTCACACCTGAGCGTTTTACAGCGCGTTCAAACGCGCTGTAAAACGCTCAGCAGATTAAAACCAATGCATCCCTATGGGAGTGGTTCACACTTGAGCGTTTCACAGCGCGTTTGAACGCGCTGTAAAACGCCCAACGCATAAACAAGTACTTGAGCTTCTTTTGGGGCGTTTGACGCGCGTTTTGTGATTGACACCACAGTAGTCAATCACAAGAACGCAGCCTCGATCTGCTCTGCGTTTCCTATTTGCAAAAACGCGCAAAAAAACGCGCGTCAAAAACGCGCGTAAAACGCGCGTTTTTGGAACGCTCAGGTCTGAACCCAGGGTTAAGCCTTTTTTGCACACCCTTGCCACTTTTCCAAAAACTGGGTGGGGCGTGGGTGGGTGGGAGATCCAAACTTTGTGGCCCAACTCACTTAAGAAAACATGCACCAGAAAACTGTCAGCTGTTACACCAGAAATCTATTTCATTTCCTGGATAAAGTTCTGCTGCAGAGGCAGCTCGATATGCCCCACAAATGAATGCCCAGCTCCTCTTTACCCCAAGGTTTTTTTGCGTTTTTGTTTTATGCTCCCTGCCTTGCCAGAGCCATAACTTTTTTATTTTTCTGTTCTGTTCACATAGCCATGTGAGGGCTTGTTTTTTGTGGCACGTGTTGTACTTTATAATGCCACCATTTAATATTGCATATGATGTAGTGGGAAGCAGGAATAAAATTCCAAATGGGGTGGAATTAGAAAAAAAAAAGCAATTCTGCCACAGTATGGGCGTTTTCTCACATGGCGGTACTCATGATGTGTAATTTTATTTTGTTGATTTTTAATTTTGATACTTTTTTTTTTTTTTTAACTTTTTTTTCCACCCGTTTTATAGTTCCCATAGGGAACTATAACAAGCAATTATTAGATAGCTATTTTCATAGACTCCAATGCATTAGCATGGGAAGTGTGAAATGTCTGCAAGTGGCGTTATCGCCGGTTGCGGACATGAGCCATGGATGTCTGCTGTATGAAATAACAGGCACCCCGTTGTCATGGCACCTGCTCCACTCAGGATCAGGCGCCATCTTAAAAACCCAGCCAGTGCCGTACTAGTAATTGTGGCACATTTCATGCCAGTGCAGGGCAAATTAATATCAGCGTATACAACACTAATAAATATCTTCCTAAGCTATCAGAAACACGGTTTAAATTTGTCCATCTCGGCTGTAAAATCTTAATAGTAAAATGACTCAGATTGATATGCTTTATAATTTGGAACCATCTCAAATGAATCTTGTCATTGGCTTCACATGTTACTAGGCAATGCTAAAATATAAGGAAATAGCTTTTGAGGCTGGACCACATCATTCCCTTAATATGGCTACAGCTATCTTATTCCGCAGGGGGCTTGCATTACAACAGTTTTCAGCTTGATAATAAATCAAAGGAACAGATGTATCACTGGGACATCAAGGCTACTCTCTCAAAGAAAGTGTTTTAGTAAGACATCCTTGGCTTGGTTGCTCATTTTATGTTTTAAGATTGAAGGGCAGATAAGTTCATGAAACGATGTAGCTCATTAAAATGGTTTAACAAGTCATATTCTTTTAAGGATTCAGTTTAAGCAATAATGTTAACAATATATGGATCATAATAATGTGCAAAATCAGCTTTCACGTTGGCAGTAAAGCATTGCTGGCACATCCCACCAAAATCAGAAAATCTGTAGCTTGTCATTCTTTTCATACATCATGCCTCTGCCTAGCAGTGTAAAAACATAAACAAAAAAGCCCTTGCCCTGCGTGACACAGCGCAGGGCAAGGGAGAGCATCAGAGCATGAAATGCTCCAATACTCATATCAGGGAGGCTGCCTGGATGACAATGGGGATATGTCCGAGTTCAACCTCTTTGAGGTTAAGGTGTGATAACCTAAATTTGGATCCAATGTACTGCTATGGTCTATGATCACTATGTGATTACCATATGATGTAAGGTATACAGTGAACTAGTCTGTACTAGTAACTTGTCCCCTATGACATCCTAGTATCATACAATATGTAATATATAATAGGCAAATCAATCTGCTGCAGTAGGTCCCTATGACATCACACTATATTATACATGAACATCACAACCTACAAAAGGACAGCACAGTATGCTTCAGTTGGTAACAATGACATCACAATATAATATGAAGTATACAAACAACAACGCATTCTGCTGCAACTCATCCCTATGACATCACAATCTGATGGTGCTGGTAAAAATGTGTTAGTAGAGATCACCATACTAGTGATCTATGGAGGTCCTAGCAGTGGAGCCTTTAGTGATCAAACATTTAGCACCTGTCCTATTACAGGTTATAAATTAAGCTTTTAAAATAAAATATTTTTGCTAGCATATCATCTGTCTCATTCACAAGAGTAACTGCACTGAAAAAAACAAATCGTAAAGCCGATTTTGGTGGGGTATTATAAGGTAAACTCCGGAGGTCACTGTACGGACCCGAGCCAGCAAACGCGAAACTGATACAGTACCAATCTTCCTAAACCACATAAGCTAGTACATGGTTTCTGAACTCCTTTCCTCGGGACCCACCTACATGTCAGGATTTGAGAATATCCCACAGAATGAATACCTGTGGTAAGCCCTGATGCTTAGACACTAGTTAGATCAACTGCTTAATGAAATCCTGAAAACATGACTGGTAGGTGGGTCCCTAAGACTGGAGTTGAGAAACCCTGGGTTAGTAGAATAAAAGGCAACCCCTAGGTTTTGATTGGATGTCGAGCCAGAGGCCGGATTGGCTTAGCATCCCATCTCTCTAAGGCCAACCAGCCAGAGCTTGGCTAGTCAGCATGGAAACCATCCAGGAGTAGAAACAGACTCCTCCGAATCATGGCCAGGTAAGTATATGACTGCTTTATTATATTAGTTTTAAATAATCCTTTTTTTTAGGCAATAGGTTTGTCTTTAAAAAAAAAAAAAAAACTCTTGCGCAAGTTCTCACCTCTTCTCTTATAAAAAACAACATATTCAGCCACGCAGGGACCCATAGAAGCTACTTATTTTCACATTCATGCTGGCTCATGTGCATGTGAGCTGAGTGTAAGGCAGATGATGGCCTAGGTGCAGCAGTGATTTTACTGAGATACGTAAGGGTTACAGTGGTACAGTATCTCCTCATAGGGGCATAAAACAGGTTTCTCTCTCAGAAAGTTAGTTCTTGAACACTGAACAAAACTATGATACAGGTTATTTACAGTCACAACTCACAAGGGGCAATGGTGTCTCTACTTTCATGGTTAACTGTATATGTACTGCGTGTTCATTGCTACGGGTATACTTTTAACATACCTGGCATGCTTGACATGGCCTCTCTACAGGTCTGCATTGTCAATTAGATCTTCATCCAAACAAAGTTTGCAAGAAGATTCCTATCTCTACACACTTCCCAGGCACTCTATGACCCTGACCTTGGGTGATCACATATGGGGCACACTTCGAACTGTCCTGTGGCCATGTTTTCACTGTGATGCTTCATTCTTTCTTGACCCAGCCTAACACAGTGGTAGTTATTATTGCAAGTATATTTCCTGTCTCCCAATAGTGAGTAAGGCAGCTCATTTCAAAGACTAGCTGCTCTGCCCATGTGAGCAATGCCCTCCCATGCCTATGCATTTTCATGCTCTACTGTACCCAACTCACAAGATAGATCCCAGCATACATGTTCTTTTTATACTGCTGTTATATTCCATAAGTATCAAATACAAAAGTACCAGATACAACATAATCCTGGACGCGTTTCGGCAAGTAGCCTTTCTCAGCAGGTCCTGCTGAGAAAGGCTACTTGCCAAAACGCGTCCAGGATTATGTTCTATCTGGTACTTTTGTATTTGATACTTATGGAATAAAACAGCAGTATAAAAAGAACACGTTTGCTGGGATCTATCTTGTGAATAAAGTGTGGAGAAAGCTCCTTCCCGCGCAACGTGATAAGAGGATGGAGTGCTGGCTATCTTCAACATTGATCTACTGTACCCAACTGTCATGTTTCTTCCAACCAGTTATGGCACCTGGGGCCAAATTTTACCATGCCCTCTTAGTTTGGTCATATGGCAAGCTTGAACTTTTTGCAATGAACACAATAGAATTTGCAGTATTATTACAGTTTTTTTCTGTGCAATATTTACAATACCATAGATATTCTGCTATGTTGTAATAGTACAGACAGTGCCTCACTCAGTGTCATCCTGTTTATAACCGTTTGCAAATTTTCTTTTACCAAAATGGTGACAGCAGTTAAGATTCAGAAATAGTAGTCTGTATTGTGAAATGTGAATTCATCCTATTGGCTACTCCACTCTAATCTAATTATAAGTTTCATGATTGTGGCTGACAAGATAATCTTGCAGATTTACCTCTAAATAATGAATGAGTCATGAAAAGTGAAGGGCAGTAATGGCAGACAGACGGTTGCCGTTTATTGAAATAATTGCTATAATGAGACCGGGTACTAGGAGCATGAAGAGAATGTACTGGTGGGTATTTAGCATCAACCTGAATGTACTGTACAGTAATATTGTACATATTACAAATTATATGTGATGTACTGCTCTCCTGAATGAGATCTGTCAATTGATTATATCAAATAAATGAGTTAATGTGTTGATGCTGAGTAAATCGTCCCACTCTGTGCACTCAGGAGTTTTCAGAATTAATTACAGATGGTTAGCTCATGCATTAACATTGCACACTTTAAATAATTACGCCATTAAGTCATGACTGAAGGGTAAGCAAACGAATATGCCACATTTCATTTTAATAATTAAAATGTTCAAAATTGCCTCACACTTCTAATGATATTTTTAGTTTGTATAATGGCAATGCCGTATAATGTGTTAATAAGGTTGAGGAACTGGTGCAGACAAGTGTGGCATCAGTTTTCAAAAAATATGTGCAGCATGCCCCTGAGAAGCTGGAGTGGAGAATGAGAATAGTAGTAGCTCTGGCTGCAGATAGTCTATCACAGTGGGTTTCCTCACACTGTTGTTCCCTAGGGCCAGTGCAGTGAAAGGATGGCGCACACTTTCTTCCCTTGGGGTAACCCCTGATATTGGAGGTCCTGTCTGTTGTGAGTTGGGGTGCACTTGGTGTTGTGATTTTTGGTGTGGGTTGAAGGCAGGGCGTGTAGAGTGTATAATAGCCGAAATATGGTGTAGGAGTCAGTAACCAGACCAGATTGAACAGAATAATTGTTCCTTTTTACTGTAGTTCTTCCAACTTGTACCATGCAAATGTTTCACATATGGTTAGTACAGGTATAGGCCAGGTTTAAATTCAATGTACTCCTTCGCTCTTCATCCGCAGAATCTGAGGCTGACAATAATACTTTTGGTAGGATAGCGACTGCAGAGTACAGATTTAGATAAATGACCGTCCAGGTAATGTCTAAGTGTAGCTGACGTGTATTCCACTCACGGCAGTAATGTCTATGCCTTTTGATAGCAGTGCATCTTACTGAGTCCAATTTCTTGGCCTTCTTGGACTTGAGTCCCAGTACGGAGTAGTGGATCACTTGGATTTTTCCTTCTTTCTCCTTCCCCACTAGACTCTGTGGGCTAGACTGAGATAGGAGTGGAGCTAACAGTCCACACTTCAGCTTCCCTTAGGGGCCATGCAAGAGTTGGTTAACTCCATCATTTCCATACTTTGCCATAACAGGGATACAAAACATAAAATGACATAACATAAATGAACAAAACAATTTGCAAATACATGGGGTACTGTGTATGCAGACTGCAGATCAAAAGATAACTATACCCAAGTATATATTTAATCAATTTCTTCATTCGTTGTTACTTAGACATACTACATTTTAATGCCAGTCTCCATTTTATAGAAAAGACTAATGCCATATTTACATGTGACCAGCCAGATAGTTTTTGTTTTTTTTGTTTTTAGAAAAGAAGCAGAATGTATTAAGAAAAAAAATATGTATTCCTCACCTAAGCATACCACCATGTATGATAGGTGGCCATTAAATATAACCATACCTTTCTTATGAAAATCTAGTTCACTGATGCTGAGAAATGATTCTTTTTATTTTTATGCAAATATGGTTTTTGGTGCACCATGGCTAGGGCTACTCTAGTGCATCTTACTTTCCGTGGGTCACTGCTACCGGCTGCAAAATCTCAGGGGCTGTCAATGAAACAAGAGTGGTAGGCTATGGGCAGAGTTACTAGTGAAGATTTGGATTTTCACAAGAAAGGTATGGTAATGTTTTGGGGGACCTAGTGGGTGAAGGACCCTGGGTGAAACAAAGTCTAGCTTTGACGACTCTACTCTTGCATCTGATTATACACTATGGTCTAGATTTACTAGTATCAATGTATCTAGATACTTTTGTATACTGCTCCAACATATGGTGCAATTTGGTCCAAATCTTCTGCACCTTACTTGACAAGGTGGTATGGATTGCCAGAAAATTGCACCAAAATTCTGGTGTAAAATTCTGCCTCAAACTAAGCCAATAGTTGGTTTAGAGTTAAACAAAAGTGATAATTCTGGTGCATGGCTGGACAGCCTGATTGTTTATGCCATTATTGGATTAGTAAATCTGAGTCTATTTTCCAATGTGTAAACTACTATCACAGTAATGTTTTCACATTTTCACTGCTCTATAATCATAGGTTGCCTACAATAAGAAAAAAAAAAAAGTGTCCTCAATTGTCTTGTTTTACTTATTAGAAACCCACAGTCTGAAAGAGAGTGAATGTGATTTTCTTATTAGAATCATTGATTTTTCCTAAAAGGATTCATAAACTCTGGTTTGTAGAAGCAAGTTAATCGTTGCTTGTTGTTTGGCTGCAGAGATAAGATCTTTAAAGAACAGAGAATGTCTGTAAATCACATATATTATGTAGATTGAACTCCCAGCAAAGATAGACATAATACAAAGTCGCTCGGGCGGGGTCCTATCTCTAAGGGTATGCCCACACAGTCAGGGTTCCTGATGCAGTTTTGGGAGCCAAAACCAGGAGTGAATTAATAAAAGAGAAGTCGTATCTGTCCTTTATACTTTCTCTGTGATTTTGGTGAAATAGGACCCCGCCCGGGTGACTTTTCTATTATGTCTATCTTTGCCATAACAGAGCTGTCTAGATGTCTGCCTCTGTCAATACATGTCTGCTCTGCTTGATCTTAATCACTTAGTCGACTGACATTGAAATAGTTTGACATATCTTTGGCTGAATTAGCTGAGAGAGATATCAATCATTCATTCCTGTCTGGGTATTGCCAGAAGTCATATGGATTCCTATCCAACGTCATATAGTCAATTATAATTGCATTCTTAATTGCAGTAGTTTATGAATTATTTATCTCCACTGGTAATTACACACATCTAGTGTAGCATGACATTCTTTTAAACAGTAACCTTTTATACAACTTCATTTAAAAATACTCTAAATGAAAGTATTTTTTTAATATCAATTTTACTGTTTTACTGCAAAACTAGGCACCCAAAGTTAAGGATGTCTATAGCGCTTTGGAATCCATAGATCAGTAGACCACTGACATGTATACGGCGTACAGATCCCACAACCCTGCAGGAATAGGGGTCACAAAAAGCTTAGCACTGACAGGTTCACACATTGCTGCTCCTGACTACCTCCTGTAAAAAAACTCTTAATATTGATATTAATACTTTTTCCTAACTCTCTAGTGCCCAATAAATAAGGCAGTGCTGGAAAATAATGGTGGCCACACAAAATATTGACAAATTGGGCATAATTTGGCCATTTTTACTTAAGGGTGTACTCACTTTTGTTGCCAGTGGTTCGGACATTAATGGCTATATGTTGAGTTATTTTGAGGACACACCAAATTTACACTGTTATACAAGCTTTACACTGACTACTTTACATTGTATCAAAGTGTCAGATCTTCAGTGTTGTCCCATGAAAATATAGAATAAAATATTTACAAAAATGTGAGGGGTGTACTCATTTTTGTGAGATACTGTAAGTCTTGACAATTAGCTGTTATGAATGGTGGATCCTGTCTTATTTGTCACTCTATTCCTGCCTCTATATAGATAAGCAGGTAACCGCAGGAAAGTGCCACCTATTAATCTTAGTGGTCAGTGCGAAAACTGTAGGATTTGATATTTTTTGTCTAAATATAGTTATTCCCATAATAAATAAAAAATAACATCACCAAAAATTCTTAAAAAATATGATTTAGACAATAGTCATTTTCTGATTTAACATTTTCTTCAATGGCAGTTAAAAATGGTCCCATTAATTTCAATAGGGTCCATCTGGCTGTGAAAACGGACAAAAATAGGTCATGTTCTATTTTTTGACAGCCGCTATTTACTGGCTGTTAAAAAAAACGCCTATGTGAGTTGCCCCATAGAGTGCAGTGGTTCTAAAAATGACCGTTTGACGTCCGGAATAAAAAAATGAAATGTAGCCTTATGCTGTATTTCAAATGGAAAGTGTCTACGTTGCCCACTGCTAAGGAGTATAGAAAGTGACTTAGCTTTCATTATGCTGATTAGACAGAGCACACTGACGGTGATTGTCCATTACATGATAAAAAGGTTGTTTCAGTGGCTTGGAACTCCTGTAGGGCACTTGTTTTCTAAGATTCCAGTCAAGGACAAATGTCAAAGTATTGTGCTTTCCTTTAAGGGGCATCAAGAGCAATCACTGTTTACCAAAAAGAAGAAAAGAGCAGCAACAACCCAACCTTTTAAGTATAGTCACAGTAAATGGTTTTCCATGAATAGCTCTCCAAACCTAAGAGTGGCTTTTACAGTAAGCTTTATGCTGAATGAAGTGAGAATAATTGTCTTCATACTACAGTTTTATTATTTTGTAAGTCCTAAAATTTTATATTCAGTCTGTTAAGAAATAGTTCAAGATAAGAAGGTTTTAAGGCATACTGTCTCTAATTTCTTTCTGCTTGTATAGCACCAACATATTCTGGCTCCTCTCTCACACATTGTTAACACGTGCTGTTCAACAACTAATTTCCCTGTTTCAGAGTACCTGATAGAAGCACGCAGAGAAAGCATACAGTAAAAACTCTACATAGATGTTGTTATTGATAGGGTTTAAACCCTGGACCCCACTGGGTAACCCCTGAGCCATAACGCTGTCCCCATCTAATACCATCGGTCACATCAGGGACCCTGTGGAAGTAGAAGTCACAACCAGGCCATAGTGTCTAAGGGAGCAAAAAGGCCTCTATATCTCTTAGGAAGATACCAGGAACATCAATGGTACATGGTAGATATTGGGCCCTGCTGCCATGCACCATTGCTAATAACATTAGTACCTTACTAATTTTTTATATTATTATAATTATCACCATTATTAGTAATTTTATGCTTTTTATTATAGTACATTTACATATTTGTAGTTGTCACATGAAAATATTTTCAGAGACACTGGCCCCAACCACTTTAAAGCTTACTGTGCTTCACTCCTTCACACAAACACTTGTACAACAGGATTAATTTCCACACAAAGAAAATACAAGGAAAGTAATTCATCTTACACAGGTAAAAAGAAAGAAACAAGAATTTCAATAAGAAAGATACATTACTAAAATGATTTCTTTTATATTCTGCTTTACCTTTGTCCACTCTCTCGTGAAGTTGCCCAGGAATGTAATTAACAGCAGAGAAAATCTTTTGAAAAATTATTACTTTCTCCACATCATTCCAGTGTTAAATGTAAGACCAGATTTATATGGCAGATGTGTCACCAGTGGGACCTCACAATTATTTAAAAGAAATCAATGAACAGTCCCTCTTATTTTACACATGTAGTTGAGTCATGTTCTAAAAACTAGCTACTTTACATGATTAAAGCCATGGAGTTAATATAGGGAGGACACCCTGGACATGTGCCAAAGAGCATCCACCACAAAAGACAGTCTAGTCTTGTTATCAATGGGTGCATATTGAGGCTCGTGAGCTGTGGTGCCGCCACATTGGGTCCTGATGCTGTCCAACATAATGTGTGGTGGTGTACTTCTTTCATCCGTTAAAGTGGTGTATTCACCAAAAAGTACTTGATAGATAACCTACCTAACTAAATGGTATTAATTTGTTTCAGAATTACTTTTAATTAATACATTTTAGTGTTTATGGGTGTCCCATGGGTACCAGTGTTAGTGTTAACATAACAACATCAGTGACACTGCCTCATAAATATGCCGAGAAGTGGCACATTGTCTCAAAGTACAAATCCCATTGTCTTCAAACATCTTCCAGTCAGAGTGTCCCCACAAAAGCCAGCAACATTAGTGACTTCTTGAGTGCCAGTCTCAGGCAAATATAAGTGCCAGAAAACAGATCCCAGACCAAACTTATTACTAACCTTCTTAGTTCCAGGGTCTACTTTCACTCTGGGCACCACTGCTCACAGCGTTATAACAATGCAAATATTAGGACATTAGGTGACTTGGTCCTGACAGTGGATGGCATCCAGAACGAAATTCAGCAGTGGCGGGGAGTGAGGAGACTAAGAATTATTGCAAATGAACTATTGGATTAGTATTTTAGGTGACCGATTAAAGGGAGTTTCTGACCAGAAAATTGACTGTTAAATCAGGAACAATGTCTTGTAAGTCTAGATCGGCTAAATCTAGTGATGTCTTTCACTTTGCAATGTAACCTCTTTCTGGAGAAAAAGTAATTTTAATCCATATGCAAATAAGCAGTTAAGTGCACTTAGGATGGACTGAAGCTACCCTGTGCATCCATGCCACTCCTACTTCCTCTGTTAGCTCCTCACTAGCCTTCTTAATAGGGTCAAGTGAGATGACTATGCAGGAAAATGACCCTGTTAATTAAGAAGAGGGACAATGCGTTATTTAAATAGAGATCAGGAGATGATAGAGAGATTGTGGGACCCACAAATTATGCCATGCAGATCATTGGGAACAAATTTTCCTATAAAGGTTCTTTACTAGTGTTGAGCAAACCTTAACTGAAAAGTTCGGGTTTGTACTGGACTTTAGGGTTTTTTGTACCCAGACCCGAACCCAAACTTTTCCGGAAAAGTTTGGGCTCGAGTTTGGTGTTCGGCCGTTTAAAAAAGCTTGTTGAAAGGCTGCAGGGCAGCCAATCAACAAGCGTTTAATATGTGTGCCCTTAGAAGCCATTACAACCATGCCAACTAATAGCATGGCTGTGATTGGCCAGTGCAGCATGTGACCCAGCCTCTTTATAAGCTGGAATCACGTAGCGCCGCATGTCATGTCAGTTCTTACTAGTGTAGGGATAGGAAACTGCTGCTGTGAGGGAGATATTAGGAAAGAATTTGATATCAGAGCTTGGTGTTAAGTCTGCGATCTACAGGGATTTTTTTGGTGGGTGCAATGCAACATTTTTGTACTCTGCCCTGAGCCCAGTGACACAGAAAAATAAGTTTTAATCTGTCTGTTAGGTGGGCTCCGGCAGCCATTTTGTGCAAGTGCACCTTTGCATATGTGCCAGGGACAATAATTTAATCCTGTTGTTGTAATTCAGTGGGTGACATATACCGTATTTTTCGCCATATAAGACGCACTTTTTCCCCCCCAAAAGTGGGGGGAAAATGGCAGTGTGTCTTATATGGCGAATGCTACCATTTTCCTATAGTTAAAGCCGATACATCGCACAGCCTGCGATGTATCAGCATGGAAGGAGGAGGGGGCGGAGCCTGGCAACACATGGCGGGCGGCCCGCCGCTCACAGCGTGACTGCTTTCATAACATTTATAATCTTTAATCATGTCCCCTTATTCCCTATAAGCCCAGTACAGTAGCGCTCTGCTAACCTGCTATACCGATCCTCTAGCAGGCAGAGCGGTGCAGTGTAACGTCCTCACTGACGCCATCTGCCTGCTCCTTTCACTTTATGAATGAAGCAGGAGGAGCAGGCAGATGACGTCAGTGAGGACGTTACACAGCAGCCTGCCGCCGCACCGCTCTGCCTGCTAGAGGATCTGTATAGCAGGTTAGCAGAGCGCTACTGTACTGGGCTTATAGGGAATAAGTGGACATGATTAAAGATTATAAATGTTATGAAAGCAGTCACGCTGTGAGCGGCGTGCCGCCCGCCGCGTGTTGCCAGGCTCCGCCCCCTAAGCAGTCACTATGGGCCAGATGTTTTAGAAAAGGGGGCATCTTTGGATGACACTGTAATTGGGGTGATCTGTGGATGACACATATAGCATAAGATGCTATATATGTGTCATCCACAGATCCAATCAATTACAGTGTCATTCATAAATGCCCCCATCACAGTGCTATCCACAGATCCTCCCATCACAGTGCTATCCACAGATCTCCCCATAACAGTGCCATCCACAGATCCCCCCCATAATACTGTCATGCACAGACCACCATTACTTCAAAAGCACACCATTTGGTTAAAAATATTTTTTTTCTTATTTTTCTCCTCAAAAACCGTCTTATAGGCCGGTGCGTCTTATAGGGCGAAAAATACGGTACCCATTTTTTAAGTGCACCTGCACAGCATATGTGCTAGGGGAAGGGAAAATAGTATAGGTAATCCGTTTGTGAGTTCAGGGACCCAGGGGGAGACATATTTACATTTTGTCTGTAAAGTACCCCTGTGCTGCATATGTGACAGTGTAATCAATTCAGTAAATCCATCTGTTAGATTCCGGGGGGACAAATTAATTCTTTTTTGCTAAAAAGTACGTTTGCGGCCTGTGCTGCATTTGTGATAGTGAAAGAAAATAATTAAATCCATCTGTAACATTGTGGTTAAAAAAAAAACACTTTTTTTTTTACTAGAAAGTACCTTTGCGGCCTGCACTGCATTTCTGATAGTAAAATATAATCAGTAAATACAACTGGGACATTGTCGGTGAAAAAAAAAATCACTTTTTTTGCCATAAAGTACCTTTGTGGCCTGCACTGCATTTCTGATAGTAACATATAATCAGCAAATACAACTGGGACATTGTGGGTGAAAAAAAAAGATAATTTTTTTTTGCCAGAAAGTCCCTTTGCGGCCTGTGCTGCATTTGTGATCCACATTGTGGATGAAAAAAAAACAACACTTTTTTTTCCATAAAGTACCTTTGCAGCCTGCACTGCATTTCTTATAGTGAAATATAATCAGTAAATACGACTGTGACCTTGTGGGTGGAAAATCATCTTTTTTTTAGCTACAAAGTTCCTTTGCGGCCTGCACTGCATTTCTGATGGTGAAAGAAAATCAGTAAATACAACTGTAACATTGCGGGTGAAAAAATAATCTTTTTTTGTTTTTACCAAAAAGTACCTTTGCGGCCTTTGCTGCATTTCTGATAGTAAAATATAATCAGTAAATACAACTGTGACATTGTGGGTGAAAAAAATCACCATTTTTTGCTAGAAAGTACCTTTGTGGCCTGTGCTGCATTTGTGATAGTGAAATATAATCATTAAATCTATCTGTGACATTGTTGGTGAAAAATGCACCTTTTTTTTGCCATAAAGCACCTTTGCGGCCTGCACTGCATTTCTGAAATCTTAGATTGTGGGTGGACATTTCCACGGTTACCAGGCCAGTCATTCACAAGTGGCTTGGAGGGTGTGTTCCTGCTGCACTGCACACCTGACACAGAAATATATTCAGTAAATTCGGCGTTTAGATTGCTGGGTGATCTGTTCCCATTTTTTCTTTCAAACTACCCCTGTACTGCATACCTGACAGGGAAATATATTCTGTAAATTCAGCGGCGTTTAGATTGTTGGGTGATCTAAACCCCTTTTTTTCTTTCAAAGTACCCCTGCACTGCATACCTGACAGTGAAAAATATTCTGTAAATTCGGCGGCGTTTAGATTGTTGGGTGATCTATACCCCTTTTTCTTTCAAACTACCCCTGCACTGCATACCTGACTGAGAAATACATTTTGTAAATCCATCTGTTAGTTTGGTGGGTGGTGGGTGACGTTCTCCGCAAAGAATGAGGAGAGCGTCAAATAAGGTACGTGGCCCTGGTGGTGGTGTTGCTGGTGCTAGTGGAGCTACTGTTTCAGGGAGAGGACCTGGTCAATCTGTGCCAGCTAAATGCACAAATGAAACACCTTCCTCAGGTGTGCGTAGGTGACAGAATGTTCAGTGTTATTTTGTAGGCCCGAATGCCGCTCTACGAATGGTGAGTCCAGAACACGTACAGGCGATAGTAGATTGTGTGGCTGACAGTGCCTCCAGTTCCTTCACATTGTCTCCCACACGGTCCCCTGCTGAAAGCTCAGAGTTGGCACCTGCAGCCCATGGGCATCTGTGGGTGGAAGATAAGCCCCAAGTCATGCAGCAGTCTCTTATGCTTTTTGATTACTCTGCTGGCAGGGTTTCCATGGGTCATCCACATAGCCTTGCCCCAAAAGTGGAAGACATTGAATGCACCAATGCCCAACCGCTTATGTTTCAAGATGTGGACATGGGAGGACCACTGCAGCATGTCTCTGATGATGACGAAACACAGGTGCCAACTGCTGCGGATTTCTGCAGTGTGCAGACTGACAAAGAAGGGCAGGGGTGAAGAGTGGGTGGAAGATGATGTGGAGGATGATGAGGTCCTAGACCCCACATGGAATCAAGGTCATGCGAGTGACGTGTGCAGTTCGGAGTAAGAGGTGGTGTTCGCACAGAGCCACCAGCACAGCAAAAGAGGGAGCAGGGTGCAAAAGCAGAGCGGCCGTCCCCTAGACAGTACGCCTACTACTGCCCACCGCACCCAGGGACGGAACACACCAAAGCCAGCTCCAAGGAGTTCCCTGGCGTGGCAGTTCTTCAGACAATGTGCTGACGACAAGACACGAGTGGTTTGCACGCTGTGTGATCAGAGCCTAAAGCTCTCTAAACCTGAGCACAACCTGCATGACCAGGCATCTAAATGCAAAGCACGAGCTGCAGTGGAGTAAACACCTCAAACACCAAGAAAGGTATCAGGCTCCTCCTGCTCCCTCTTCTGCTGCAGTCTCGGCCTCTTCCGCCACCTCTGAAGTGACAGTGGCACCTGGCAACCCGCAAACAGATGAAGTGGCAGCAACGCCACCACCTCGGTCACCAAGCATCTCCACAATGTTCCATGGCAGCATTCAGCTGTCCATCTCCCAAACACTGGAGAGAAAGAGGAAGTACAGCCAGAAAATTCCTGGCCTTTGAAATGCTGTCATTCCGTCTGGTGGGGACGGACACTTTTAAAAACCTTATGGTGGTGTCTGTCCCGCAGTATGTGGTTCCCAGCCGCCACTACTTTTTCCGACGAGCCATCCCTTCCCTGCACAACCAAGTGGCGGACAAAATCAGGTATGCACTGCGCAACGCCATCTGTGGCAAGGTCCACATAACTACCGATACGTGGACCAGTAAGCAGGGGAAGGAATGTTATATCTCCCTAACAGCACACTGGGTAAATGCAGTGGGGGCTGGGCTTAAGGCGAATAGCAGTTTGACGCATATCCTTCCACCACCGAGGATTGCAGGGCATTTCTCTTTGCCTCCTGTTACCGCCTCCTCCTACTCCGCTTCCTCCTCTACCACCTCCTCATCCGCCCAGCATAACACCTTTACCACCAACTTTAGCACAGCCAGGGGGAAACAACAGTAGGCTGTTTTGAAACTCATCTGTTTGGGGGAAGAACCCCACACAGCATCCGTTTTATCCTCCACAGAGGACTTTTTTTCATTCTAATAAGTCCACTGTGGAGGCAAAAACAGATGCAAAAGGAGCATAACGGATGCTCACAATAGAGGATCATTTTCTTGCTTTCTGTTTATCTGATAGATCAAAATGACTGAGATAAAGTGGCCTAAATGGGAGGAACTGCTCTAAACCCCAAACACTGTAGCGTGTTTCTAATCGGGGGAGCAGTTCCTCCGTATGTTGTCCGCTGCTAACGGCAATCCCCAGCAAAAATGCATACAATGGAGGATATCGGCGTGGACCATATGCACCACAAAAGCATTCTACACAAGATGGAATAATATGTGGATGGAAATATAAAAATACATAAATCACTGAAAAAGGTGCACCACAATGATAAGCAACTAACAATGTTGGCTAATCCCTCAAGCTGATGTTAAAAGCTGAGACTTTCGCCAACAGTCAGGAACATAATGTGGGGAGTCGCTCTGGTAGATAGCAGTGCGGGTGCACTATAGAGGCAAAACAGGGAGTCCAGATAGTGCAATAAACAGTGTTTTATTCACACTTGCACAAAATAAAACAGTCTCTTGGTGTTAATTCACACACATAAGAAATCAAGCGGAAAAACAAGACAGTCCAAAACAGGCTCCAGTCACCTGGGAGGTTTTTAGATGCAGGTTCACACCTGGCTGTCAGTCCAGCCGCAAGACAAGCGACGTCAGGCTTCCAGGCCGTCTGCACTCCTCCTTGCTGGGCTCTTCTTACTTCCTGCCCAGAGAACTTCCAAACTGAAATGAGTCCCCAGCCTAACAGCAGCTCCAGGATAATCACCACACACACACCCAGCTGCTGGCTGTGTTATAAAGGCCCGGGAAAACCCGGCCTGGACCGTGGGGAGTAGGCACCCACCCAACTCTTTGCCTACTCCCAGTAAGAGCCGGCCCGGATTGGCTTTGCAGCCAAACTAAATAGCAATGTGTCAAAACAGCACTAGCTGCTGCTGACACGCAAGAAAACCCAGCTCTTACCTCACCGAGGCCAGGAACCTCGGTGACACGTACCTGCCATCGACCACGGTACCTCGCACCTTACCACATACCCCCCCCCTTTGTTCAACCCTGAGGGGGTGAACACAAGTGAGGCAGTGGACGCGGGACAGGGCATCTGCATTACCCTGCAAGCGGCCTGCCCTGTGTTCTACCGAAAACTTGAAATTCTGCAGAGAAAAGAACCACCTGGTGACCCGAGCATTCCTGTCTTTCGCCTGGCACATCCACTTTAGAGGGGAATGGTCGGTCACCAGACGGAACTTTCTCCCTAGCAGGTAATAGCGGAGAGACTCTAGTGCCCACTTGATGGCCAGGCACTCTCTCTCCACTATACTGTACCTGGTCTCGGCTGGGGTGAGTTTGCGACTCAGGAAAACCACGGGATGCTCCTCCCCATTGATTTCCTGAGAGAGTACAGCCCCAAGGCCCACTTCAGAGGCATCGTTCTGTACCACAAATTCTCTCTTGAAGTCGGGCGTCACCAAAACCGGGGACCCACACAGGGCCGACTTCAGAGCAGAGAAAGCCTCCTCCGCCTTCTCACTCCAGCTAACCTTCCCAGACCTTCGCCCCTTCAACAGGTCTGTCAACGGCGCTGCTATTGTGGAAAAGTGGGGCACAAACCGCATGTAGTACCCTACAATTCCCAGGAAGGACTTTACCTGCCTGGCAGTGACCGGTCGGGGCCAGTTACGTATGGCTTCTACTTTAGTTACCTGAGGTTTGATGACTCCGCGCCCAATAACATATCCCAGATATTTGGTCTCTTCCAACCTAATCGCACACTTCTTTGGATTGGCGGTTAGACCAGCTTTCCTCAGGGCATCTACTACCGCCTGCACTTTGGGCAAATGGCTTTCCCAGTCGGTGCTGTGGATGATTACATCATCTAAGTAGGCCGAGGCGTACCGACGATGAGGTCGCAGCACAATATCCATTAACCTTTGGAAGGTGGCGGGGGCGCCATGCAGATCAAAGGGTAACACCTTGTAATGATACAGGCCCTGCGGAGTAACAAAAGCGTTTTTTTCCTTGGCCGCCTCCGTTAAGGGTACTTGCCAGTATTCTTTAGTGAGGTCTAGCACAGAAAAATAACGGGCTTGCCCTAAATTCTCAACAAGCTCGTCTACCCGGGGCATGGGATACGCATCGAACTTGGACACTTCATTTAATTTGCGAAAATCGTTGCAGAACCGCAACGTCCCATCCGGCTTGGGTATTAGAACTATGGGACTGGCCCACTCACTTTTCGATTCCTCAATGACATCAAGCTTCAACATTAATTGCACTTCCTCCGCGATGGCCCGTCGCCGAGCCTCGGGTACCCGGTATGGTTTTAACCGGATTTTGGCCTGAGGCTCAGTGACGATGTCATGTTGGATGAGAGACGTGCGGCCAGGGAGGTCCGAGAACACATCCGTGTTCCGACTGATGAACTCCCTGACTTCCTGAACTTGTTTGGAAGACAGGCTGTCTGCAATTTTTACCGTGGCTACCGCTTCGCAGGCCTCGAGCTGTGGGGCTGGACCCTTGTCACCTAGAAGCCCTGGCTGGGGTCTGTTGTCGTCGGCCGTGTCCCTGTCTTTCCACGGCTTCAGTAAATTCACGTGGTACACCTGCTCCGGCTTGCGCCGCCCTGGCTGGTGTACTTTGTAATTTACTTCCCCTACCTTCTCGATAACCTCATAGGGGCCCTACCACCTGGCTAGGAACTTGCTGTCAAGGGTGGGCACCAGAACCAAAACCCGATCTCCCGGGTTGAAGTTCCGTACCCGAGCCTGACGATTATACACCCTACTCTGGGCTTGTTGCGCTACCTCCATATGCTCCCGGACCAGCGGCAACACCCTTTCCATCCGGTCCTGCATCTGGGTGACATACTCAATGACACTTTTGTGGGGGACAGGCTGTTGTTCCCACGCTTCCTTGGCGATATCCAACAGGCCCCGAGGGTGTCTGCCATAAAGCAGTTCGAAGGGCGAGAACCCAGTAGAGGCCTGGGGCACCTCTCGCACGGCGAACATGAGATAGGGCAGAAGCAGGTCCCAGTCCTTCCCATCTCTGGACACCACCCTTTTTAACATATTTTTTAGAGTTTGGTTAAACCTTTCGACAAGACCGTCTGTTTGCGGATGGTAAACGGACGTCCGTAACTGCTTTATACGCAACAACTTACACAGTTCCCTGATAACTTTGGACATAAAAGGGGTCCCTTGGTCGGTCAGAATCTCTTTTGGCAGGCCCACACGGGAAAACATTTCCATTAACTCTTTTGCAATGAGCTTAGCCGAGGTATGTCGCAGAGGCACCGCCTCTGGATACCGAGTAGCATAGTCCAGAATCACCAGGATATATTGGTGACCCCTAGCAGACTTCGGTACGGGTCCGACCAGATCCATGGCAATACGCTCGAATGGGACCTCAATTATTGTAATGCGGCTGGGGGCTATTTACCTGACAGGTCGGACAGGACTTACAGAACTCCTCTACTTCCTTAAACAAACCGGACCAGTAAAATCGCTGTAGTACGCGGTCCTGCGTTTTCTGCCACCCCATGTGTCCCCCAAGAACATGCTGGTGGGCAAGCTCCATAACAAGCTTGCGATATGCGGTGGGCACCACCAACTGTTCAATGGGCTCACCTCGGATTTGGTTCACCTGATACAACATATCCTGAAGAACAATAAATCGTGGGAACATTAATTCAGCCCCAGGTTTCTGGGGTTTACCGTCAATCATTACAACACTTTCCCAGGCCCTGGTTAGGGTTTGGTCCCGGTGTTGTGCGGTCCCAAAATTTTCCCCGGAGACATTGAGGTCTGCCAACTCAGGTCCCGGTGGCAAGTCCTCCGTGTCTCCCACCATTACACTCAGTGGGGTTGTCTCCCCCTCTACCGCTGGAGCAGTGGTCACCCCTACCGCTGGCCCTTCAGATTCGGGTGCCCAGGGTTCGGGCCTTCCAGTGGTATCAGGCCACTCTACTAGGGTTACCCCTGTCTCGGGTCCGTCAGATACCTTTATTGCCGGCCACAGCGCCATCGACCACGGTACCTCGCACCTTACCACAATATCTAAACTCTTTTGCACCACCATCAAGGTGTCTCAGTGTGGCAATGGGTCCTCCCATTTAGGCCACTTTATTTCAGTAATTTTTTTCTATATATGTATTGAATGTGCCATTGCGTTTTGCTGGTAACATTATGTTGCACCTGGTAGCCTGTGTCACATGGTCTGTTATAGGTGGGGCTTGCAGCCTTATTCTACCTCACATTGCATTAGTGATCCTACTATGGAGGTATGTGGGAGCCTGGCTATGAGTTGGATCTGAGCACCTATCAGACCTTGTTCACACACCATAGGTAGTCTAGTGGTAGGACCCATTTCCACACTGAGAAACCTTGACAGTAGTGCAAAAGGGCTCTGATATGTTCCTGACTGGAATATGTTGGCGAAAGTCTCAGCTTTTAACATCAGCTTGAAGGATTAGCCAGTATTGTTAGTTGCTTATCATTGTGGTGCACCTTTTTCAGTGATTTACATCTGATGGATCAGCAGAATGGAAAACAAAATGGTTATGTGTATCTACCCTTACTTGAATTAAAGGTGTTTTCTGAGAGAAGCCAGAGAACACCTGTATGGCTTAATAATACCTATCAGCAGTAGACTTATCAGCATATTTGTTAAAGTGGTTCTCGAGGTATGATTTAAAATGGTCACCAGCAACCTGTCCGAGAATATGAGCAGAACTGGTTTCCACCACTTGCAGAGCTGCTTGAGGGATGCACTGCACTCTGGCACTTGCATATACTACATATTGGTGAGTTTTCCTGTCAGGCTGCTCAGCCATGATGGCATATTACCATCTATTATAGAGCAGTGTAGTGAGGCTCCGTCCCCTCACCTTCCTAGGCAGCCCTGTAGGTGGTAGGAACCAGTCTTGTTCTGCAGTTTAATGATATTTAGAAAAAGAACAATACGTTTTGTGAAAGCTGTAGTTTTCCAGGCAACAATTTAGACTAAGTTTGAGGTAAATTATACAGAAGTAGAAATGGTGCCTTGATACTGTGCACCATCCACAGTAATTTATGCCTATGGAAAAGATTGAAACAATAGATTGCTGACATTTTTCACGTCTGAAAATAAACGGCCACTGCCTGTAGAATTTACCGAGAAGAGATAAGTTCATTCATTGTGCAGCTTGAGAGCATGGCATGGTAGTCCTGCCGAAGCATTGTGCTCTCCATTGTGTAGTTATCACAGAACACGACATTTTTATGTGATTGATTGAAGTGGGGATTGAAAAGCATGATTGATTGGCAAGAGGGATATTGAATTTTTCAATGAGCCTGTCACATCCAACAAGTCCACGGGTTTTTATGTGCTGTTCAAAGGGCTCAGGATATACATGTTTCTTTGCTTCCAAGAAGTGCACCACCAAATGTGCTTGTCTCGCTTTGAACATATGTGACATAGCTTTACCCAAATGTGTAATTTATAGGGAAAGCAGCTCACATACGGGAATTGTGGTAATGTGTATTAATTGTGGAAGTTTTCTAGTAAGACTCTTTCTTCCTGTGATGAATGAAGGTACACCATTCCAACGCAGACAGAGCTTTACATTTCCATTGAATTATTTGTTAAAACATCATTATAGCTGCTTTACCATTATACTGAATTGTTTTGTCTTGTTACTTGCAGCCTATTAAAAGCCTGTCTGAAAGCATGACAATAAAATATTCCTATTAATGTCATTACTGCTGCTTACTTTTTTCATTCCCATTTTCTTTTGTTTAACCTACTGTGACTGTTGTTTGCATATCATGAATATTCCTGTCATCACCAGACAAGAGACCTGTGGTCTCTGAGACCTAATTGTCACTAAATGAGCTATAATATGCAAGATAACATCTTACATTTGACAATTTCAGTAGTGGGCCACTTTTCACCTTAAATCCCAGGCCGATTTTAGCAAATCTGACATGTGTCACTTTATGTGGTAATAACTATGGAACGCTTTTACTTATCCAAGCCATTCTGAGAAAGTTTTCTCGTGACAAATTGTACTTAATGACTGTGGTAAATTTGAATCGATATATTCCACCTTTATTTATAAATAATCCAAAATTTACCAAAAATTTGGAAAAATTCACAGTTTTCTTAATTTGAATTTGTCAACTTTTAAGGTCTCATGCACACGAATGTTGTTTGTTTCCGCATCCGTTCCGTTTTTTTTCACGGATAGGATTTTTCCCCATTCATTTCAATGAGTCCGTCAAAAAATGCGGATGGTCAACCGTTTTTGTTCCGCATCCGTGGTCCGTGTTTACATTCCGTCAAAAAAATAGAGCATGTCCTATTTTTTTCACGTTTGCAGACAAGGATAGGCATTATTACAATGGATCTGCCATAAAAACGGATCCGCCCAAAAAAAGGTCCGTCATCCATTTTTTTCTGGAACGGAACGGATGTGGAAACAAACAACGGTCGTGTGCATGAGGCCTAAGACAGATAGTAATACCTCATAAAATGGTTATCAGTCAACATTTCTGATATGTCTGCTTTATGTTGGCATAATTTTGTAAATGTCATTTAATTTTTTAGGACATTAGAAGTCTTAGAAATTTATAAACTATTTTTCAAATTTTCAACAAAATTTCCAAAAACGTTTTTTTTAAGCACCAATTCAGTTATAAAGTGATTTTGAGGGGCTTACATAATGGAAACCACCCATAAATGACCCCATTTTAGAAACTATGCCCCTCAAATTATTCAAAACTCATGTTACAGGTAAGGGAAAATGGAGGTGAAATTTCCAAATTTCACTTTTTTGGTAGATTTTTTATGTAATACATTTTTTTTCTTTCAACACAGCAAGGGTTAACAGCGAAATAAACCTCAATATATATTACTCTGGTTCTGCAGTTTACAGAAATACCCCATTTGTGGCGGTAAACTGCTCTATGAACACGTGGCAGGGGTCAGAAGGAAAGGAGCACCATATAAATTTTGGAGGCAGATTTCGCTAGAATGGTTTTTAGGCAACATTTTATATTTGAAGAGACCCTGACGTACCCCTACAGTGCAAACCCTCAAAAAGTGACCTCATTTTGGAAACTGCACCCCTTAAAGAATATATTAATTGGGGTACTGAGCACTTTGACCCCCTAAGCGTTTTACCGAATTTGGAAACACTTGGCTGTAAAAATGAAAAGTTTAATTTCTTCCAATAAAATGTTGCTTTAGCCCGCAATTTTTCATTTTCACAAGGGGTAACAGGAGAAATAACACCTCATAATTTGTTACCCATTTTCTCCTGAATACGGCAACACCCCCTATGTGGTGGTAAACTGCTGTGGGGCACATGGCAGGACTCAGAACGGAAGGAGCGCCATATGGCTTTTGCAGCGCAGATGTTGATGGATTGGTTATTGGTGCCATTTTTTTAAAGTGATTGTCTCATTTTCTCCGGGATCAGGTGATGGTTTGATTGGTACCATTTTGGGGTACATAAGACTCTTTGATCGCTTGGTATTGAACTTTTTGTGAGGCAAGGTAAAAAAAATGTCTGTTTTGGCATAGTTTTTTTTTACATAGTTTTACACCATTCACCTGAGGGTGCATAAAATGTGATATTTTTATAGAGCAGGTTGTTACGGATGCAGCAATATCTAATATGTCTATCATTTTTGAACAGAATAAAATCTTATTTTTGCGTTGCCATTTTCTGAGAGCCCTATTTTTAATTTTTTAGGCAATTGTCTTAGGTAGGGGCTCATTTTTTGCGGAATGAGATGACTGTAAAGTTTGATAACGGATTGGAAAGGGCTCACCCAGATTTTCCTCAGGAGTGGGTGCTCCCGCTGTGACAGACTCACCTAAGTCTGATTATGGTATATTATATAATCTGGATTTGGTACAGCGGGGCACTCCAACACATGGACTCAATTGGATCCTATTGGTCTCGTTTTATTGGTTCATGAAAAACACATGCATTAAAAAATTCTTATATAGTACGTAAAATTCTAATCATATAGTTGACATGATTCATGCGTGCACAAAGTCAAAAATATTATTATACACTATAAACCAATATACAACATAAAATACAAATAAAAATAAAAAATGGTATAAAATATAAAATATAAGAACGTGGCAACAGGTTGGTATGCCTGGTAGCTCTATTGGATATCAGAGTTGAGATAGTATTGACTGATTATAGGTTATATCCAATATAACTAGCTAGCAACCCCTTCACCTGTATATCCGCAATTGCCAGAATAGGGTGTCCCTAATGCTGTCCGATAATCTTCCTATAAAGTTTTTGCAGTCCACATCCCTTTAAGTCCAAAGATTTTGTTTATATGGATCTTATTTTTCACCGACAGATTGTTATTGTCGTAACGAAGATAGCGTACAGCATTGGTTCTGCTGTGTAGGTAGTAAGTTGTTTTTATATTTAGCTTAGTTGGTATGTTCAGATAGTATTCGCCATATAATTTTAGCTGTTGGTAGTCTAATTAATATGTATTCCACCTTTAATAACTATCTTGTGTCGTCTGTACTCACGGTTCGTTGTCATAAGCCGAACGCGATCAAGGCAGGTTGCTGTACCGCTGGTTTCGCGGCGTCCCGCGTGTTACAGCGTAGCTCTCCTCCTTCTTTTACGAGTCCTCCTAGCGCCGGCGTCTCACGTGTGATGACGTGATTTTTTTTTGACTATTCCGGTCTGTATGCTGTAGTTGGACTAGGTATTAGGTTCCGTTTGTAATTTACCCGTGGTACATATATCGGTGGATTCCTTTCTTTACTTTTACTTGTTTCTTTTTTCTTCTTTGTCTCTCTTTCAATTTGCTCCGGAGCTGATTAGTATGGTATCAGATAGGGGACCATTCATACCAGACGCGTTTCAAAGTACCATTTTGGGGTACATAAGACTTTTTGATCACTTGGTATTACACTGTTTGTGAGGCAAGGTGACCAGAAAATGGCTTTTTTGACACTGTTTTTACTTTTATTTTTTCACAGCGTTCACCTGACGGGATGGGTCATGTGATATTTTTATAGAGCCAGTCGATATGGAGATACAAACCGGATTCCAAAAAAGTTGGGACACTAAACAAATTGTGAATAAAAACTGAATGCAATGATGTGGAGATGGCAAATGTCAATATTTTATTTGTAATAGAACGTAGATGACAGATCAAACGTTTAATCTGAGTAAATGTATCATTTTAAAAGAAAAATATGTTGATTCAAAATTTCACGGTGTCAACAAATCCCAAAAAAGTTGGGACAAGTAGCAATAAGAGGCTGGAAAAAGTAAATTTGAGCTGGAAGACCAATTAACACTAATTAGGTCAATTGGCAACATGATTGGGTATAAAAAGAGCTTCTCAGAGTGGCAGTGTCTCTCAGAAGCCAAGATGGGTAGAGGATCACCAATTCCCACAATGTTGCGCAGAAAGATAGTGGAACAATATCAGAAAGGTGTTACCCAGCGAAAAATTGCAAAGACTTTGCATCTATCATCATCAACTGTGCATAACATCATCCGAAGAATCAGAGAATCTGGAACAATCTCTGTGCGTAAGGGTCAAGGCCGTAAAACCATACTGGATGCCCGTGATCTCCGGGCCCTTAAACGACACTGCACCACAAACAGGAATGCTACTGTAAAGGAAATCACGGAATGGGCTCAGGAATACTTCCAGAAACCATTGTCAGTGAACACAATCCACCGTGCCATCCGCTGTTGCCAGCTGAAACTCTACAGTGCAAAGAAGAAGCCATTTCTAAGCAAGATCCACAAGCCCTGGCGTTTTCACTGGGCCAGGGATCATTTAAAATGGAGTGTGGCAAAATGGAAGACTGTTCTGTGGTCAGACGAGTCACGATTCGAAGTTCTTTTGGAAATCTGGGTCGCCATGTCATTCGGACCAAAGAGGACAAGGACAACCCAAGTTGTTATCAACGCTCAGTTCAGAAGCCTGCATCTCTGATGGTATGGGGTTGCATGAGTGCGTGTGGCATGGGCAGCTTGCATGTCTGGAAAGGCACCATCAATGCAGAAAAATATATTCAGGTTCTAGAACAACATATGCTCCCATCCAGACGTCATCTCTTTCAGGAAAGACCCTGCATTTTTCAACAAGATAATGCCAGACCACATTCTGCATCAATCACAACATCATGGCTGCGTAGGAGAAGGATCCGGGTACTAAAATGGCCAGTCTGCAGTCCAGATCTTTCACCTATAGAGAACATTTGGCGCATCATAAAGAGGAAGGTGCAACAAAGAAGGCCCAAGACGATTGAACAGTTAGAGGCCTGTATTAGACAAGAATGGGAGAGCATTCCTATTTCTAAACCTGAGAAACTGGTCTCCTCGGTCCCCAGACGTCTGTTGAGTGTTGTAAGAAGAAGGGGAGATGCCACACAGTGGTGAAAATGGCCTTGTCCCAACTTTTTGGGGATTTGTTGACACCATGAAATTCTGAATCAACAGATTTTTCCCTTAAAATGGTACATTTTCTCAGTTTAAACTTTTGTTCCGTGATTTATGTTCTATTCTGAATAAAATATTTGAAGTTGGCACCTCCACATCATTGCATTAAGTTTTTATTCACGATTTGTATAGTGTCCCAACTTTTTTGGAATCCGGTTTGTACCTAATATATTAACTTTTCTTTTTTTCCCTATTTTTTACAATTTTTCTTTTACTTTATTTTGGGAAAAGGACTTGAAACTTAAATTTTTTTCTAAAACTTAATTTTTTTTACTTCTTTTTTCACTTCACTTTTTTTCCACTCTGGGACTTCAACTTTTGGGCATCTAAACCCCTTTGCAATGCAATACAATATTTCTGTATTGTAGTGCATTGGCTGTAAGTGTGTTACTCACTGTAATACACATACAGCTTCCTGCCTGTGAGATTCAGGGGATTGGATCTCACAGGCTCTCACGAAGGCATCGGGCTGCCATCGGGTCCCTGTCACAGCAGCACGGGGACCCGATGGCCACCCCGCAGGATACCACACGTCCCACGGTTAGCGCTGATCGTGTTTTCACTGATGCCTGCGCATACAGTAGGGATCTGGGTATCAGTGACGGCCAGACCCCTGAAACTGATCGGGCGGGCGCAGCTCCTGCACCCGCCCGATCAGAGCACCGTACCTGTGCGGCGCTGGGATTTGGGACCCTGATACCAGCGCCGTACATATGAAGCGCTGGTATCCTACAGGTTAAAAATATTTTATTATTGTTTAGACAAAAAATTTTATGGGTCTAGAACAATGCAGTTTTCTACGAAGAGTAACTGTGTGTAGCAGTTTGTTTCATATGTGTTTACGTGTATGGCGTTTAACGTTATACTGTAATTGTACTTATGTAAACCAAACATATGGAAGAAGAAGACCCAGAAACTCAGGAGTATATCAGATGTAATATTGGAGTTTACTATTTGGCATAAATTATTGTAATATCAAACATCATGAGTTCATGTTAGCCTTGCTTTTCATTGTTTTTCTTCTTGTTATTTTCTTCCTAAATGCAAAATTAAGCAAATTTCTAAATAGGCTTCATTAAAATTTCCTACTGTTTTGCTTCTGCAGAGTTCATGTAACTTCTTTACCTGGCTAGTGGTGCTGCTGAATCTGACATAAATCCAGCTGAGCACTCCTTCTCTTAATGACGACTCTCTCTGCTTTCCCTCCTTATTTCTCTCAGGGCTAGATAAAGGCCCCTTTCACACGAGCGTGGCAGATTGGCTCCGGATGCGTTCAGTGAAACTCACACCAATTTGCAAGCAAGTTCAGTCAGTTTTGTCTGCAATTGCATTCAGTTGTTCAGTTTTTTCTGCCCAGGTGCAATGCGTTTTTCACATTCGTGCTAAAAAACTGAAGGTTTCACAAACAACATCTCTTAGCAACCATCAGTGAAAAACGCACTGCATCTGCACTTGTGTGCGGATGCAATGCGTTTTTCCATGAAGCCCCATTCACTTCTATGGGGCCAGGGCTGCCTAAAAAACGCAGAATATAGAACATGCTGCGTTTTACAAGCAACGCAGAACTAATGCATGAAAAAAAAAAAAAAACGCTCATGTACACAGGCCCATTGAAATGAATGGGTTAGGATTCAGTGAAGGTGCTATGCATTCATGTCACGCATTGCACCTGCTCAGAAAACTCGCTTGTCTGAAATGGGCCTAAAGCAGCAGGGATGGGGAGGAGGTTGAACGTGGCAGATCAGAGTGTAGAAAGGGGAAAAGCCTCCAAGTAGGGCTAGTCACACACTCTGTAGATAGAAAGGAAAGCAGACTCAAGGCTGCTTGGAGAGGGAGATGTTTTGGCACCTCATGCCTGCTGCCATACTGCTCCTCCCAGTGAGCATAGGCACCGCTCCTCTCAGCCTGTATCTTTCGCAGTTCCAGTGCTCTGACAGTGTGTGTATTGAAGATATTCTTTATTGAATCTCACCTCATTCTGCAGTATTGCAAGGGTTAAACCTGATTGGGTTCTGTGTGCAACTGCTTCTGATACTTTAATCATCTCTGCTACATATTGCCTTAGCTGTATTCTGCCTTAGCAATAGGTTTACCAGCTGGCCAAATCATGCAAAGGTGCTACAATCTGCTTGTCTCCCTGTGTGCTGACTTCTGGCTGATTTTTTCTCTGCCACTTGACTTGACCTGTGCCTGATCACCATAATGATCCTAATCTTGTTTTAACAGATTTGCAAGAACTTTTCCTACTCTGACCTCGGCCTGTCATGGACTCAGGGCTTTTCCTGTTCCCTCAGTGTCCAGAATCAGTTTCTCAGATTTTCACATAGACTAATCCAAGAGTTAGTGGCTTGGTGGCTCCCCTGCAGAGAACTCCAGTTCCCTGTAAAGGCTGGGTTCACACGGGCATAACAAATTGGGGCCGGATAGGTGGCGGGGGCAAGGCGGGGAAATCGTGAGAGTGCGCACGCAATTTCAGTCAGTTTTGACACGATTGCGTTTCGTGGTTCAGTTTTTTCCGCGCGAGTGCAATGCGTTTTTCAATGAAGTTTGGGTTTGGGTTAGTTGTAGTGTAGATTGTATTATTTTCCCTTATAACATGAGGGGGTTAAAAAAACAAAAAACAAATTAAACTCACCTCTTCCACTTGTTCGTGCAGCCCGGCTGGTATTCTGCCTTTAGTGGAGGACCTGGGAGGCAAAGGACCTTTGGTGACGTCAATGCGCTCGTCACATGGTCCATCACCATGGTGATGGACCATGTGATGGACCTTGTGACAAGCACAGTGATGTCACCAAAGATCCTTTGCCTCCCAGGTCCTCAACCAAAGGCAGAAGACCAGCCGGACTGCGCGAACAGGTGGAAGAGGTGAGTTTAATAATTTTTTTTTTTTTTACCCCCTGAACTCACATTTTACTAAGCATTCTGTATTAAAAATGCTATTATTTTCCCTTATAACCATGTTATAAGGGAAAATAATACAGTGATAGACGTTTATCTCCTAGCAACCCTGCGTGAAAATCGCACCGCATCCGCACTTGCTTGCGGATGCTTGCGATTTTCACGCAGACCCATTCATTTCTATGGGGCCTGCGTTGTGTGAAAAACGCAGAATATAGAGCAAGCTGCGATTTTCATGCAACGCAAAAGTGATGCGGGAAAATTACTGCTCATCTGCACGGCCTCATTGAAATGAATGGGTCCGGATTCAGTGTGGGTGCGATGCATTCACCTCACGCATTGCACCCGCATGGAAAACTCGCCCGTGTGAACCCAGCCTAAGAGTTAAAAGGTGAAAAGCAGAGGACTGCCAGGGTAACACAATGTGCTTTGTTTAGCCCAAAGGTTAATCCAATTGGTTGATAGAGTGATTCCACATCCACTAATTGTAACCGAAAGATAACATAATCTGCGACACACAGATCCAGCATAAATTACTTGGAGGACATGTCCACATGAGAAGTTTTAGGAAGAAGTTGCAAACTGTATATCAGAAATTATAGAAATGAATGAAGATTGCAACCTGAAATTTTCTTTACGCAAGGTAAAGGTAACCACTAAAATTTGTATCCCACAATAAAAAAAAAATGAATAACAATATCTGAAGTCAGAGGCGTAGCTAGAAATGACTGGGCCCCATAGCAAATTTTTTTTATGCCACCCCCCCCACCGCAGCATGGGGTAGGTCCGATCGCAGCCCCTAATCCTCTCACTGCCTCCCTCATACTTACCTTTCTGTTCCTCCTGGCTGGGATGGATGCTGGCAGAGAGGCAGCTGCAGCTGGGACGTCACGTCACACTCGAGTTGCGCAGCAGGTCTGAGAGTCAGTCAGCCACTCCTCCTTCCTCCCTGGCCGGAGGTTCCGGAACTACAGATTCATTGTCGGGTCTGACCAGCAAGAGGTATAACCTATTGCGAAATAAATAAGTCCCCTCACCAGCTGCCTCTGCGGGGGGGGGCCCTTTGTACCGATTCACTTATTTAAGTACTCACCGATACCAATTACCGATACCAAGTGGGTGTTCACGGTTGGTTTGGGGTTTCTGGGGCGAGTTTTTTTTAATACCCTACCTGTGGATCTGTGGATGACACTTATGGGGGATCTGTGGCTGACACTCATGGGGGACCTGTGGATGACACTTATGGGGGATCTGTGGATGACACTTATAGGAGATCTGTGGATGACACTTATGGGGGACCTGTGGGTGACACTTATGGGGGACCTGTGGCTGACACTTATGGGGGACCTGTGGGTGACACTCATGGGGGACCTGTGGATGACACTCATGGGGAACCTGTGGATGATACTTATTGGGGACCTGTGGATGACACTTATGGGGGACCTGTGGATGACACTTATATAGCATCTTATGCTATATGTAACATCCACAGATCTCCCACAGACACTCTGCTGACACTGCAGTGGGGAGGGAGGAGGAGGGGACACTGGTGCTGTGACTCTGCTGCTTCCTCTAATACACCGGCCCCGCTCCTATACCACATTCATGTAATTAAATCTGTAAAAGTAGGAGCAACCCAGGGGTAGTTAGTATGGTACTTACTAACAGAGGCGTACACAACTGATCCATGGGGCCCCCTCCCCGTTGTCGCCCCCATCAGACCTCAGATCAGCCCAAAGGCAGTCGACCCCCATCAGACCCCCATTCTGTCCCCATCGGCTCAGGGCCCAGGCCAGGCACCAACATACTTACCTGTTCTGCACCACCACCACGTCTACTATTCCTTGCCAGAAGTCTCGCTCCTCTCTGCCTTCCCGGCCAGCACTGCACTGTCACCTGACAGCGTGCAGCATCAGGTCATAGTGTGCTCACTACGTCCTGACGCTGTACACGCTCAGGACAGTAAAGCGCCGGCCAGGGAGGGTAAGTATAAAGGGGCGGATGGCCCGCCAGAAATGAGGGGAAGGGCACTGGGCCCCGGGACGGGTATACAGCACTACTGCAGGCAGAGCCGTCTTTGATATTGAGTGGACCCTGGGCAAGAATTTACTTGGGTCCCCTGGTTCGTGATTGATAATGCTCTGTGCCTCTCTGTGATCTTTTCAATACAAAATCACAGTAAGATAAAGTTTTAACCCTGATTTTGGATCAAATAGATCACAGAGAGGCACAGAGCGTTATCAATCATGTTACTGCTCTGTGTCTCTGCTGTCCGTAGCGGGGCTTGGCTCTCTTTCACTCAGCAGATTAGCCACACGGGATCCGCTTGTGTAAAAGAGCCCCAAGCCCAATGCATGGCTACACTCACCCAGTCCTAATAAAATCTGGTCCTACCTCATCCAGGGTGTCGCTGGTGTCGGTGTGATGTCCACTGGATCCAGAACAAGGTCCCTGTGGTGAGAAAAAAAGGAATAATTACATAAGGAAGGGATGGTGACGGCTATGTGCTGGCCTGTAAGACTGAGCCATGCCAATGTATAGTGGGTAATCTAGGACATTTCCCCTAAGTGTTACCACACAGTACTAATGCCCACCTTGTGGTCCCTTCAAAATAGTTATGTCCTCTTTGTGCCCCCCAGTAGTTATGCCCAGATATTTGCGCACTCACAGTAGTTATGCCCGCATATGTGCCCCCTCACAGTAGTTATGCCCGGATATGTGCCCCCTCAAAGTAGTTATGCCCGGATATGTGCCCCCTCAAAGTAGTTATGCCCAGATATGTGCCCCCTCACAGTGGTTATGCCCAGATATGTGCCCCCTCACAGTGGTTAGGCCCAGATATCTGCCCCCTCACAGTGGTTATGCCCAGATATGTGCCCCCTCACAGTAGTTATGCCCGTATATGTGCCCCCTCTCAGTAGTTATGCCCAGATATGTGCCCCCTCACAGTAGTTATGCCCGGATATGTGCCCCTCACAGTAGGTATGCCCAGATATGTGCCTCCTCACAGTGGTTATGCCTAGATATGTGCCGCCTCACAGTAGTTATGCCCGTATATGTGCCCCCTATCAGTAGTTATGCCCAGATATGTACCCCCTCACAGTAGTTATGCCCGGATATGTGCCCCCTCACAGTAGGTATGCCCAGATATGTACCCCCCCCCACAGTAGTTATGCCCGGATATGTGCTCCCTCACTGTAGTTATGCCCGCATATGTGCCCCCTCACAGTGGTTATGGCCAGATATGTGTAAAAAATATGACCCCCCCTCTTCAGCCCCTCCAGCATACAATACCATGTAAATAATCCCCCATCATAGTTTTATGTAAATAATACCCCCCTCCCCAGCTCCTCCAGCATAGTCTTATGTAAATATAACCCCCCTCCAGCATACAGTCCCTTCAGAGCCCAAGTAAACATAACAGTGAATCTTCTCCACTGTCCACATACTGACCTGCAGCTTCTGCTCTTCTCTCCTTGGTCTGTATCTCCCACACATCGTGAAGCTCCGCCCCCTGTACGACGAGACTCCGCCCCTTCCTATCATATCTAGAGCCACTCCATTCTAGTGCCGGAGGGGAAGGGAGCCAGAGGCACTGAAGTGCTTGCTGCCTCTGGGGCCCCCCTCCCCCAGGATCCGCCAGTGAGCATTACTGCAGGGCAGCAGGGGTCCAGAAGCGGCCAGGTGGCCATGAATATGAAAAAATATTCAGCCGCAGCCCGGGCCCCCAGTGGCGTAGGGCCCCATAGCCATTGCTATGTCTGCTATGGTGATTCCTACGCTACTGTCTGGAGTAATGCACATGGTTACTTAAAGCGAACCTGTCACCTGCTTTTTACCTCTTAAGCTGTTAACTGTACCTTATAGATCATTGTAACCTTGTTTCCAAACAGGTGTTCTTCGTTTTTCTGGGGTTTATATTCCTGAAAAAATCACTTTATAATCTCCTGCTCTGCTGCGTCTGAAGTCACCAGACAAGTCAAGGAGGCAGACCCTCCTTGACTGCTGGATGCGACTCCCCCGCCCTAACCCCGCTCTCATCCCTATGATTGACACTAGCTCTTCTGCCCGGGACCGCGCTGGTCTCGGCGGCGCATGCGCCGTCTGCCTTCATAGCAGCGCGATCCCGAGCCTCGCGCTGAGTGATCTGCATTTCACCAGCGGCCCGGCTAGAGAGGAGAGAAGTGCGCAAGCGCGATCTAGCAAGGGGATCGCGCTTCACTCAGCGCGAGGCTCGGGATCGCGCTGCTATGAAGGCAGACGGCGCATGCGCCGCCGAGACCAGCGCGGTCCCGGGCAGAAGAGCTAGTGTCAATCATAGGGATGAGAGGCGGGGTTAGGGCGGGGGAGTCGCATCCAGCAGTCAAGGAGGGTCTGCCTCCTTGACTTGTCTGGTGACTTCAGACGCAGCAGAGCAGGAGATTATAAAGTGATTTTTTCAGGAAGAACACCTGTTTGGAAACAAGGTTACAATGATCTATAAGGTACAGTTAACAGCTTAAGAGGTAAAAAGCAGGTGACAGGTTCGCTTTAACTATATCAATGCAAAAATGTGCTTTTCTCCTGAGTAATTTTCACCTTCTTTCTCTTTCCTAACTCACATATCTGGAGGACAATGAAGCATTGGCATCTCCCAGGAATGCAATGCATTTATATCTTGTTAAACCCCTTCTTCCTCTGGATAGAAAAAAAGTCATTCAGACACAGCTACAGTGATTCTGCTAATAAATAGCACTTTAGTATCATCCAATATCTTTCTCTGCTGTATAGAGAAATACACCTAGATTTTTCTATAAATTTAGAAGTAGAAACAAATGAAAGGTGTCTGAACAGCTTCACTATGAGATCACTAATCACTATGCCAGAAATGAGAGATGGGAGAAGCGAGAACAGCATATTAGTCCACCACATATACTACAGTATAGTACACGATGCCTATTGCAATAATTAATTTTATCCTATTCATTACATAGTGATTAGAGATGAGAGAATTGAAGCTGATGAAGTCAAATTTATTCGGAATTTTAGGAAAAATTCGTTTCTGAACGAATGCGAATTTCCTCGCGCTTCGTGGTAACGAATCGCAATTTTTCCTAACATGGCGGCTAGCTGGCTACAATGGCAGTTAAAATGGCGGCTACACGTGTGATGACATGGGGCAAGGAACTCTGGGAAGGCGGGATGACCCATAATGCCATGCATACAGCCAATCAGCAGCCAGCCCGGTGATGTCACAGCCCTATAAATACGGCAGCCATCTTAGATTCTGCCATTCACAATCGTACTTTGTTCAGGGACAGATGTGTATGCAGGCACTAGGGAGAGTGAAAGAAAAACTAATTGTTAAAAAAAAAAGGAAAGAAGTGATTTACTAGTGCAGGGAAAGGATAGTGAGAGGAATCATTTCACAGGCAGGGAGAGATGTGTGCAGATGCTAGGGAAAGTCAAAGGAAAATCCTCATTGTGAAAAAAAGCAATTTACAAGTACAGAGAAACATTACTTGGGTATGCAGATAGTCTCATCATACAGCTCTGTCATTCCAGCAATTAGTTATTGGGGTGCAAGTGCTATGTTGAAAAGCCTTTAGTGGCTTTTATCTGTGGAAAAAGATAAATAAATACACAGGTCACTTTTGCTGTTAAAGGGGTTGTCCGGGTTCAAAGCAGAGCAGTTTATGCTCCGATGCTCTCCTTTGCCCTGCGCTAAATCACGCATTTTCAGGAGTTCCGGTGACGAATTGGGCTCTCCATGGGGCTGCCAGGAAGCCCGGTGACGTCACAGGCACTGATGGGCAGGCTTTTGCACTGCCCTAGCCAGTAAAACAGCTAGGGCAGTGCTAAAGCACGCCCATCAAAGCCTGGCAGTGTGTTATTATAAACAAAAGATCCCTTGCAAAGGAGAACATCGGAGCATGAACTGCTCCGATGCTCAAGTCAGGGGGGCTGCCAGGGTGGAAATGGAGGTATGTCCGGGTTCAGCTCTGAACCCGGACAACTCCTTTAACTGCGCTATCATTTAGTGGCCTATTTCAATACAATATGAGAAATATATACGCAGGGCACTTTTGTTGTTATTTGCGCTAAAAGCGTTTATTGACCTATTTCTAGAGAAAAAGAGAAAAATAGACTAAATTCATATTTGCTGTTATTTGCTCTAAAAGAGTTTCTTGTCATATTTCACTACAATAGGAGAAAAATAGACACAGTTCACATTTGGTGTTATTTGCGCTGAAAGCATTTATTGCCATTAGGGTCGAGCGAACCCGAACTTTAGAATTTTTGGTACCCGATCCCGAACCCGAACATTTTTGTAAAAGTTCGGGTTCGAGTTCAGTGTTCGGTAGTTTAATAACCCTTGTTGATTGGCTGCAGGCTGATATTCGTTTTTTAGAACATTCTTTTTTTTTTTGTTCAATCTCTACCCTTGCTCCACTTCTACATACTCCTCCCCAACAAGCGTCCCCGTCACCATGGGAACGCCTAGGGGTTAGAATATACTATCGGACTTCAGTTTCAGTGAGATCGTGAAAACTCAGAGAAAAAGAGAAAAATAGACTAAATTCATATTTGCTGTTATTTGCGCTGAAAGCGTTTCTTGTCATATTTCACTACAATATGAGAAATATAGATGCAGTTCACATTTGCTGTTATTTGCGCTAAAAGCGTTTATTGTCATATTTCTAGAGAAAAAGAGGAAAATATACGCAGTTCACTTTTTCGGTTATTTACCTAGAAATTGTTTAGTGACTTATTTTATTTCAATACGAGAAATATATACCTAGTTCACTTTTGCTGTTATTTATGCTGAGATCGTTTTGTTGCCAATTTCAAATCCTTAAGTTGCCTATCTCAGTAAAATAAAAATATATTTGGCGCTTTTAGGGGTGTTTTAACCACCTCAGACCCCTAGCTTAAACACCCTTAATGACCAGACCACTTTTTACAATTCTGCACTACACTACTTTCACGGTATATTGCTCGGTCATACAACTTACCACCCAAATTAATTTTACCTCCTTTTCTTCTCACTAATAGAGCTTTCATTTGGTGGTATTTCATTGCTGCTGACATTTTAACTTTTTTTGATATTAATCAAAAATGACCGAAATTTTTGCCAAAAAATGAAATTTTTCACTTTCTGTTGTAAAATTTTTCAAATAAAACTACATTTCTATATAATCTTTTCTCTAAATTTATTGTTCTACATGTCTTTGTTAAAAAAAATGCAATACGTGTATATTTATTGGTTTGCGTAAAAGTTATAGCGTTTACAAACTATGGTGCAAAAAAAAATTACGCACTTTGACTTTCTGAGCACCTGTCATGTTTCCTGAGGTACTACAATGCCCAGAGAGTAGAAACACCCCACAAATGACACCATTTCGGAAAGTAGACACCCTAAGCTATTCGCTGATGGGCATAGTGAGTTCATGGAAGTTTTTATTTTTTGTCACAAGTTAGCTGAAATGGAATTTTTTTTTTCTTACAAAGTCTCATATTCCACTAACTTGTGACAAAAAATAAAATTTTACATGAACTCACCATACCCCTCACGGAATACCTTGGGGTGTCTACTTACTAAAATGGGGTCACTTGTGGGGTATTTATACTGCCCTGGCATTTTAGGGGTCCCTAAAGCGTGAGAAGTAGTTTGGAATCCAAATTTCGTAAAACTGCCCTTTGAAATCCTAAAGGTACTCATTGGAATTAGGGCCCCTTTGCGCATCTTGGCTGCAAAAAAGTGTCACTCATGTGGTATCACCATACTCAGGAGAAGTAGGGCAATGTGTTTTGGGGTGTATTTTTACATATACCCCTACTGTGTGTGAAAAATATCTCTGTAAATGACAACTTTTTCCATTTTTTTATACAAAGTTGTCAATTTACAGAGATATTTCTTTCACCCAGCATGGGTATAAGTAAAAATACACCCCAAAACACATTGCCCTACTTTTCCTGAGTACGGTGATACCACATGTGTGACACTTTTTTGCAGCTTAGGTCCTCAAAGGGGCCCAAATTCCAATGAGTACCTTTTAGTAGGGCATTTTTAGGCATTTGGATTCCAGACTTCTTCTCACGCTTTAGGGCCCCTAAAATGCCAGGGCAGTATAAATACCCCACATGTGACCCCATTAGTAAAGAAGACATCCCAAGGTGTTTCGTGAGAGGCATGGCGAGTTCATAGAATATTTTTTTTTTTGGCACAAGTTAGCGGAAATTGACTTTTTTCCCCTTTCCGCTTACTTGTGACAAAAAGTTCAATCTTTCATGGACTCAATATGCCCCTCAGCGAATACCTTGGGGTGTCTTCTTTCCAAAATGGAGTCACATGTGAGGTTTTTGTACTGCCCTGGCATTTGAGGGTCTCCGCAATCATTACATGTATGGCCAGCATTAGGAGTTTCTGCTATTCTCCCTATATTGAGCATACGGGTAATGAGATTTTTTTCCCCCTGAGACTACCCAAGAAAAAAAGCAAGCCTGTCTTACAAATGGGAGGCTAGCGAAGTACAAGAAGCCGCTGCGATTGATAAAAAATATTAAAACTGATTTTTTTTATCGCCGCAGCACTTGTGTAGTGATTGTGCAGTGATTAAAAAAAATTTTTGTCACTGCGGCGGGGCGGGCGTGGGTGAACGCACGTGTGGGCAACTGATCATGCCTGATTGGGCAAACACTGCGTTTTGGGTGGAGGGCGAGCTAAGGTGACACTAATACTATTATAGATTTGACTGTGATCAGTTCTGATTACTTACAGATACTATAAAGTACCAATGCTGATTAGCGATACGCTAATCAGCGAATCAGTGAATGCGGTGCAGTGGGCTGGGCGCTAACTGAAGCTAACTACCTACCAAAGGGGCCTAAACTAACCTAAACCTAACAGTCAATACTGGTGGAAAAAAAAAAGTGACAGTTTACACTGATCACTTTTTTTCCCTTTCACTAGTGATTGACAGGGGTGATCAAGGGGTTAATTGGGGTGATGGGGGGTGATCTGGGGCTAAATGTGTAGTGCTTGGTGTACTCACTTTGATCTGTACTCTCTGCTGGGACCAACAGACGAAAAGGACCCAGCAGAGAGCACAGAAGCCATTTAACACAGAATATTTATAAATATAATGTGTTATATAGCTGGTGATTCGATTTTTTAAAAGTCACCAACCTGCCAGCGCTGATCATTGGCTGGCAGGCTGGTGACCAACTCCTTGTGTGCCTTTTGTGACCCGCACTGCGCATGTGCAGGCCACATATGCGCGTCATCTCGCGTCTTGCGAGATGACGCGTATATGCGTCCAGGAGGAATAACCCGGCCGCCCGCAGGACGCATCCCTGCGTTATGCAGTTGGGAGGTGGTTAATTTGCTTGGAATTTATTTAGTTCAGCTAAAAGTATGTCAGACAGAGAAGTGTCAGGCCCTGCACAGGTGAGTGGCAGAGACGTAAATGATTCTGGTGCAGGCACAGGTCGCAGCTGAGTAAGGGGGTGTGGCAGCAAGGGTGTCTTCCCGAGGCCTCAGGTCCACATGTCAGCTAGTGGTCATGTCTTGACCAGCAACCCAGCGATTCTTGATTGGTTGACTCGATCTTCAACTTTGTCGCAAGTGACAGCAGCACCAGCACAAGACTAGAGTCGCTGATGAGCAGCTTTCTTCACCCGCATAGTGAGGAAACTACTCACCTGCAGCAGCAGGTAGACCTGGAGCAGGACCTGAACCAGCAGGTGGTGGCATACTTTGACAGCACCCTGCTAGCCGTCATAGAAGATCCACTGTCATAGAAGATCCACTGGACTACAGGGCAGCCAAACTGGATTTGTGGCTGAACTTGGCCGAGTTTGTCCTGGAAAAGCTGTCCTGCCCAGCCAGTAGTGTCGGATCAGAGCGGGTGTTTAGTGCGGCGGGGGCCATAGTTACCCCAAAAAGAACTTGCCTGTCCACCCAAAATGTGGAGAGACTTACTTTTGTCAAGATGAATCAGGCGTGGATTGAATCAGCCAGGATTTTCACCCACCAATGCCTGATGCATCAGATTAGATCATCCATCTCCACACTATGTCACGGTGCCACTCTGTGGTATCATGCTGCTGCTGTTGCTGCCATGTCTACACTATGCCACCAGGCCACTCTGTGGCCTCCTGATGCTGCGATCTCCACACTATGTCACCGTGCCACTCTGTAGTATCATCCTGCTGCTGTTGTTGCCATGTCTACATTACGTCACCATGCCACTCTGTGGCCTCCTGATGCTGCCATGTCCACACTATGTCACCTTCCAAATCTGTGGTATCCTGCTGCTACTGCCATCTCCACACTATGTCAACTTGCCACTCTGTGGCCTCCTGATGCAGCCATGTCCACGCTATTTCACCATGCCACTCTGTGGTAACATACTGCTGCTGTTGCTGCCATCTCCACACTATGTCACATTGCCACTCTGTGGCCTCCTTATGCTGCCATCTCAACACTATGTCACCTTGCCACTCTGGGGCCTACTCATACTGCTGTTGTCACCTCCACACTTTGTCATTGTGAAACTTGGTAGTCTCCTCATGCTGCTTCCACCTCACCACTATGTCATAGGGCCACTCTATGGACTTCTCATGCTGCTTCCACCTCACCACTATGTCATAGGGACACTCTGTGGTCTCCTCATGCTGCTTCCACCTCACCACTATGTCATAGGGCCACTCTGTGGACTTCTCATGCTGTTACCACCCTCCCCACTCTATGACGGGGTCGCTATTGTCCTTGTTTGGCCTTTTTGAAATCACCATTTATTTGACCTTTCTTCTGAAATGTCAAAAGGAAGGAAAAATGAGACGCACAACGGATCCTGTCTGTGTAGCAGCTTTAAGGCCTGTATGGTCCCATCAGAATTGGCTTATGATTTGGTAGCCAAAAGCAGGAGTTGGCACAAAACACAGAAGACATGCAAATATTACCTTCGTGTGTTATCTCTGTTTTAGATCCACTCCTGTTTTTTTTGGCATTAGCAATATTCATGGATTACTGAGCAAATGCTGACTGAGTGAAGGCGTATGCTCCCCAGATAGGATCCATTTTTTGTGGGTTATTGTTCTGACGTATCAGAAGAAGGGCAAAATAATCAGTGATGTCAACACAAAATTACTGCTCACACCCTCTCCACTCTGTCGGGGGGCTCTACTTGTATAAGCATTTAATAAAACAGGTTCTGTAGACATCTATGTGGAATCAGCTGACGAGGGTGTAAAAGGAGTGCGCCTCTTCTTGGCGCCAACATCGACCTGTAAGGCTGAGTTAATACTTGAGTTATTTGTTCAGTTTTGGCCCCGTGACTGCCCAAATAAGTGAAGTGTTCAGTGATTCTAATAGTGACGCCTGTCATCTGCAGGGCATACTGAATCACAGTATTATTTCACTACCCCAGCAGACTCCCAAAGCATGTTACTGCAAGGCACAGTGTTCTACACCCATATAAAGGCTCTCAGTAGCCCCGAAATAGCTGTTTTTAATGCAATTCGTCGAAAATTAATTCGGATCAAAACAAATTCGCTCATCTCTAATAATAATACTTTTCATGGGATAACATTTATACATTTATTTGTTAATGAAATCTACCTTTCTAGAAATTTTATGTCCATTTTTTTTTTTTGGTATGCTACAGCATATCTCAAATACACTTAGCTTGGCTGTTCCAGGCTAATCCACATACTGTGCTCTGTTGGAGCCCGTTCTGATTAGTTGGCAAGAATCTTCATTGCCTATTGATAATCATTTTCTGTTCATGTGTCCTTCAGGCTTGCAGCAAATTTAACGAAAGCAGGCAATTGTATCAGGGCAACTAGTAAAGAAATGGTGTACAACTAACAAGCAGACTATAACTACAGACGCACTAGTGTATTATATAGAATATAAAGGTCAATGTCATAAACATAAACAGAAAATAAATTAATTGGTAACTAATAGTATATCACAACATTGTGTATCATTTATCTATATTTCAGCACCATTCTTGCTGCCTACAATAATAGCATGTAGTATCTTATCCCCAATTTGAAGTGTGTGTGAATTTTTTATCACTTTAAAAAAAAAATGATTGGGTAGTTGAAGTGACAAAAAATGGCAAATTCGCAGTTTTAATTTTTTTCCCCATTACGCCATTTGCCGTATGCCATTAATATTATTATATTTTAATTGTATGGGCATTTTCACACACGGTGATGCCCATGATGTTAATTTCTTTAATTGGTTAAGTGTATTTATTTTTATTTTAAGAAAAGGGGGTAGATTTAAACTTAAATTTTATTTTTTATTTTTTTATATTTGTAAAAATTTTTTACTTTTTTTTAAGTCACCTTGGGTGACAATAACTGGCAATCATTAGATTGCCCATTGTGTTCATTGATGGCTATATAGCCATCATTGAACACTTAATTTGCAATATAACAATACAATGCTGCCATCTAGCGGCATGTATTGGTATATTCCTGAAATATACACCGAAGCCTGCTTGAGGCTTCGGTCTATTTTAGCGATGTAACAGGTTCCCCAATCTCAGCCGGGGAACGCTGTTACCGGAGCGGAAGCGCGCGACTTCCGCTTCTGGACTGATCAGATGCCGTGGTCACACGGTTTGACAGTGATTTTTTTTTTAAAAAGGCCAATTTCCTCGTGTTGAGGGCAGCATTTCAGAGCATATACTGGGAGCAGCAATTGCCATATAATACAAAGAATAAATGGAAGAGCTTTAAATCTATGTTGGGTAATTATACTTCAAAATTGATTCCTGTAGGTGACCACCAGTATAAATGACTAAAATTAAACCCTGCATGGCTTACAACTACTGTCACAAGGGCAATAAACAGCAAAAAGGGCATTTAGAAAATGCAAATCTTAGTAGTCAGCTGTAGCCTTGAAATTTAGAAAATGCTTAATAAAATCTGTAAAAAAATAAAATAAATTTAGAAAATCGGCAAAAATACAAAATGAACAGCAGGTGGTCAAAAAGAGCATAACAGACCCCAAAATTATGTAAATATATAAATGTTACAAAAACAAAGAACAGAGAAGGTAGGTTCTCTAAATAATGGTAACAGGGAGATGGTTATTGGGGATCAGGAAAAGGCAGAGTTTCTGTAAAAAAAACTTTTTGCTCTGTATATACAAAAGAAGGGAAAGGAACTGATATAGGTGGTGCCAGGGCTGTTAGTACAACCAGTAATATACTAAATTGGCTAACTGTAAATGTGATCTAAGCCAGGGCCGTACATAGAAGGATTCCAGCATAACGAAAACCGGACGGATCCGTTATGCTGGCCATAGACTTCTATTATGACAGAATGAATAATGGAAGGCCTCTTAAGGCATTCCGTTATGCATTCCGTTATGGAATTGCGTTATGGTCCGTGGTAACGGAATCCATAAGGCAATTCAGCATATACCACAACCCAAACACGAGCTTGAACTTCAAAATATGAAGTTCGCTCATCCCTAGTAATTACCCAAGACCAATCCCCAAAAATATCACATAACACAAACCCAAGGGGTAAGGTTTATTAATCCGGTCCTGTGTTTAAACAGATAAGATAAGAACGGGAAAAAGCACAAATTGCGGAAAATTTATCAAAGTCACACACAGTTATAATAAATTTGGTGTATCTTGCTGATATTTTATTTTGCCTTAGTTTTCTTATTTTACACCAATATTTTATGCCAGAATAACGGACCAGGTTATTAAAATTCTATCAGTTTTATGGCGTAATGTTGCTTAGTCCACAATCTTCAACAGCCTTCTCTTATCCTCCTCTGTAGAGTCTGCAGCTCTACCTCCTGGCTTTAGGACTTAAACAGATATGGTCACGGTGTGCGTACAGTATGTCCTTCAACAGTTCTTACCCAAATCTTTACCTATGGATTATTGCACATTACAGTTTTGTCCTCTTTTTTTTTTTCTGTTGTGAATAATGCCAAAAATGGTCAAAGCTGCATTGTGCTATAATATCTGTGACAAATGATACAGAGCTATGCAAGCCACCAGGGCTAGGGGCTAACCTTCCACCCCATACAGTACTGGTCAAGCACCTTCTGAGAGGAGATGCTCACCAAATGAAGGTTGCAGCTTTGATAGCATGTCATGTATCTACTGTGAAGGCAGGATTTAAGGGTCTTTTATGCTACACCATCTCAGAAGATCCAGTGGTTAACTTAGTCAGTGGTAACACAAGGTCAGTTCTTAAAAACATAGGCCAAATACTGATAATGTTGGAATATTCTTTTTTTTAATAGGCTTTATTTTTGTTTTCAAAGCAATAAAAAAGAACAACAACAAACAGCAGACACGCAGGTCTCAAGTCTAGTGCCGTCAAAATCTCATATGCCATTACAGTATTAGAGCATTTCGGAATTATACAACATGACATGTTTGTATTTGTAAATATCAGAGTACATCGCCCCACAATGACTTGTATCATGTCAGAAATGTCAGAAGCTCCAGAGTTAAGACTACTTTCACCCTCTCAATCACACTCACCACAGTGCTGCAGCTCCCCACTGAGTTGGGGAAAGAAATATTTGCCGGCCAGACCACTCATATGCATTACCATCTATTCAGATATACAGAGGAGAACTTTTCTTATAACCCAAGATTGGATTCTTCTATCCATATTTTTAAGCTTATTGCTCACCATATTTACCCTACTCTATATGTGATATGCTTGCTTATGCTAGATCTGATACTGGTCTCGCTTGCAGCCAGAGCCCCCAAATTTTCTCAAATTTCTCCTCATTGCCTCTCGCTATAAATGTTAATTTATACATCGGTAAAGTCGTATCTATGATTTGAGTCCACTTTTGTGGACCTTGTGGACCATGTTGGAAGATTCTTGATTTCTTGTACTCATTGTAGTCTTCCTTTTATATTTAGTTAGCTTATCCTGTCATGTGGTTCTTATATACCTTTAGCGTGCACAATGAATTATGGACTTTTTCTGTACACTGCTGTGCACTTCATACTGTATGTTTACAAAAGAGCATACACAATTTATTTTAATGGAAGACTAAAATGATTGAGTGTTCTCATTTTGATAACGCGCTACATTGTAATGTCTACGGGATACAAAACAGTGGATTCTCATGATTGGACTCATACCGAGCTTGATTACATCCTAATTGTGATGCAGACCTAGTATGAGGTGTGAGAGCTTCATTTTACACCTGTGTGCAGCATTGGGCACAGTACTCTTACTTCATTATCAGTAGGAGTTAGAAAGGTTTGTTATGCAGCAAGAAAAAATTACTTTCAATGCTGTATGTGGTATTGTTGCAAGCTAATAATCAGGTCTAGAAAACAGCTATGGTACAGTATATTTACTACTGGGTAGAAAAGGGTAGTTTGTGGAGGATTTAGACTTTGAAAGAAGACAGTCAATTAGCAACTAAGCATTAGCTTAACATTTAATGAAAAATATTCCAGCTTCTCTAATACACCTAATGCTCCACTGGACTAGACAAAAATGTCTTTTCAGAGATAAAGTTAACAGTAGTGTTAATCGAGCACCTGAGCACAATGGAAGTCAATGGGAGAACCCGAGCATTAAACCAGGCACCCCCTTATCTGAAGCGATGTGGGTGCCGGGTTCATAGGAAAAGTTCAGAAATTGATGGAAACACCTAAATGGTTCGGGAACAGCATGGGGAGGATGTCTGGATGCATCTTGGACTCCCATGTCGCTGCTGGGAACAATGTTTTCCGAGTAGTACGCCACTTTTATAGACTGACAATAATATGCACAAAGCCAAAGATAAAATCAATTTTAGAGGAAAAATTGTTAGGAAAAATTCTTTCTTGTATATTTACTTGTATATAAAGTGCAAGCGCTGACAAAAATCTTGTTGGTTTTCGGAACTGGCGCCATGATTAAGAGAGACGGCCGGGGGCATCGGTATTGCGCCACTAGATGTGAAATTCTTGTACTGGCGCAAGATCAACCAGCCGCGTTATTCGCATGACCCGCCGAGCAGCTTCTTGGAAACAAAAGTCTTTGGGTTCCAGGGGAGTATGGTTGCAAAGCTGAAACTTAAAGGAATTGACAGAAGGACACCACCATGAGTGGAGCCTGCGGCTTAATTTGACTCAACACAGGACACCTCACCCCACCCGGACACGGAAAGGATTGACAGATTGATAGCTCTTTCTCGATTCTGTGGGTGGTGGTGCATGGCCGTTCTTAGTTGGTGGAGCGATTTTTCTGGGTTATTCCGATAATGAACAAGACTACTTGGTGCTAACTAGTTACGTGACCACCGGTGGTGAGGATTGTGTTGACCAGACTCTTGGATAGTGAGACTAGACTTGTAGGTGAGGGTCTGCTGGTGAGCTGACCCTGTAAAAGATTGTAGGTGAGGGCCTGCTGGTGAGCTGACCCTGTAAAAGATTGTAGGTGAGGGCCTGCTGGTGAGCTGACCCTGTAAATGATTGTAGAAGAGTGCCTGCCGGTGAGCTGACCCTGTAAAACATTATATGCAAGGACCTGCAGGTGAGCTGACCTGTAAAACATTATATGCGAGGGCCTGCAGGTGAGCTGACCCTGTAAATGATTGTAGAAGAGTACCTGCCCGTGTGATGACCCTGTAAAACATTATATGCGAGGGCCTGTAGGTGAGCTAACACTGTAAAAGATTGTAGGTGAGGGCCTCTAGGTGAGCTGACCCTGTAAAACATTATATGCGTTGGCCTGCAGGTGAGCTGACCCTGTAAAAGATTGTAGGTGAGGGCCTGGTGGTGTGCTGACCCTCTAAAAGGTTTGTAGGTAAGGGCCTGCATGTGAGCTGACCCTGTAAAACATTATATTCGAGGCCCTGAAGGTGAGCTGATCCAGTAAAAGATTGTAGGTGAGTGCCTGCTGGTGAACTGACCCTCCAAAACATTATATGCGAGGGCCTGCTGGTGAGCTGACCCTGTAAAAGATTGTATGTGAGGGCGTGCTAGTGATCTGACCCTGTAAAACATTATATTCGAGGCTGTGAGTTGACCGTGCAAAAGATTGTAGGTGAGGGCCTGCTGGTGATCTGACCCCGTAAAAGATTTTTGGTGAGGGCCTGCAGGTGAGCTGACCCTGTAAAACATTATATGCGAGGTCCTGCAGGTGAGCTGACCCTGTAAAACATTATATGCATGGGCCTGCAGGTAAGCTGACCCTGTAAAAGATTGTAGGTAAGGGCCTGCTGGTGAGCTGACCCTGTAAAACATTATATTCCATGCCCTGCAGGTAAGCTGACCCTGTAAAAGATTGTAGGTAAGGGCCTGCTGGTGAGCTGACCCTGTAAAACATTATATTCCATGCCCTGTAGGCGAGCTGACCCTGTGAAAGATTGTAGGTGAGGGCCTTCTGGTGAACTGATCCCGTAAAAAATTGTAGGTGAGGGCCTGCAGGTGAGCTGACCCTGTAAAAGATTGTAGGTGAGGGCCTGCTGGTGAATTGACCCTGTAAAACATTATAATAGCGGCCCTGCAGGTGAGCTGACCCTGTAAAAGATTGTAGGTGAGGGCCTGCTGGTTAACTGACCCCGTAAAAGTTTGTAGGTGAGGGCCTGCAGGTGAGCTCACCCTGTAAAACATTATATACATGGGCCTGGTGGGGAGTTGACCCTCTAAAACATCATATGCGAGGGCCTGCTGGTGAGCTGACCCTGTAAAACATTATATTCGAGGCCCTGCAGGTAAGCTGACCCTGTAAAAGATTGTAGGTGGGGGCCTGCAGGTGAGCTGACCCTGTAAAACATTATATGCGAGGGCCTGCAGGTGAGCTGACGCTGTAAAAGATTGTAGGTGACGGCCTGGTGGTGAGCTGGCCCTCTTAAACATTAGTGGTGAGGGTCTGCTGCTAAACTGACCATTTTAAAAATTATGGGAGAGTTCCTGCTGCTGAGCTAATCCTCTAAAACATTATGGTTGAGGGCCTGCTACTGAGCTGACCCTCGAAAGAATTATGGTTGAGGGCCTGCTGCTGAGCTGACCATTAAAAGCATTATGGTCGAGGGCCCGCTGCCACTTTGGTGACTCTAGATAACCTCTGGGCAATTGCATGTCCCGTGACGGCAGCGATCCATTCGGATGTCTGCCCTATCAACTTTCGATGTTATTTTATGCGCCTACCATGGTGACCACAGGTAACGGGGAATCAGGGTTCGATTCCAGAGAGGGTGCCTGAGAAACGGCTACCACATCCAAGGAAGGCAGCAGGTGCCCAAATTACCCACTCCCGACTCAGGGAGGTAGTGACAAAAAATAACAATACAGGACTCTTTCTGGGCCCTGTCATTGGAATGAGTAATAAAAAATTACAGGGAATGTCACAGGTATTTGGGATGAGGAAACATTATACAGGAGAGGTACCACAGGTAATGTCACTGTTTGCAGCTTCTACGGAAAAAGTACACTGTATGTCACAGATAAAATTTTTATGCACACACGTTACACTGGAGATGTCCCCTGGTAATGTCACTGTCAGAAGTGGACACCGGCTATTGAAAAAGTACACTGTGTGTTACAGATACATTTTTAAAGCCACAAGTTACACTTTAGATGAGGCCCTGGTAATGTCACTCTCAGAAACGGACACCGGCTATTGAAAAAGTACACTGTATGTCAGTAATACATTTTTTAAGCAGCTAATAAAAAATTACAGGGAATGTCACAGATATTTGGGATGAGGAATTGATATATTGGAGAGGTAACACAGATAATGTCACTGTTCGCAGTGTCTATGGAAAAAGTACACTGTATGTCACAGATAGTGTTGAGCGCGAATATTCGAATAGCGAATTTTTTTAGCGAATATCGGCACTTCGCTAATTCGTGAATTTTTCGAATATAGCGCTATAAATTCGCTATTTCGAATATTCTTTTTTTTTTTTTAGTTATATTTTTTTTCTTTCCCACTTCCCAAAAGTAGTTCTTACCTGTCCTGAGGATTCCAGCTTTCCTGGCTGCTCTAGTCAGTGCCCGTTGCCGCTTCTGCCGACTTCCGTGCTCATGGAGCGTCCCCATTCAGAATGGGAACGTCTCCATATACGAAAATGTACTGTCGGATTTGAGGAATTACGTTAAAATCGCAATGCGATTAATTCAAGTTATATTAATCGCATTGCGATTACAACTTAGCACTGCTATCTTACATAGGCTAGAATTAACGAATCTGGAATATAGCACTAGCAGTGCTAAGTTGAAATCGCAATGCGATTACTTCAAGTTAAATTAATCGCATTGCGAATTCAACTTAGCACTGCTGCTATATTCCATATTCGTTAACTTCGTTCATTCTAGCAAGCTGACCCATTATAAACCCAGCTCTAAGTTGAAATCGCAATGCGATTACTTCAAGTTAAAGTAATCGCATTGCGAATTCAACGTAATTCCTCAAATCCGACAGTACATTTTAGTATATGGAGACATTCCCATGGTGATGGGGACGCTCCATGAGCAAGGAAGTTTATGGTTGGCTTGGTAGAATTAGCGAATAGCGAATATGACGAATGTATTCGTCATATTCCTCCCAACGAAAATAACGAAGTATTCTACATCTTCGTTTTAGCAACCTATTCGTCAACTTCGCTAATTCTAGCAATCAAATAGGAAGGTTGACTATAGTGACAGCTGTGTTAAATTCGCTATGCGATTTTTTATTATTTTTTTTTAATAGAATAATTATATTACTTATAAAATATATATATAATCGCATAGCGAATTAAACACAGTTGTCTCTATAGTCAACCTTCCTATTTGATTGCTAGAATTAGCGAAGTTGACGAATAGGTTGCTAAAACGAAGATGTAGAATACTTCGTTATCTTCGTTTTGAGGAATATGACGAATACATTCGTCATATCCGTCATCTTCGCTATAATTCTAGATATGAAACCAATAGGAAAGTAGCCTTAAGTTAAAATCGCAATACGCGATTATTTAAATCGCATATTAATCGCGATAACTAGAATAATGACGAATATTCGATTTCGACGAATATGAAACGAATATTCTTTCGAATATTTGCGAATTTCGTCGAAATCGAATATGGCACCTGCCGCTCATCACTAGTCATAGATACATTTTTTCAGTGCACATGTTACACTGCAGATATTGCGCAGCTAATGTCACTGTCCGCAGTGGACACCGTCTACGGAAAACGTTCACTGGATGTCACTGATATTTTAGGGATGCACACACTTTACACAGGAGATGTGGCGCGGATAATTTAACTGTCCGCAGTGGACACCGTCTATGGAAAAAGTTCACTGGATGTCACTGATATTTTAGGGATGCACACACTTTACACAGGAGATGTGGCACAGATAATTTAACTGTCTGCAGCGGGCATCCTTTTACGGAAAAAGTACACTGGATGTCACTGATATTTTAGGGACTCGCACACTTAAAACAGGAGATATGGCGAGGATAATTTAACTGTCCGCAGTGGCCTATTAGACACAATTTAGCGCAGGATGCGCTAAAAATATATATTGCAGCTGTCATACACAATAGTCCTTAAAAGGACTTTTGGTCTCTGAAAAGTTTTTCTAATACAAATCTTCCAATAACACTTTCTGTCCCTTCCTATGCTCAGCTCTCCCTGACTAATACTGAGTCGAACACATGTCATCAGGTGTTATATGGCACCCGATGATGCCCTCCAGCCAGCCAATCACTGTAATGCCAGTAGCCAACATGGCTACGGCATTACAGTGCGTACCAGCACCTCCATGCACGTTTTGTGGCTGCGTAGCAGCCAAGAAACGAGCGGGGTGGAGACTCGAGCATTGCGCTTGAGCACATGCGGTACTCGGCCGAGCATGCTTGATCAACACTAGTCAACAGGTCTCATGGGATTTTTTCAGCCCTGACAAACCTAAAAAACAGCTATTATCTTAATGTGAAAAAAAAAGGACTATAGACTTTGAAAATTACTTCTAATAGATTATAAATAGAGATAAGCAAATTTTTTAGTAAAAATTTGGTTCGATCCGAATAAATTTCCGGTGAATTACTTAAAAAACGGCTATTTCCTGGCAGCAGAGAGCCTTTATAGTGGTGTAGAACACTGTGCCTTGCAGTAACTCGCATATGGAGTCTGCTTTGGTAGTGAAGTAATACTGTGAGTCCGTATGACATACAGATGACAGGCGTCGCACTTAGAATCACTGCACACTTCACTGATATGGGCAGTCACGGGGCCAAAATTGACCAAATAATTCACGTAGGAACTCAGCCTTGCTGGTCAATGTTAGCGCCAAGAAGAAGCGCACTCCTTTTACACCGTCATAAGCCGATTCCACATAGATGTCTACAGAACCTGTTCTATTAAACGCTTATACAAGTAGAGCCCCCCTGACAGAGTGGAGAGGGTGTCAGCAGTAAGTTTGTGTTGACGTCACTGATTATTTTGCCCTTCCTCTGATCCATCAGAACAATAACCCCCTAAAAAACGGATCCAGTCTGTTGAGCATCCGCCTTTACTCGGTCAGCATTTGGTCAGTAATCCATCAGTATTGCTAATGCCAAATAAAACAGGAGTGGACCAAAAACTGAGATGACACGTGAATGGAATATTTGCATGTCTTCTGTGTTTTGCATCTACTCCTGCTTTTGGCTACCAAATCATAAGCCAATTCTGATGGGACCATACGGGCCTTACAGCCGCTACACAGACAGGATCCGTTGTGCGTCTCATTATTCCTTCCTTCTGACAGATCAGAAGAAGGGTCAAATAAATGATGATGTCAGCCCAGTGGAAAGGCAAAATAGTAGCCCAGTGATGAAGTGGGGAGGGTGGGAACAGCATGAGAAGTCCACAGAGTGGCCCTATGACATAGTGTTGAGGCGGAAGCATAATGAGGAGGCCACAGAGTGGCACAATGACAGTGTGGAGGTGGCGGCATCTTCAGGAGGAAGCTACAGAGTGCCCCAGTGACAGTGTGGATGTGGAGGCAGCATTAGGAGGCCACAGAATGGCAAGGTGACATAGTGTGGAGGTGGCAGCAGCATGAGGAGGCCACAGAGTGGCACAATGACAGAATCAGGAGGTGGCAGCAGCATAAGAAGACCACAGAGTGGCCCAATGACAGAGTTTGGAGGTGGCAGCAGCATTAAGAGGCCAGAGAGTGGCAAAATGACAGAGTATGAAGGTGACAACAAGATGATGAGACCACAGAGTGGCACAATGACAGAGTCTGGAGGTGGCGGCAGCATCAGGAGGCCACAGAGTGGCAAGGTGACATACTGTGGAGGTGAGTGGCAATACCAGTACCCGTTGAAGATGGTGGGTGAAAGAAGGAGCACTTGGCATTAGATCTGTGGCATCAGGTGGGTGATAACATCAGAATAATAGCTAAGGCAAGTAGCCAGAAGAAACCGGTCTCTTTTGTCAAAGTGTTGGTGTGGCACCATGGATGATCTAGTCTGATGCATCAGGCATTGGTGGGTGGAAATCCTAGCTGATCCATGCCTGATTCATCTTGATGCAGTGTCCCACTATGTGCTATATGTGGGCACTTTAAACTCTTGCTAAATGTCATAGCAAAAAAAGCCAGTGTCACATAAAGAATTTCACCACTAAGTACTTCAGGCCATACCACAAAAGGAGGTGTACAATCACCCATCAATGTTCCCGAAGAAAACATGGTTGAAATAAAAATATTCACCAATGAAAGGATAATAGAATTCGGTTCATACAGAAGAAAGTCCACATTCACCCATACATTTTCCCAAAAAAAGCCAGTGTCACATAAAGAATTTCACCACTAAGTACTTCAGTCCATACCACAAAAGGAGGTGTACAATCACCCTTCAATTTTCTTAAAGAAAACATGGTTGAAATTAAAATATTCACCAATGAAAGGTTAATGGAATCCGGTTCATACAGAAGAAAGTCTACTATCACCCATCAATTTTCCCAAAAAAATTTCACATAAAAAAGGCTTTTCTCAATAGACAAGTGCCACGAAAAAAGGCAAATATATTTGTATTTCATAGTAGTACACAGCAAACTGGGCTGTAAAATATCTCACTGCACCGCTGAACGGCAAATATATTTTTCCTTTTTCCACTAATACATGCAAAAAAGGGCTTTAAAACCGATAACTACACTGTTGGGGCGGTAAAGATATTTTTTTTCTTTTCCCACAAATACACGCAAAAAGGGCTTTAAAACAGATAACGGCACCGCTGAGCAGCAAATATATTTTACTTTTGCCACTAATACTCGACAAAAAGGGCTGTAATTGTCGCACTTCACCACACAACGGCTAATAAGCCCTTTTTTCCCACTAATGCAAGCCAACAAATGCTTTAGAACATATGACTGCACCACACTAGGGCAAAAAAACTTAGAAATATTTCCTTGTAATAAACCCTGTAAATGCCTGTATCAAACAGCACTTGCACCCTAATAAGAACAGTTTGCTGGAATTACAGAGCTGTATAATGGCACTTTGGATATCCAGTCAGTGCAGCAAGGTGTAATCGGACTGTTCCTATTTCCCTAGGCTGTCACCTCCCCGACTAAACCCTGTTCATCAGAAATGCTGTGGAATGATTCCTCCCTCTCCTTTTCTTGCACCTTGAATAATCTCTCCCTGCACAATGACGTTTTTTCTATCACCGTCCCTAGCATCTGCAGACACGTCTCTCCCTGCACAAAGTACACTGGTGAATGGCAGAATCTAAGATGGCTGCCTTATTTATAGGGCTGTGACATCACAGGGCTGTCTGGCTGCTGATTGGCTGCATACATGGCATTATGGGTGATCTCGCCTTCCCAGAGTTCCTTTCTCCATGTCCTCACACGTGCAGCAGCCATTTTAGGAAAAAATGCAATTCGTTGCCACGAATCGTGAGGAAATTCGGCTTCGGTGCAAATCCAATTTTTCCTGAAATTCGGATCAAATTCCACTTTGTTAGCTTTGATTCGCTCATCTCTAATTATAAATCCTTCAAGATAAAATATGTGGATAATCCTGTACACAATAAGAAGAATTATATGTCCCTGTTAACTACTTGCCTTTTTTTACATTGCAGATTATTTGTTATTTTTGTCAACATCCCTTTAAATATTTTAAGTAACTGCGGTCCTAAAAGTATTTTGTTAGGAACTTTTTTCATTTTTTGCAAGCTATTGTGTAGGGTTTTTGTGGTTAATATGTAGACTTATTTACATGGAAAATACCGGACATCTTATATAGGACAAAATATTTGATCTACTGTGTATATATGGTCAAGGAATTTGAATGTATTGTCTGTTTAGCCACTGCATTATTGTTACAGTATAATTATTATTGATATTATTTATAATTCTGAAAAACTCGTTCTGAAAAACTGTTCACTGCACTCAAGGGGAGAAGTTTGTATGAACAGAGAAAGGCTCTAGCACATAAGGGATTACAATGGAAACTATTGATTGTAATTTTTTCTCTGTTAGCCCTGCTTCACAACTGCAAACTCATTATTAGTTAATGATCATTATAAAGGGTAACGCCACCTGTTGTTTTTTATTTTCCGTATTTTTTTGTCCATCTTATTGAGCTGGTTGAATGTACTGAGTTTAAGTCTTCAACTGCCACAAGTCGTTTCTTCTGTTAGAATCTGTGGCAGTTACAGGGAAAGAGCTGCAGCAAAAAGGAGCCCTCTGGATCCATGTGAGGTACTGGGCTAATTCTAGCTTTGTTAGAAAGGTATTGTCATGTACTATATGATTAGAGATTTCGGCCGGTTCGCAGAATTTTCCAAAAGGATTTGATTCAATCCGAATTTATTTGCGGCGAATCGCGTTAAAAAACAGCTATTTCCTGGCTGCTGAGAGACTTTATAGTGCTGTAGAACACTATGCTTTGCAGTAACACGCATAGGAAGTCTGCTGTGGTAGTGAAACAATACTGTGAGTCAGTATGACACGCAGATCACAGGTGTTGCTTTTAGAATCATTGCACACTTCAATATTTGGGCAGTTATGGGGCCAAAACTGACCAAATAACTCAAGTGTGAACTGTAAGCCTTACAGGTCGATGTTAGCACCAGGTAAAAAGAACCGTGCAGAGGCCCAAGATCCTACTGTAGCGTGAAAGAGTGCACTCCTCTTACACCATCGTCAGCTGATTCCACATAGATGTCTATAGAACCTGTTCTATTAAACGATTATACAAGTAGAGCCCCCTTGACAGAATGGAGAAGGTGTCAGCAGTAAGTTTGTGTTGACGTCACTGATATTTTTGACCTTCCTCTGATTCGTCAAAACAATAACCCCCCAAAAAACTGTCTGTTGAGCATCCGCCTTTACTCGGTCAGCATTTGGTCAGTAATCCATCAGTATTGCTAAGGCCAAAAAACAACAGGAGTTGTTTACCACTCCTTGCTATAATTTACCAAATTATAAGCCAATTCTGATGGGACCATAAGGCATTGCAGCTACACAGACAGGATCCGTTGTGCATCTCATTTTCCTTCCTTCTGACAGATAAGAAGAAGGGTCAAATAAATTATGATGTCAACCAGGCCAAAAAGGTAAAATAGTGGCCCAGTCATGGAGTGGGTAGGATGGGAGAACAGCTCGAGAAGTCCACGGAGTGGCCCAGTGACATAGTGTTGAGGTAGCAGCAGCATGAGGAGACCACAGAGTGGCCCATTTAAATAGTGTTGAGATGGCAGCAGCATGATGAAGCCACAGAGTGCCTCAATGACATAGTGTTGAGTTAGCAGCAGCATGAGGAGGCCACAGACTGGCAAGGTGACATAGTGTGGAGGTGGCAGCAGCATGAGGAGGCCAAAGAGTGGCAAGGTGACATATTGTAGAGGTGACAGCAGCAGCAGCATGAGGAGACCACAGAGTGGCAAGGTGACATAGTGTGGAGGTGGCAGCAGCAGCAGCATGAGGAGGCCACAGAGTGACCCAGTGACATAATATTGACTTAGCAGCAGCATGAGGAGTCCACAGAGTGGCAAGGTAACATAGTGTGGAGGTGACAACAGCAGCAGCATGAGGAGACCTGAGTAGTGAGGTGGCATCAGCATGAGGAGATCACAGAGTGACTCAGTGACAGAGTGGGGAGGTGGGTTGCAATAACAGTACCAACTGACGATGGTGGGTGTATGAAGGAGCACTTGGTACCAGATGTATGGCGGGTGGCAGCATCGGAATAGTAGCTTAGGCAGGTAGCCATAAGAAACCAGTCTCTTTTGTCAAGGTTTGGGTTGAGGCAGCATGGATGCTCTAATCTGATGCATCAGGCATTAGTGGGTGGAAATCCTGGCTGATCTACGCCTAATTCATCTTGACAAAGGTCAGTCTCTCCACATTTTGGTTGGAGAGGGGAGTTCTCCTTGGGGTAACTATGGCCCCCGCCGCACTAAACACCGACTCTGATGCCACACTACTGGCTAGGCAGGACAGCTTTTCAAGGGCAAGCTCGGCCAGTTGCGGCCACAAATCCAGTTTGGTTGCCCATCTTCAATGTGGGGTGACAGAGTGCTGTCCAAGTATGCCACCACCTGCTGGTTCAGGTTCTGCTTCAGGTCTAGCTGCTGCTGCTGGTGAGTAGTTTCTTCACTAGGTGGGTTAAGAAAGCTGCTCATCATCGACTCTAGACTCAAGCTGCTGCTGATGGATCTGGTACTGCTTCTACCCCCACACCACCACAGCAGCCATGGCAGTGGAATGAGAGTGCAGTGGGCCTCCGCGGTCAGACCTGCGAGAGGATGGACGATGGCGCAGATAGGCAGCAGCCAACTGACTACATAGGATGTCTCTATAGTAGTTCAGTTTGTCCTCCCTCTCAACAGGTGTAAAAAAGGCCCCTATTTTTGACCAGTAGCAAGGGTCCAACAAGGTGGAGAGCCAGAAGTGATCTCTCTGCCGAATGGTGACAATTCGGCTGTCACTACCCAAGCAAGTGAGCATGCAGCGGGTCATTTGCACAAGTGACTCGGAGGGACTCCCTGCCTCCATCTCCACTGCATACTGCCACGGTGTGCCTGGGTCATCTGCCTTGTCTTCCTCATCTCCCTCTTGCTCCTTCGGCTGCTCCTGCTACTCCTCTCCTATCACCTGTGTAGAAACACCACCCATTTCGCTACACATTGCTTGTGCTCCAATGTCCTCCTCCTCCTCCTCCAGTTCAGCCCCTACAGGGCTCATGTGGCTGTGAGATGTAAGCACCACGTCTCCAGTCCCCTGACCAGCCAGATGTACCAGCATCTGTTCTAGGACATGAAGCAGTGGAATGACGTTGTTCATCCCGTAGTCCTGGCGACTGACAAATAACGTGTCATCCTCAAAGGGCCTGAGCAAACAGTAGGTGTCACGCATGAAATGCCACTGGCTGACATCAAAGTTACACAGGGGAGTACTTCTGTCCACTTTGATCATCAAAAAATCATTTATGGCCTTTCTCTGTTCGTATAGTCGGTCCAACATATGAAGGGTAGAATTTCAACGGGTGGAAACATTGCATATCAGCTTATGTTGTGGGACCCCTTTCTGCCGCTGCAGCTCAAGGAGGGTGCGCTTGGCGGTGTACGAGTGGCTGAAGTGCATGCAAAGTTTCCTGTCCATTTTTTGGATGTCTTGCAGATGGGTGGAAGACTTCAGAAACCGCTTGTCAACCAGATTGAACACGTGCGCCATGCAGGGCGCATGGCTCAGCCCTCTTTGAAGCAGCGCCGACAAAAAAGGCTTTAGAACATATAACTGCACCACTGAAGGGCAAATAATACTTTTTTTTGCCACTAATACACGCCAAAAAAGCCTTAGATCAAATAACTGCTCCGCTGAATGACCAAAAAAGCTTTACAACATAAAACTGCACCGCTGAACGAAAAATAATACTTTTTTTTGCCACTAATACACCCCAAAAAGGGTTGTCATTTTCTCACTTCACCACACAATGGCTAATAAGCCCTTTTTTCCCACTTATACACTCCAAAAAATGCTTAAGAACGTATAACTGCACCGCACAACGGTTAATAAGACATTAAAAATATTTCCTAGTAATACACCCTGTTAATTACTGTATCATACAGCACTTTCACCCCAATAACAAAAAAGATTTGCTGGAATTACAGAGGTATCATCTATTGCAAACCTGAAAGCAGCAGTATAATGACAATTTGAATCCCCAGTCAGTGCAGCAAGGATTGTTCCCATTGCCCAGGCTGTAAACACCCCTATTGCCTCTTCTGCTTTAATTCTGTGGAATAATTCCGCCCTTTCCTTTCCCTACACCTCTAATGATCCTTCCTTGAACTTCTATTCAGCAAAATAAAGGTTTTAAAGTTTTTTCTACCACTATACCTAGCGCCTGCTGACATCTTTCCGTGCACTGGAAAATGGCTGAATCCAAGATGGCTGAGGCTATTTATAGGGCTGTGACATCACAGGGCTGGCTGGCTGCTGATTGGCTGCATGCATGGCATTGTGGGTGATCCCTCTTTCCCAGAGTTCTTTGCTCCATGTCCTAACATGTGCAGCAGCCATTTTAGAAAAAAATGCGGTTCGTTACCACGAAGCGTGAGGAAATTCGGATTCGGTGCGAATCAATTTTTTCCTGAAGTTCAGAACAAATTCCACTTCATCCACTTCGATTCAATCATCTCTATATATTATGAATGATTTTCATTTTTTACATCAATCATGGCATAACCCCTTTAAGAACAGTTATTTTTATTATAGATATGTATTATTGGCCAGTGGCCACACAAAATAAATGAAATATTTACCACAAATGGGATCTGCAAACACTTAGAATTGTGCATTGTGCCGTTCTTCTGTTATAGCTGGAAATGTATTGACAGATTGACAACTAGGCATTACCCTTGCAGTGGTCGTGTACTGGGTCCGCCTGCAGTCCAACAATGTCTAATCTACACTGACAGTATCAGACTTAGTAGGGACCCACCCTATTGACCGGTGCAGTGGTAACATGAACTTGTCAATTCATTTATCCAGAATTGTTATTTTACAGTGAATACAAGCATTTTCTAAAACAGACATCTCAGGAGCACTCTTATAGAACAGCAAAATCAGAAACTGGACATGAATGCTCTTCGTGTCTGTTACAGCAATTGCAAATAACAAACACCACACATATAGTAAATGCACAATTTAGTATTTCATATAATCTTCTTATTTCATCATTAAAGTGCATATAATCCAGATTGAATCCCTATAGTCAAGACAGCATGAAATTCATAAAGTGTAAAAGTCCAAGGTGAAAAGTTTTGTTATTGCTGTTAAATGCTTTTTCTATAATGCAACATATTTAATAACAAGGATATAATGCACTGAAGTGATTTTTAGATGGGAAAAAAAAATTTACTCAGTGTTTGCAGCAGAATACTATTGGGGTGCTTTGTTGGAAATAAGTCTCAGTCTTTTGTTGGGAATAAGTCTCATTCCCTCAAAGTTTTCCCTTATCAAATTCTACACAATTATATCTCTCTATTCTTTCCCTGTAATGTACCTATCCATCACACTACATTAGTGGCTTGTGTCTGCAATTGTTTTTTGTTAGACACTGCCAGACACATTCTTCTGGGTCAGAAGCTGAACACAGTATGGCGATTCTTCTTGTTAAGCATAATGACCTCCCTGCCTACTTCTGCCCTGATTAGCTGATGAGGCTTTCAGCTTGTGAGCCAATCAAGGCAAGCCCTCCCCTCACGTCCTCCCAGTGTCATGTGATCCTCCATCTTCTTGCTTCCGCTTTGTTTTCCATGTCAATATTATCAATAACGTGGCGGTAGGTTCCATTTTTACATAACTCCTCTGAAACAAATTTCAAAAGCTTTGTTTTCTCTGCGGATGAATTTTAGTGAATTCTAATGAACCAGATTCATTTAGAATTGATTTGCTTATCTCTAATACTAGTGATAGAATATTGCAAAATAAGTCTATAACACATATATTTATACTATATCTAAACTATTTCTAGCTAAAATTGTGATTATAAAAGTATTAAAAAAATGGTTGTCTTTTTTTTTTTAAAGATTATCACAATTTAATTAGGCAGTCACCTAAGTCAAGAAACTTTTGTGGATCACCCACCATGCCAAACTCATACAATGTACCCACTAAAAACATTGGCAGCATTGTTTCTGCATTGAGCAGCCAGGTGTTGCTAGCAAAAAGCAAAAGATACAATAAAATGTTCTGATAGCTTTGAAACAAATGCCAAGCACTGGCTTAGCGCCTTCACAAAAGCATCCGGTCCTTGCAGCCAGTGGTCCCAGAACATAACATTTAGGTACACTAGGCAGGGATGCATTGGCAGGCTGTGTTTAGAACCATCCTCCTTTTCTACTGGCAAAAATATGACTTCTTTTTGTCTCCAGTGCCTCTTGCAAGATACATCCCAGTCTAGAGCCAAATAATAATAAAAATATATTGGATTGACCAGATGGCTCTTTTTCCTTCTGCCTTTGTTTCTTGGCTTTAAATGTTTGCCAGATCAAGTTTCAGGAGATTTCCATACCATAGTAGAACAGTAGCCTTTGTAGTTGAGTTTCAGTCTTTGTAAAGTACTATATGAGCATAATTTAACTCAATATTTCATGTACTCTTTTAACATCCCATCTGTTTAACTTTTTTTTTGTACAGTGCTGCTGGAATGCACTTATTTTAGTATCGGTGCCAAAAAGCTAAAGGTTTGTGTTATCAGCATCTGGAAATACCGACATTTATGGTAGCTATGAGATGCCATATGTGATAGGATACATATAAATAAGCAATTGCAATGATTTACTATTTTCCTAATGTGTGCAAGAAAAAACTATTTTTTGTACAAACTGCATTTTGAGCAAACCATTTGCAACCTTTTAAATGTTTACTACACTCTTGGCACTTTCTTACAAAGTGGGTGAAGCTTAGAAAAAGTGGCGGGGCAACCACAGTCAAACATTTGCTATAATTTATACAAGAAATTGCATAAATTACAACTGAAATGTACACCAGATCCTAGGATATCAAGTGAAAATCATATCAATCAGGAGTTACACCGTCGAGGTGTCATCACGTTTTGCATCTCTCCGGATGGTTTAGTAAGGCTTGGTGCTCCTCAATGGGAAGTAAGGCTAGACAGCCAGGCTTTGCAGTAAACCAGTCTGCGTCTTTACTGGAGGGACTAAAATACAAAACACTGAGCTGTCTTCTCCAGTCTCCCCTCAAGTAGCCGAAGGTTCTGTACTGAGGAAAGGCCTCAACTAGCTGTCCCTCTCTTTCTTAGAAGGCTGGCACCATGGCCAAAGGGCCTCTGTGGCTCAGTTGTCCAGCTGGCTCCCTGGTCAAAGGACTGGTGACCCAGGGTCTATGGCAGAGTATCCTCATCTCAGCATTTTTTTTTTCAGTTCACTCGTTCAGTCTAAGAGAGTCACTCCTGCTAAACACTGGTCCCTATCTGCAGGCCACTAGGGCTCTGACTGCTCTATGCTTATACAGTTTCTAATATATTGAACCTGCCAAAGCTGGAGAAGCACAGCCTTACAGAAAAAAGAAATCAAAGTTCAAGGATGCCATAGACTTGAATTTGGCCTCAATACAAGTCACTGGGAATGACCAGCAGTTTTCTGTTGTAAACAACAATCTGACAGAGCTAAACCAGATGGTCAAAAGTCTCAGGGGGAGATTTATCAAATCCAAAAGAGCTGTGAAAAATGAAAGGTGGTATCTGATTGGTTTCTATGAGCAACTAATCCAGTTCTACTTTACACCAGTTTGATAAATCTACCACTCAGTATCTGGATTTTCCTCCAAAATTCAGCTCTGCATATTCCCTTATAGCAGCAGTGGAAAATTACTACCACTTTGTAAGTCTCTTACAAAGAACTAGCTGTACTTTAACCCTTTCCATAATTCAATGAGAATACAGTACAATAAAAGGATAATAATCAGGATATATAGTATAAATGCAATTTAACACGATAAGCAGTAGCGATGAGCGGCAGGGGCAATATTCGAATTCGCAATATTTCATAAATATATGGGTAAATATTCATCATAAATTCATGAATTCGAAAATTTACAATTCTTTTCTTGATTGCGAAAATCTTCAATGTAATATGCGCGTATTGTGCACACAATACAGACGTGGGTCACTATTGCTACATTTTTCAAGCTGCTAGAAGTTTCCTGAGACTGGAGAAAATGGTTGGCAGGGCAGAACATTACAATAGCTTTATATGCAGATAGAGTGCTCCGATATATTCGCGATTACACAAATCGGCAATTAATGATGCGCATATTTTTGCGCAATACATGCAACTTCACATTTCAGCAGGTCTGACTACATATTAGTGGTTGGTGCACTAAGTATTGTTGTGAATTTGTGACATCACAGCACTATGTTTGCAGCATGTATGTATGGACAGCAGAACTACCTAACACCCTGCACTGGATCAGCTACACTATATCACAATCTAACCTACACTGACTATCTCCCACTAATTTTCTGTAATATATAAATATATGTTGGTCCTGTATATATATATATATATATATATATATATATATTCTTCTTGTTCGTTGTTAGCATTAAATGTTTTGTTACATACTGAAAAGACAAATATGGCTGTTTTTGTTTCAGCATTTGCATTTGCAGCTCTGTGTTTACGAAGTGTACACTTCACCTGTGCTAGGATTGTCCTCTGGATTCGTGTATCTGGCAACCCTGATGGATCAGGGAACGCCATGTATAACGATCATGCACCATAGATTCCCACGAGGTGATGTTGATATCCAGGGACTTGAGAGAGGCTTTCAGTGTATCTTTGTATCACTTCTTTTGACCCCATGCAATCGCTTACCCTGGGACAGCTCACCATAGAAGATCTGTCTAGGGATGCTATTGTCTGGCATCCTTACGATGTGGCCTGCCCAGCTCTCTCAGAACTGCCCAGCTCTCTGTCTCTCTCAGAACTGACAAAAACTGCAGAAAATGGCTGCTGGGGAGTTTCCTATATAGTAATGGGTAGGCGTTTTTCCTATTAATTGCTAGGGATGTTGCTAAGCTCAGAGAAAGACATTGCAGCCTTCTCTTTGGCCCACAAGAAAGAAGCAGGGAGGGATCATGGGTTCAGAGGAAACAAAAATCTAGAATATTGGCGAATACAAAAATATAGAACTATATTTGTGAATTCTTGAAGTGGCGATATTCGCGATTAAAATTTGCGCTGTAAACATTCGCGCCCAACACTATAAAACAGTATATGTTCAAACTGTATAAATCACAGTGCAAGTTAAACCTTCAAAGTGCACTAAAGTAGTGAATTGATGGCTTTGCATAGCAGCAATATGGGCAAAAGTCCACAAATGTACCCTTGCTTCAAGGCACTACACTATGTCATCAGTGTCAGAAAGGTGCAAGTCCCACCTCTGGGACACAATCCTATCTCCATAACGGGGCCCCCAACATGAAGGAGAGTACACCCTGCATGCACAGCTTGTTCTCCATTCACTGTTATGGGACTTCTAAAAATAGCTAAACAAGCGCTTGACTATTTTTGAAAGTCCCATAGCTGTGAACTAAGGGTGGCTGTGTATGCGCATCTGCTCTTTACTTCGGGGTCCCCATTCTGGAGATAGGAGCAGGTTCCACAGGTTAGACCTGCACCTACAGTATCTGACATTGAAGGCATATCTTAGTGATATGCTATCAATATCCTAGATGGGAATACCCCTTTAATGTTCAAAAAGAAGAAATAATGCACACTGCTAAGATACATTGTAAACAATATTAGAAATCACCTCTGATTTCTGTGTACTGTATGCACTTGAGTTACCCACCCAACCTCAGAACATAACAATAAATTAGAGGGGGTCTAGACTAACTGCACCATCAACCTTTCAAACATGATAGCCAACATGGTGGCAAAAGGCATATCAAGGGTTTTGCCTGACACACGGTAGAGTGGACCATTGCCATTATGCGTATTTGTTCATTCCCTGTGCCTTGTTTTACTTTTATTGCTTGTTTTTCCAAATGCACTTTATTTATTTAATTATTTATTTAGTTAGTTATTTGTAGCACCTTTAGGGATGGCTGATATTTCAGCCTAGCCCACACTTCATTGTTATATCATGCTTTGTTAATTACATGGATGATTGGTATTGGTCCTTAATTTGCCCATGAGAGTGGTCATTATTATTACTTATATTTTAGAGACCATTGCTTATTTAGTTACGTTATTGTTTTGCTTATGGCCCTCTTTACATCTATTTGGGGCTTGTTTTTCCTGTTTCGACTTAGGATATAGATTTTCTACCATTGTTTAAAAATATAGTTGGTTTACCATTCCATCACATGACCCTTGCCATTTATGGGACATTGGTTTTGTATGTTTTATATATTAAGTGTTTTTCATTTCATGGGGTTTTTGGCGTGTTTGATAGGTTGATACTGTATGCACTTGACCAGCGCCACCCAAACTTTCATTGGTCTTGGAAGCCATTTGTGACATCTAATATTCTTGTAACTTACAGTGGCGAGTATATCCCATACGCCACCATGACATATTACATCCAGTGTGCTGACTTGGTGTGATGGGATTTGAGCGATGTAGCAACACATTGCTGTATAATACCCTAGTCATTACATAACATACAGTATAATCAACAAACAACCTACAAATAATTTTACCAACCAAAATATATTTAGTGCTGATGTGATATGAAAAACTGTTATCGTGGTGATATGGAGTACGGTGTTAAGTGCACATATGTACCTGCTAATTCTTAATAACCTACAAAATGGGCTATTAGCAGGACTCCTGCACATAACGTTGATTTATTAGCCCAAGTACATTATTCTCCTTAAATACAATGGTTAAACAACTCCTCCGTTTCTCAAATGAAACCCCTACATAAGTGTTCTTTCACATCATAATGAAATACGGTGGTGTGCTTGGTTCTTGCTGTAGGTGGTATGGAGAAAATTAGACCTCATTTATAACTTTTCTTTACAAAGGCGACTACACAAATGAAATAGATACATTAGCATAAGGCACCTTTTATAATTCAATTCAGATTGGCAGAGAACTTTGATATTACGTTCTTTTATTACAGTGCACAAATGATATGATTTGGAAGCTACAAATGGAATAGAGGAGAGAGCCTTGTTTTGGCAGCCAGCCACATGGTTAATGGCAGCCTCTGTTAAAACCGTAAATGAAAGGAATTCCGTGAAAGAACAAGAAAGCTTTTGTTCCTAATTATCATGGAGGGGTACGCTGATATTTCTAATAAATATATAGTTTTAGGGAAAAAGTTTGTCAAGTACCATAACAGGTAAAGTGCAAAGTAATTTATTGTTAGCAATTAGAGATGAGTGAGGTATTGAAAAATTCGATTTGGCCAATTCGCCGAAGTTCGCCAAGACGTTTTATTTGGTCCAAATTAATTTGTCATGAATTGCTATGGATCAAGTATAGCCAGACCACTCTACCTAATCTCTACTCAATTTCAGTGTTGGAAGTTAACCCTTTCCTTACTGCCAATAGTAAAGTTACGTTGGCAGCCGGGCATTTAAGAATGTCGCTCACTGGCGCATGCAGCTGGTACCATGGTGGCCGGGTGTCTGATGATTTAAGGAGCAGACACTCAGCACTAATGTATTAATCCTTCCGATGCCATGGTCATCCCGGTGTGCTCCGGCTCCCCCCAGCAAGGATTGGGGGAACCAGAGCTTGTATGCAGCAGCCCCTGTCCTCCTGTGTGATGGTACCAGAGATGGTACACAGCTTTAAGGCGGGATAAACTTTCTCAAAGCAATAATATTGAGGGATCCACAACAGGGATGATTATAATCCCATGTGGATCCCTCCATAAGGTCCAGAATCCCTCTCTACTATAAAACTGGTAGTATTTTGCTTTTAAAATGAATAGGGTTAGGACTAGATGGCCAAACATGGTGGATGGATCAAACATGGCCACTGGATTATTGCAGCAACACTGTCCCTTGTGCATAAGCGTTTGCCATGTCTCTCCCTATGCTCAGCTCACAGGACAATGGTTGAGGCCATGCGGGATCAGCATTTTTTAGGGCTCTGGCATCACAGGGGATGGCTCCCAGCAGATTAATTGGCTGCATGTCATTATGGTTCATATCACATTACCTGGCTTCCTACTTTCACTTTTTAACATGGGCAGCCACCTTTTTTGGAAAAACTGCTAACCTAGTGAGTATAACTACAAATCAGAAATTACAGAAGGCACATTGTGATAATTTTACAGGACCAATGTTTTGATGATCTAACCTTAGGATAGATCATCGTTATATTCATGGGGGTCCAGCTCCCAGCACCACCACTGATCAACTGTTTTCAGAAGCTAAAGCGCCAGAATAAGGCACAAAACTGCATAGCTCCATGCACTATGTAATGGCTAAGCCTGGTTACTGCACACCACTCCAAAAAGTGTATGGGGCTGTGTAGTTCTAGAGCAGGCATCCTCAAACTGCGGCCCTCCAGCTGTTGTAAAACTACAACTCCCACAATGCCCTGCAATATATAAATAAAACTATTGTTTGGAAATGAAAACAGAAAATTGGCATGTGCGTATGTATTCACCCCCTTTGCTAGAAAGCCCATAAAAATCTCTGGTGCAACCAATTACCTTCAGAAGTCACATAATTAGTGAAATGATGTCTACCTGTGTGCAATCTATGTGTCACATGATCTGTCATTACATATACACACCTTTTTTGAAAGGCCCAGATGGTGCAACACCTATGCAAGAGGCATCACTAACCAAACACTGCCATGAAGACCAAGGAACTCTCCAAACAAGTAAGGGACAATGTTGTTGAGAAGTACAAGTCAGGGTTAGGTTATAAAAAAATATCCAAATCTTTAATGATCCCCAGGAGCACCATCAAATCTATCATAACCAAATGGAAAGAACATGGTACAACAGCAAACCTGCCAAGAGACTTCTGCTCACCAAAACTCATGGACTGGGCAAGGAGGGCATTAATCAGAGAGGCAGCACAGACACCTAAGATAACCCTGGAGGAACTGCAGAGTTCCACAGCAGAGACTGGAGTATCTCTACATTGGACCACAATAAGCCATACGCTCCATAGAGTTGGGCTTTATGGCAGAGTGGCCAGCAGGAAGCCATTACTTTCAGCAAAAAACAAAAAGGCACATTGTCAGTGTGAAAAAAGGCATGTGGGAGACTCCCAAAATATATGGAGGAAGGTGCTCAGGTCTGATGAGACTAAAATTGAAATTTTCGGGCATCAAAGAAAACGCTATGTCTGGCGCAAACCCAACACATCACCCAAAGAACACCATCCCCACAGTGAAACATGGTGTTGGCAGAATCATGCTATGGGGATGTTTTTCAGCAGCCAGAACTGGGAAACTGGTCAGAGTTGAAGGAAAGATGGATGGTGCTATTTAGTAAATACAGGGATATTCTTGAGCAAAACCTGTACCAGTCTGTGCATGATTTGAGGCTAGGACAGAAGTTCACCTTCCAGCAGGACAATGACCCCAAACACACTACTAAAGTATCACTTGAGTGGTTTAAAGGGATTCAGTCACCAGGTTTGACCCCTGTCAGCTAAACATATGCTGACACTCAGGGTCTCATCAGGAGTCCTAATGTGTGCTCATCAAAGCGATCAGTACCTTTATTTAGCCTAAAAACAGGTTTTACTAACCTGTCAATCAAATAAATAACGTGCCCAAGGGGAGGTCCAGGGATGCAGGGTGTCCAGCCGCACCCAACACCATTCGTGCCCAGCGCCGCCTCCTACTCATGATGCGCACGCGCGGACTTCTTGGGCACCTTATTTATTTGATTGACAGGTTAGTAAAACCTGTTTTTGGGCTAAATAAAGGTACTGATCGCTTTGATGAGCACACATTAGGACTCCTGATGAGACCCTGAGTGCCAGCATATGTTTAGATGACAGGGGTCAAACCTGGTGACAGAATCCCTTTAAGGGGAAACATGTAAATGTATTGGAATGGCCTAGTCAAAGCCTAGATCTCAATCCAATAGAAAATCTGTGGTCAGACTTAAGAATTGCTGTTCACAAGCGCAAACCATCCAACTTGAAGGAGCTGGAACAGTTTTGCAAGGAGGAATGGGCAAAAATCCCAGTGGTAAGATGTGGCAAGCTCATAGAGACTTATCCAAAGTGACTTGGAGTTGTGATTGCAGCAAAAGGTGTCCCTACAAAGTATTGACTTTAGGGGAGGTGAATAGTTGTGCACATTGACTTTTTCTGTTATTTTGTCCTATTTGTTGTTTGCTTTACAATAATAAAAAAAAAATCTTCAAAGTTGTGGGCATGTTATGTAAATTAAATAATGCAAATCCTCAAACAATCCATGTTAATTCCAGGTTGTGAGGCACCAAAACACGAAAAAAGTCAAGTGGGGTTATTACTTTTGCAAGGCACGGTAGATGAGAATGATGAGGAAAAACGTTCCTTCTCAGGGCTACCAGAAGTATCAGAACCAGAAAATGTGCCAAACTGCGGGACCCAAAAAACGGCGACTTACCAGTGGACTCCAGTCTGCGATTGCTGATGGCAAACTCTGCCAAAGACAAAAGCGAAGACCACTCCTCCTAGTTCTCAGAGACAAAACATCTCAAGTAAGTCTCCAGACTTTGATTAGTGCGTTCGGTCTGTCCGTTTGACTGAGGATAAAAAGCCGAAGAAAAGGACAGTTGTACCCCCAGTCGAGTACAAAACGCCTTTCAGAATCTGGAAACAAACGGAGTCCCACAATCCGAGACCACGTCAGAGGGAATGCCATGGAGTTTCACAATGTTGTCAACAAACACTTGTGCAAGTGTTTTGGCATTAGGTAGGCCGGGCAACGCTATAAAGTGCACCATTTTACTAAAGCGATGAACTGCCACCAGAATAACTGCCTTTCCTGAACAATTAGGTAGATCAGTGATAAAATCCATAGATAAGTAAATCCATGGTCTGGGTGGGATGTGCAAAGGGAGTAGAGATCTGGAAGGCCGAGTATGTGTCACCACGTGTACAGGTACTACAGGCTGACACATAGTCCTCAACACTCTTACGCAACCCCAGCCACCAGAATCTACGAGAGATGAGGTCAGCAGTGGATCCTATCCCAGCGTGTCCCATAAAACCATACAGTGATGTTCTTCAAACACCTTGTGACGCAATTCCAATGGCACAAACAGTTTCCCAGAGGGACAAGAATCTGGTGCATCTTCCTGTGGCCTCTAACATCTTCATCTCTAGGTCAGGGTAAAGAGCGGATATCACCACCCCTTTCAACAGTATAGGACTCGGATTTTCAAAATCACCACTTCTAGGAAAACTACGTGACAAGGCATTTGCCTTGATGTTCTTAATCTTAACCCTAGAACGATAAGTGACAATGAAATTGAGTCTGGTGAAAAACACAGACCATCTGGCTTGTCTCAGGTTCAGTCGTTTAGCCGACTCCAGGTCAGCCAGGTTTTTGTGATCTGTGAACACCGTCCTCGGATGACTCGCCCCTTCCAATCAATGATGCCATTCCTCAAAAGCCAACTTAATGGCTAGTAACTCTCTGTTACCCACATCATAATTTTTCTCTGCAGAAGAAAGTGTTTTCTAGAGAAAAAGGCACATGGACGCCATTTACCAGGTGACGGGCCCTGCGATAAAACTGCTCCTACCCCCACCTCAGAATCGTCCACTTCCACAATGAAAGGCTGTGATACATCCAGCTGCACCGGTATATTGGCAGAAGAGTAGCATTCCTTAATTGCAGAAAAGGCTTGCAACGCCGAATCAGACCACACTGAGACATCTGTCCCTTTCTTAGTCATGTCCGTTAAGGGTTTTACTATTGTCGAAAAATTCTTAATGCATTTTCGGTAATACTTGGTGAACCCCAAAAACTGCATAATATACATTAGAAAACCTGAAGATAACCGCAGGTAGCCCAAAAACTGCACCTCGTATACAGCAAAAACACACTTCTCAAATTTTGCGTACAATTTATCTGTAACACCTGTCTTATGTGATCCTGATGTGTCTCCACGTCTGGAAAATAAATTAGAATGTCATCCAAATACACGACTACAAACCTCCCCACAAGGTGATTAAAAATGTCATTCACAAAATGCTGGAAAACCGCAGGAGCATTGGACAACCCGAAAGGCATGACCAGGTTCTCAAAGTGCCCCTCAGGATGACTTCTGGCTCTCCACCTTGTTGGACCCTCGCTATCGGTCCAAAATGGGAGCCTTTTTTTACACCTGCTGAAAGGGAGGACAATCTGAACTATTATAGAGACATCCTATGTAGTCGGTTGGCCGCTGCCTATATGCGCCATTGTACATCCTCTCGCAGATCTGACCGTGGGGCTCTCTGCGCTCACATTCCACTGCCATGGCTGCTAGGGAGGGGTGGGGTGGCAGGAGCAGTACCAGCTCCATCAGCAGCAACCTGAGTCTAGAGTCGCTGATGAGCAGCTTCCTTCACCTGCATAGTGAAGAAACTACTCACCAGCAGCTAGACATAGAGCAAGACCTGAACTGGCAGGTGGTGGCTTACTTGGACAGCACCCTGCCATCCCACATTGAAGATCCGCTGGACTACTGGGCAGCCAAACTGGATTTGTGGCTGCAAATGGCAGAGTTTGTTCTGGAAAAGCTGTCCTGCCCGTCCAGTAGTGTGCATTCAGAGCGGGTGTTTAGTGAAGCGGGGACCATATTTACCCCAAGAAGAACTCGCCTGTCCGCCCAAAATATGGAGAGACTGATCATTGTCACGATGAATCAGGCGTGGATCAGCAAGGAGTTCCACCCACCAATGCCTGATGCATCAGACTAAATCATCCATGGTGCCACACCAACACTTTGACAAAAAAGACCAGTTTCTTCTGGCTACCTGCCTTAGCTACTATTCTGATGCTGCCACCCACCTGATGCCACATATCTGATGCCAAGTGCTCCTTCTTACACCCACCATCGTCAGCGGGTACTGTTATTGCTACCCACCTCCCCACTCTGTTACCGGGTCACTCTGTGGTCTCCTGATGCTGCTGCCACCTCCACACTATTTCACCTTGCCACTCTGTGGCCTCCTGATGCTGCTTACACCTCCACACTATGTCACCTTGCCACTCTGTGGTCTCCTGATGCTGCTGCCACCTCCACACTATGTCACCTTGCCACTCTGTGGCCTCCTGATGCTTCTGCCACCTCCACACTATGTCACCTTGCCACTACGGTTAGGTCATCAATAAGTTCTGGAAAATTCCTTTGAAATAGATTGCCCAAAATGGCAGTGCACACCTTATATAGAGTTAGCTATTGTATTAACGTGTGTTTGCATGTTAGCAGTACCAGTCAGCAGTCTCCAAGTCATGGGGACTGAATTATGGCATGAAGTACATCACAATCGTAGTAAACATTTAGATTTTATTTTCATGTGATCTCGAGAAACTGTTTAAGACCTAGCTTTAGTTACCACTTCATAAAGTAAGATGAGATAAAACAGTGTGACCATGCCAGACTAATATAAATTTTTTTGACCATCTCATTCTTCAGGCATTTGGTAGAGTCCAGTAACTAATTATGTATGAAAGCCGGTACCACATAAAATGGCGAACAATCCATAGCACATTCCGGAATATTCCTAATACATCAACTAAAAACAGATGTATGGCTCATTTATACTTTTTATAGCTGAAATGCTCTGATTCAGGATCAACCGGTGCACAGGTCACATCTGTAGCTTAATACAGAATAGCTATTTAGCATCTCAGTCCATTACTGAAATGCTTGTAGATTTAGACTCTTCATAGAGGCTCATGCTGACTACAATTTAGTACAAAGGCAATGCAAAGCTCTTAGCATTGAAAAGGTTATAAATCTGCTGTTCTGTCTTTTTCTGCCTTTTTAGCAGCATTACATTACTAGCATGGCATTTTAGGGCTAACATGCAAATGCCGACATTTTTTCTACATACATATGAATATTAACCCCTTTCCCGACTGCCTACTGGCTATATGCATCCTATCTACACATGCCCCATGCAGATAGCATGTATATAGATTGTCAGGAAGCTCTTTAATCCTAGTGATGTACAGCTCTGGGATTAAAGTTCCTGCTCCTGATCAGCTCTGCCTGTGTGTCATGCCCCCACATGGGGCTGTTTTCCCCTATAACTGGGGTTCCCGTAGATGCCCCAGTTAGGCTAGGTCTACACAATGACATTTTGTCGCATTAACGTTGTGCGACAATTTTTATAATGTTAGTCTATGGTGTCACATTGCGACATGCTGCTACTGTGACACGACAGTCTAAAAAAGTCCATTCAAGATGGATTTTTCTGTGACTGTTGCATCGCAGTCGCAGCGTGTCGCATGTAGCAATGCGACACCATAGACTACCATTATAAAAATTGTCGCACAACATTAATGTGACAAAATGTCATTGTTTAGACCTAGCCTAACTGGGGCATCTACAGGAACCCCAGTTATAGGGGAAAACAGGAGCAGGAACTTTAATCCCAGAGCTGTATATCGCTAGGATTAAAGAGCTATAGTTAAAGAGGTTCTTTGTGTTATATTGTTCCATAATGTACAGTGTATATTGAAATTTGGTCATAAAGACTTGACTTGGAGACATAGTTGCTTAAGGGCTTATTTCTGTACATACTCCACTTAGCTGTATGAGCGCCATGCTAACAGTATTATTTACACATTGTCTTAATATATACTAGCATATGATATATGTGAACTAATTTATCTTCAACAAGTAGTCCCTGAGATACACATATACAGACATAATGTCAACATAACATGGGGCAGAATACTGAATGCTGTCATAGGGTCAGCTTTTGGTGCTATGAAAGACCTTAACAATAATTTGTGCAATGTCTCTTGTAGCATATATTTTAAAATGCCGCCTTGCTTCTGAACAGCCAAAGAGATTTATTGTACTGATGCATTGGAGCAGAGCATTAGTCTCTTCTTCAGTGCGGCAAATACAATATTCTCAAACAGGATCCATGTGTCAGTATTAGTGTTGAGCGAATCGAAGTATCGAAGTGGAGTTCAATCCGAATTTCAGAGAAAGGTAAAAAAAATCAGTTTCCCCTAAAATGGCGATAAAAATGAAATCATACTCACCTCATCCATTTGAGAGGGAAGAGGCTGTCATAGCCATCTTGTTAAAAGATCCCGAGCGAAATCTTGTGTGCGGTGACGTCCATGCCAGCCAGTGTGATGACGTCATCATGCAACGTGCGAGATTTCACGCTGGATCTCTAAGAAAGAGGGCTGGGGCATTCTCTTTGCACGTAAAAAAAGATTAACCCTCTGAAAGACCTTAATATTAATCTCAGATGCCACGATCAGTGATGAACATGGCTTCTGAGGGGTTCAATGACTGGGGCAGAATTTAGAGTAGGTTCCCACTCGAGGAGGCAGCCTTGTCCTGGTGAGTGGGCCTATGCTTTTTGATCAAAATATTTACTAATGCCTAATATATAGCTTGCAACATAGGTGGCAGTATACTATTAATTGCGCTGAGAAGCTATATTAGCATATGCTGTATTCTTCAGCAAGGTCACTCCATCAGCATATGCAAAATTCTTCAACAGGGTCGATGAGCACATGCAACATTTTTTACAAGGTTCCATCAACATATGCAATATTCTTCAACAGGGTCCATCAGCATATGCAATATTTTTCATCAGGGTCCATCAGCATATGTAATATTTTTCATCAGGGTCCATCTACATATGGCATATTCTACAGAAGGATCCATCGGCATCTGCTGTATTGTTTAATAGGGTCCACCCATCTGTAATATTTTTCAACAGGGTCCTTCAGTATATGCAACATTTTTTAAAAGGTTCCATCAGCTGTACTATTTTGCTGTAGAATGTGCAGCAGATTTACTGTGGATATCATCCCTATACATTGAAGATGATGTTGAAAATACTGTTAGGTGGCATTTCACAACACAAATCCTCAGTATGATCTTTTTTATATGTTGAGTGTTTCCTGGTACATCTGGATGATGTTTTCAAAGTTAATCTATGCACTTTCTATTGTAATTTGCTGTAGATCAGTGTGAATTTTCACAGCAAATCTGACACATTTGAACTTGGTTATGAGAAAAAAAAACGAAAGAAATCAGAACCCCTTGTTTCCTTGACATAAGGAAACAAGGGTAGCTCCACTATCTAATCAGTATGTTGGAAAAATAGTTTATATGTAGAGATGAGCGAATTTCTTAAAAGTTCGATTTGGCTGATTCGCCGAATTAAAAAAAAAGAATTGCTTTGTGTCGAATTACTTCGTCATGAAGCGCATTTTTTTTGTAAGTAGGTGATGCAATGAAAGTGAGCTGTGATAGCTCCGCCCCATCATTGTAACCCTCAGATGCCTTGTTCATGAATAATTGCGGCGAGAGATTACGTCATCACGCTGGCTGGCAATATACAAATATTGGTAGTATTGTAGTAGCTTCAAGGAGAGACAGCACTTTGTGTGAGTGCAGTGCCTCTTTCTCCTGACTTTAGTTATCAGTGGGGGTCTCAGGCCTCAGACTACACTGATGAAAACCTTTTAATATGTCACTTTGACATATACACACCACTTTCTGTAGTGATAAGGCTTAAAAAAACAAAAAACAAAACATAGCCTGAAGCTTTCTTCTGCAACACATTCATGAAATAGTACATAAAAACTTTCTGTGGAGAAATGTTATATTTTGTATTGAATCATCATGAATTATTTAGTTACAGTTGTGTTTTACAAGATGCAGTTTTACTAATTTGTGGTTTATTGTTTATTTTTAGATAACCTTTTTTATGCTGCTGTCTGCTGTATGTGTCATGCTCAACTTGGCGGGTTCCATTCTGTCTTGTCAAAATGCTCAGCTAGTCAGTTCTCTTGAAGGTTGTCGACTGGTAAGTACCTGCATTGTAACCTATATTGACTTGAATATTAGATTTCCTGCACTATAAACTCTTCAGTTGGTGAACGACATAAAACGTACCAAGCAGATTTGAAGTTTGTATAAAATTGCATAACCTATTTATATTATTAGAATTAGATTACTGTTTTATTATAATTTTCATAGCTTTTCAACAAATGATCTGTCACAAAAAACAACAGTATGAAACCAGGCACTTTGCTGAGTTAATTGCTCTGTAACCTGTTTTATGCCATTGAGGAAATACACTACTTTTACTAAATATTGAGTATTTAATACTTAATATAGAGTACATTGAGTGCTGGCCGAAGCCACTTGGTGTACCCTAGCCCTTAGCTAGTCACTCCTCCTCCAGTTGATGGCAGAGCCAGGTATCCTAATCATCATCTTGCTTGGCCCTGTCAATGTACTGGAAAGGAGAGTGGCTGGTGAAGCAGCGTGGAGCAGCTAAAGTGCTTGTGCTCACCCTCAGTGCTCTTTTGACCTTATTTGCATTTTACAAAAAATTGCTATAGCTCTGAAATGCCTCAATGGATTGAGCTATAACTGGTATTGATATTATTAGATCAGGCATACTGTTGCTCCTGATGACAGATCCATTTTAAGACAAAAAAACAAAAGCCTACTTTCAAGAATGACAAGTGTTTGTCAGAGAAACTGTCACCTCTCCTGACCTGGCCAGTGGCAGATTGTGAAGGGCCACACCACCAACTATTAACACCCAGCTGTACTTTACTGTAAGGAACTGTATCTCCTTATGGAGAGGGCCTTAATCGCCATAAGGATGATTATAGGCCACACATGCTCCTCTGGAATTCAGGAATACAGTACCCTCTAAATCCTGACCTAGGCCTCTCACCCAGTTAATCAATCGCCGCAAACAGCTGTCTGCAGATGTGATGCTGGTTTATTTATTATCCAGGATAGCTACGTTACATCTGGTAGCATTAGAAGCAGAGCTTGCTAAGAGCTCCTATTTGCATACCTTTTCCCAGAATTACAGAGGAGTATGTATGGCCTGTAAGCTTCACACAGGTTAAGGTGTTCTCCATAAGGAGGTACAGTTGCTAAAACGGACATGTCGGGAAAAGAGGACAGGTTTCCTTTAAAGCAATCAGTATTGTCCAAGATTTGGCACTTCCTTACTGGACTGGGGCACAATGCTTCCATCCATTCTGTAGTCCAGAGATCTGATCCCCTAACTGCTATAAGAGTTTTAGCTCCTACATGTTCCAGTACTTATAAAGGATTACATAAATCACTCAAGTAATCCAGAAGACAAGAAGTTAACAACAGAAGCATAATAACACGCAGTACTGACAGAAATACAATATCCTGTCCCTTGTGAGTACAGTCGGTAAAATTTGTTGCATTTCGCAGTATGCTAGAATAACTGTGTCCAGCAGACAAATGAGGTAAGAGACCTGGAGGGCTTTGTGGTTTATATTTAGCAAAGTGTTTTGGCAAAGCACCAAGTTCTAACATACTTGAAGTCTTTTAAACAGTAGGCCATCCCTCTATACTTCACTCATTTCCCTCTTTATTCCTTAAATTCCTCATAATATACTCAGTGAATAATATTTTATTGCATATAGAGTGTGCAAAAAGACTGCACATCTGAAAGGTATTTAGCCTAGTTTTTAATCATGGAGAGTAAAATATGGATATTATTTACTTATTTACTACTTTTTTCATGTGAACTACTGGATGGTATTTTCCCATGAAAGATTTTAATGGCATATCGGCTGATTCTGTACCTCCTATGGACTTGAATGGAGTGTGACCATGCATGTACATTAATTTTCCACCAGGCTCTCTGTTCTTAAGATTAGTGTGGTTCTCAGCAGTCAAACCCCCCATTGATCTATGTGTTATAGCATATGCATAGAGTATCTAGTTTTTCTTTAAAGGGGTTATCCAGCTTTTTGGACTTCTTCACCTTTCAACCCTGGCCCGTTGTGCCTGTTAAAAAAATTAATACTTAACTGCTCCCTACCATTTTGTTCCAGCTACCTGGCCCCCCATTAGTGATCCCTGTCCTGTTAACTTCTGGACAGACGGGGACACATGTGAAGCAGCCACAAACAGGGTCACTGCAAAGGGTTAATTACTAAGATAGTTATTGTGATTTGCTATATTTGTCTAACTAATATCATTGTATGGACAATTACGGATTAAAACCTTGGCTCATCTTGTAAGGTTGCCAGGAGATAGACATGGGTGTGCTCCCTGGTTATTCAATAGTGTCTGTTCTTAACTGTGCTACAATGAAGACCTACATGTGCAAGCTCCCCAGAGCTAGGCCCAAGCATAGAGAACCTTCATCTCTGAGATTTCTACAGCCAGAGAGAAGGAAATCAGAAGGTCTAGAATTTAAAAGTCAGCAAATTACAGTCCACATTTATGAGCTAGAGACTTTGCTGCTCTTAAGGGGGAACATTACTAATGTACTCTTCCACACTTTGTGACAATTTGGCCAACCATATCTTATAGCAGCATTCCTCTGCCAGCAGAAACAGTTAACAAGTACCTTATTGTATGTCTATGGTTCTGCTGAAAGACTTTAGAGTAATAGAGAAAAGGATAACTATAACCTCCATCATTGCTTCTAAGTTAGCAGTTCATGCCCACCGCTACCCTGATACTCCCCAAGATTCCCTGCATCCTCAGCAAGCTACTGTCTCCAATACTCCAGTCTCTACTTCCTTAGGGCACGCGCATGCTGACCTGTGGCCTTGTTCCTTCATCTACCACTACTCCGTTCAAGCAGTTCTCTCAGTATTTCTAGTTCAGTGTTGCCAATATGTGCAGTTCCCGTTTTAGAGACTGTCCTTTTGTTATTGTGGTGTTATTTCCCAGTGTCTCTGTCATCCAGCCAAGTTTCCTACAGCCAAGTGTTGCCAAAAACCACTTAATCAGTGTACGTGACTGTTCAGACTGTGCCTCTGGTTTTGGTGTGTTTTCTGTGGATAGAGCCTCTGTTGCTTGCAACAGTGCCCCTGAATTCCAAAGGAGCACCAAAATAATGCCCTTAGGATTTAGCCCAAAGCCAAACCAGTTAGTTGGCACAGTGGTTCCACACTCACTGGTCCGTAAAAGCTGCTGTCCATGCGCTGCTATTGGGGAAAAATTGCACTGTTTTATTTGCCTTGAAACTGTGTCTTATTAATGTAGGATGTACTACTACTACTATTCTGTACTTTAGTAAAGAGAGACTTATTTAGTAATTCCAACTTAACTTCTTACTGACTTTACCATTCACCCTCCATTAACTCCTGCTCTTCTGCCCTGCACCCATACCAACACCTTATGTTAAGGGCACTTCAAGTACCACCAGGCAGGAGCCCAAACACCAGGGTCTGCCACCAGGGAAGAAAATGTGCGTCTTCCAGTCCCTGAATGGCCATAACCACTACTCCCATCCTCCTCCTGGGTCACTAAACATGTGCTACTGCATCCAGTGACTGGTCTCAGCAGAAAAATATGCCCAAGCAGCACATCATTGCTGGGTCATGTGCCTTAGGCCCAATCTAAGTTGTCTGTTCAATCAATAAATATGTAGTGTCCACAAGTACTGAATACTGTACTTAAAGGAGGTCTCACCAGCAGCCGGATCTGGACACTTCTGTAATTACAGTACATGTAATTAAATATTTTAGCCACTGATTTATACAATAAAATGTATTTGCCTAGCGACACCTGCTATTTGTTCTTTTGCTTATTTCTCAGAGGTGGACACACATGCTTAGTTTCATAGACTGGCATAACATCCTTTAGCTGTCACCAGCTGTATTTACCGTTGCAAACTTTGACAGTTACACGGAGAGGGCTGCAGCAGAAAGGATATTCCTCCTGAGAAAAGACAGAATTACCCCCCCCCCTGCCCTGCCCCCCCCGCCCCTCTTCCCTCAAGCTGCCATGTTGGAATAAATCTAGCAGAGCAATTGGAGAAATGAACGGGTAGATTGGGCAGATCACTGGATCCATGTGAGGCGCAAGCAGGGTGGGACTGGCCTACCTGAGTATGGGAGGATCCTCCAGTGAGTTTTAGCCCTGATAACATAATGAGGAGAAAAAAGTTAGCTGGCTTTAGAGCCAATTACAGTAGAACATTCATTCTAATTGGATTTGTCATTTATTTCACACAAAAAATGTCCAGCAAAGGAAACTAAAGTTTTAGGGAGGATTTGCCCTGATTGGCTTAGAGCCTGACAGACAGCCTGGGTCAGCTAATCAGGGAACATTAGGCAAGCAGCTTGTGACCTGGAAGGGTGTGTTATGGCAGTGTCTGACAAAAATCCATTGCAGACATAAGCCAGTAATATAGCTGTACTAAGGACACTAAGGGAGAGAATAGGGAAATATATAATTGGGCAAATTTTAAGGAATTTGATCAGGGAAAGCTTTAGGGAAAGCCTTGAGTAAAGACTGATCACCCACTTGTGTGTTTAATAAAGCTGCTGGCAGATAGTTAGATAGGCATTACAAAACACCCCGCAAGAAAAGGAAACTTTTTTTTTTTTTTTTTAACTAAGGTTCTACTGTTCATAGGCTTATTGCAAACACCCAATAGCATATATTCTGCTCCATCTTCTGAGCAATTTTTTTCTTCTAAAAACCATAGCGGGTAACTACATTAAAATCATTACTGAAAAATATCATTTTTATACCTGTGTTACTAAACGCGCTGCATATTACTGGGTAGTTACAGCAAAAGCGATATTGATGATGCCATTTGTTATACCTATGTTATTGAACACATTTTGTGGGTCATTTATTAAGACCAGCATTGTAGATGCCAGTCTTAATAATCCCTGTGCTGGTGGTGGATGCGTCTCTACATAACTACTGCGGATCCACCGGCCGTGAAGGCATAGAAAGTGATAAATGAGATGGGCCTGGTGGCCTGCATCCCTTTTTTGACCTGGTGTGAGCTGGGAAAAGGCGCAGATATGTGCCAGAAAACTGGCGTATATCAGTTTGTAAATTACCCCCTTTACGTTTACTGCAAAAACGTGTTGTATTACTGTTTAACCTCAAAAAGTGCATTGTTATACCCACGTTAGTGAGCACATTATTGTATCAGACTTTCTAGTAAAAAGGTATTTTACTGCAAAAATTTAATTGTTGTACCCATGTTACTGAACACATAGGAGCACATTTATTAAGACCGGTGTTTTAGACAGCGGTCTTATTAAAGTCTTAAGCTGGCAGTGGTTCTGCTAACCTCCTCATAAATTCGGTGGATCCTCCGCCAGTTCTAAGGCTGGGTTCACACAAGCGTGTCCGGATTAGGTCCGGATGCGTTGCGGATGCATTCAGTGAAAACTGTGCTATTTCACAGGCAAAGCCATTCAGTTTTGCCTGCGATTGCATTCAGTTGTTCAGTTTTTTCCACGCGGGTGCAATGCATTTTGATGCGTTTTTCACGCGCGTGATAAAAAACTGAAGTTTTACAAACAACATCTCCTAGCAACCATCAGTGAAAAACACAACACACCCGCACTTGCTTGCGGATGCAATGCATTTTTAACGCAGCCCTATTCACTTCTATGGGGCTAGGGCTGCGTGAAAAACACAGAATATAGAACATGCTGCGATTTTAACGCAACGCACAAGTGATGCGTGAAAAAAAACACTCATGTACACAGCCCCATTGAAATGAATGGGTCAGGATTCAGTGCGGGTGCTATGCGTTCACGTCACGCATTGCACCCGCGCGGAAAACTCGCCCGTGTGAATGCAGCCTAAATGTAAGACATCTTCCTTGCTGTCTTACATTAAGGACTTTTTCTACGCCGTAAACAACCACCCACAATTTTAGGCCTGACGTGATTGCGGCACCATACCTTTTTTAGGCATATTTCAGATAAATGACCCCCATAGTTCATGTTACTGAATGCATAGTTCAGACATTTTACTGCAAACATTGCTTTGTTATACCTGTGTTAGTGAAAACATTACTGCATCAGACTATGTTGTTCAAACACATTTTCCTGCAAAAACTGCACTATTGCCAAAGTAAATTGTCAATACCAATGTGAAGTGTGTTTGTAGAAGGGAAATGACATTTGACTGCAACTCTGTCTTTAAAATACAGAAAATCCCTTACAGTTTTGTTAGTACCATTTAATAATCTGCGGGTAGCAGCAGCAGTAGCAGAACCAGCCATCCAGCAGTAGTAGTAATAGTAGGCCACAGTTCTACCTGGCTTCCGATAGGCACCACATTATTATTAAGGACAAAGAGGGTGCAGTTGTGGATGGGATGGATCACTCCTACTCTTAGTCACAGCAAGAGTCTGACACCATGCCTTGGATCCAGGGGTCACAGTATTCCCCCTGCTCCTCCTCCTTGCAACCCCAGAGAAGCCTTTCAGTTTCAGTTTCATACTTTCTGTCTTCACTGCCCCCTCCTAGTAGTGCGAGCAGTGGGCTTTGTTTTGGCTTTTACTGTACAGCCCAATAACATATTATCTTTTTTATTATTTCCTGCAGTGGTTCTTCAAACCTTGCATTTTTCAAAGTGGCATATATTACATAATCCTAGAGGGTCCATTCCATTCTAGAGATTATGACAATTTGCCCATGTCATACTCCACTAACTTGGACCAGTTTTGGAAGAGTAGCTGATAACAGTAAGAAATACAGTACCAGGCTTCATGTGTTAACAGAGATATCTTGCATCTGCCAATCTAAGATAACCAATGTAATCTAACATATCCTTGCATGCAGTCCTTCAATTTTTCATTATTTCTTAGATTCCACTTAATCAGCCGCGTGCTGTTTTCAATTCCAGCCTTTTCTATTTCACATCTCTTGGTATTCCCTTTATTACAGCTGATGAATCCAATTTAGTTTAACATTAGTATTCATTCTATATCATGCATAAAAGAGTTCATTTAAATTCACAATATTCAATAATGTCCTGCATTGAAATCCAACTTGAGCATGGTGCCATCCTCTTTATTAGGGCACCGGGAGCTGTTTAAAGCATGCCAATTTAAACCAGGTCTTGACCTTAGCTTAATCTCTCTGTAAAATCTGCATTTCAGTGTGACACGCTATTTGCAGCTGTCAAGATTTGCAATTAGCTTAATAAGAAAACACCAAACACAACAGATTCATCTCAGTGGACATGCTCATCATGCACAGTTCACACAGTTTAACAGCCATCAAACTAACAGCTATTAAATATGGTCTAGTGAAAAATCAAAGCAGGGTGAATTGAATGGAAAGAAGTTTGAAGATTGCTACATGTTACGGATTTGTATAGTATGGCGAAACGCTTCCTTAGGCATCTAATGAAGTAAAAAGTGTAGAATTTTAATATACATCTTGGACTTGGTCATTCTGAAAATTGATCAGTTCAACATAGTGTGGGGAGTCGCTCTGGTAGACAGCGGTGCGGGTGCAGTTTAGAGGCAAAACAAGGAGTCCAGATTGTGCATCAAACAGTGTTTTATTCACACTTGCACACCAGAAATGAAAACAGTCTCTTGGTGACAGTTCACACACAACAGAAATCATGTGGCAAAACCAAAAACAGGCCAACACAGGGTCCAGTCACCTTGGGTGGTTTAAGTGCGGGTTCACACCTAGCAGTCGGTTCAGCCGCAGGCGATTCCTCCTTCAGGTTGCAGGGAAACACCACCTTGCTGAGCTCCGTCCTCCAGCACAGAGAACTCCTCAGCCCTGTTAGCAGGCTCCAGGATAATCACCTCAGACACAGCTGATGGCTGTGTTTTATACCCAGCCCAAAACTCGGACTGGACCGTGGGGAGCAGCCACCCACCCTACTCTTTAGCTGCTCCCAGTAAGAGCCGGCCCGGATCGGCTTTGCAGCCATGCTATTTAAAAGAGTCAAACAGCACTAGCTGCTGCAGACAAAAACCCGGCTCTCACCTCACCGAGGCTAGCAACCTCGGTGACACGTACCTGCCATCGCATATGACACCTTGCACCTTACCACAATAGTAAATGTTCTTTTTGATCATGGTCAATCAAATTACATTGGAACAATCTACAAGTGTTTGCGCCCATAAACCCATGCATTTGTCCAAGCAGTGAAAACGTAGTCAGGGAAGTTGCAAAGCTTCTATTATTAAAGGGCATCTGTCAACAGATTTGTCCCTATAAACCTGGCTGACCTGTTTCATGGCACTTGGCAGCTGGAGACATCTGTGTTGGGCCCATGTTCATATGTGCCAGCATTGCTGAGAAAAATGATGTTTTACTATATGCAAATGAGCCTCTAGGAGCAACGGGGGCGTTTCCATTATACCTAGAGGCTCTGCTCTCTTTGCAACTGCTCTTCCGTCTGCACTTTGATTAACAGGGCCAGGCAATGTAAGCGTCATCATATCTGGTCCTGTCAATCAAATTGGAGAGGTTGTGGCAGTTTCAGAGAAAGCAGAGCCTCTAGGTGTAATGGCAATGCCCCTGTTGCTCCTAGAAGCTCATTTGCATATATTAAAACATCATTGTTCTCAGCAATGTGGGCACATATGAACATGGGACCAACACAGATGCCTTCAGCTGCCAAGTGCACATGTAACAGGTCAGCCAGCTTCATAGGTACAAATCTGCTGACAGATAGTCTTTAACATGGCCGGTGTTCTTAGATTTCTAGATTATTATTATAGAAACTAGCAGAAGGACCCGGCTTCGCCCGGGTATATTTAATCTATTTCATTTAATGTTTGTGTGTGTTGTTAAAAGATATCAACAGTATCCACTATAACGGTGACCTCCACAGCACCCTACCCCTTAACAGTGACATTCACAGCCCCCCACCCCTTAACAATGACCCCCACAATGCCCCGTCCCTTAAAATGGGACCTCTGCAGCAGCCCACCCCCTTAACTTTGACCTTTACAGCAGCCTTCCCCTTTAACAGTGAGTTTTACAGCACACCACCCCCTTGACAGTGACCTCCACAGGGGCCCTCCCCCTTAACAGTGGCCTTTACAGCAATCTGCCCCTTAACGCTGACCTCCATAGCGGACCCTTTCCTTAACTGTGACCTCCACAGCAGCCTGCCCTTAGGGTGGCCAGAGGTCCAGTTTTAGGCCAGACAGTCCGGCTTTCAGACTCCATGTCCTCCATCTGGCGTAGGGCCTGGATGGACATAGGGATGTCCTTTTGAACAGCTTACTCTCAGACAGCAGCACTGTGCTGTCTGAGCGTCAGCTGCAAGGAGAAAGTCACCTTCACTCTGACCCCTGAAGCTGACAGAAGTTGATTTTAAACTTCTGTCGGCTGTGTACGGGGAGGGGGCATGGCCTAACCGGTTCAGGGTTGTGACTTAGCAGGACCTACAAGTTGATTCTTAACTTAACATTTTTTCAATCCATGTCGGCTGAAAAGTAGGTGTGGCCTAACTGGATAGGGGGTGTGGCCTTACTAACAGCTCACCTTAAGGCAGCAGCACTGTCGAGTCTGAGAGTGAGCTGCAGAGAGAAAGTCACCGTCCCTCCCACCTCTGCAGCTGACAGAAGTGGATTTTTAACTTCATTTTGACAATCCCTGTCGGCTGCGGAGGGGTAGGGGCGTGGCCTAACCGTATCAGGGGGTGTGGCTTAGTGGGGCCTAGAAGATGATTTTAAAGTTCATTTTTTAAATTCATGTGAGAGGGGGCGTGGCCTAACTGTATCGGGATGTGTCATTTTGAACAGCTCACCCTAAGACAGCAGCACTGTTCTGTCTGAGTGTGAGTTGAAGGGAGAAAGACACCGTCCCTCCCACCTCTGCAGCTGACAGAAGTTGATTTTTAACTTCATTTTTTTTATCCCTGTCGACTGTGGAGTGGGAGGAGGCGTGACCTAACCGGATCGGAGGCATGGCTTAAAGGGACCTTGGAGCAGAGTTTTAAGGATGACTTAAATGGTCACCCTACCTGCCCCCTGAACTGTGACCTCCACAGCACTCTGCTGCCTTAACAGTGTCAATCTACAGAGTTGTTATGGAAACCTCAGGAAATAAGGTACTAAGTGCTATTAGGCCATGGCTTTACTTCTATAGAGAGTATTCTGGTGACAGATTTAGTTTAAAGCTCATCTACAGCGGTGAAGAAACATGGCTGGGTTGTTATGGAAACCTGCTGTAAAACTTTGTGTATGGAGACTAACTGCCAGCGAGCTTCTATTGACTGATAAGGATCGTGTGAGCAGGCTTCTATTGGCTAATGCATTTTTTGGGAATATCTCAGGAACGGTACATCCCAGAGAGCTTAGACCTGGTCTAGAACCTTCCTGGACACCTGATGTACCCGTGTGCAAAATTGATTGTAAATGCGACGGTGCGGATTCCTTTAGCGGACATACATACATACACTCAGCTTTATATATTAGATGTTCATGGGACAATGATTCTGTTTATGCTTCATAGCAGATAATGTCCCTACATCATACTGTACTTTAAATAAAGCATCAGTATCCCTTTCATATCATAAAAAACTTTTGATGCTGACCATCAAGTGTCTTTCACCATCAAGAGCTATCTATCAGCAGCTCCTGGTAGTGGTCGGAGGGTGAGAGCTGATTTCTGGGGGCTTCAACAGACTGTACCCCAGCAATCGGCTCCTATTTGGGAGAGCGATTTTAAAGGGATTGTCTGATGTATACAATTTTTTTCCCCCAAAGGAACAATCAGTACACTGTATACTCAACCATGATGTCATCTTCTTGGCAATGGCTTGCCCATGTACCCTACCCTGGACTACTAATCACTGGCCTCAGCGGTATACAGCATGAGACTGAGGCCAGTGATCAGATGCAGTAGTCTTATAGAAAATATGGGCATGTTATCGCTGCAGTAAGCAAACACAGCCCAGTGGGGATGATCGGAGCTGCATCACTGGAATGGGATATGCATTATTTTATCATTTTATCACAATTGCTGCCTTCAGGAGGAAGGTTATTTTGTGGGGCAACTAGTCTAATATAATGTCATCCTATGTATTTATTTCAGGTCCACTACACTGTGCATATCTATTTCTTGCAACTGTTATTGTTCATGTAATTTTCCTGGTTCACTAGAAGGTGGCAGCAAGCATGGCAGGGCTACATTTAGAGAGAATGGAACCCTTCTTTTTATTCTCACCCTCACTCTAAGGAGGGGAGGGACTAGTTAGTTAGAGTCAGTTCAGCTTACCCCCCTTCCAAGGGAGGGTTTGCAGCAGGTGCACGTCCCTGCTGGACGTTCCTTGCCCAAGCCAGCTAGAGCATCTTCAGCTCTGCTGGATGTGGAGGGCACAGCTTGGAGCCTCTGAAACCAGGAGGAGTTTTCCCTGGACAAATCTAGAGTAAGACTACAGAGAGAAGTTGCAGCATACAGCTAAAGCAAAGTTATTTCGTCATCCTGTTAGCACAGCAGAGCGAGAGAGCAACAGATGTAACAGAGTTGGGTGTGTTTGCCTGCCAGAGTTAATGCTAAAGCCTGCTGGGAACCAAGACGAAGCCTGAAACTGTTGGAGAAACGTTTATTGAAAGTAAAGCTGCTTTTCAACTTCATCACAAGGTCTGGACTCAATTTATTCTTCACCCCCTAATTCAACTAACCCCCTTTTATTGCTTTGGGGCCAGCGCCTGGGGTCCAGCATATCCAGGTAGGGGCTGGGAGATCAGCACACCAAAAAACAGGGAGAGAAAAAATTGGTAATAGAGCAGAAATGAATAAATGAAACTCCAAGGCTCCAATGAGCAATAAACCCTGGGCAAATATTGCAGCAAAGGTAAATGTAGGAGCAAAAACTTGGAGTTTGGAAAAAGGTAAGTAGTCATACCCTGGATGGTGTGTCGATCTCTCAGCCGCCTCCTGACCCAACGCCGTTTTGCCAGAGACCCGGCTTCTTCCGCTATGACTACTTACCTTTTTCCAAACTCCAAGTTTTTGCTCCTACATTTACCTTTGCTGCAATATTTGCCTGGGGTCTATTGCTCATTGGAGCCTTGGAGTTTCATTTATTTATTTCTGCCCTATTAGGAATATTTTCTCTCCCTGTTTTTTGGTGTGCTGACCTCCCAGCCCCCCCCCCCCCCTTGGTTCTTGTTCCTCATCCTTGTGTCCCACCTTTGTGCTGCCTTGTTTTAACATGTATGTACGTTTTTTCGATTTTCATTCGCTGAAAATTGTGGTCCAATTTTTGGGTGATATATATGGCTTCACGTTTCGTGAGTCAGCAATTTGCTATTTACTTCTGTCCGGTAATAATTGGGTTGATGTTATAGAGCAGATTGAGAAGATTGATTCAGTAAAACCGGCAATTTATACATTAATATTTCAGCTTTTTCTACCTCCTTTGAACAGCTATCGGTACAGGAGGAAGGGTTATCAAACTTATCAGTGATTAATGGAATTGTGCGTATAAGTCTTCATAGGGACATAGATGTCAGTCACGGATAAAACCTCCTCCCTGCACAGCTAGCACTTGACAGGAAGTGGAAAAAGCAGAGATGTAAATTTATAAATTACAAGTTTTACTGAATCTTTCCTACAAAACTATATATCACACAGCTTCTTCTGCTCTATTGTATGCTAGAGAAGGCTTCATTATACTTTTTAATACTTAGAAAAGCATAGTTGACTACACTTTTGTATGCAGAGTCTTCTGTGGACTGTATTCCTGACTTTTAGCCTCATACCTTTGGCGTGCACTTCAGTACCCAGCGCAGGCGCAGTACAGGAGGGAGGCTCAATGGCAGTTCTCATCTCTTCTGCACTTATGCAGGGTACTGAAGCACACAGCAGAGGTGCAAGACTAGAAGTTAGGGCCAGGTATCATGATATTAACACCGCCTGGCCCTATCAATCAAAGTGCAGGGGGAGCAGCAGCACAGGGAGAAAGGATCCTCTAGGAGTAATGGCAACACCCCCATTGCTCCTAGAGGCTAATTTGCATATATTAAAAGTTCAGCTTTCTTAGAAATAAAGTCACAGATGGGGATGGGACCAAGACTGCTAGTGTCTGCTGACCTGGGCACATGTCACAGGTTAGCCTGCTTCACTACTACCATGATTCTGGTGACAGAAGCCCTTTAAAGACCTTGTAGTTGTATATAGTTCTAGGAGACCCAAGAATATCATCTATAACTTTTCAGGGCAATCTGAATACTTTTGGTTTAGGTTAAATTTATTTGTACCCAAATTGAATCTTCTGACCTATTCATTAGAATCGGACCCGATAAGAATTTTAAGAATTACAAGAATTTCATCTTTTATACTAAGCTTTCATTTACCTAGATATTTAAACCCGTACTTTCCAAGAATACAATATATACAATATTTCTTTATTGCATTGTGTATCTTTACATACAATATTTGTTAATAAACTCCTTTGAATTGTTTTCTGTCTTGCATTGTATATCTTTACAATCTAAATAAGAGTTTAGTTAGGGATGAGAGTTTCCTCAATTCCACTAGTCGATATTGGCCCGCTCAATAGACTGAGCTAGATAACATTCTGCTGCTTCTGTCTGAAATGCAGTCAGATCAATCCATATTAACAGGAACAGAGGCAAATGAGAGGATATTGAATCATTTCCTTCATTTCTAGCCTTGTCTGTTTCACTATTTTTACCATTTGTGATTTCTAGGTTACCCACAGTGTTTCCTAGCGTACACTGGTAAATGTCAGCTCTGTGATTAAAACCATTTTTCATGTTAGCATGATTTATATGGGATCCATGTACCCTGAACTACTTTCACTGAACTACTTTCACTCATTCTCAAAAGCTGGCAGGATATTATAAATGTGAAGATCGCATTTTCTTTATTGATTCATCAGTTGGATACTTGTAACACTGGAAGGAATACAATTTCTTCATAAGTACTCACCCTGACGTCACTATTCATTGGTCATAAATTACAAGTATTTGGATGAATGTCTTGCCCTAGTAATCAGATCCAAATTTTTACAGGCATTTTACTCTTATCTGTCAGTTTCTTCCCGATTGTCCCATACTCTATGTCTTCTCTCTTTATACAGAATTTTATCTGTCCAAATTAGACTAACCGTACCACCACATGCCATAGTTGTTCTGTGGCTGCCACATGGCCCTAAACTAATGAGGGTGGCGCTGTTTAGTCATTCAGCATTGTTAATAGCTATGTGGTGCCCGCAATATTGTGTGACCATTAACAATGCAGACCGACTGAACAGTGGGGTCCGCATTAGTTTTAACCTTTTAAGACTGGGTGATTTTCCATTTTTCCATTTTAATTTTTTATTCCCAGCCCTCCCGAAGCCATAACTTTTTAATTTGTTTTCATTCACATAGCCGTATGAGGGCCTGTTTTTTTGAGAGAAAAGATGCACTTTCTAATGACAGCATTTATGTTTGCATACAATGTGGTGGGAAGCGGGAAGAAAACTCCAAATGGGGTGAAATTGGAATAAAAACCAACACCATTCTGCCACAGTTTTATGGGATTTTTTTTAACACTGCTTGCTATGCAGTAAAACTGACCTGTTCATTTTATTCTCCTGGTCCCTACAATTAAAACGATACCACATACAGTATGTATAGTTTTTCTTGCGTTTTAATACTTAAAAAAAAAGAAAAACTAATAATTCCTTTGTATTGCCATATTCTGACCCCCTTAACTTTTTTTTATTTGTATGTGTACAAAGCTGTGTTAGGGCTCATTTTTTTGTGGGATGATCTGTGATTTTCATTCATATAATTGAGGGGTGTGTGTGACTTTTTATTCAATTTTTGAGTGAGGTGAAGTGACCAAAAACGGTGAAACGGCCATTTTTGCTTTTTTCCGTTTTGCTGTTTGCCATATGGGATGAGTATTTTTATATTTTAATAGCATGGGCGTTTTCGCATGCGGCGATGCCCATGATGTATTTTTAATTATTTATGTATTTTTACTGGTTTTACTAGTTTTCCCCAGTAATAACAGCTAATCACTAGGGGTTAGAGAAGCCATCTCACAGCAATCATATACTCGCCAAGCCTGCTTTAAAAAAAAAAGAAAAAGAAAAAAAAAAAAGAGATTGTCTTGATGAAACTCCTTTAACAATTTAAAAATGTATTTTTACATATCTTCAGCTGTGTATTGTGGTCAACCAAACAACCAAGAGTATTTCCTTCATTGGTGCAGGTTAACTTTATGTAATATTTGCCGTCAAATATAGGGTGCTCATTTTTCCACACCATATTGCACCACACCAAAACCTCCTGAGGATGCCACAACTCAGTGAAACACACCAGGTAGACTGTGTTTGTGGTATGAAATTGGTTTGTCTAGTTAATAAACTGGTTGCTCCTGTATTAGCTGTAGTTTCAAGTTGGAAGTACAGATACGGCCAGGCAATTGGCGATACGCTCAGTGCAGTACCTTCACTCTTCTCTATGTGCAATAAAGAAACCTTAAAGAAATAGTCAGCTAATATATGACAACTACAGTGGTCCCTCAAGTTACAGTGGCCTCAGGATAAAACATTTTCAATATACAATGACCTTTTCTTGACCAAGGTAACTTGAAACCACGTATACAATGTCACAGACACTGCAGAAAGCGCATTGATTGGAGGATCCAACCAATCCGCATGAACATTTCGCTGGTAAAACACCTGTATTACAGAACTGCATACACTGATTGGGCGTCTAGTAGAGCCTCTTCACAGTACAATGTGGTACTATATGTACTTTTATGCTCTTTATCTGTGCCAGGATAGGTGGTTTCTTTGTATACCAGGTTAGGATAGGCTGCAATGTAGGTATACTGTGTGTACTGTGTTAGTTACAGCTTTTAGCAGCTATTTCTGATATGTTTATATGTAAGGACTTGCTTTACCTGTATTAATAATCTGATTATTTTTCTTCAATGTTTAGTTTTTCCTATTTTAGACTCACATTTTGGGGCTTTGGAACCAATTATGGTCTCCAGTTCCAATTTTTGCAACTTACAATGGTTGTCCCAGAATTAATCAGTAATCGATTAAAGGGGTTGTGCCAAGTTTTGAAGTTACCCCTGACCTTTAAGAATAGGGCTCTTGTTCCCCCGTCCCGATAGAGCAGCAGGTCAAGCATGTGCCCTTACTCTTCATTCATACTCTATTGGAATGCTGGATATAGCAGTGTACAGCGCACTGTAATAATATACTGTACAGAGCTTAGCTGCTGTGGTGTAGAAATAGGGAGCATATACAGTATTCAATCAACCTGAATTCTGAACACACTTAGCTTTATAGTTTGCCCATTTATGTTGTTCTTTTGCTTTAAATATTACTAGTATTAAGTATTAACATTATGGCAATATGCCACCTGCTGTGTCAGATCTGTTGTTGAAGTAACACTGTGTAGTTTGTTTTCAAACTCATGGGGATTTTTCATAACATGATATTGAATTTTAACTAGTTGGTTTCTGTTTTTCTTTTGCCCTTTTTAGCTTTGTTTGTTAGGCTCTGTGTGATATTGCAGGTTACCTCCTGAAGCGGTATGATTATTGCAAATTTACAATGACTGTTATTTATTTCAAGCAGAATTCCTGAAATACATGTTCTGTAATTGTCGACCCCCACAGCATTTACACTGCTACAATGTGCTCCTCTGTGTATGTAGTATATATTTTGGAAACCTTGTACAACTGCAAAAAAGGGAACTTTGGATCAGTGTTTAGCATTTTTCGCGGCTTTTATATATCCTATTCATAAAGAAGTTACCTAAAAATATGAATTCTGTTAAAGGGGTTGCCCAGTATTTCGCAGGGTATGACTTAGCCTACTACTATCTGATTGGCAGGGATACAACACAATGCACCCCGCCGATCAGATGTTATCATGTAGCACCAGTGCTAGAGGTCGGCGCCGAAACTACATATGTAGCTCTGTCCACTGTGTCCTGGAAAGGGCTGGGTACTGCAATACTATCCTATTTACTTCAGTGGGAGAAGTCCTGCAGTAACCAGCTCTATTCAGTACACAGTGGATGGAGCTGTGTAGTTCTGACTTCCGTCACTAGAGCCATAGCGGGACAACTTAATTTGTCTCTGGTTTTTGGGATTAAAATTTCCTGCAAGCCAGGAGGTTCAGTAGATTAGGACATGGCGTGGAACATACCAACTAGTGGTTGAATATAGACTTTAAATACCTAACAATTGGCTGCATAAAAAGGGTTAAAAAAAAGTTGATGACACAGAAAAAATGACAAAAATAGCAAAAATACCCCAAAACTATTTGTGTAACTACTCTTACAAGTAAAAAAAACTAAAATTCATAAACAAATCGCAAAAAATGCACAAGCAAAAAACACCCAATGAAAATGATGTGTTACTTGCTGATTTTCTCGTGGATTTTTATGTGTATGTGCCCCAGATTGCACCCTTTACATTGCAAAGGGTAAAATATGCAATAATAAATAAACACAAAGAACTGATAAGCTGCATATCTCAAAATCTGAACCACAGGTCAGTTTACTCAAAATAAATTTAAAAAAATAATAATAATTTAAAAATCTCATCTACTTAGCTTGTACTGAGGATAGGTCATCAATATCAAATTCTTGGATAACCCTATTAAATAAAGAAGCAATAACAGATCAGTAATAAAGTTGTAAACTAAGATATGGAACCCAGAGGAATATAGATATTTCACTATGCTTGATATGGGAGTTTAGTTATATAGTGAGTATACCTCAGGCATTTTAAAATTTCAGAATTACATTGCTACATTCATAATCTTGGCTGGAACAAATGATAACTATAATTTTCAACAGACTGTCCCTTCCATCCCCCCCAGTGGTATACATTCTAGCAGTAAGAAAGGACAATGAACACTGCTGATTTATCTCACGCAGTCATGTTAGTCATATTGAACAATAACTATAGTATAATCTCGCAGAATTAAAAGCCTACTGGTTAACCACAAAATGATTGAAAATAAGAAAAATATGAGTTTACGATAAATCTACAATGCATATCCCAATGCTATCTCCTTACAGACACCTTTTTCTTTAAAGAATAACTAACCTTTTATATAACAATCTGCTATGCAGAGTTTTAGCTGAATAGAGTGGGAGTGAAAGTGTCCCCTGTTCGGCAATTGGGGTAGCTTTGGCCCTTTTGATGGATCTGAGGCTACCACAAAAATAGTTCCAATGCAGCTCTGCCTATGGCAGGGCTCCATAGGAGTGTACTGAATGTAGTGTTGAGGGCGAATATTCGAATTGTGAATTTTAATCGCGAATATCGCCACTTCGAGAATTTATCGCAAATATATTACGTTGCCGATTTTCGCAATTAAGTAAATAATGACTGGGGATCACGAATTCTCCAATTTGCGAATTTATGGCAAATTCGGCCAATAATTTGCGAAATATCGCAAATTCGAATGTCCCACAGGCTGCAATGGTAATTCATTGCAGTCTATGGGACAAACGTTCTAACTAGAGATGAGCGTAGTTTTGAAAAATTTGATTTAGACAATTCACCAAACTTCGTCAAGAATTCGAGATAAATCTGGTATACCCAGGCCCCTCTGTCTAATCATATTCATCCCACTTGGTGGCCCAATTTCATTGTGAAAGCTTGGAACTTAAACTGCAAGGATATTGTTGCCATGTGCATTATGTTCTAGTGCACCCACATTCATAATTAATCCATTCTGTAGGTATTTTGTTGTCAGTATTACAGGCAGTTGTAATTTATCACCGTCTACATCACTGTGCAGGGCACCAATATTCATAACTAATACCTTCTGTTAGCTGTTGAATTACTGGCCGTCACTATTACAGGTCAAGAAAACGGTTGAGTCTAATTTATGTCAATGGACATAAATTTGCAGTGGCCCAAGATTCAGGTCATTGGCACCAGTGGCAGTAACATTGTGCACCAAGATTCAAAGCTAATACCTTCTATTAAACAAAAAGAAAAGCATATAGTACCCTTCGGTAAACCAAAAAAAATAAAAAAATAAAAACATGTGCACCCCTGGAGGAGCTGTGTCCTAATGGCTCCTTAGTGGAACAAAATAAAGAAATGGCGACTGTACCAATAAAGTAGTGGAGAAAAAAAAAAGTTCTTTTAATGCATGTTGCAGCAGTCCAAGCACATGCTTTTTAATTCCTTTGGTTAGCTTTCAAATCTCTGTGTGTCAGTATTACACGACAATGTTAGAGTTAGGTCTAATTGATCGCCGTGGACTTAACTGTGCAGTGCACCAGGATTCAATTAGTGGCCACATGACAGATTGAAGCAGTCGCAGTAACCGTGACAATAGTGGGGACGGTGGTAGCAGCAGTAGTGGCCCCATGACAGAGTGGTGACAGTGGTGGCAGCAGCAGCCGGAGTGGGTCCTGTTTTTGGCTTACAAATTCTGATTAAATACTGACCGTCTGAAAGAAGCCATATGGATACTCAAAAGGATCCTTTTTCCTGTTCTTCTGACAGTTTAGAAGAAGGAAAAATAAACTATGATGTCAACAAGGACAAACAGGGACAATAGTGGCCCCATAACAGAGTGGGTATGGGGGCCAACAGAAGTGGCAGTAACAGGGACAATAGTGGCCACATGACAGAGTGGGGAGGGGAGCAACAACAGTAACATACAGCATAAGATGGTGGCAGATCACAGTAGTAGCAGAACCCAACAACAGCAGTGTAATAGCAAGGTCCGGTGGCATGAATATCCTTTTAAAAAAATGGAACATATGTACATATGAGTAGGCCAAGAAGCCCCTTTGTACAAATGGCAATAGAGGACGCAGGTGGGTGGCATCAGGCAGGTGGCAGCAGCACATGGCCAGAAGTAACGGTCCATTTTGCAGAATATTCCAGTGTGGGAGCACACTACAGTCTGATCATCAGAATGCTCTATTCTGTTGCATCATGCACCGGTGTCAGGAAATCCTGGTAGATCCATGCCTGATTTATCTTTATGAAGATTAGTCGCTCAAAATTTTTGGAGGAAAGGCGAGTTCTCTTAGGTGTAACTGTTCTGTCTTCATACACGTTCACACAGTGTGCAGTCTGACATTCAGCATAAACCATTCCTGTCTTCTAAATAAGAGGACTGTTCTTTGTAGTCTAACTTGTTTATTGGTCAACAGGTTGTACAGTAAGTGTTCGGTAAAACTAGAAGAATACAAATAACGTGTATAAGTATAACGTATAGAATAGTACTGTAACATTTGCATCAACACTGGCAATTCTTTTATCAGGAAACTGCTTTGACATGGCTGGAATAGGGAAGGACGTCTATTTTCAAGTGTGTTGGTGAGTTTACTGTTGACTGAGGTCGGCTTGTGTGCTCCTCCTAGATAGACATCTCCTATGATGACCTATCCTAAGTCAAGTCTCTGGGAGTATGGAACGTGTTGGGGACCGTTAATCTGTCCTCTAGCCTTATGAACTAGTAGTATGTCTCTTCCAAGGAGTAAGAAGACTATTGGGGCTTTTGGGTCCAGTTCCGGAATCAGGTGAGCTATACGCCTCAGGTGGGCGTGGTATGCCGCTACCTCTGATGTAGGTATCTCAGACCGGTTGTCAGGAATGTGATTGCACTCCAGTATGGTTGGCAGGGACAATCAGGTCTGACCATCTATGGACTTTACCTTGTACCCAGTTGCCTTCCTCCCCGCCATCCCAATGGTACCAGTACATGTCCTTAAAGAGTAGGGAGAACTGGGCCCTACGACATTGAAGGTGTCGAAGAAGGTGGATTTAGCTAAGACATGTTGCTTTGATCATCTAAGATTACATATACCTTGATCGCCTTATCTCGGTGACCGACTGGATAAACTCTGACAAGGCAGATTTTTGAGCAGATCTCTGTGCAGTGAGAAGTGAATACTGCGGTATCTATGTCAGTGTCTATCTGCTTCCTGTCTTGCTCCTCAACTTGAGGTGATACCTGAGAGGGTGGTCCCGGGTGTAAAGCCGTGTTGTGTTCTGTGCTACTGCATTCTGTGCATGTCACACTGACCTTATGGTTTCTGGCGAAGTGCGATGTTGTAGTGCAGCACCTGAAGCAGATGATGTTTTCTTTGAGGAATTCTTTGCGGTCCTCTAAAGACTTCTCCCTGAGGGCTCTGCATTTTAGTAGGATGTGGTTTCTTTTGCAGGGGCATTCTTTGGTAAGATCTTTGAGCTTGTTCTCTTCTTGAGAAGACTTAAACGGCCTGTAAGGAGAACCTGTGGAGGCAACGTTAGTTTCGTGGACTGCCACTGGTGTTTTATAAGGTTTGACACCAGGGGTAGTGGAACATGACAATGTAAAGTCAAAACTTGGATCGTTTCTGATCCTCGTCTGTTGAGTAACAAAGTCTACAAACACCACGAAGGGGGGGGGGGAGGGGGAATGGTACATTATGTAACTGTTTATAATGGGAACAATACGTGATCCACTTCTCTTGTAGATTATAAGGGAGTTTTTTGACAATCGGATTGACACCTCTGGCATTGTCCAGGACTGCTAGCCCTGGCAGATCTCCTTCTGCCTGAGCAACCTGTACCTCTATTAACAAGTCGCTGAGTTCCCTGAGCTTCTGGTAACCCCTACCCACTATTCTGGGAAAATTAACAATTCTCTTATATAAAGCATTTTCTATAGTTTCTATTGACCCATAACACTCATCAAGTCTTTCCCACACTATCTTTAGGCCTTTGCCTGGATAGTTTATGTTAATGTCTCTGATTCTTTTGGCATGTTCAGCAGACTTGCTTCCAGGCCACTTTGCCAAGCGATCTAACTCCTCACTGCAGGAAAGATCTAATTCCCTTATAGCATTCTGGATGCTTGCCATGCCCTGTAGTTCTCGGGGCGATCAGTGAACTGTATAAGTCCTTTGGTAACTAGCTCCTGTACTTAGCGAAGTCCATGGTGTCCTGGTTAGCGCCAATACTACCCGGTGTGTTGTTGTTATGCTGCATGTGTGTTGTATCACCATACCTTTTAGGGGTTTCTGACTTAGGAAAGTCTGTATAATACCGTTCCGACACGAAGATTGTCCCTTTAAGTTGAAGCAAAGGTTGTAGCTGCGGTAGTAGGATCTTTGACACTCTGTATAAGCTGACTGATATCCTGGATCATAGTTGTAATCTGTAATGCTGATGGACATATTCTGAGATGCACTGTGCTGGATCTTGTTGATCTAGGTCTGGCTCAAGTACTTTGCTGTGTTTCTCAGATTCAGGGAACTCCATGGCTTCTAGGAACTCTGCTTTGGCTACTGCGGCTGCCGCATCTTTCTCTGCTGTGAGTTTCTCCAGTGATGCTTGCAGGCATGCTGTCTCTTTCTTTAGTTGCATCTCTTGTGCAGCAAAGGAAGACCTTACTTTTGCAGCCTCAGCTTCTGCACGGGTGAGAGCAGCAATTTCTTTTATTGAGGACTTGACCAGCTTGCTTGTGACCTGGTCCTGAATGATGATGACTGGCTAGTGGACATTGTGTGCCCATTTGCTGGCTAGTTAATGTCTCTGTGCGGAGTCTAGGTACGAACGGACTTTAGCGTGGTGTGGATTGTGTTGTGCTTGCTGGGGGCTAAACTCTCACTTCTTGTGACTGTATGGCAGCCGCTGCAATTTTGTATGCAGGACCGTGTGGCTGATGGCGGCTTCGTAGAAGTCAGATCCACTATCGCTGGTGACTAGCATCTGCTTTACTGTTCTGTCTTCATACAAGTTCACACACTGTGCAGTCTCACATTCAGCATAAACCATTTCTGTCTTCCAAAGGATGGTAGTGTTTGAGAAGGAGATATGCAGAAGGACAGCTCTGCTGATGTGTCCCGGTGACTGGAGACTTTTTTTTTTTCCAGGATGCTTTGCACTCCCACAATGCTTTGCAATACCCACAATGCAGCAGTCTTTGTAATAGGAAAAACAAAGTGTAATACAACTTAACACTGCTAAATGGTGCTATAACCACACTAAACACTACATAAATACCAAAACTGAGGTAGACGTGATCTGTAATGATTCTCTAATGCTGCTGGGCAGAAAAGTAACTATGTCCCCCGCAGCATTGGACACCCAATCTGATGCCACACTACTGGACAGGCAGAAAAGTATGCCCATGGCAAACTTCTCTAGTTGTGGCCACAATTCAAGCTTGCATGCCCAGTAGTCTAGGGGAGCTTGGATCATGGGTTACAGGGTGCAGTTCAAGTATGCCACCACCTGATAGTTGAGGTTCTGCTGCATGTCCTGCTGCTGCTGTGTGTTTTTTAGTAGGTGGCTTAAGAAAACTGCTCATCCTAGACTCCAAAATATATAGTTGGCTGGCACTCCACACTTCTCACTAGGCCTGGTGCTCAGTGATGACACACAGGAATATAGTACAACTCAGGATACAATTTTTTTTCCATCCCAGGAATAAAAAAAAATTTGTCCAACGTTTCAGGCCTCTCCCCCCTCCCCAACCAGTCATGGCAGTGGAGTGTGAGCTCAGAGGGCCCCCCCTGGTCAGACCTTCGTGAGGATGGGCGATGGTGCTTGTAGGCAGTGACCAACCGACCATATAGCAATTCTCTGTAGTAGTCCGTTTTTGAATCACTCTTAGAAGGTCTAAAAAAGTTATGTGGGGTAGTGGTAGACCGGTAGTGGGGGTCTAACAGTGTGGATAGCCAGTAGTCATCCCTCTGCTGAATCCTGTCAATGCGGCTGTCAGTAAGCATACAAGAAAGTATGCATCTGGTCATTTGCACAAGGGACTTGGAGGGTCTCCCTGCCTCCATCTCCACTGCATACTGCTACGGTGAGTTGGGGTCACCCGTGTCGTCTTCATCATTGCCCTCCAGCTCCTCCAGCTTCTCTCCTGTCACTTGGACAGGTAAACCACCTAGTTGTGTATAGAATTCCTAGGTGTTTACGCCCTCTTCCTCATCCTCCTTAGGACTCAGGTGGCCGTGAGATGTGGGTGCCACGTCATATGTCCTCTCGCCAATAAGATCTGTCAGCATCCCCTCCAGGATGTGAAGGAGTTGAATTACATGATTCATCATGTCATTCTGCTGACTGACAAATAAAGTGGCCTCTTCAAAGGGCCTGAGCAAATGGCATGTGTCATGCATAAGCTGCCACTGACTAATGTGGAAATTATACCATGGAATATAACTGTCCATCTGCCGCATTAAGAAATCGTTGACCGCCCTCCTCTGCTTTTACAGGCGGTCTAACATATGGAGCATGGAGTTCCAACGGGTGGAAACATCGCAAATAAAGCGATGTTGGGAAAGATCATTTTGCCTTTGCTTCTCAAGCAGGGCATGTTTTGAATGGTAAGAGTGGCTGAAGTGCATGCACAGATTCCTGGACATTTTTAACAGCTATTGCAGTTCAGTGGAAGACTTGAGGAACCGGGTGACTGATTGAAAACATGCCCCATGCAGAGAGCATGTGTCAGTCCTCCCTGATGCAGAGCAGACAAACTTTTCTTCCTGTTATCAGTAACCATGGTTCCTATCTCCAGTTGGCAAAGAGACAGCCAGTGTTTGAATTATTTATTGATAAAGCTTAGCAGTTCCTCTGTCGCCCAGGCTGACCAGGTGCTGAACCATACTTAGCTTTGCATAGGTGATATGCTGGAGGACCACTGTGAACTGTGCCTACATTGGAGGATGAGGAGGCAGAGGAGGACATTTACGCAGAAATTCCAGCATTACAATGCGTAGCCAGCATTTCCATCACCTGGCCAAGTTGCTGGTGTGACCCGGAACCACATTTACCCAGTGGACTGTGAACCACATTTGTTTGTCCTTGTCTATAATTGCAACTTTACTAGACACCGAGAGGCCCAAGAACTGGCCCACCGTCTTGTCAACGTGCATGTGCAGGAAAGGGAGGAACAGTAGTGCCACCAACTTGGCCAGGTGCATGTTCAGCTTATGAACCACTGGGTGAGTGCACGAATACTGTTGTCTGTTGAAACAAGTGAGGAGGAGGGGGGAGCATCAGGAGGTATAGATGACGGCGAAGTTGATGGGAAGGATCGGCAGCTTCCGTCTGCTGATGTTGGTAAGCTCTGACAGATGGAGATGGTAGCGATTGCTGATCAGGCTGTAACACTAAATGACTGGTACGGTTTCCCCATGCCATTTTATGGTAACACTCCATGTGTTGATGCCGCTGCTGTCCTGTACGACGTTGGTTACTTTTGTGTTAATGTGGACTAGTATTCGGTGTAAGGGCTCAGGCACACTAATGTATTTTCTTTCCGTGTCCATACTGTTTTTTTTGCGGACCATATAAAAATACAGGCCCTGAGGTCACATGACCACGGCACTCTGCTCCCAACACCTCCTCCTCCCAGGCCTTCAGATCAAATGGTACATTGTACCTGTCCAGCCTAGCCTGCATACTATGCATCTGGCAACCAAGGAAACCAGACATCACATGACCCCTACTGCAGTCACGTGATCCCGGCTTCATCATGTGACACTTCTCAGTGATTTTTTTATACTGATTTATTTATTGAGTATAAATAATTCTTATGTTTGATAATTTGAGCCACCAATGTCTTAGTGTATTTTATCGAAGTGCATGTTTTTTTTTACTATTTTGGTCTGCATTTGGTGTTTCTTCTTGGGGGACCACCCCCCTGGACCACCCCTAAACACTCCCCTGACCTTTGACCCCCCTTTTTTTTTATGTGTATATATACCTACTTTAAGTGTTAATATGTTATACATGCAGTTTTTACCTGATATAGGGGAGATAACTCCCTGAATAGAGATGTCACGAACATAAAATTTTCCGTTGGCGAAACTGGAACTTCCGCAAATGTTCGCAAACAGGCGAACCGGACGAACCGCTATAGACTTCAATAGGCAGGCGAATTTTAAAACCCACAGGGACTCTTTCTGGTCACAATAGTGATGGAAAAGTTGTTTCAAGGGGACTAACACCTGGACTGTGGCATGCCTGGGGGGGGGGATTAATGGCAAAACTCCCATGGAAAATTACGTAGTTGACGCAGAGTCGGGTTTTAATCCATAAAGGGCATAAATCACCTAACATTCCTAAATTGTTTGGAATAACATACTTTAAAACATCCGGTGTGTGTATACGATTGGGTATGATCGATCAGGTAGTGTAAGGGTTACGCCCGCTTCACAGTGACAGACCAAACTCCCCATTTAATGCACCGCAAACAACCGCAAAGAGTTGTCAATAGTTGACACACTCATGACATAAATTTTATTCCTCTATGCGTCAATCTTGGTGTAGTGATGACTGTGCTCATGCACACTTTCGGGACATTGCAGGCGATGGCGGTTTTTCAAAGCCTATGGTCGTGCTGAGGTAGTTGTGTGACAGTTAAGTGACCCAGAAAACAATGATTCTGCAGTGTGGGCCCATTGTTGGCCTAGTAGGCTTTAATGATCACCTTAGATGATCACAAAGAAAATTAATGTTTTTCCAGCCGATCGCTTTATTATTATACAACCTTATCATCTGGGGTGTGCCAAATTTGCCAACACACTCATAGAGGTGATTTCTTGAATGTAATACGCAAGTCCCTTCACCACAACAAGGTAACGATCACAAAGGGGAATTGACACATGTATGTGCCTTTTTTTTTTTTTTTTTTGTAGCCACAGTGCAGCACCAGAGGCCAGAAAAATTAGGCATGTACACATGCCTGAAAAATTGAAGAATTAATGTTTTCCAGGCAGAAAGTGTATTAAAACATTGCGGCTTGAACCCTAGTTTGTGGCGGAGAAGTCATGCAAGTCATCTGGCATACAGAGATTAAATACAGCAGCGTGGGGACCATTTTTAGCCCAAGGCATCTCATCAAGCCTTTTTTAGTCAAATGCATCCCCCACTGTCAGTCCCGTCGGGATCCATGCCTCATTCATCTTAATAAAGGTGAGGTAATCTAGACTTTTTTGAGCTAGGCGACTTCTCTTCTCAGTGACAATACCTCCTGCTGCGCTGAAGGTCCTTTCTGACAGGACACTTGAAGCGGGACAGGCCAGAAGTTCTATCTCAAATTGGGATAGCTCAGGCCACAGGTCAAGCCTGCACATCCAGTAGTCAAGGGGTTCATCGCTCCTCAGAGTGTCAATATCTGCAGTTAAGGCGAAGTAGTCTGCTACATGTCGGTCAAGTCGTTCTCTGAGGGTGGACCCCAAAGGGCTGTGGTGATGCGTAGGACTTAAAAAGCTCCGCATGTCCTCCATCAACAACATGTCTGTAAAGCGTCCTGTCCTTGCCGGTGTGGTCGTGGTAGGAGGAGGATTACTTTCACCTCTTCCCCTGTTAGATTCCCGTTGTGCTCTGACATCACCCTTATACGCTGTGTAAAGCATACTTTTTAACTTGTTTTGGAACTGCTGCATCCTGTCCGACTTCCAGTAATTCGGTAACATTTCAGCCACTTTCTCCTTATACCGGGGGTCTAATAGTGTGGCCACCCAGTACAGGTCGTTCTCCTTCAGCCTTTTTATACGAGGGTCCCTCAACAGGCATTACAGCATGAAAGACCCCATTTGCACAAGGTTGGATGCCGAGCTACTCATGTCCCGTTCCTCGTCCTCACTGATCTCATTCAAGGTCTGTTCTTCCCTGCAGCCACGTACAACACCACGGGTCCCATATAGGTGATAACGAGCACCCTGGGATGCCTGCTGTGGTTGGTCTTCCTCCTCCTCAAAGCCATATTCCTCCTCTGACTCCTCTTCCTCATATTCCTCTTACAGCGTTGCCGCAGGTCCAGCAAGCGATAGTGATAAGGCTGTTTCTGGTGGTGATGGTGACCACAACTCTTCCTCTTCTTCTTCACGCTCATCTAAGGCCTGATCCAGCACTCTTCGAAGTGCATGCTCCAGGAAGAAAACAAATGGGATGAGGTCACTGATGGTGCCCTCGGTGCGACTGACTAGGTTTGTCACCTCCTCAAAAGGACGCAAGAGCCTACAAGCATTGCGCATGAGCGTCCAGTAACGTGGCAAAAAAATACCCATCTCCGCAGAGGCTGTCCTAGCACCCCGGTCATACAAATACTCGTTGACGGCTTTTTCTTGTTGGAGCAGGCGGTCGAACATTAGGAGTGTTAAATTCCAACGTGACAGGCTGTCGCAAATCAAGCGCCTCACTGGCATGTTGTTTCGCCGCTAAATATCAGAAAAGTGCGCCATGGCCTTGTAAGAACGCCTGAAATGGCCACACACCTTTCTGGCCTGCTTGAGGACGTTCTGTAAGCATGGGTACTTATACACAAAGCGTTGTACGATCAGATTCAACACGTGCCATGCACAGCACATGTGTCAACTTGCCCAAATTCAATGGCGCCAACAGATTGCTTCCGTTGTCACACACCACTTTGCTGATCTCCAGTTGGTGCGGGGTCAGCCACTGATCCACCTGTGCGTTCAGCGCGGACAGGAGTGCTGGTCCGGTGTGACTCTCTGCTTTCAGGCAAGTCAACCCCAAGACGGCGTGACACTGTCTTATCCGGGATGTGGAATAGCCCCTGTGGAGCTGGGGGGGTGCAGTTGATGATGTGGAGCAAGACGCAGCAGCAGAAGAGGACTCAGCTGAGGAGGTTGGAGTAGGAGGAGTAGAGGAGGTGGCAGCAGGCCTGCCTGCAAGTCGTGGTGGTGTCACCAACTCCGCTGCAGAGCCACGCATTCTATGCTTGGCAGCCGTCAGCAGGTTTACCCAATGTGCAGTGTACGTGATATACCTGCCCTGACCGTGCTTTGCAGACCAGGTATCAGTGGTCAGATGGACCCTTGCCCCAACACTGTGTGCCAGACATGTTATGACTTTCTTTTACACAATACAGTACAGGTTGGGGATTGCCTTTTGTGAAAAAAAAATTAGGGTACCTTCCACTGCAGTGTCCCAAATTTTTTGAAGGCCTCAAACTCCACCAGCTTGTATGGTAAGATCTGGTGGGCTAAGAGTTCCGACAAGCCAGCTGTCAGACGCCGGGCAAGGGGGTGACTCTGTGACATTGGCTTCTTATGCTCAAACATTTCCTTGACAGACACCTGACTGTGGGCAGATGAGCAGGAACTGCTGAAGGTGAGAGGCGGAGTGGCGGGTGTTTGAGAGAGGGCAAGGAGGACAGCAGTGGTTGACGTGGCTGAAGATGCTGGACCAGAAGGAGGATGGTGGCTTTGAGTTTGTGTGCTGCTTGTACTCATGTGTTGATCCCATAGGCGTTTGTGATGTGAGATCATGTGCCCTCACAAAGCAGTTGTACCTAGGTGGGTGTTGGACTTCCCACGACTCAGTTTCTTTTGGCACAGGTTGCAAATGGCATCGCTGTTATCAGAAGCCGACACACCAAAAAAATGCCACACTGCTGAGCTTTGCAATGACGGCATTCTGGTGGTGGCAACAGCATGCGTTCATTGGCGTGCTGTCTGGCTGACCCCGGGTGCCAATACATGCTGTCTGACTGTGCCACTAGCTCCTTGCGACAACCTCCCCCTGCTTTCAACTCGTCTCCTCCTCCTCTCTGTCTCCCCATCTGAACTTTCCCCCTGTTCTTCTTCTCTTCAAGCGGGCACCGACGTGACATCCACGGACACATCGTCATCATCAACTGCTTCACTTGTATCTGACAACTCAGCAAAGGAAGCAGCAGCGGGTACAACATCATCATCATCACACTGTACGTCCATGTGTGTAATGCTGCCTGAATCAGACATATCCCTGTTATCTACATCCTCTGCCAATAATGGTTGCGCATCACTCATTTCTTCCAACTGATGTTTAAATAACTTCTCTGACAGATCAAGTGAAGCGGCTGTGGTGCTAGTGTTGGTGGTGGCGCCGGGCGGGCAAGTGGTAACTTGAGAGGTGTCCGAAGCTGAGCTGGAGGAGTATGGTGCGTCAAGCTTCCGAGCAGAAGCTGTAGAAGATTGGGTGTCCTTTGTAAGCCAGTCAACTATGTCCTCAGAATTTTTTGAGTTCAGGGTACGTGGCCTCTGAACACTGGGCATTATTCTAGGGCCAAAGGAAATCACAGCACCACAACCACGATGGCCCCTGCGGGGTGGCCTGCCTCTGCCTGTCATTTTTTTTTTATTAGTGGTACTATGCGTGCAAGGTACTGTGCCACCCTATATGAGTGGTGGGAAGTGGGCACAGTACAGTCAGTGGGCCTGACACACACTGGCAGGCAACTGCAATTATATTAAAGGGTAAAAATTAAATGACTTTTTTATCTGCAAGGTACTGTGCCACCCGATATGAGTGGTGGGCACACTACAGTCGGTGGGCCTGACACACACTGGAAGGCAACTGCAATTATATTAAATAGTAAAAATTAAATGATTTTTTTATCTGCAAGGTACTGTGCCACCCTATATCAGTGGTGGGCAGGGGGTACAGTACAGTCTGTGGGCCTGCGGCCTCTCACACATGGGCAGGCAACTGCAATATATATATAGAAAAAATAAATAAAAGCAGACTGATGTACCAGCCCTAAAATGGGCTTTTTTGGGGGTTCTGTCAGGACGCTGTCCTTACTTACAGCAGATGAGTCTTTGAGGACTGGAGTGGACACAGAACACTGGCCTAGCTAACGCTTTCCCTATTAATTCAGCAGCAGCTGCACTCTACCTGCTCTAACTAACACTGCAGCTTCAGAATGAATCTAAGATGGATGCTGTCCTTGCTTTTTAATAGGAGGTGGGAGAGTCTGCGAGGGAGGGTATGATGATTGGCTGGAATGTGTCTGCTGACTGTGAGGTACAGGGTCAAAGTTTTCTCAATGATGACGTATAGGGGGCTGACCAAACATCGCATATGTTCGCCCGCCGTGGCGAACGCGAACATGCGATGTTCGCTGGGAACTGTTCGCCGGCGAATAGTTCGGGACATCTCTATCCCTGAAATGCGTTGTATCTTTCTGCTTAATAAACTACTGACAACCCACATCAATCTGGATCTTCCGGCTCTTTCTTTGGGCCGAGGGATGTTTTCCTGAACGTGTTTACTAAGATTTGTGGAAGACATTTCTGTGACTATCCTAGTTAGAGGAATAGAACTGTTTTTTTAGTCACAAAACATTGGGCAACAAATCTCCAGGTTTGAATCTACCTTTATGTTCTACCTTTTTCTTTCAACAATTTCGATTCTGAAATGTCATCTAGCAACCTAATTCTGCAGCAGAGATAACTAAATCAATTCTCATTAAATTGGAATTCACCCAAATTTAGGAGAAATACAAACCGAATTTAAAGTAAGAAACAACAGAGACAAAATATGATCCCTAGTAGACCTGAGAGGGCTATACATAAATTTTTAGGTCCAAATTGAGTAAATTGGCGTGTTTCTCTACTGGATCCTCTTTTGGCTCTGGCTCAAAAAACTACATCGAAAACTAAATTGGTGCTTTTCCAACCCAGAAAATCCTTTAAGCAGTTGTATTACTGTGCACAAGTGCTGGTAAATAAAAGGGGTTATCTCATCTGAGACATTGGTAGCATATCACTAGGGTATGCCACCAATGTCCAATAGGTGCGGGTCATTTCTTTAGGACTTCCGAAAGTAGCCAAGCTTGCTTGCTCTGCTTTTTTCAGAACTCCCACAAAAACTAATGAATGTTTTCTCCTTCATTTTGGGGGCTCGTTTTAGAGATAGGTGCAGGTTTCAGAGGTGAGACCTGGATCTATCTGACTTTGATGGCATATCCTAGTGATATATCATCAAAGTCCAAGATGACATAACTCCTTTTATTGTGTATGAGTTCAATGTGCCATTATTTTTGACCTATACGTACAGTATATCATTTTTTTTTATTTTAATTTACAGAATAATGTAGACATTTGCAAAAACTGAAGGATGAAACATATCAAAATGATCATTCTGTATTCTATACTTTAACTACAAATCCTTTGTAAAGTATTCGGCGGTAAACTTGAACAGGCAATTTGCCGCTATGAGCACATGCAAATTGAAGGCAAGTGACTGACATTATGAACGACTGATGTTTTCTAGATGAAAGTGATTAGAAAAACTTGAAATGTTTTAGACTACAAACACAGTTTGTTTCAAAGCAAAAGCAATGTGTAGATGGCCTTTTCAGAACCTCAGGTAAGTATGTGTAATCTTAACATCAGGAAGCTAGTGAGAATTATACATTTGCTATCATGTTTTTTGGATAGTACACTCAATTCAGTGGTGATATACAGCTGTGTTTGTGGGTTTTAGTCTACTTTCACACTCGCATTTTGGCTTTCTGTTTGTGAGATCCGTTCAGGGCTCTCACAAGCGGTCCAAAACGGATCAATTTGCATTCTAATGAATTCTGAATGGAAAAGGATCCACTCAGAATGCATCAGTTTGCATCAGTTCAGTCTCCATTCCGCTTTGAGATGGACACCATCCGTCTGATGAAACTGAGCCAAACGGATCCGTCCTGGCACACAATGTAAGTCAATGGGGACGGATCCGTTTTCACTGACACAATCTGGCAGAATAGAAAATGGATCCGTCCTCCATTGACTTTCAATGGTGTACAAGACAGATCCGTTTTGGCTATGTTAAAGATAATACAAACGGATCCGTTCTTAACGGATGTAGACTGATGTATTATCTGAACGGATCCGTCCATGACGGATCCGCACAAAGTGAGAGTGGGAAAGTAGCCTTATTTGCAATAAATTATTTTCATTCACTGCAGGGGTTGCATGTTATATGGACACCATTCAATTTTAACCTGTAAATATACAGTCTACCAATACAGTATATAGATTTTTTTTTAATGATAAGTACTTTATTATTACTTTTAGAGATGAGTAAAGTTTTGAAATTCGATTTGTTCTGAATTAGTTTGTCATGAATCGCTACTAATCAGGTATACCCAAGCCTCTCTGCCTTAGCTGATGTCCACATGGAACGTCTGCTGCTGTGAAGAACCACGAGGCAAATTAGCCCGCAGTTGCCTTTCATTTATTAATGAAGACCACACTGTATAGTTCTTCTTCATTGTTAATGGCCACGTACCTTTAATATATCTTTAAAAGGGGGCTGTTGCTGTTATGGGGTTTGGCTGGTTATGAGGAGGCACAATATGCAAATTATTGCTGTTTTTGCCTCCAATCTACTGAAGCTTATTTCACAGTAAACACTGAATATTAATCATCTCTGGAATACCCACTTCTCCAACCCCAGTGCTCTCCTTCCCTACAGATGGGAGCCCTTATTTTGCCATATGCTTTTCCTCCTTTTCTACATCATCTAATATTGATGAGAATATGTCATCAGGAACATCCAGCTCCTCCTCCTTCTGCATCTTTCTGACTTTTCTAGGACATTGAGACTTTGAGGGCAAAAGATGAGGATGATCATCATTAAGACCTTGCCCCCCCTAAAGGGGTGCGGACAGCATGGTATTGTTTGGCACGTTAGCACCGCAGTAATAAAGGCTTCCATCTTATTGTTATTGAATTACATATCTTAGTTTACGGTTGATGTAGGAATAAGTAAATGTAGGAATAAATGAATAAAACTGATGCAGAATAAGTCTCCCTGCAGTCTCCCTACACTCTCCCTTCAGTCTCCTTCTCCAATATTATTTTATTAATCATTTTCAGCAACACTGTCACTATTGTATGAGTGCTTGCCACCTCTCTTCCTATGCTCAGCTCACAGGATAATAGCGGAGACTGTGCGGGATAAGGGTTTTATAGGGCTGTGACATGGGGATGTCTATCTGTGGATTGGCTGGCTGCACAGCATTATGGGTGATCTTCCGTTCCCAGGTTTGTCTCCTCTACATTTTACTTTTGCTTTGTACCACATGAAACTGCCATTTTGGAAAACCTGATTCGTTAACATGAAGTGTGAGAAAATTTGGATTCACTTAGAATCAAAGTTTTCCTAAACATTGGCCCATATTTCACTTTGGATGCTTTGCTCCGCTCAACACTAATTGCTTTTCAATAAGTAGACATTGGTTAACATATTTTGATATTGTTATCAGTTCAAGATCATTTTACAAGAATTTTCTGCAGATTTAAGAGCTCTCAAATAACCATAAATGCAAAAACAATAAACTATTATACTTACTTTCATTTTTTCTGATTCTCCTTTGTACCCTATCTCCAAGGACGCTGCCTCTTTTTTGTTTCTGAAAATCTTCATTGTGATGTGGCATCAACCATATACAATTGACATTATTAAGGCAGGTGACAGAGTGACATCAGTGAGCCAGGTGATGTAGTGACATTAATGAGGCAGGCAGACACTAATTGTTGCAGTCATGTAACCATTCATATAGATAACTTGTAAGATTAAATAACAGAGCTTTTTAGGGATGATAACACCTTCTGCGAAGGAAAGGAGTTATAAGTAGTGAAAAGGTTAATTGTACTTTTTTTTTTAAAGGCCCCGTTGATGTCACACCAAAAATCCGCTGACAGCAGAGAAAAATTTGCCCCCTTTTCATTATAATGGGAGGTCACTTTGTATTTCATGTGGCCAAGATTTATAGCTGGACCACACCAAGAAAGGACACGTCCTTTCTTGGCACAGTGTTTAGATGGATGCTGCTAGAAACCATGTAGGTGTCTACTCATAGTTTATCTTCATTTAATGGGGCTAAAACGCGAGGGTCAACTTTGCATAAAGTTTTTTTCTTTTTTACATTTTGTCTTCTTTTTTAGCTGTGTACTTGTGTTTTTTGCAGCTTTATTTAGTAAAAAAAATGCCACATAAAGATGTTAGCTGTATGTCTATGGAAATTTATGAAACATTGTACAAACATGCATGTTTTTTATCGTATCATTCTTTACTTGCACTTGTTTTTTGGGTCCATGGAATTTTATGAACATTGCAGCATGGTCTAGCTATGGCATTTTTTGCCGTATTTCCAGGCTTTTTTAAATCATGTGTCAATGTGTGTTCTGTTTTATAGCATTTTGACATTTTTTTTAAAATTACCTTTTCATAGAGCTCTACAGGGGAAGTGAGAGGTACATAGTTTCCTGTTTAAAAAAAACAACCCTACAGTATGTAATAAAACACAATGAAAGTTTTGTTTGTATGTACAAAAACACAATCCAACAAAACCACATAAAATGCCATACAAAATGCATGAAACATTAATGAAAAAACACAGCCATTCTTTCAGTCAAACAAAAGTTATGTGTGATAGATTAGATACTCTATGAAAAATTTGCAAACTTCTGTAAATACCAAGGAAGCCTGTATTTTCTGAGAAGGACTCCATTTAATGTTTGTAGCCCATCTGTTGCCTTCAGTTCTTACCAAATTAAAGTGAATGTATCATTAGAATATGACCTATTGTTTAAATCATATTTTTATGTTAAACAAATTTTTTAAAGAATTTTTGATGTTATCTTTAATTTTCCATGTCAATGTCTATACTTAAACAAAAATCCATAAAATCCTGCACTTTTCTCACTGGCCACTAAGTCTAATTCTTGGTCTGTGCAGATCACTGCATTTCTGCATTTCCTTTTTTTGTGCAGATTTTCCATTTTACCCTTATTCTGCAGTTTACAGAAGGAGAGGATCAGAAGGAAAGGAGCGCCATATTGTTACCGGAGGGCAGATTTTGCTGGAAGGGTTTTCAGGTGTCATGTCACATTTGAAGAGCTCCTGATATACCCCTAGAAAGAAACCCCAAAAAGGGACCCCATTTTGGAAACTATACCCCTCAAGGAATAAATCTAGGGATGTATTGAATGGTTTGACCCAACAAGCATTTCATAGAACTTAGAAACACATGGCTGTGAAAATAAAAATGTACTTTTATTTCCAATATAATGTTGCTCCAAATTTTTTATTTTCACAAGGGGTAACAGGAGAAAATGCACCCCACAATTTGTAATGCATTTTTTCCTGAATTTGGCAACACCATATATGTGGTCGTAAACTACTGTTTGGGGACACGGCAGCATTCAGAAGGGAAGGAGCAGCATCGGGATTTTCTAACATGTAATTTGCTGATATTGTTTTTATGAGCCATAACATTTTTTTTCACCAATGTAGCTGTGTAAGGTCTTGTTTTTTTGGTATCATTTTGGGGTACATACTTCTTTTTGGATGTGAACTTTTACTGCAAATCTTGTGACATCTCAGGGAAATTCTCAGGAGTTCTTGCCACAGCACTTTCTATATCTGCAATAGAAAAATCTGAAAAGAATGCAACCACTTTTATAACAATCTTTCTCTATATCTATCTTCCCAAAATTGTTTTATAGCACAGATTTATATATAAAAAAAATTATTTTTATAAGACAGTTTTATTTATTATTTATTATTTATTTATTATTTTATTAAGACAGTTTAGCAAACTGTATTGCTGTCACATGCCTGGTATCATTGTGAGCGAGCATTGGCCAATCAGTGTGGGAGCACTCTCAGTGATCATGCTGACATCACAGGTCACATGATGCCAGTCATGTCATGTGACCCGGAAGTGCTGCCAGTTTAAACTGACAATCTGCTGGCCACATGTTGCCTTGATTGGTTTCTAATAAATACTTGGATTGCCTCACTAGCCTTTATTTGTTGCCTTGATTTCTGGATCCCTGACCACTGCTTTGTACCCCGACCCCTGCAATTGATGAGATTTCCCAGTTTTCACATATGGCTACCCCTGGATTGTGTTGCTCATTCCAATTCTGGTTTGCACTCTCCTGGTATTGACCTCGGTACGTTTTGGTTCTGATTTATGTTTGCTGTGCCGTTCTTTTCATTAGTCATCTGTTATTTTGTCTCCCTTTGTACCCTTTCCTGACTTGGGCCCTGCATGTATATAGGAAAGGGACTTTCACCCAGTTGTGGGCTGCAATTTAGGCAAATTATTGTACAATTAGGTAGGGACAGTGCTAGGCAAGAGTACAGGGCTCAATGTTCCCTACCATGACAATTGTCTCTATATGGAAGCTTTAGAAAAACAGGGATGATTGTAGTTGCCAAAATGCATCTCTCATTTTTAATATTCTGATATGGCTAAAGATTCTTAAGTGGGGGTAATATCACAATGGGGTAGTCATTTTCAGATTAGAGGGCTGCTTAAGGCCAATTTATCATGGAAGTAACTGTTATTGCAGAAGGAAACTGCTCTGCAATCAATTTTCCCGTAAAAGGATTGTGCCACCATTTAATTTTACTTTAATATAATTTATATACCTAAAAAAAGGCCCCTAATAGACTCATAAACGACTGTGGCCGAAAACCAAAGCACAACATCCAATAATTGCTCAGCAAGAGCAAGAGAAGACACAGCCCAAATGTACAAAAGTATAAAGGTTTATTAACAAATAAATAAATAGACACTTGATAACAAATACATACACATTAATTGTGCAATGAGAACACAGATGAATGCTCATAAACCACCACGGTACTGAGTATTCCACACCACAAAGTAATTAAGCTCTCAACAGTAACGCAAGTTAGGTCATGATAAACCCAAAGAATTAACAACTTAGCCAAATATACATAACATAGTCAAACCCGTCTAAGGCACAGATAGCATACGTTAGCCATGGTGTACAGGTAGTCAGCACCAGTGGAACAGACACGCCAGCGTTCGCCGCTCGTCAGGAGGTACCTCCTGACGAGCTGGGCGCGAAACGCGCCGAGGGTGTTCTGTTCCACTGGTGCTGACTACCCCTTGTACACCATGGCTAACGGTATGCTATCTGTGCCTTAGACGGGTTTGACTATGTTATGTATATTTTGGCTAAGTTGTTCAATTCTTTGGGGTTTATCATGACCTCTAACTTTGCCGTTGCTTTATTATTGAGAGCTTAATTACTTTTGTGGTGTGGGGAATACTCAGTACCGGTGGTGGTTTATGGGCATTCATCCTGTGTTCCTCCATTGCACAATTAATGTGTATGTATTTGTTATCAAGTGTCTATTTATTTATTTGTTAATAAACCTTTATACTTTTGTACATTTGGGCTGTGTCTTCTCTTGCTCTTGCTGAGCAATTATTGGATGTTGTTTTAATATAATTTAGTATGAAAACTTGTTACTTTTGTAATTCATTTTCTGTTACAAAAATGCTCCAGTTGTGAGATATTCTGTTTACTTTATTATAATGGCAGCTCTTTTATAGTAACGTGCACATCCACCTACTGAGGGGGTCGCACATGCTCAGTTCCATCCTTCAACTTACACCAGACACAGCTACTGTTAGATGCTTTGACAGTTATAGGGAAAGAGATGGAGCAGAAAGGACACATACATTGAGAAAGGATACCCCCACCCTTAGTTGCCAACCTGAAGAGAATCTATCAAACTATTGAAATAATTAATGGTTACCGCTCTGGATCCATATGAAGTACAGTGCTGGTTCTAGCTTTGTTAGAGATTTTCATGTACAATATCATTTCTGATTTTCATTTTTAACAATAATCATGGCATGACCCGTTTAAGGACCTTTGAAGGAAAAAACTAAGAATTGCCCAGTTAAACCAACACACCTCTATCTGATTTGATGGCAGTGGGCTTTCAGGTGTGACTCTGAAATGTAGCTAATAAAATAGTTCTAAAGCAGATTTCTACCACTATTACAACCACCAGATTATAAGAGGGCACTAGGACCTCCATCGTTTTGGGGACCTAGAGGGTCTCCAACATCAACTGTTGCTGCCTATCAATTTCATCTATCTGTCCCTCTCTCTATCTGTTAAATGTAATGTTTACAAGAAGATATACACAATACAACTTAGGAATCTGCTAGTAGATAGAAACGTCTATCAAAAATAAAGGATGAACACAATGTTCTATCTACATCCCTGGCATTCACTTATTCACTAGTGGTGTATACACTGCTCAACTCTGGGACCCCACCTCATAGTGAAACTGGGCTCCCTGGTGGCTTCATTAATTCTCTCCAACTCAGAAGAGGCTCCATAACTCCCTTAGACTTCAACATAGAGGACCATACACATGCGTGGTCACCTCTCTTATATGTGGTTCAGCTTGAGTCACATAGCTCTGTACATCACTCTGCTGTTACAAGTGTAGGGAAGGGTGCTGCTGGACTTGTGATTTCAGGGAGAGAATAGGAGAGAATCTTACTCAGCGATCTATCTAGAAATAGTTGTGTGGGTGCAAGGCACTATCATTTTACCCTGCCCTGAGCTCATTGACCAAAAAATACTAACTTTTAGAATTCTGCAGTTTACAGAAGGAAAGGAGCGCCATATTTTTTTTTTTCACCATTTTTTGGGGGCAAACTACAACATCTGTATTAGTCAGTGTGCAATTTAAGCTAGAAATACACCCATCATTTTCTGGGGTTTGAAAAACACACTTTTTTTTCAAAAAACAGTATTTTCCAGATCTGCAAGTGTTAAATTCAAGTTTAACCACTTCAGCAACCCTAGCTTAAACACCCTTAATGACCAGGCCACTTTTTACAATTCTGCACTACACTACTTTCACCGTTTATTGCTCCGTCATACAACTTACCACCCAAATGAATTTTGCCTCCTTTTCTTCTCACTAATAGAGCTTTCATTTGGTGGTATTTCATTGCTGCTGACATTTTTACTTTTTTTGCTATTAATCAAAAATTACCGAAATGTTTGCAAAAAAATGACATTTTTCACTTTCTGTTGTAATTTTTTTTTTAAAAACTACATTTCTATATAAATTTTTCGAAAAATTTATTGTTCTACATGTCTTTGATAAAACAAAATCCAATAAGTGTATATTTATTGGTTTGGGTAAAAGTTATAGCGTTTACAAACTATGGTGCAAAAAAGTGAATTTCGGCATTTTGAAGCAGCTCTGACTTTCTGAGCACCTGTCATGTTTCTTCAGGTGCTAGAATGCCAGGATAGTATAAATACCCCCCAAATGACACCATTTTAGAAAGAAGACACCCCAAAGTATTCGCGGAGGGGCATGGTGAGTTCATGTATCATTTCATTTTTTTTCACAAGTTAGCGGAAAATGACACTTTCTGAGGAAAAAAATAAAAATAATAAAGTTTCCATTTCTTCTAACTTCTGGCAAAATCTAAGAAAATCTCCCACAGACTCAGTATGCCCCTCAGTGAATACCTTGGGGTGTCTACTTTCCGAAATGGGGTCACTTGTGGGGTGTGTTTACTGTTCTGGCATTTTGGGCGGGGCTAAATTGTGAGCAGCCATGTAAAAGCTAAAGGTACTCGTTGGAATTTAGGCCCCCTTTGCGCACCCAGGCTGCAAAAAAGTGTCACTCATGTGGTATTGCCGTACTCAGGAGAAGTAGGGCAATGTGTTTTGGGGTGTATTTTTACATATACCCATGTTGGGTGAGAGAAATATCTCTGTAAACTGACAACTTTGTATAAAAAAATTTAAACAGTTGTCGTTTACAGCGATATTTCTCACACAAAGAATGGGTATATATAAAAATACACCCCAAAACTTATTGCACTACTTCTCCTGAGTACGGCGATACCACATGTGTGCCACTTTTTTGCAGCCAAGATGCGCAAAGGGACCCTAAAACCAATGAGTACCTTTAGGATTTCACAGGGCATTTTTACGCATTTGGATTCCATCTTGGCTGCAAAATAGTGTCACTCATGTGGTATTGCCGTACTCAGGAGAAGTAGGGCAATGAGTTTTGGGGTGTATTTTTACATACACCCCTGCTGGGTGTGAGAAATATCTCTGTAAATAACAACTTTAAAAAAAAAATTATACAAAGTTGTCAATTTACAGAGATATTTCTCTCACCCAGCATGGGTATATGTAAAAATACACCCCAAAACACATTGCCCTACTTCTCCTGAGTACGGCGATACCACATGAGTGACACTTTTTTGCAGCCAAGATGCGCAAAGGGGCCCTAAAACCAATGAGTACCTTTTAGGAGGGCATTTTTACGCATTTTTCTTCTCACGCTTTAGGGCCCCTAAATTGCCAGGGCAGTATAAATACCCCACATGTGACCCCATTTTGGAAAGAAGACACCCCAAGGTATTCCGTGAGGGGCATGGCGAGTTCATAGAAGATTTTTTTTTTGCACAAGTTAGCGGAAATTGATTTTTTATTGTTTTTTCTCATAAAGTCTCCCTTTCTGCTAACGTTTGACAAAAATTTAAATTTTTCATGGACTCATTATGCCCCTCAGCGAATACCTTGGGGTGTCTTCTTTCCGAAATGGGGTCATTTGTGGGGTGTTTGTACTGTTCTGGCATTTTGGGTGGGGCTAAATTGTGAGCAGCATTGTAAAAGCTAAAGGTACTCGTTGGAATTTGGGCCCCTTTGCGCACCCAGGCTGCAAAAAAGTGTCACTCATGTGGTATCGCCGTACTCAGGAGAAGTAGGGCAATGTGTTTTGGGGTGTATTTTTACATATACCCATACTTTGTGTGAGAAATATCGCTGTAAATTGACAACTTTGTATAAATTTTTTTTAAAAGTTGTCGTTTACAGCGCTATTTCTCTCACCCAGTATGGGTATATATAAAAATACACCCCAAAACTCATTGCCCTACTTCTCCTGAGTATGACGATATCACATGTGTGACACTTTTTTGCAGCCAAGATGCGCAAAGGTGCCCTAAAACCAATGAGTACCTTTAGGATTTCACAGGGCATTTTTACGCTTTTTGATTCTCACGTTTTAGGACCCCTAAAATGCCAGGGCAGTATGAATACCCCACTTGTGACCCTATTTTGGAAAGAAGACACCCCAAGGTATTCCGTGAGGGGCATGGTGAGTTCACAGAAAAAAAAATTTTTGGCACAAGTTAGCGGAAATTGATATATTTTTTTTATTCCACTAACAAAAAATAAAATTTGACATGAACTCACCATACCCCTCACAGAATACCTTGGGGTGTCTTCTTTCTAAAATGGGGTCACATGTGGGGTATTTATACTGTCCTGGCATTTGAGGGTCTCCGCAATCATTACACGTATGGCAAGCATTAGGAGTTTCTGCGATTCTCCTTAGGCTACATTCACACGACCGTATTTTTCATTCCGCATCCGATCCGCATCCGTTTCCGTTTTTTGCGGAATAGATACGGTCCCATTCATCTCTATGGCCTTTTAAAATTTGCGGACAACTTTCCGTAAGTTGTCCGCATCCGTGTGTCCGCATATTTCATCCGCAAAAATATGAAGCATGTCCTATAATTGTCCACAAAAATCGGTCCGCAGCCCCATAGAAGTCAATGGGTCCGCAAAAAACGGATAACATACGGAAAGGTTTCCGTATGTTATCCGTATTTTGCGGATCCGTTTCCGTATTATTATTAGAATATTTTATTTAAGAACATTTTTTTTTTCCCTCCCTCCAGTTCAGTATTGTGCGGATCCGCAAAAAACGGAAGACATACGGAAGCCTTCTTCCGCAAAATGCGGACATACGGCTTCCGTTTTTTTGCGTCCGTAAAATACGGATGAAAAAAATACGGTCGTGTGAATGTAGCCTAATATTGAGCATACGGGTAATGAGATTTTTTTTTTCCGTTCAGCCTCTGGGCTGAAAAAAGAAAAAAAATGAACGGCACAGATTTTTTCATTCGCATCGATCATCGTGGATGAAAAAATCTCTGCCAAAATCAGTGACTGCGGTGCGGTGGGCTGGGCGCTAACTACCTAACAAGTAGCTAACTAACTGGCGGTGATAAGGGACCCTTATGCCCCATTCACACGTCCGAAATTCTGTTTGCGGAATGGAATTGCGGACCCATTCATTTCTATGGGGACAGACTTTGTCCCGCTCTGATCCGGAATTGCGGATCCGCACTTACGGGTCTGCATTTCCGTTCCGCAAAAATATAGAACATGCCCTTTTCTTGTCCGCAATTGCGGACAAGAAAAAGTATTATCTATATAGTTCTGACAATGTGCGGATCTGCAAAATGCGGAAAGCACATTGACGGTGATCCGTGGATCCGCAAAACACATATGGACATGTGAATAGAGCCTTACAGGGGGGTGATCAGTGACAGGGGGGTGATCAGGGAGTCTATATGGGGTGATCAGGGGTTAACAAGGGGTTAATAGTGGTTATGAAGTAAGGGGGGGGGTGAGGGGGGGGTTAGTGTAGTGTTTGGTGCAACTTTACAGAGTTACCTGGTCCTCTGGTGGTCGATTCCAGTAAATGGGACAACCAGAGGACCAGGTAGCAGGTATGTCAGATGCTGTTAACAAAACAGCGTCTGATATACCTCTTTGATCTAATTTATTTTACATTTACAGCCTGCCAGCGATTGATCATCGTTCACAGCAAATCTCGCCTCTCGCGAGATGACGCACGGATGAGTCCAGGAGGAACAAACTTGCCGCCGCCTGGACGCATCCGTGCGTTCGGCGGTCGGCAAGCGGTTAATATATACAGCATTCATATTCTGTCCATCATTTTCTGGGGTTTGAAAAACACATGTTTTTGACAAAAAACACTATTTTCAGGCCTTGCAGCATCAGCACGTGTGAAATTACAGTCTTATATACTGCTGTCAAATTCAGTTGTTAAACAAACAGTCGTTTGGGCACAAAAAATTTAGTTGGCCGCCTTTGATGCAGATGTCATTGTGAGATACACCCTTAATACATTTGGGTTACATTCAGAGATTTTAAAGAGGACCTTTCATGACTTCTAAAGATATCAACTAAGGATGCTCACATGGAGAGCGGCGCCCAGGGATCTCCCTGCACTTACTATTATCCCTGGGCGCCGCTCCATTCTCCCGGTATAGGCTCCGGTATCGACGCTCACCAAGTTATAGTAGGCGGGGACTTGGTGGAATTGGTTATAGTAGGCGGAGCCTGCCCTTCGTCTCCTTCTCCCCGGCTGTAGGGCTGGCCAGTCGCAGCGCAGAGCTCATAGCCTGGGGGCAGGCTCCGGGCAGGCTCCGCCCACTATAACTTAGTGAGCACAGATACCGGAGCCTATACCGGGAGAACGGAGCTGCGCCCAGGGATAATAGTAAGTGCAGGGAGATCCCTGGGCGCCGCTCTCCATGTGAGCATCCTTAGTTGATATCTTTAGAAGTCATGAAAGGTCCTCTTTAAATACCGCCATTTGGTGCACCAATATTGAATTCAGGCCTACAGAGGTCCAGGCCCTGTGAGATCCCCCCTATACATAGAGGGGTTTGAATTAGGCATTTGAAATTCAGTCATTTGAGATACAGCCTTTTTGTGCAAAGATATATTTACTTCAGGCCTACAGTGGTTCAGACTGTGTGAGATACTCCCTCTACATTCAGGGGTTGGACTCAAGCATTTGAAATACAGCCATTTGAAATACAGCCATTTTGTGCAAAGATATATTTACTTCAGGCCTACACTGATTCAGGGCATGTGTGATCCCCCCTATACATACAGGGGTTTGAATTAGGCTTTTGAAATACAGCCATTTGAAATACAGCCTTTTTGTGCAAAGATATATTTACTTCAGGCCTACAGTGGTTCAGACCACTAAACATACAGGGGTTTTATTCAGCGATTTGAAATACAGCCATTTGAAATATAGCCATTTGAAATACAGCCATTTTGTGCAAAGAAATCTTTAATTGAGGCCTAGTCTGGTTCAGGCTGTGTGAGTTACACCCTTTACATACTGTCGTTCTTTTCTACTATTAATTGAACACCCATTTAGGGCAAGATCCTGAATTCAAAAAATATGAGGAGAGCGTCAAATAAGGGTCGGGGCCCAGGTCGGGGTGCTGCTGGAGGAGCTCCTGTTGCAGGGAGAGGATGTGGTCGATATGTGCCAGCTACACGCACAGGTGAAACCCCTTCCTCAGGTACGAGTAGGCTACAAAACCAGCAGCGGTATTTGGTCGGGCCCAATGCTGCTCTACGAATGGTGAGGCCTGAACAAGTACAGGCGATAGTAGATTGGGTTGCTAACAGTGGATCCAGTTCCTTCACATTGTCTCCCTCCCAGTCTCCTGCTGAAAGACCACAGTTGGCACCTGCAGCCGATGTCCATCAGTCTTTCACCTCACCCTTGCAAATCAGCCAAGCAGTTTGAGCCCCAAGTCATGCAGCAGTCTCTTCTGCTTTTTGATTACTCTGTTAGCAGGGTTTCCCAGAGCCATTCTCCTAGCCCTGCCCACGAAGTGGACGTAATTAGGTGCACCGATACCCAACCACTTATTTTTCAAGATGAGTGGATGGGAGGACCATCGCAGCATGTCTCGGATGATGACGAAACACAGATGCCAACTGCTGGGGCTTTCGAAAGTGTTCAGACATTCAAGGAAGTCAGGGGTGAAGACTGGGTGGAAGATGATATGGAGGACGATGAGGTCCTTGACCCCACATGGAATCAAGGTCATGCGAGTGACCGATGTATTGGTCGCTCAGAGCCACCAGAACGGCAGAAGAGGGAGCAGGATGCAAAAGAGGAGCGGCCGTCCTCTAGAAAGTACGCCTCCTACTGCCCAGTGCCCACCACAGCAAGGGACCGAGCACACCAAAGCCAGCTCCAAAGAGTTCCCTGGCGTGGCAGTTCTTCAGACAATGTGCTGACAGCAAGACACGAGTGGTTTGCACACTGTGCAATCAGAGCCTGAAGTGAGGCATAAACGTTCTCAACCTGAGCACAACCTGCATGACCAGGCATTTAAGTGCAAAGCACGAGTTGCAGTGGAGTAGACACCTCAAAAAACAAGAAAGGTCTCTGGCTCCTCCTGCTTCCTCTTCTGCTGCAGTCGCGGCCTCTTCATCCACCTCTGGAGTGACAGTGCCACCTGGCGCCCCACAAACATAGGATCTGCCAGCAACACCTGGATCACCAAGCATCTCCACAATGTCCCACGGAAGCATTCAGCTCTCCATATCCCAAATGCTAGAGAGGAAGAGGAAGTACCGCCCTGCCCACCCACGATTCCTAGCCCTGAATGCCAGCATTTCTAAGTTACTTGCCTTTGAAATGCTGTCATTCCGTCTGGTGGAGACGGATAGTTTTAAAGGCCTTATGGCAGTGGCTGTCCCACAGTACGTCGTGCCCAGCCGCCACTACTTTTCAAGGCGAGCCATCCCTTGCCTTTACAACCAAGTAAGGGACAAAATCAGGTGTGCACTGCGCAACGCCATCTGTGGCAAGGTGCACCTGACTACAGATACGTGGACGAGTAAGCATGATCAGGGCCGTTATATCTCCATAACAGCACACTGGGTAAATGCAGTGGCGGCTGGGCCTGAGGCGCATAGCAGTTTGGCGCATGTCCTTCCACCACCGAGGATTTCAGGGCTCTTCAGTTTGCCTCCTGTTGCTTCCTCCTCCTACTCTGCTTCCTCATCCTCTACTAGCTTGCCTACACGAACTGACTGACAGGGGTCAGCCCCTGCAACTTCTGGAAGAGGGGTTAGGTGGTCACTTGGAACTAGCGTAACCTTTGCAACCTCTCTGACTAGTAATAGGTAAAAATTAATCTTTATTAATCACTCTATTAAAAATACATTAACTATTTGGGAACATGCAACTTCTGGGTCTCCAAATTGGGCACATGGCCTCGTCCTCCTAGATCAAGATTATAATTTTTTATTTTTACCTATTTTATGTTATTTAAAGTCATTTCCCTATCCACATTTGTTTGCAGAGCACTTGCCATGCACGTAACAACATTTTGCTGGTATTTGCAGCCCTCTAGCTCTTTCCATGACATTTTTACAGCCATTTTAGTGCTCAAAAGTTCGGGTCCCCATTGACTTCAACTCGAACTTGTTTCCGAAGTTCGGCCGAACCTGTCGAACCCGAACATCCAGGTGTCCGCTCAACTCTATTTTTAAGCAATACATAAGTCCATCAGCAGCTAATGTAAAACAGTTGACAAAACTATGTAGTGGTTTTTCAGTTTCCCTGGCCAAAAATAAAATACTTTAATGTTATGCTATCTTGTATGCTGGTCCATTAATCAGAGAGGGGCAGATTTACTAATCCTATCTAATATTTAGACAGTGTAATCTTAACATGCCTAACACTTTTTCCTCAGCCAATCATGGATATGTTTTCAATCAGAAGTGACAAGAAACCTGCTATCAGGCACCTCTGTTGGCTGTTTACCTTCCAACATAACAAAAGATTTGGGCATTAACCGCTCCACGCATTATGACGTACCGGTACAGCATAATGTGCGTTGGGATATATGGAGCGAATCTCTGCAGCAGGCCCGTTGCATACATGGCGGGTGCCGGCTGTATCATACAGCTGGCACCAGTTCGCACTGACAGGTAGCGGCAATCACGCTGCCCCCGTCATTTAACCCCTCAGGTGCCATGATCAACACTGATTGTGGCACCTGTGAGTGAAGGCAGATGGATGTGGCTCCCTCTGCATTCTGATCGGAGCCCCCGCAGGGAAATTGTGGGGCCATGTTTGGTTGCCATGGCAGCCTAGATGCTGCTGAAGCGATCCAGACCTGGAATGGCTTTCTCCATACTGAGCTATGCACGAGGCATAGCTCAGAATGGAGAGTGTAAAAATCCTTTTCACCTTAAAAAAAGACCTATTAGGGTGAATGGGAGAGGGGATCAAAAGATCCCATGTACGAGGCACCTAAGGGGTCTAATATTTATCAAAAAAAGTAAAAAAAAAACACTAGTATATTAAAAGTTTAAACAGTGATCAAAAAGATGTACATACCACAAAAAAAGAAAAATGTTAGCAAATAATACCAATTAAAAATACCATTCATTACGCTAAAAAACAAGCTCTCATACAGCTCAGTAGACCTAAATATAAAAAGGTTATGGCTGTCAGAATACGGCAATGTAAAGAAATTAAAGATTTTTTTTCAATGTTTTTTTTTTTTTTTTTAAAGTGTTAAAACAAAAAAAAAACAATACAAGTCTGGTATCGCCACATTCGTATTGAGCCACAGAATAAAGATGCCAGGTCATTTTTAGCACACAGTGAAATATAGGTCTTGAAATTAAGGGGTTAAAATTCTGATATCACCAGGTGTTAAAATGCTTATATCATCTGTTTGGAGAGAGATTGTCCAGTCAGTCCCACCAAAATGTCGCCAGTTTCAACCAACAATAGCTTAATGTGTTTAGGGGCCTTTGCACCTGATGGTGTTTGCAACTTTTTACGCCAGAAAAGTGGTGCAGGGAAACAATAAATCACCTCCTTGTTTTTTTTTTTAGAAATAGTGTGTTTTTTAATCAAATTGTGCATTAGGTGTGGTGTTTTTCCCCATCATTTTCTGGTGGTTTTGACCCAGAGACATCCATTGTTTTATCAGCCCTGCTTGAAAGACTCAAGACTCAAGAGGCAAGGTGTTTTGCGATTTTAATGGTGTTTTTTACATACTTTCCATGCCATTAAAAACTGCAGTTGCTCACACACTAAAATGCCACAGAATCCCTTTCCAAACGCCTAACAAATATAGTAAAAAATGCAGCATACATTAAGCATTTTGTAAAAGAAAAAAGAAAAGAAAAAGCACAATGTGTTGTAGCACCCAGAAGGTTTGATTTCCTTAGTGCAAAAGAATACATTTGGAGAATCTTCTTAAAGCATGTTCTTATAGAAAACCTGTTGTAAGAAAAGAAATTGTCAGATGTTTTTAACAGTATAAGTAATTTCTTGTAGTATATGTCAATACATCTTTATATAAACTGAATTTTTAGTTGACCAAAAAGAGTAAGAATACAGTAAAATTGCTGTTTGTGTGTAAATTACATGTCACTCAAGCTGTGCCCTAAGGGGACTTTGTGTAATTTAAAAAATCATGCAAGTAATATATTGCTGGAATAAAGTCTGCGGAGACTGTAGGCTGCTCTGGTATGCATAGCTTTGAAACTCAATAAGAGCAAATAAAATTCAGACGCAAGGAATAGTTGGATGCAGAAGGACATGTTTATAATTTGTTAGACCTGTCTGTTCTCTGATGAATATATCTTGCTAGCTGTATAAATTATTTTCTATACGACGGAGCACTTTAAAACAAGACATATTATTGAGATCTCATGCTGAGTAAAAAAAACAGAATATGGATCAATTCTATCTGGCGTACTTATGCTCCATGCAATAAAATAAAGCCGTAAAGATGCCTACGTAACTGCAGGCAAAAATGCGGAAAATATTTATTTTCAAACAAACTGTTATGCAAAATATACTGTGAGTTTCAAAGATATTTATTGTACATGCTATTTCTAAGACTGTGGATACATGGTGATCATGTCAGTGATTTGTGCGACCAAGGAACGCTGTGTAGCACTACAGGCCTTCAACTGAATGGGGTCGCAGCACAACTTGCAAGTTGCCGCTACCCTAGAATCACAAAAAAATCCAACGCTGCTAGATTTTGTGTGATTCTGGACTAGAGCGTGTCATATATAGCGAGTCACACTTTGACCCCATTCATTTCAATGACTGCACTGCTATACAGCGATCTTTAGTCATGCAATGGGAGTCGTAGCCAAGATTGCCTTGTACCCCAGCTTAAAAATCAGTCTCATAGGATAGATTCACACATAAAGTTTAGGTCAGGTTTTCAGCTTTAGGCGGCCTTTGAACGTATTGTGGCCCACAAACCCACTTGAATGGGTCCACAATCCAGTATATACAGTGTGGTGCGGAATGGAGGCATGGATTGGAAGCCCACAGAAGCATCACTACTTTTTTGTGGTGCGGACCGTCGGATGCGGATCACGAACCCCATACAAGTGAGTGGGTCTTCATCCACAGACGGCGGGCACATGGTCGGCTCCTTTGCATTTCTGACCACAATTTGTGGTCTGCAGCATGGGCATGGCTGGCACACAGTCCTGAGCATGAGGTCTAAATCAATGTATTTTAAAAAGAGGCGAGTGACTCTTTAATTTTTAGCATTTAAAATGCATAGACTTTTTCAAGTCCTACAGATAAAGCTATGGAATTTTTTTGGGGGAAAACTGCATTTGAAAAATTGCAAAAACCATATATAGTGCATTTTATATTCCGGTGTAGATTTTAAATTAACATCTGGCCACAAAAAGATGCTGTTAAAACTGTGAACAAAAGCACACCACATAGCACTATAAAACACCATTTTTGAATTCACTAGGTATAGTCAACGGAGAATATCACGTGCAGTGCCCCAGCAGGACTACTGCAAAGATTTAACTAATACGAACCAGTTATTGCAGAATTCTTGAGATAAATGTTGTGATATGTTGTGTTTCATGTTAATTCAGTAGCACTGTACTACCAATCTAACAGTTAATCTTTGGCAGACAGTTCAGATTACCAGGTGATGGGCTAGGTCAACCCCATGGTTAGTGAGAGTGAGGGTCTGGTCTGAGGAAAACTACAGGAGAGACTTATAAGTGTAGAGTTCCTGCAGAACCAAGGCCTAAGCTCAAAGAACCCCTTTCTCTAGGCCTACAGTTGCCTGAAAAGCTTAATTATCAGATCACCCCTGAAAGGGGAGGAGACTAGACATCTTGGAAAGTCGAGAACTCACAAGGCCATGCAATGGTTTCAGACAGCAAGAAATCTTGCATGTTTATGGCAGAAAGTGGTGCTGTGGTAGAGGGAATACTACTAAAGCATTCCCCATATTTTGAGACAAGTTGGCCAGCCATATCTAAGTTCTCTATCCTTCAGTCTAGGAACTGCAGAGAAAGTTAATAAGAACCTCATTGCATTTCTGTGGTTGTGCTGAAAGACTGTAAATAATTCTTAGTGAGAGAGAGAAGAAGGTAGTACTACCATCATTCTTGCTTTTACACTGCTACAGAGAGAGGATAGCACTGCAATATACTTTGGAACTGTGCTTTTGCTGCTATTTGTACTGCTACTACTATCATCTTCAGTAAAGAGAAACAAACTAAATTTATTGCAGTCAACAGGCCTGGTTGTTGTTTCCATCATTTGCTGGCCCCTGCATCCATAGTCTGCCTTGAACCCATCCAAGCCTACTCAATCAAAGTGCGCCCTGAAGTCACTACTCACTCCCAGGGAGTGCCACAATTAACTGCAAGTACCACTGCCACCAGCATATCCACTACCATTACTTTCTTCCTTGCTTCTCCTGCAGGTCGTTGCAAATGCATTTTTGTTTGCAGCATTTTTAGAAGCTTTGGCTGTTCTAGAATTATTTTTCTAAATGCAGCATGCTCTAGGTGTGGCATTTTTTACCACCCATAGATCTAAAATGTAAGCAAAACTTCAACATATATGTCAAAAACTGTGTGGGCTGGATTCACACATACAGTTTTTGATATAAGTTTTGGTTATTTTTATACACTGCTGAGAGGAAGATAATGTTAAACAACTTCAATACAATTCTGACACGTTTTCAAACTTATTTTAGGGAGCAACAATATTCTAAAATGAGAAATAAATAATACATACCAAAATAAGTGCTTTGGAGTTTTTTCAATCTCATGACATAAGTAAAAAAAAGTGTAGGGTTCCACAAAATACACCTAATTTACAAACTTATGTGTTGAACAGAGCCAAAACAAGAATTGGACTTGGGATACATTAGGTACTCCAAAAGAGATACCGTAGATGCTGAATGTATGCATAGTTTCCTATACACTGTATAGGTGTGCGCCTGAAATGGTTGCTAGCATTCACACAACTTTGCATAAATCAATAGTGTAAGCCCCCATAAGAACTTTGTAATATATCTTAGTAGAGATAATGGTCTTGTTCTACAGTTACCAGCTGCAATTCCCACTCCTTCCTAAACGAACTTTCTCTCTGAAATTTCTGCTGAATGCATCTCAAGATGGACCAACTCACAGAGGTATCAGATTACACGGGTCGATAGAAGTCTATGTAGGTGGGCGGAGCAGTGAGCAGGAGAAATAAATATAGCCAAAGATCTGGCACCAACTAGACTTCTGTCTCAGCCCAAGTGCTTTATTGATAACCATACAAGTCAGTACAGTATAGTGTGCCACCCACCCCCCATGATCCTGGAGCTGCTTCTGAGTGAAGTTAAGAAGTTTAGTAATCAGATTCTCCTCTGCTTTCTATACTTGGTGGATGGGAGCTAGTCTCCACCCGATTTTTAAGAACTGCAAATCAAAAATATACTATACAGGAGGAGAAAAGTGCTAACAAATGCCAGATACAAGTCCACACTGTACTATTGATTAATGCAAAGTTTTCTAAAACGTTAGGTGCATTTTTTTTTTATATATATTTAATATTTAGTTTACTCACATTTATACAACAAGCTATCTTTCTATCATAAACTTATTGCATTATGCCTTAGGAGTGCTAGTTTCTCAAGCCAAAACTATTCACCAATGCAATACATTATTGACAGGCACAGAAAGCACTTACTCCAAAGGTTCAAGTGTAATTGTCCATAAAGCATATAATCTATATAGATGTCACATGGGCTAAAACAGAGTCATGCTAGAGAGACATAACATTATTTCTATCTAGAGCTAAAAATCTATATATAATGAATAGCCTGGGTACTGCTATATATATATATATATATATATATATATATGACATGCTTAGAATACATACCAATGTATTTCATGTACTTTAGAATTATCTCTCCACTGTCTTTTGGTAACAATAAAATGATGGTCATTATATTGTTAATAAATGCCCTGAGCATTTGTAAATGGTAGTGGCAGAACAAGTTTTTATAGAGCTGCACTTGTTCTTCAGAGACAGAGCTATCATTACTGGATAGTGAGATCAATGATAAGCCAATATGCCTCAGTTCCCAGTGAATATTATTAGCGACATCTGAAAAATGCTGCTGTTCCGCTTAGAAATCATGTTGCTTCTGTCTGACTGTAGTTGGTATTAATGAGCACACCAGATTGCCTGTGCGTATCCTAACTTTACCTCTAAAGCAGGACAATTTTACTGTACTTTAACCACATGGATGCTAAGTATTAGGATATGGTAGTATATGATTCATAGTTCATTACAGTACAATCATACCTGGTAGGATACAAATAATTTTATTACTGTTATTCAGTTTATTACTGCATTATAATTCAGTTGACCAAGACAATCATGGAAAAATGTACACTCTGTCAAATACTCCTATATTCAATTTATATGTGTGTATAAGCACAAGCACACATAATCTAGGACCTCTTCATTGTCATAGTTTCTTATGAAATTAGCATATTTTACATATAACAAACATTGTCCCTGAATGTTTCATTTGATATTATGGCAACCAGACATGAAGTATTAAAATTTTGTGATATGTAATACATTCACATAAACTGTTTTTCTGGGCTCCTTTTTCATTGTTCATAGTTGTCTAATTAGAGACTGCATACTCCTTCCTGATATTGGATTGTCAAGGCTGAGCCACCCACACACTTTCTTTATCCAGGTATACTTTCTACAGTTCAATCGGAAAGCCTTCAGACTCTTTTACATCTTTCCAATTTTATTATTTTATGTTGTAGCCTTAATGAAAAAGTGAAAACCAGACTTTTCAAATTTTTTTGCATAAGTGTCCAGATCCTTTGCTATGACACTTAAATTCTGCTCTGGATGCCTCCCATTTCTCTTGAACATCTGTTTCTAAACTTTGATTGTAGTCCATTTGTGGTAAATTCAGTTGTTTGGACATAATTTGGAAAGGCACAGCCCTTTCTTTATAAGGTTTTATAGCTGACAATTCATATCAGAGCAAAAAACAAATTACCTGTAGAGCTCAGAGACATGATTGTGCAGTGACACAGATCCTGAGAATGGTACAATAAAATTTCTGCTGCACAGAAAGTTCTCAAGAGCACAATAGCTTCCATAAGTCTTAAATGAAAGACTCCTCCTAGAGCTGGTGGACCCACCAAACTAAGAGGACCTTGGTAAGAGAGGTGACCAAGAATTAAATGGTCACTCTGACCGAGCTCCAAAAATCCTGGGTGCAGATAGGAGAAACTTCCAGAAAGGCCAACCATCAGTGCAGTATTTCTCCAATCTAGACTTTATGGTAGAAAGTTGCCAGAAAGAAGCCTCTCCTTAGTAAAATACAAATAAAAGTTTGCAAGAAAGTACCTAAAGGACTCTCATACTTTAAGAAACAAGATTATCTAGTCTGATGAAATCAGGATTGAACTTTTATCCTCAATTCTAAGTGTTGTGTCTGGAGGAAACTAGGAATTGCTTATCACTTGCTCAATACCATCCCTATAGTAAAGCATGGTGGTGGCAGCTGTGGGGGTGTTTTTTGGCAGCTTGGTCAGGGAAACTGGTTAGAGTTGAGGGAAAAACTGAATAGACCAAAATACATAGACAGTCATAATAAAAACCTACTTCAGAATGCTCTGGACCTCAGACTGGGCTGTAGGTTTACCTTCCAATAAGACAGTGACCCTAACCACAAAGCCAAGACAACAAAAGAGTGAATTAGGGCCAACTCTATAAATGTCCTTTAGTGCCCCATCTAGAGCTTGAGAAGATCCTCAGAGAAGAATGGCAAAAAATACCAAAATCACGGTGTGTAGAATGTTTTTTTAAAAAAATATTGATTGGTTCTTTCACCTTTAATTACAATATTCCTTGTAGTGAGTTAGGGATAGTTAGGTAACATATACAAACCCCCACTGTACTGCGAAGGCTGCATTCCTGAGTGATTATCTGAGAGACATACTTAATACACACTAGACATCCTTAGGAGGAGGCACTGAAAGGTATAAACCTTTGTGCACAAAGAAAAAGAATGTTGTTCCACTGAGAATATAATCCAGGTAGGACATTGTGTGTCACTATCTCTCTCTTGTACTATGTGGCTTCATGTGGTGACAGGAGCTCCCTCATTGTGTAGGTCAGGTGATTTATTATTATTTATTCTGTATGTGATTTGTCTGCTTTACTTTATATTTAATCACACTTAGTAAATATGTTATCACTTAGCCTGTGTAAGCCTATTTATTCTCAGATCTTCAAATTCACATTAAAACACCAGGTGTCCAAGCAGACTGGAGGTTGTAATGGCTACCGAAGGTACTTCGACTAAGTACTGAGTAAAGAATGTGAATACTTATGTTAGTTTTCTGTTTCAATTTTGCCATTATGGGGTATGAATGAAGAATGATGAACTTTTTTAGATTAGCACAAATTTAGCACATAACAAAATGTGAAAAAAGAAAGGGTCTGTCTGTCACCCAGTTTGCGCAACCAATGGGAGACGGATTAGCAATTTGCTGCTTCCAATATAAAGGCAACATAAAAGATTCTAGTTTTGAAAAACTTGAAAAGTTTGTGATTTTCCCCCACATGAATTACTTAAAATAGCGTCCACCATTTTACAGTTAAAAAGATAGAAATGAAGGCATCTGCCACCATAAAAAGGATCATTTTTGGACATTTTTGTAATTTAAAGTCTGACAGTGGGTTATGTTGTCAAATAGGCAATATTTGTTACCACCTGTCACCATCCATTTACCCATACCCATATGTGTTGCTGTCATTTTAATGCTGTCTTGGCTTTAAAAAAGCTTGAAATGGTTTGTATACAGTTCTAGAAAACCTAACTTTTCAGGATAATTGGGGTACCTTTTATTAAGACCCAATTTTTTTCAGACCAAATCAAATCTGACAGCCAGACTTGAAGCAAATTTTTAGAAATTTGCTCATCTCTATTAAAGAGTATATAAAATGTGTGCACAATGAACAAGACTGTTAAGACTTTTTTGTTGCTTTAGGTTTTTTAAAGTGATTTTGCCAACACCGACTAGGTTAAGAAAATTTTAGCAAGTCATATTTCAGAGACCATAGCCCTAACCAGGTACAAAGGAAACAGTAAAATGGCAATGGCAGATTTGATGTTTACACATGAACAAAAGAATCAAATATCAGCATCTGTTTACTTCTATATCATTTTATAGACTAGAATTGTTCAAGGAGAGCTGAGCCAGAACACAACATTTAAAAGTAAATTGTTGTGGGTTTTTTGCGATATTGAAAAATAATCTCACAGGATATAAAGAAAAATATGCTATTTGTGTGCAACACCAAGAGTGTAAAATATGCAACCACAATACAACACTTCATAAACAGGGTCTATGGTTTCAGCAGCACAGACTCTTTTAATATGGTGGAATAAAAAGTAAAAATATTTGGACACAAGTAACATTATCACACTTTACTAAGTGCTTTGTGTATGTTGTTTTATGCGTTACTGCCCCTGTTATTTAAATGTAGTAGCATTATTAGACACCTGTATTAGACTGATCAGTAATACACAGTAATTGTGTGCCCCACAGTAGTTTCATAATTACTGCATTATGATAATTTTCAGTATTACAACTATGAAATCTGATAGGGGTGTTGTGATTTTACTTGTATCCGTTTTAATGCATATGCACTATTAAAAAGTAGACGGAAACTAACTATAACTCTTTTTTATGAGCTAAAAAAAATTGCATTAATATGGAATTATCCTTCATCTGTAGCTACAACAGCTTCCTTTAGTCTGGGTGGCTTCTTGAGAAGATTTTGGAGTGTGTCTGGGGGAATTTGGACCTGTTCAGACAAATGAGTATTTGTGAAATCCGGTACTGACTTGTATTTGGCATTCCAGTTCATCCTAAAACTGTTTGAGGCAAGGACATTGTGCAAGCCATATCAGTTCCCCCACACCAAAGTTATAAAACCATGTCTATATGGATCTTGCTTTGAGCAATTGGAAACAGTCCTGGAATATGAAAAGGGTAATCCCCAAACTGTTCCCACATAGTTGGAAGCGAAAAATATGTCTAAAATGTCCTTGTATGCCTTAGTAACATTACTCTTCCCTGGAAAAAAGGAACCAAGCAGAAACAGCCTCAAATATTTACCCCCCCCCCCCACATTTCTGACAGTAGGAACTATGCATTCTAATAGGTACCATTTTCCAAGCATCTGCCAAGCGCAGATTTTTTTTATCATAATTTATTGCTACAGGGAACATACTTCCAATTCTCCAGTAAGTTCATTATGTTCATTACTTTAAACCATTAAAACATTAAAACAAAAATCTCAGACTGAAAAATCATAATATTTCAATTAATTTAAATCCCCTACAAAAAAAAAACTGTACCACCCTTAACCAACCCTGTTTGCGATGTGTCTCTTGGACAGCGGAACATTAATTAGGGACGAAGCAAGGAGTTGGGGAGTCCTCAAATAAACCCAGTAAGCCTAACGTGGTTGTTAATCAAGCCAGGTTGACCATATCCTCTTCCATTTTTCGCCAATAGCTCTTTGTTTATATAGGATTTTTTCGTATTTCATAACTTTTTTTTACCAAGCTCACCCATGTATTTAGACTTGGGGAGTTTCGTGAGAACCATACTCTTGCAATCCGTAGGTGGGCTAAGAACAATATTCTGGTAGGAAGTATCCTAGTATCCTTAGTACAGTTCATTATAGAGATGTAATTTAATATACATAGTTGTGGGACATTGGGATCGCTATCCTTAATTTCTGTGTTATATAGTTGGAAATGGAATACCAATAGACACCTTTCTCTGAACAAGACCAGAGCATATGCAAAAATTCGGCTTCAGGTAAATTACATCTTGGACAGTTAGAATTCTCCTTCAGCCCACATTTATTCAGCCAAATCGGTGTAATATATATTCTGTGTATGATAAATTGCACTACTACGTTATTAAAATTGTGAGATGCAAACCTTAAATTCACAAATATACTTTTCCAATCTAATGCGACACTGTTGAGGGGTTTGGCCACCCAGGCCTTTTGACCAGGGGAGACTAAGCTCCCAAACAGTGATTTACTTAATACCTTATAAAAGTAAGAAATCTTCCTATTATGACGCGTACTACTTATCATATCTTCAATTAGTGTACATGACTCAACTAACAACCTTGATTTATCCTTAATATTTGACAGTGCTGATCTTAACTGAAAATACCTAAACTAACTTAGACCCTCCATGTTCCCTCATCGTGCTAGCAGAGTGAAAGTGAGAATTTCTCCGTTTTCCACCACTTGTATTAAAATATTATTATTATTTTTTTCCAAAATTGATCCTCAGAGATTTCCAACAGTTCCTTCAAGTGATAATTATATAAAAGGGGGGTGCATAATAAAGATCTCTTTATCCCCAACCATTTTCTAATCGTGGACCAAGCCTTAGAGAAAAGTATTTTACTCATCCTATAATTATGGTCTCCCATAGTCAACTGTCCAGACTCCAACAAGGAAAATATGTTATCATATGTCGAGGTGTTTACCAGGGTCTTACAAAGAGGATCTTTTTCCCACTCGCTCCACAACCACAACTGCGCAGCTGTGAAGTATCCCTTGAAGTATGGGAGGTTTAACTCTCCCAACTCCATTGGCTTATAAAGATACTCCAGCTTTAGCCTTACTCGCTTCCTTCACCAGAGCAAATCATTAATAAGTTTCTCTATCAATCTAAAGAACTTGTCTTTGATCCAAATAGGTGAATTCCGAATAGCATATAGAAATTAAGGCAAGATTAAAATTTTAACTAACAAAATTCTATCGGCTCTAGATATAGGAAGTCTCTTTCAAACTACAACCTTATATCTTATTTTAGTGATTACAGGGGAGACATTTAACTGCTTGAATTCTTCTATTTTAGGGGAGATCTTCACACCTAGATATACAATAGATTCAGAAACAGTAATCATACTTAAAGGTCCCTGAATGAAAAAGTCGACTCTATCTAATAACATCAAACTGGTTTTAGACCAATTAATATCAACACTAGAAACCTTTGCAAACATACTGATTACCTGAATAATTATTGGGAGAGTCTTATTAGTATGGTCTATAAAGAATAATACATCGTCTGCATATAAAGAGATGTGGTTGTCCACTCCCATTACCCCAAAGCCTTTAATTATGTTATCTTGTCTCACGCTAATGGCCAGTGGTTCAATATATATATCAAATAGGAGTGGAGAAAGAGGGCATCCCTGACGAGTACCCCTAGACAATGTAAAAGTTGAAGTTAGGCTACCATTAATATTCAATCTTGCCACAGGTGAGTTGTATAGAAACTGAATCATGCCAATAAACCGTTTCCCCAAACCCATCCTTTCCATAGTTTTCCACAGAAAATCCCATTTCACCCTATCGAAGGCTTTCGTCGCGTCCAACGACAGGATTATTATGGGTACCCTTATTTGGAATAAAGCCATTTTGATCAGGATGAATGATCGTCGCTATGACATAAGAAAGTCTTGTAGCAAGCACTTTTACTATTAATTTTATATCAGTATTTAATAAAGATATTGGTCTATAGGAATCCATCTCTTCGGTGTCTTTTACTTTTTTAAGAATTAATATAATGACCGCCTCTGTCATTAATTCGGGGAGTTTACCATCTCTAAAGGATTCAATAAAGACCTGAAGTAAATGTGGCAGAATAATTCCCCATATTTCCTATACAACTTGTATGGGAGGCCATCTAAACCAGGAGAGGAGTTCCTTAAACTTGCCTTGAGGGCCTCTTCTAACTCCTGGAGAGATATCTCTCTCAAGGGTCTCCCTTTGTTCCTCTGAGATCTTAGGGAGGCTAATAGAATCCAAATATACATCAGCTCTTTCTTTTGCATCAGTGTTATCAGATTGATAAAGCTCTGAAAAAAAATTCAGAAAATTAACCTTTATCTGATCTGGATTATCAGTAATTACACCCTGTAATGTCTGAATCCTCAATATTTCTCTTTTGGGGTCCTGGTTAGATATTACATTTGCTAATAGTTTACCCAGTCTCCTTACTTCGGAAAAATATTTTTGCCCCCTAAAAAAGAGGGTCTGTTGAGCCTTATTAAGTAGAAACTCCGAATAGGACTGGCTAGTTTGTTGCATAGCTCTTCTATTTTCATCCGTTTTATTTTTGGCAGACTTATTAGTATGTTGTAGACTTAATTCTTTCAAGACCTTTACTCTCTTCCCATATCTCTTCCTTAAATTATGGATGTTTCTAAAAAAAAACTTCCCTCATGAAAGTTTTAACCACTACCCAACCGCCTAACGCAGTGATGCGTCCTGCGGGCGGCCGGGTTATTCCTCATTGACGCGCCGCGAGAGGCAAGATTTCCTGATCGCGTCCGGAGGAAGATTTACTACAGCCTGTAGATGTCAGAAAAAAATCGCATATCAGACGCTGTTTTGTAAACAGCGTCTGATATGCCTGCTCTTCTGGTGGTCCCTTTTGCTTAGGACCACCAGAGGACACAGGCAGCAAAAGTAAGTGCACCAATCACCACACCACCCCCCCCCGTTACTGATAACCCCTGATTAACCCCTGATTACCCTATGTCACCCCCCTGATCACCTCCTGTCACCCCCCCTGTCACTAATCACCCCCCTGTAAGGCTCTTTTAGACGCTGTATGTGTTTTGCGGATCCGCAAAACACGGACACCGGCAATGTGCTTTCCGCATTTTGCGGATCCGCACATTGCCAGAACTATATAGAAAATGCATTTTCTTGTCCGCAAATGCCAGGGCAGTATAAATACCCCACATGTGACCCCATTTTAGAAAGAAGACACCCCAACGTATTCCGTGAGGGGTATGGTGAGTTAATGTAAAATTTAATTTTTTGTCACAAGTTAGTGGAATATGAGACTTTGTAAGAAAAAAAAAAAAAGCCAATTTCCGCTAACTTGTGCCAAATAGGGTGAGTGAGGGGGGGACTGGGGAAACATTTAAAGTCACTACATGTATGGAAATGGATATATCTTTAAGAAAGAGTTATATTTTTATATTGTGGCTTGATTTAAATTAAGATTGTAATGTGCCAATTGAAAAAAAAAAAGAAAAAAAAAAATAAAAAAAATAAAAAAATAAATAACTTGTGCCAAAATAAAACTCAGGAGAAGTAGGGCAATGTGTTTTGGGGTGTTTTTTTACATATACCCATGCTGGGTGAGAGAAATATCTCTGTAATGTGACAACTTTGTATAATTTTTTTTAAAAAGTTGTCATTTACAGAGATATTTCTCACACACAGCATGGGTATATGTAAAAATACACCCCAAAACACATTGCCCTACTTTTCCTGAGTACAGCGATACCACATGAGTGACACTTTTTTGCAGCCAAGATGCGCAAAGGGGCCTGAAGTCCAACGAGTACCTTTTAGGAGGGCATTTTTACGCATTTGGATTCCAGACTTCTTCTCACGCTTTAGGGCCCCTAAAATGCCAGGGCAGTATAAATACCCCACATGTGACCACATTTTTGAAAGAAGACACCCCAAGGTATTCCGTGAGGGGCATGGCGAGTTCATAGAAGATTTTTTTTTGGCGCAAGTTAGCGGAAATTGGCTTTTTTTTTCTTACAAAGTCTCATATTCCACTAACTAGTGACAAAAAATAAAATTTTACATGAACTCACCTTACCCCTCACGGAATACCTTGGGGTGTCTTATTTATAAAATGGGGTCACTTGTGGGGTATTTATACTGCCCTGGCATTTTAGGGGCCCCTAATGCGTGAGAAGAAGTCTGGAATCCAAATGCGTAAAAATGCCCTGTGAAATCCTAAAGGTACTCATTGGAATTTGGGCCCCTTTGCGCACACAGGCTGCAAAAAAGTATCACACATGTGGTATTGCCGTACTCAGGAGAAGTAGGGCAATATGTTTTGGGGTGTATTTTTACATATACCCATGCTGTGTGTGAGAAATATCTTTGTAAATGACAACTTTTTAAAAAACAATTATACAAAGTTGTCAGTTTACAGAGATATTTCTCTCACTCAGTATGGGTATATGTAAAAATACACCCCAAAACACATTGCCCCACTTCTTAGTGTAGAGTACAGTGATACCACATGTGTGCCACTTTTTTGCAGCCTAGGTGCGTAAAGGTGCGTTAAATCAAATGAGTACCTTTACCCTCAGTTCACACTTTCGCGTAAAACGCCGCTTTTGAACGCACATAAAAACGCACAACAGTAAAGGAACCATGCATTCCAATGAGGGTGGTTCACACTTGCGCGTTTTTATGCGCGTTCATAGGCGCCTATAAACGTCCGACGCATAGGCAAGTTTGTTCGCGTTAATTCGGGCTTTTTTCGAGCGTTTGGTGCTAATAGACTTCAATGGGAAACGCGATAGGCGTGTTGTTCGGGCGTTTGTGCTGCGTAAAACGCGCCTATGGACGCGCGTTTTTCACAATTCACACCTCAGATTGGCCAAACTATATAGGGAGGGCTGTTTGGTCATTGGCCAACTATGCAGTCAATCACATAAACGCGCGTCAAACGCGCCTACACTATTTACCAAAACGCTTGAAAAAAACGCGCCTACACGCCAGTCTTGAACGCACCAAAAACGCTAGGCTTCAGAACGCTCGGGTCTGAACCCAGTGTTAGGTTTTACAGGGTTGCTCCCAATTTAACCCCACCCAAAATGCCAGAACAGTAAACACCCTACAAATGAACCCATTTCGGAAAGTAGACACCCCAAGGTATTAACTGAGGTGCCTAGTGAGTCTGTGGGAGATTTTTTTATTTTTTTTTGCCAGAAGTTAGCAGAAATGGAAACTTTATTATTTTTTTTCCTCAGAAAGTGTCATTTTCCGCCAACTTGTGAAAAAAAAATGAAATCATACATAAACTCATCATTCCTCCCTGCGAATACTTTGGGGTGTCTTCTTTTTAAAATGGTGTCATTTGGGGGGTATTTATACTATCCTGGCATTCTAGCACCAGAAGAAACATGACAGGTGCTCAGAAAGTCAGAGCTGCTTCAAAATGTGGAAATTCACTTTTTTGCACCATAGTTTGTAAACGCTATAACTTTTACCCAAACCAATAAATGTACACTTATTGCATTTTTTTTATCAAAGACAATAAACTTAGAGAAAAATTTATATAGAAATTACAACAGAAAGCGGAAAATGTCATTTTTTGCAAAAATTTGGGTCATTTTTTATTAATATCAAAAAAAGTAAAAATGAAATAGCACCAAATGAAAGCTCTATTAGTGAGAAGAAAAGGAGGTAAAATTAATTTGGGTAGTAAGTTGCATGACCATGCAATAAACCGTGAAAGTAGTGTAGTGTAGAATTGTAAAAATTGGTCTGGTCATTAAGGGTGTTTAAGCTTGGGGGGCTGAGGTGATTAAATGCATCCCAAATGAACTGGGTTTTAGCTGAGTTATTATTAACTTCCCAAAAAAAGGCAAGTTCCTATTTAATTAAATCATGGTTCTCTAGAATTGTCAACCAGTGTGAGTTCAGTCTAAAGGGTAATCTCTTATCAATCATATCCGGGTTCATACCCAACTCTACTATTAATGGTACGTGGTCCGAGAGGGCTCTAGCTTCATATCTAATTCGCTTGGCAAGATCCGTGAATTCTCTATTTATAAAGGCTAAGTCGATTCTAGACATACATCTCCCCGATCTACTTACAAAGGAAAAAACGTGTCTCCTTCAACCCAGAAGATCCCAAAGATCTATGAAACCAGTTTCAGTGCAAAATCGCGCCAGTGGTGATACCTGATTAATAGTGGTCTGGGATTCGCTTTGCATGCTAATCCTATCTATCCCAGGATTCATGACACAGTTAAAGTCTCCACAAATCAAAGTGGGACATTCTGGCCATTTTCCCATAAAAGGACAATAGGGTTTTAAGTACATAGAAAGAAAAAGGGGGAGTAATATAAATAAAAGCCAAGATTGATTGTCTACCAAACAACCTCCCATAGAGAAAAACAAATCTTGCCTGAGAATCAATAGAGGATGCTACGCAGGCAAAGTCAATCTTTCTATGAAAAAAAACTGACACTCCTCTAGAGTAGTTAGTGAATGTTGAATGAAATGCCTGCTCAACCCATCCTTTAGTGATTCGTCGGGCCACTTCCCTAGTAAAATGTGTCTCCAAGAGACAAATCAAAGCTGGTAGATGTCTTTGAGCTAGATCAAATACAGCTTGTCTTTTAACTTTATCTCCCAGACCCTGGACATTCCTGGTTAATACTCTAACAGACATAAAAAATACTAACCTCCCTTAAGATGTAGAATCCCTTCTTCCCCAGCTTCATTCCTTCACCAATCAAGAGACACATCGCAACCCACTTCCCAATCCCACCAACCCCATGATCCGCCACTATCAAACAGCAGATCTCTCTACCTTGATCGTCCCTCCCCATCAATCAATCCCGCTCATATTTTACATAGAAATTTAAGCCGCTAGACTAAACGTTATTCCAATCCAGCCAATCAGTGGCTGAGTTCACCGTATCAAAAAAGTGAGTTGATGCATCAAATAGTATACGAAGTTTAGATGGGTATAAAAAAAGAGTACTTAATGTCCTTGCTCTGTAGACGTTTTTTAACGTAAAAAAAGCTACGTCTCTTTTCTTAAATCTTTTTTGAAAAATCTGGAAAAAAAATATTTAGTTCCATTATATGTAACTGGGGGGCACTCCCTGGGCCTTTTTAAAATCATGTCTCTGTCCCGTGAAACAAGGGTCTTGATCAATAGTACCCTTGTTTGGTTTCCAGGAATTGGTTTCCCGCCAGGAATTCGATGGGCCCTCTCAATCAGAAAAAAGGAAGAAAAAAAACTCCTATCCAAAGGTATCAAAGATTAAGGATTGTAGCATTCCAAGCAGATTATTTTCCTCTGCTCTTTCAGGTAGACCCACAATTCTCACATTGCTATGTCTCGACCTATCCTCCAGATCGACCTTTTTTTTTGGTCTTAGAGTGGCAAAGTCAGATTTTAATGTTTTTACTTCATGTTCTAAGGGGCCCACAGATTTTTCTATAACAGTAACTCTGTCCCTTATTTTTGTTATATCTTCTTTTATTAAGGAAACATCTGACTGGACTGACCCCAACTGGATGACAATGTCCTGTACCATTTTTACGTAGCTAAAATATCTTCTATCGGAGAGAGTTCTGCTGAGGAAGTCTCTCCCCCTCTCTCACTCCCCCTTGTTGACACTCATTAACTGTCGCTGCCTCGTCCAGTCCAGGGCCTGTAGCGTTTTTGACTTTTTGTGCCATTCTAGTAGTTATTTGAGGATATTCCAAATACTGATAAATTTTTGGGTTTTCTGTGGGTTTCTGCCCTGCTTTTGCAAGCTCTACCGAGCGTCGATTTAACTTCATCTTTCTTTTATTTTTCTTCTTTCCTCCTTTTCCAAATATACATATGTATTTTTTTTCCTTCTTGTTTTCCCCTTTTTTTTCTTTCTTTCTTTCTTTCCCCCTTTTTTTTCCTTTTTCCTCCTTTTTTCCCTCATTTTCTTCTTTTTCTTCCTTTCTCCCCCTTTCTTTCCTTCTTTCCTCCTTTCTTTCTCCCCCTCCTCCAAACACACAATATGTGTAAAAAAATAAGTAAAAGAGAAAAAAAAGCAAACGGGAGAGCACAGTACAGTACTTAAATCTCTATATGGAAGGATCTCACCATCTCCAGAGAGTTCTCACACGCGAAGAAGGGACCTCAGAGCAAATTCCTCACAGAGACTCTTGAAACTGCCGTTTAAGTCCAACAAGAAGAAACAAAGGCACGACATAGGCACAGCTAGGTACAGCAATCCCGAAGGATGCAGGAGCCTATCAGGAGACGCCAGAGCAAGACTAAATGAGCGGGACAGAATGGGGAGGAGGAGGGCGCGACATGGTTTCACCTCATCACGTCTCACCCTATGTTCATTACCTTTAGTAGATAAGTCCTGAGTCTATTTAAACTTTTATACTGGGGGCAAAGCAAAAGGTTGCTACTATCTAGTATACATTAGATCATGCAGATTTTAGAATGAGAATTGATTGCACTTTATTGTGTTTTATTGGATCTTATTCTTCAGCGTTAAAATACTTCCTCTGTCTTTTATTATCGCCACACATAATATTTGATAGGAAGTAATTAATTATCATCCGCAATGCAAACTTTTAAGAAGTCAGTTTAATTAGGATCCTAGTTTATTTATATTTATGTCTATCTCTCTTGGAATAACAGCTACTTTTAATTCTCATTAAGCATAGCAGTGCCATGGGACTATTGGTATTAAATCCTTAATTACTTTGAAATATGATGGTTTATAATATATTCTCTATCTAAATTATAGTTTTAATCAACCAAAGATTTGTCGAAGGGGTAGCAGATTGCTGAGTAAAAGCATTCATAGGATTTGAAAAGTTTATGGACAATTATTTTTACATTTAATTTATTGGATCCAAAACAATATAAATTGGTTTATATTAATGCTATATTAATGTTAATTGGATGTAAAGCAATGTAAACGAATTAAATATTCATTCTTAGTTTTATTACTTTTGAACTTTCATGGGTAAAAGTTTAGAGATGTTCATGATTGAGAGCTATGTAGGCCATATGTTCTGCAGTTTATGCACAAGTAGACCTAATACATAATGTATGAGTTGTGCAGACCTGTAAAATAGCACCCATAGAAGTGCAGAAGCCTTTTTATGCCTCTGATTTCATATGGGGGATAAAGAGTTTTTTTGTACTAGTTTCCATTTAAATTAGACATAATATTATGGAGGTATTCTCCACTAAAAGCATTGCTTTGAAGGAATACTATCTGTGAAGTATGATGCCATACATTCTCATATACTGGTACACATAGGGTGCATGAGTCCTTTAACTTATACAATTTTTGGTTCCAAATGACAGAATGTTCAGATAATGTGACTAAAATCAGATAATTAGTAAATGTAGTAAGTTTGATTTCAGCTATTTGATTTCAGGATATGAACTGAGCGCTGCAATTGGCCAGCGCTCCAGCCCTGGGAGAAGGAGACGCCCAGGGCAGAAGAAGAAGTCTCCACCCCAGGCAAAATTAGAGCAGCAGGAGCGCCGGTACCGGGGGCTACAGAGGACGAACGGAGCGGCACCCAGGGATACAAGTAAGTGCAGGGTCATCCCTGGGTGCCGCTCTCCATGTACATAGCTTTACCTAATAAACTGTGGACCAGTGAAAGGTCCTCTTTAAGTCACTATCTATCTATATAGACATAGTTTAGCAGCAGCAACTGTTGCAAACTGCCGATCAGTGAGAGTGTCAAGTGTCAAACCCCCGATTTTGCTGTCTGATTTTGATGTCTTATCTTAAGGATAGGTCATCAATATCTGTAGCCCAGAACACTCCTTTAACCACCTCAGCCCCCCTAGCTTAAACACCCTTAATGACCAGGCCACTTTTTACAATTCTGCACTACACTACTTTCACCGTTTATTGCTCCGTCATGCAACTTACCACCCCAATTAATTTTACCTCCTTTTCTTCTCACTAATAGACCTTTCATTTGGTGGTATTTCATTGTTGCTGACATTTTTACTTTTTTTGCTATTAATTAAAATTTTAACGACATTTTTCACTTTCTGTTGTAAATTTTTTTTAAAAAAAAACTACATTTCTATATAAATTTTTCTCTAAATTTATTGTTCTACATGTCTTTGATAAAAAAAAAATCCAATAAGTGTATATTTATTGGTTTGGGTAAAAGTTATAGCGTTTACAAACTATGGTGCAAAAAAGTGAATTTCGGCATTTTGAAGCAGCTCTGACTTTCTGAGCACCTGTCATGTTTCTTCAGGTGCTAGAATGTCAGGATAGTATAAATACCCCCCAAATGACACCATTTTAGAAAGAAGACACCCCAAAGTATTCACGGAGGGGCATGGTGAGTTCATGTATAATTTCATTTTTTTTCACAAGTTAGCGGAAAATGACACTTTCTGAGGAAAAAAAATAAATAAATAAAGTTTCCATTTCTGCTAACTTCTGGCAAAAAAAAATAAAAAATCTCAGACGGACTCACTATGCCCCTCAGCAGGGCTGCCATCAGAAATTTTGGGGCCCCTTAAAGAGCTCAAGGCCTGGATTATGCAAGTTGCCCCCACTAAGTAATTTGCCCCCACACTAAATAATTTTGCCCCCACATGCCCCTCCATTATGTAGTTTGCCTGCCACACTGACCCCACTGAGTAATTTTCCCCTCCCCCACAAGTTAATTTTACCCCGGGACAGCCCTGCATTATGTAATTTGCCCCCACACTAAGTAATTTTGCCCCCACATGGCCCTCCATGTAGTTTGCCCGCCACACTGACCTCCCACTAAGTAATTTGCCCCCACACAAGTTAATTTTGCCCCCAGACAGCCCTCCATTATTGACCCCCCACCCCCTGTACTTGTGTCGATGATTCCGGCCAGCTCTCTCCCCAGCACCGGCTGGAGGTACCCTTTCCTTAAATCCAGTGCATGGGCGTCCGCAGAAATTTTTCCAGGGTGGGGACGGACGGACATAATTTTATTGACATCCATGCTCTGCTTGTTTCTGAGAATGTAATGAAGGGGAGGGGCGACGTGATGAAAAAGTTTAAATGTATATTAGAAGTGCCATAACAGGAACATGTTGAAAATATTTATTTTTTGTGAACAACAGAAAACTGGTCAATTAAATAAAGGCTTTGGACCCAGGGGCTGGGCCAAGAGTAGATGGATGGGGCGTGAATTAATATAAATTAAATTTAAATTTCATAACATTAAAGGTTTAGTTTATTTCAAGATAGAAAAGCATAAAAATACGCACCTAGGTTTTTGAGGAGAAAAATAAGAAAAAAATTATTTTTAACCAGAAGGTGAGCATTTGGTGGGATTTGAACTAATGGTGGCCTGTGGATGGCACTGTTTTGGGGGTGGGGGATCTGTGGATGGCACTGTTTTGGGGGGGGATCTGTAGATGGCACTGTTTTTGGGGAGGGATCTGTGGATGGCACTGTTTTGGGGGGATCTGTGGATGGCACTGTTTTGGGGGTTATGTAGATGGCACTGTTTTGGGGGGATCTGTGGATGGCACTGTTTTGGGGGGATCTGTGGATGGCACTGTTTTGGGGGATCTGTAGATGGCACTGTTTTTGGGGGAGAATCTGTGGATGGCACTGTTTTGGGGGATCTGTGGATGGCACTGTTTTTGGGGGATCTGTGGATGGCACTGTTTTGGGGGATCTGTGGATGGCACTGTTTTGGGGGGATCTGTAGATGGCACTGTTTTGGGGGGATCTGTAGATGGCACTGTTTTGGGGGAGGATCTGTGGATGACACTGTTTTGGGGGGATCTGTGGATGACACTGTTTTGGGGGATCTGTGGATGGCACTGTTTTGGGGGGATCTGTGGATGGCACTGTTTTGGGGGGATCTGTAGATGGCACTGTTTTGGGGGATCTGTGGGTGGCACTGTTTTTGGGGGATCTGTAGATGGCACTGTTTTGGGGGAATCTGTGGATGACACTGTTTTGGGGGGGATCTGTGGATGACACTGTTTTGGGGGATCTGTGGATGACACTGTTTTGGGGGGATCTGTGGATGGCACTGTTTTGGGGGATCTGTGGATGGCACTGTTTGGGGGATCTGTGGATGGCACATATATGGCATCTTATGCTATATATATGTCATCCACAGATCCCCCCTAAGTGCCATCCACACTGATCCCCCATAAGTGACCCCTAACACTCAGAATTAATAGTGGTATAATAAAGCAAAGACCTTTTTTTCTTCAGAATCGCGCCACACTCCGGAGCCCAGTGCCGCCTCCTAGTTAATTTATTACATAATATAGATTACAGCGCTTCTCTTCAATTATGTCAGCGCCAGTGAGGTGAGTAAATTAGCTAGTTTGCACGTCAGACAGACACACACGCAGGGACAGACAGACACACACGCAGGGACAGACAGACACAGACACACGCAGGGACAGACAGACACACGCAGGGACAGACAGACACACGCAGGGACAGACAGACACACACGCAGTGACAGACAGACACACACGCAGGGACAGACAGACACAGACACACGCAGGGACAGACAGACACAGACACAAGCAGGGACAGACAGACACAGACACACTCAGGGACAGACAGACACAGACACACACAGGGACAGACAGACACAGACACACACAGGGACAGACAGACACAGACACACACAGGGACAGACAGACACAGACACACACAGGGATAGACAGACAGAGACACACACGGACAGACAGACAGAGACACACACAGGGACAGGGGACAGACACACATACACCATGGCCCTCAGAATACACCTGGATCTGTGCTATAAACCCCCTTAATTCCACCAGATTCCACTCCACTTAAACCCCACTGCTCCTGAGTGCTCCAACTGCCCCCTCATACATGAGCTGCCCCTCACCTGCTCTCCATGAAGCTTTGTGGACTCCAGGACTGCAGCACATCCTCCATCACTGAGCAGCCTGCAGGCACACAGCCCCTCCTCCCTTCACAAGCTGCTGCTGCTGTCGGGGTTTGTCCATGTGACTATGAAGGAGCATGTGACCAGTGATGTCACAGACCTCCTTCTAGCAAATACATTCTACCCATGGATCTGCCGAGACTCCAGCTATCTTGTTCTCAGAACAAGATAGCTGGGGCCCCGGGAGATAAGGGACTGGCTGCAGAAGGAAGAGGGGGAGGAGCACTGGGCCCCAGAGCCGGCTGCAACAATAAAAAAAATTTAAAAATTTCAGGACTGGCCGGGCCCCCCCAGGGTCTGGGCCCCTTACTGGAGTATGGGCTGTACCCCCCCTGATGGCGGCCCTGCCCCTCAGTGAATACCTTGGGGTGCCTACTTTCCGAAATGGTGTCATTTGTGGGGTGTGTTTACTGTTCTGGCTTTTTGGGCGGGGCTAAATTGTGAGCAGCCATGTAAAACCTAAAGGTACTCGTTGGAATTTGGGCCCCTTTGAGCATCTTGGCTGCAAAAAAGTGTCACTCATGTGGTATCGCCGTACTCAGGAGAAACAGTGTTTGATATACAAAACAGTGTCTGATATACTTGTCTGATGCAATTTATTTCGCATCTACAGCCTGCCAGCGATTGATCATCGCTGGCAGGCTGTAGTACAAGTTGTGAGACACGCGGCACCGTGAGCGCGCGCGTTCACAGGAAGTCTTGCGTCTCGCGAGATGACGCGCCGACGCATCCACTCAGAACTACAGGACCGCCCGCCGGACGCATCCGTGTGTTAGGCGGTCCTGTAGTGGTTAACATTAGTGTACTGCTGATTTTTCATATTTTTCATATTTTTTTGTGAATATAGCCTAAGAGACATCTTAAAAAGGTACTCCCACAAAAATGTTTATTCTCTGACCTATTAGAAAGGTACATGATGTAAATTTTAAAATTAATTGCCAACCAAAAGTTTCAGAAGACTCAAACATGAAGCAACCAGGAACCCATTATACTCCAATGCTGTCATATCCAAGGACTGCAAAAACCCTGGAGTGCCCAGAAGTAAAAGGTTTTCAGTCCTCAGAGACATGACCAAGGTAGAAAAGCCTGAAACCCGACCACCACTGAACAAGACAAATCCGCTAAAACATCAAGACTAGGCCTTGAAATATCGGAAGACAGGATTTTTCAAAGGTTCTATGGACTGATGAGATGAAAGTAACTCTTAACAATCAGATGGATGGGCCCCTGGCTGGATCAGTAATGGACACAGAGCAACACTTTGACTCAGACAACAGCAAGGTGGAGATAGGATGCTGCTATGGGATGGTATTATTAAAGATGACCTAGTTGGACCTTTTCATGTTAAAGATGGACTCAAAATCAACCTACTGCCGGTTTTTAGAAGACATTTTCTTTAAGCAGTGGTACAGGAAAAAGTCTCCATCTTTTAAACCATGATTTTTATGCAGGACAGTGCTACATCACATGCATCGAAGTACTCCACTGCGTGGCTAGCCAGTAAACGCCTTAAAGAAGAATGACCTGTCTTACCTGACCTAAAGCTTATTGAGAACTTGTGGGCCCTTCTTAAGTAGGAGATTTACAGTGAATAAAAACAGTACACCTCTCTAAACCCTTTCTGGGAGGCTGTGGCTGCTGCTGAAAAAATAATGATGATGGTCAACAGATTAAGAAACTGAAAGGCTCCACAAATGAAATGCTTATTACTGTTTTGGAAAAGAAGGGTGGCTATACTGGTCACAGATTTTTTTTTAGGAAATGTTAGAAATGTTTATTTGCAAATTTTGAGTTATTATTCTCACTTTAACAGATTAAAAGATAAAAAAAAGGAGATGGGAAAATGTTCATTTTTAATTTAGTTATATAATAATTCTGCACTTTAATAGTTGCCCAATAATTCTGCACACGTATACTGTATATTCTTCTAAGAAAGCCAAAACATCACTTTTACTTTTTTTTTTAATATTCAGGTTTAAGTTTTATTAACATTTCAGATTGAACAACAGCACTGTAGTTGATCAATAATGAAATTAATTCTTAGAAATACAACTTGCCTAATAATTCTGCACAGTGTAGAATTGTATTAATAAATAACTGCACTTTACATTTACACTACTTCCAATTGAGCAGATACCTACTATTGAAGATACTGATTCTATTCTTTCAAATACATCCGGAATGTAATTTTAGAAAACTGATTTTACTTTAAATTTATTATCTATTATCTCACATTACAACCGTCGATACAGCTTTATAGAAATGTAAAAAAAAAAAACACTCAACCCATAATTTAAGAAAACTATATATCTAAACTAGAACTTGAGAGTGTATTGTGGGCCCCTCTTGCACTCTGAGAGCTTGAAAGGTACTAAAAAAAAAAAACATGGTTAGATTATTGGCTTTATTCCTGCAGTGTTTTACAAATTTCTCTCACATTCAGTTTTCATGATTATCAAGCTACTATATATATATATATTTTACAGTTTCAGAGTTTGGTCTATAACAGTGTTATTTCAAGTATGTAATAATTCAAAGCAGACATTTTCTATGAATCTCAAATCCATCAGGAGTAGTATTTAGAACTAATCTAAAATAGGTTATTTTTGCTTGAGGTGATGCTTTTATGTGTGCATCTATATCTTTTTCTTTTAACATGTTTTTCTCACTGATAATTTTATTCTAACATTATATAAGTGATTTAATGCTAATTTAATTGAAACAAACAAAGGAACGATGTATACATTTGCAGTCCATTGATTAAGTCGTAAAATATGGGCTTTGTGTAGCTTATAGGAAAAGTGAGAAATTACACGTTTTCCAATTAAAATTACTTTAACTTGAAGTGTTGTATAACCATTTTCAACAGTTTTTTTCCATACTATGGAAGCAAAATTTAGTGTTATATGAAGTGCCTGGTATGGCACCGTAGAGACAGTGGGTTTCTCTAAGACCTTTGTGCATTTGGATCTACATATGGATCTCTGTGCTCTTTATTCTACATATGGAGCTTTGTGCTTCTGTATCTACATACAGTATGGAGCTTTGTGGACATGACACACAAGTTCAATGTAGACCTTCATAGACATACTTCATCCCACATATACCATAGAACTTTTGCAATGGTGTATAACACAGAGATAACCACAGTTTTCCAGATGTGGTATTGGTGCAACTTTCTTTCCCTCTACTATTGGCTAATGTTAAAGTATTAAAGGTAAAACACAGAATTCACTTTGATTGTAACATATACTGCATTAACTCTAACCAAGTGTGAAGAATCTAGCCTCTTAGATCATGCTAAATAGTTAATGTCATAAAACTGGAGTATGAGCAATAAAACATTTCACAAGACAAGAGGCCAACTTGACACAATGGAAGTCTAAACTGTGAAAGTAGCAGTTTAATATTGGGTCACCTTTTATTAACTACAGGGTCATAGCTGACAAGGTTTATATGGTCGGGTGTATCGTCATAGCTATAGTGTTCCTCAGTGATGATGATACACATTTGTATGCCATGGTCGTGGCTCATTTTTGTGTAGATATAGTAAACTCTATTGTCATTGTATATATCAACTCTTAACCACTGGGGCAGGGTCACTTTGTTTCTGAAAAAGTAGTGATAAATGTGACATATCAATGAAGTTGTAGCTTGGCACATACTCATATCTAATACTATAGACTATAAAAATCAGATACCACCATGTGCTTCGTATTATAAGCTAAAAATCTTACTTTCAACATTGATAGATACCTTCTTAACACTTTCAGGATGATGATGAATATTATTTTTTATGCAAATGTACTTTTTTTCCTTTTATAATTTACTTTCTTCAACTAAAATGTTTTCTTGCAAACCAATTGTCTCATTATTCTTTGTCTAGAGATACCAGATGTGTATTTTGCTAAGAATGCATAGTTGCTTTACCGCTCAAGAACAAATGAAGTTTACTGCATTTTTGTCCCTGCATTTTTGTTCCAGTGCTCCCTACAGGACATCCACTGTCTATGTATGGCTGGGGTCCAGTCTTTAAATATTGCAGTGATTGCCTCAAAACATAGGACATAGGGCATAGGGCTCATGCACACGACAATGTGCCCCCCGTGGCCGTATTGCAGCCCGCATGCGGCGGATCCACAATACATGGGCACCGGCCGTGTGCAGCCACATCATGGACCCATTCACTTGAATGGGTCCGCAATCCAGGAGATGCAGTGCGGAAGCATGGATCAGAAGCCCACGGAAGCACTACGGAGTGATTCTGCCCATGCCTCCGCAACGCAAAAAAGTAACGCATGCACTACTTTTTTGCAGTGTGGATCGCGGACCCCATTCAAGTGAATGGGTCCACGATCCACTGTGGATACCCCACGGTTTGTGCCCGTGCATTGCAGACCGCAATTTGCGCGGAGCATTTACGTTCATGGGCATGAGCCTTACTCTGTAGACAGGTACAGAAGTCTTACTGAGAGTTACAGAAATCACATGATTGCAGCGATTTTCCTCAAAAGGTTGTCCAACAAATATTAAGTTAAGGCTACCATCATTTTTTGCCCAGGCCAGGTTCATTAGTTTAATTTGTAAATTGTTCAGTTGAACCACAATTCAAAAGCAATGTTTGATTTTCAGTAAATTTTTATTTATGATTACTTTTGTCAGTCTCAGGTTATTTCAGTGACCATTTTGGGTTTTTCTTTCTTTAGTGGAAGGGTGCCAACCATTTTGTATATGTTTATGTAAAACAAAAAATAAAAATGTTATGGTTTTGGGAAGGCAGGGAGTAAAAAATAAAAGCACAACAATGGAAAATCCCCCGGTCCTGAAGGGGATACCGTCCCTGCTTTAAGCACTGTGTCATTTTCTGACATTGAGCTTGTCATCTCAGGGGAGATAGACTGACATTGTGTAACTCTGATCGCTTTAATGGCAGCAGCACCTAGTGTTGAGCGCGAATATTCGAATAGCTAATTTTTTTAGCGAATATCGGCACTTCGCAAATCCACGAATATTGCGAATATAGCGCTATATATTCGCTATTTCGAATATTCATTATTTTTTTTTTAAAGTTGTTAATCCTTGTTGCTCTCTGGTTGTCTTCCCACTTCCCAAAAGCTGTTCTTACCTGTCCAGAGGATTCTTGGCTCCCTGCCCGCTCCAGTCAAGGCCCGTTGCCGCTTCTGACGACTTCCCGTGTGCATGGGAACGCCTCCATGCTAAAATGTACTGTCGGATGTGAGAGTCACGATCTCACAAATTTGACTAAGTTGTAATCGCAATGCGATTAATATAACCTGAATTACTCGCATTGCGAATTCAACTTAGAGCTGGGTTCCAAATGGTTGTATTGCTAGAATATAACGAAGATTGAGAATATAGTGCTATATTCATGAATTCGTGATATTCATCATCTTAGTTATATTTTAGCAATAAAACGATTAGGAACTTAGCTCTAAAATCAATTTGCAATGCGATCATATGTTTGCTTCACGAATGAAACTTAGAGCTGAGTTCCTAATGGTTGTTGCTAGAATATAACGAAGATTGAGAATATAGTGCTATATTCGTTATATTCTAGCAATACAACCAATAGGAACCCAGCTTTAAGTTGAATTCGCAATGCGATTATATGTTCGCATTGCGAATTAAACTTAGAGCTGAATTCCTAATGGTTGCATTGCTAGAATATAACGAAGACTGAGAATATAGTGCTATATTTGTGATATTCGTTATCTTCGTCAATTCTAGCAATACAAGTTACAACCATTAGGAACTCAGCTCTAAGTTTAATTCGCTATGCGAATATAAATTCGCGTAACATTCGCAATATATAGAATAATGATGAATATTCGATTTCGAAGAATATATGACGAATATTCAATCGAATATTCGTGAAATACCGCAAAATCGAATATGACACCTCCCGCTCATCAATAGCAGCAAGCTATGAAGAGCAATCTGCCTTTAAAGTAAGAATTTAGATTTATGGGTTGCATGGGGCACGGTCATTTAAGACATAAATCTAATAGATTGAAGAGGTCAAAACAGTGTCTACATAGGACAAGGGTTCTGCTAATAATTAGACAATACTATTACTTTGGAGAAGTTGAATGTTGGATTGAAACAAATGAAATTTGTGTTGGTGGATTTCTTACCTGTCCCCTGAATGTTCTCCAACAGCAAATGGGGGAGGAAGGAGAATTCAACATGCTGGATTTCTATCATTTACAAAATACTAGAAGATTCCCTTTGATTCAGAAATTACACAATCTTGAAATAAAATAAAAAATCCATAATATATCTAAACTTTAAAACAATGACACATTTTAATAATAATGACTATGACAAATCCTTCCTGACTAAAAATTCAGCGTCCAGCCAAATCTGATTGTTTTGTGGCATCCCCCATTTACAATTCAGAAGACAGAGAAGAATGCACCTGCCACCAAAAAGGGATAATTTGTGAATCATATTTTATTATCAAAATAAAGGTAGATATTTATCAACTGGGTGTAAAGTAGAACTGGCAAAGTTGCCCATAGCAACCAATCAGATTCCACCTTTCATTTTCCAAAGGAACCATGAAAGGTAGAATCTGATCAGTTGCTATGGGCAACTAAGCCAGTTCCACTTTACACCAGTTTGATAAATCTCCCCCAAATCTGACAGTGCAGTGTTATTAAACACATAGTTTTTTTTACTACTATCCATTTATCCATAGCCATATAGCATAGTAACATAGTAACATAGTATATAAGACTGAAAAAAGACATTTGTCCATCCAGTTCGGCCAGTTTCCTACAAGTTGATCCAGAGGAAGGCAAATTTCTCCTGTGAGGCAGAAGCCAATTTTCCCCACTTGAGGGAAAAAATTCCTTCCCGACTCCAATCAGGCAATCAGAATAACTCCCTAAATCAACGACCCCTCTCTACTAGCTATATCCTGTAATATTATTACACTCCAGAAATACATCCAGTCCCCTCTTGAATTCCTTTATTGTACTCACACCATCATCACCTCCTCAGGCAGAGTTCCATAGTCTCACTGCTCTTACCGTGAAGAATCCTTTTCTATGTTTGTGTACAAACCTTCTTTCCTCCAGACGCAGAGGATGCCCCCTTGTAACAGTCACAGTCCTTCGGATAAATAGATGATGGTAGAGATCTCTGTACTGACCCCTGATATATTTATACATAATTATTAGATCTCCCCTCAGTCGTCTCCCCGATCTCCCCTAATTTTGATAACCTTTCAGGGTACTGTAGATCCCTCATTCCAGTTATTACTTTAGTTGCCCTCCTCTGAACCCTCTCCAGCTCTGCTATGTCTGCCTTGTTCACAGGAGCCCAGAACTGTACACAGTACTCCATGTGTGGTCTGACTAGTGATTTGTAAAGTGGTAGAACTATGTTCTCATCATGGGCATCTATGCCCCTTTTGATGCAACCCATTATCTTATTTGCCTTGGCAGTAGCTGCCTGACACTGGTTATTGCAGCTTAATTTGCTGTTTATTAAAATTCCTAGATCCTTTTCCATGTCAGTGTTACCGAGTGTTTTACCATTTAATATGTACGGGTGACTCTCATTATACCTTCCCATGTGCATAACTTTATATTTGTCAGTGTTAAACCTCATCTGCCATTTATCTGCCCAAGCCTCCAATCTATCCAGATCCCTGTGTAGCAGAAAACTGTCCTCTTCAGTGTTAATTACTTTACACACTTTAGTGTCATCTGCAAAAATGTATATTTTACTGTGCAAGCCTTCTACAAGATCATTAATAAATATATTGAAGAGAATAGGGCCCAATACTGACCCCTGAGGTACCCCACTAGTGACAGTGACCCAATCTGAGTATCTACCGTTAATAACCACCCTCTGTTTTCTGTCACTTAACCAGTTACTTACCCACATACAGACATTTTCTCCCAGTCTGAGCATCCTCATTTCATATACTAACCGTTTATGAGATACAGTGTCAAATGCTTTTGAGAAGTCCAGATATACGACATCCATTGATTCGCCACTGTCAAGTCTAGAACTTACCTCCTCATAGAAGCTGATTAAATTCATTTGGCATGACCTATTCCTCATGAAGCCATGCTGATATGGCGTTATATGCCTATTTTCATTGAGATACTCAAAAATAGCATCTCTTAGAAACCCTTCAAACAGTTTACCAACAACAGATGTTAAACTTACCGGCCTATAATTTCCAGGCTCTGTTTTTGGACCCTTTTTGAATATTGGCACCACATTTGCTATGCGCCAATCCTGTGGAACATTCCCTGTCAGTATAGAGTCCGTAAATATCAGAAATAAAGGTCTGGCTATGACATCAATTCCCTTAGGATACAGGGGTGTATGCCAAATAAAAATATTTAATAGTTTTGCTTTATCCTCGTCGCTCTTTGCAACACCCCCCTCATTGCTATGTAGAGGGGCCGACTCCTTCAGATTTATATTTTTTACTATTTATTAGGGTTAGTTTTACTCTCTTTGGCAAATAATCTTGTGGTCTCTAGTTTGGCAATTTTTATTAGTTTTTTACATATTCTATTTTTTTCCTTCCTTATCAGTGCTTCCTGGCTCCCCTCCTGTTTTAGTGATTTATATGCTTTCTTTTTGTCATTTATTGCTATCTTTACAGTTCTATTTATCCACATTGGTTTCTATTGTTTCTTAGCCTTTTATTCCTATATGGTATGTACCTCTCACAATTAGATGTTGCAATGCTTTTAAAAATCTCCCATTTTGTGGTTGTATTTTTATTTTTGAGGACTTTGTCCCAGTTAGGCCTATGGCCTCGCTTAGTTAGCTAAAGTTTGCTTATTTGAAGTTTGGCATTTTTGTTCCTCCCTTTAGAAACGCTAATTTGAAGGATAATTGGAAGGTTATTACTTTATGGTCACTATTTCTTAGGTGTCCCCCAACATCTGTTGTTCTATCAGGTCTGTTGGTTAATACTAAGTCCAGTATGGCCTTCCCTCTAGTGGGGTCCTGAACCAATTGGGAAAGGTAATTGTCTTTGGCTATTGCCAAGAACCTGTTTCCTTTTTCGGATGTACAGGTTTCAGTTTCCCAGTCTATATCTGGGTAGTTGAAGTCCCCCATAATAACGACTTCAATATGATTTGCCGCCTCGTCTATCTCGTTTAGTAATATATTCTATGTGGACTCTGGTATATTAGGTGGTTTATAATACACTCCTATTAGTAATTTATTATTGTTTTTTGCTCCATGTATCTCTACCCACAGTGACTCCACATGTTCATATCCCTCACAGATGAATTCTCGATTTACGGGATTTAGACAGGATTTCACATAGAGGAAGACCCGTCCACCTCTCCGGTTTTGACGATCCTTTCTAAACACATTGTAACCTTTTATATTAACTGCCCATTCATAGCTATCATCCAGCCATGTCTCAGTTATTCCCACTATGTCATAGTCCTCCTCACACATCACTAATTCCAGTTCACCAGTTTTGTTAGTCAGGCTTCTTGGATTAGTATACATACATTTGAGAGGTTTATGTGTATTTTTTACCCTACATCTTTCATTCTGAGCTGTTCTAGTCCCCCCTTCCATTCCTCCCCCAGTCACACTACCTGGCCCCTGGTCTCTATCTGCACTATCTTCCCCTCCTATAATGTAATTACCCTCCCCCACAGTCCCTAGGTTAAACACTCCTCCAACCTTCTAGCCATCTTTCTCCCCAACACAGCTGCCCCTTCCCCATTGAGGAGCAGCCTGTCCATACGATAGAGCCTGTAGCCGACAGAGAAGTTGGCCAGTTCTCCAGGAACCCAAACCCCTCCTTCCCACACCAGTTCTTAACCTCCATTTGTTAACCTCTCTAATCTCCCGCTGCCTTTCTTGTGTGGCTCGTGGTACAGGCAGTATTCCCGAAAATACTACTTTTGAGGTCCTTTCCCTAAGCTTTTGACCTAAATCCCTGAAATCATTTTTAAAGACTCTCCACCTTCCTCTAACTTTGTCATTGGTTCCGATATGGACCATGACCGCTGGGTCTTCTCCAGTCCTAGGAGACCTCACAGTGCCATACTCAACTTTTCATGTCAATGTGATCACTTCTGATTTGTGTCAAATTTATTCATACTCGAATTCGCCAACTGATTTGTTAGAATCCAACCAGAATCAAATTTCAAAGAAATGTGCTTTTCTATATTCTTGACTCTGTAAAAGCAGTCAGATGATTCTAACTACAAAAATTTCTAGCCTAAGAAACCTATTTGTAGCATCAAAAGTTAGGCTAGATGCAGACGTCTGTTAAACCCGGACTTGAGCGTAATGCGGGCTGGATTTGTTTTTTACAGCCGGAGTGCACAGCGTCACTACGCTGCACTACAGTAATACACTGGTATGATCAATACCAGTGTATTACTATGTGTGTTTTATTAATAATGACCTGTGAATAATAGACTTCCCAAAATGGCTCACGTCCTTTTTTTCGGCCATTTTGACAGCCTGACAGATCACAGATATTGATATAAGTGGTCCTATTTTTAATAGCCATTTAAACAGAAGTGCATTTGTTTAATGGCCATTAAAGATGGACAGATGATGGGCACAGAAGGATCTTTCAGATAATATGGGAAGTAGCAGGACGTCACATGATCAGGCTGGGTGCATCAGGAAATCATTGAGGAGCAGAATTCCATTACAGAGCCAGTGTCCCATGTGTCCCTGTGGTGAGGGGAGTATTTATTTTATTTTTTGCTTTGTTAGCGCTACATGGGGTTGGGTGGGTGGTGGGGATTATATATACTAAGGGCACAGCGGGGTGCATTATATATACTAAGGGCTCTTGGGAGGGGAATATATCTAGAGAGGGCACTTTAGGTGGGGCATTATATATACTAAGGCACACTACAGAGGGGTGTTATTTCCGCTAGGGGCACTATGGGGGCATTATATATACTAGAATTACTATTGAGGCCGTTATATATACTTAGGGCACTAGAGAGGGGAAATATGTATAATAGGTGCACTATAGGGACCAATATATTTTCTGGGGGCACTACAAAGGGGCATTCTTTATACTGGGGTCTCCATGGGGGCCATTAGAAAAAAGCCAATTATATATATCCATTTTCTTTTCAAGTAAATTAACAAGTAAATTATGTCCCCTTGTCTGTTGGACAGATAAAGACATCAAATAAAGATATATCTTACTGTTTTTTATGTGCCCAGTGTATTTTTTGATCACTCCTTTTAGACAAACTACCATTTTGGCTAATATTAGAGCAGACCTTCCCCTGATGACATATTTGCTTTTTATTTGTTGTCGAGAATGCAGATCTCAATATGTTGTGTTTAAGAATACTTCATATTTTACTGTTTAATTCCAACCCTACAGAAATCCACACACCATGGTGGGTTGTATAGAATAATAAACTCATCCCTACTACACCTCTGTATCCTCACTGTTACAGATTAGCAGACAAGAACATGTCAGTGCATCCAATGGATCTTAGTATTCCAATAGGAAGAGCCATTAGTTCTCAAACAAGCAGACACAAGCAGTGGAACATGCCCAACATAAATCTATAGCGCTGATACAGACACTTTCTTTGCTTTCTAATGCTGATGGGTATTAATTTGTGCCAGCAGAAATCATTTTTAAGAAGCCGTAGTAAAGCTGTGTGCCTGAGCAGAATGCCAAATTGTTTTTAAGCCCCAGCTGCTAATGAAAACTGTCAGTCATGATTAAACATACAGCTCTTCAGTAAATTATGTCACTTGTAAATCGGTGGCATATTCAAACTACCGCTGAATGGGAGCAGAATACCAAAGTCTTGTGATTACAGCCAGAGACACTGGGAACATCTGCACTGATGAAGAGACTGCTCACAATCCTGTTAGAATAAGTGCCCTCTTTTGTGTTGGGTTTTATATTAATAATTGTCTTTTGTTGTTTATATAATTTATTCTAATCCAGCAGCATTATATAAAAAAACAGATTCTCCATACATTGAAGCTCTAAGAAACAGACTCGCCATACATTGATTATTTCATTGTCATTAGGAAATACATGCTTTTCTTTTATTGGGTTTTTTTTATGAATACAATTTTCATTCATGAATTGCTTGTCGGGACATCTGTAGTTGGCTGTGATACACGTGAAAGTGAATGGTTGGCTATTTTTTATATCAAAAACGGCATGAAGGCTGTGGCCAGTGACTGGCTTCCATGGATACAAGTTGAGTTTAGCACATCTTTGCTGCTATCTAGCGTATAAATGCTGATGGCAGACCACAGAATTGTCTGCATTTGGGTGGTGTGTGATTGGAAAGGTATGTGGCTATAGCTATTTGTTATTTTTAGTAGTATGCAGCTTTGAGAATGTCAGAAAATCTCATTAAATCCCTTTAATATGACATTAAGAATTGGCAAATTTAATTGGGCTACTTCGCCAAAATTTACCCTATTCATTTTATTGCAAAGAGCCAGCCGCCATCTTGATTAAAGATCCAGCGCCTGGTGACATCATACGTCACCGCGCATGGCATTTTGCGTGGGATCTTCAATTAAGATGGTGGCGACAGGCTCTTTACGCTCAAATGAATGAAGTATGATTTTTTTTTTACTGCTATTTTAGGGAAAACTGATTCGCTACCACGAAGCGCGAGGAAATTCAACGTTGCAGTGGATCAAATTTTTCGTGAAATTCGCAACACTAACTATAATAATAAAATGTTTCAGAAAAAAATCTCAACAAAGATTTAACAAAGAACCAGTGTCAAACAGTATTCCAATAGATTATATCCCCAGTCCAATATGATGATCCTCCCACTATGTACAAGTCACTAATAAAAATCAAAGGTTGTGCTTTGAACACCCACTGATGCGAAATCCGGTGTAGTGTACCTGCTTGAAGCTTGTAGTGGTGGTCGAGCATGCATGATGCCGCTGTTTTCACACACTGGAGAAGATTTATCAAATTTTGTGTAAAGGAAATCTGGATCAGATTTCACCTTTCATTTCCCAAAAGAGCTCTGAAGAATGAAAGGTGGAATCTGATTGGTTGTTATGGGCAACCAAGCGAGTTTTTCTTTACACCAATTTTGATAATTCTCCCCCACAATTTTCATATGTTCTGTGACCTACAGTATCTATAAATGCATTATATATATATATATATATATAGACAAAAGCAAAAATCCGGCAGCACTCCTCAAATGTGTTTCAATGGTGCACGCATCCACCCCTTGTTATGGGGTCTCTCTATAAATCCAACAAATTGGCGCAGCACTCCTTTGGTAAAAGTAAACAAAATGTGCTTATTAACACATGTTAACACAGCAACGTTTCAGCCCTCTCACAGAGCCATTTTCAAGCCAAGTGAGTCACTTGGCTTGAAAATGGCTCTGTGAGAGGGCTGAAACGTTGCTGTGTTAACATGTGTTAATTGTCTTGTACTATATCAGGCATCCTCAAACTGCGGCCCTCCAGCTGTTGTAAAACTACAACTCCCACAATGCCCTGCTGTAGGCTGATACCTGTAGGATGTTTGGGCATGCTGGGAGTTGTAGTTTTGCAACAGCTGGAGGGCCGCAGTTTAAGGATGCCTGTACTATATGATGTCTGATTTTTATCTAAATATAAATCAATAAACAATATCTATCTAGGTATCTATGTATGTATCTTTATATCTAACTAAAATTCTGAAGCACTACGGGAGTCATTTATTAAACAGAAATATGCCTATATTAGGCGTTTTTCTGGCGCAGCTCACGGAGCAAAGGACCTTTGCGCCACAATCTGCAACTTTTCCCCCCTCACAGCAGGTCTATAAAAGGGGATGTTCTATGGGTAGGGAAGAGGACGGGACGATAGGCACGTCTCATTTACCATTTTCTATGCTTGTTTTAGGCATAGAAAATGGTCTAAATGTAAGACAGCAAGGAAGTTGGCTTACATTTAGCCTAGCACTGGATCCTCCAAAGTTATGTATAGGCTGGCGCCACTTCCGGCACAGGGCCTTATTAAGACCGACGTCTAAAACTCCAGTCTTAATAAATGTGCATCTATCTATCTATCTATCTATCTATCTATCTATCTATCTATCTATCTACCCACCTTTCTGTCTGTCTATCTACTATAATACTTGTAAATTGTAGAGTAGAGTGAATTTTGTGGTCTCTGAACATAAAGTGCTCCTATAAGAGCAAAATAACATGCCATGTGGGGACGCTTTTTTTTCCTTACTGAAGAACATATTGATTTTCCAGTACCATTTACTATTACATCAGTAGTTCTGTAGCTAAAGTGTCTAAGCATAGGAAAGATCACAGATTTCAAAGTGCAAATCCACAGCCTTGATATCATTTTTTTCAGCACCTGCCACTAGTTTTAGCATTCCCATGGGGTCAAAGACCCAGCATTGCATATTTAGTTTGCAATGAATTATTCAGACTTGTCTGATTGTATGCTATATTCCAAGCCCAGGTATTTCTGCAGAGATTTATTTCCTGATCCTGTTTGATATAGATTTTATTTTGTAGAAGGTAGAAAGCTGCATGGCACTTCAAGAAATGTTCTACTATAATAATTATAGGACTTGCATTTTTTATATTATATAAACAGATATTATTGATATATAATGTTATTATTATGCTAACTGTTCTTTCCTTCAATAATACCAGAACCAATGAAAACTTCATAACCTCCATTATAAATCAACTAGATCCATCAGGATTTAGTAAGATCTGTTCAAAAAATGAAGCCTAAAAACCTAAAAGAATACAATTTCTTTATTATTTTCAAATAATTGAGGTCATTTATCAAACCTGTGTAAAGTAGGCTTAAACTGGCTTAGCCGCCCATAGCAACCAATCAGATTCCATCTTTCATTTTTCACAGCTCCTTTGGAAAATGAAAGGTGGAATCTGATTGGTTATGCTATGGGCAACTAAGCCAGTTCTACTTTACACCAGTTTGAAAAATGACCCCAAATATGTCTATGTTTCTGATAATTTTAAAGATCTTTTTACCGTTTCTGCAAAGAAACTAATGTTCCATCTATGATGTCTTATCAATAATTTGACTTTCAGTGTCATGGTCTATATAAGAATTATTTTCTCTCATAGATAAATATTAACAGCGATGGAGTCTGCGTCTGTTGTGAAATGCAACATCAGACGTCTGGTTGTAGTAACCCTGGAGAAACCCTGAAACTCAATCCTTTGCAGGAGTGCAGTGCTGTGCGATTGACTCTTAAGGTAAGCCAAACTCAATGCTTGACATGTCTATATAGTACTTCAGCCAACAGTGAAAAGTAGATGAATTTACAGGCACTTATTCCTTTTGGATGGAAGAGTTTACATATTTAGCATCTCTTGCCAACTTTTGTCAAAGTGGAAAAACCATTTCACCGACTAGCAGCATAGAACTTTTCAGTGCGTTGATGATGACATTAGAACCTAAAAGGGGGGATCAGCTGGTAGGATACAATTGGTGCATTGGTACTATATGGAAGGATACAATTCCCTAGTATTCCCTATATTCCAATACAAGTTGTGATAAATTCAATGACACTATTGACCATTGAACAAAAAATACAACTTGTCCTGGAAAAAATAATGAATGGAACAGAAAATTAAAAACCTGTGGCTCTTGGAAGGCGGAAGGGAAAACCAAAATCACAAAAGCAAAAATTGGCTGCGTACTTAAGGGGCTAATAAGGGTTATACATGTATCTGTAGAAAAACATCTGTCATAGTTTTATTTTACTGCAAAGACAATATACTGATATAATACAGTAGATAAGCAGTTGTAAGGAGAATAACTGCAAACAATGAAAAATGAAAAATAAGACGGCAACTTAAGCAATATTTCCATACAGTTGCCAGTCGTAAGATCTACTTTGTCTTGAATGGCAGAGTTACAGCATGTTAATCACATCCCTGACATCAACATGGACTCAATACCTATAACTCTTGAAGCTGTTTTTAGGATGAGGAATACTGTGTGGACTGCTGTTCAACAGCTGTATTGTGTTTGTATTATTTATGGATGTGTAATGGTAGCTAATCTTATCTTTAAAGTGACAGACAATATATCCTCCACAACAGCTGAGACTTCTAAATGGAAAATACATGGAGTCAGTTGTGTAATATGTTTTAAATTGAAATGTGTGCTTTTTAGTGGTAGCAGAATATGTTTCTTGTACAGAATATGCTATGTGTATACCCGGGATCAGCAACCTCCTGCACTCCAGCTGTTGTAAAACTACAACTGCCAGCATGCACACTTGCTCAGCCTTTAAAATAAGTCAGATTTACTAAACTTGCAGATGATATAAACGTTAAATGGCTGTCAGATTTATCACAGGGGCTCAGGCTGGATGATAGATGTGGTGCAGGGATAGACACTTTTGCCTAACTCTATACCAACTATGGTTAGCTTATTTTAAGGCACAATTTTAGACCACAATCATGTATCAATGTGTCGCAATTGATGAAAAATGTTGCATCTTTATTCTTAAGCCACAAAGCCACATCCTTCTCTACAAAGCCACATCCTTTTTCTGTTATGCCACATGCATTTTCAGACTAGGCACAGAAATGTGCGTTAAGGTCTCATGCACATGACCGTATCCGTATTGTGGTCTGCAAACCAGGGATCCACAAAATACGAATACCTTTCATCTGCATCTCAGTCCTATCATGAAAAATGACACAAGACAGACAAAAATAGGATATGTTCTATAATTTACAGGATGGACATACGGATGAGGTGCAAATCAGGTTTTTTCATAGCTTTTACTTTTTTTTATGAAAAGTATTAAAACATAAGAAAAACTATACAAACGTGGTATCTCTATAATCCTACTGACCTGGAGGATGAAGGGAACAGGTTACTTTTACTGGATAAGGAACACAAAATTGCGAATCTGCCAAATTTTTATGAATTTCGCTTTTAGTTTCCAATTTCACTCCATTTAGATTTTTCCAGCTCCCTACTACATCTTGTGCAACATTAAATGGTGGCATTATAAAGTGCATATTGTCCTGCAAAAAACAAGCCCTGTAACATCTATGTGAACAGAAAAATTTAAAACAAAGTTTTGGCTCCAGGAAGGTAGGGACTAAAAACAAAAATGCCATATCCCGGGTCCTTAAAAGGGGTAAACAATAAGAATTCACAGGTTTGGTACACTTATTAAAAGAAGAAACAAATTTATTGGAGGAGATTTTATTTTTGTAATTTTTTTCCAGTGAAAGACACCTTTTTTCCATTGAAGAAAAAAGGTGTTTTTTTACTTGGAATTTTTTTATTGAATAATTTTTTTTACCATTTCATGGGACTATAACAGACGATCTTTTGATCGCTTCCAAAGTACATCGCACTATGTATTTTATTGTCAGTGCTATACTGACATACACCAGCAGGCTGCACAGGAGAGGTGCAGTCTGCTGGGAAATGCTTGGGGCAAGCCTTGAGTCTTTACTAGGCTCCGGCCTGCCTGTATTGACATCAGCATCTGGCCACAATCTCATTTGTGGGGTGCTGCTGGGAGACAGAGGGAGCCTGCTCCATTTAAAACTGCTTACATGTCACGGGAGCTAATGCCTGCGGCATATAAGGAAAACAGCCCCCATCGGCATTCCTGACAGTATGGGTCATTAGAGCAGGATGGCAGCTCTCATGGGAGAGCCAAGCCCCAGCTCTCCACTACACAGGAGCCCCATGCAGCACTTAGATGGGCCGCTGTAAAAAGATCAATTCACTGTTAAAAATGTTACTAAAGTTCACGATCCACCTTAATAACCTATCACTGCCAAAAAGGAACGTTGAAGATTACAATACTAAATATTTATTTGATATCCAACAAAAACAAAATAAAGGACAGGAAGGATTAACCCTAAATAAATAAAAAATGTGTAAACAATCTCAATAACCACAGGGGTGTCACAGAAGGTACTGAGATCAACCCCAGTTGGGATAATAAACTTCCCAAAATTGATAATCATGTGCCGTATACACTGTAGCGAACTGTAAAGTGCTTCAAATCAACAGTATGCTGTAGCGCTATTTAACTGGTGTATATTCAGTTGCTACTATGTGGCACCAAATCAATGGTGGTCCATAGAGTATGGACTTTCTGAATTGTGTCTCATCCACAAGTGGCCTAGTAGCACCCCACTCGCGATGTCTATATTCCACAACAACCATGTCCGTGTCATATGTTTGTGAACTTCAGCAGTTTATTACTTGCTATTGCGCCTTCTATTGCAGCCCACATCTATCTAGCTGTGTACATGTCTTCCCTATGATGCGCTCTACGTGTTTTGTCTATTCGGCTCATCAGCTGCTATTACAGTCTAGGGTAAAGAGAAACAAGATGTAACACACCGTTGACCTTGTCTAGTGAGGGGGCGGCATCAGCGCTAGGGTGGCCGTGGCCCCACATTTTGAGGCGGACTGATAAGTCATCACATCGATCTTTCCTCCTACTTTGGAGTTAATGAAAATTTCCCCCTTCTAATTGACACTCCTTTTTGAGTTGGACTGCGCAAATCACTATAGCTCTGCAATTATTGATACACATTCTTTGGCTCATTAAGTAACTTGTTGTTCCATTTAATACAATATTGCTGCCCTTCATTTCTAAACTGCCCTGTAGTTCCTGTCCATCTGGAGTGTGTCGACACTCCCAGGGCGATTGCCTCATAGAGGAAGCTGGCCGGGGAGGCGACAGTGAGGGAAGGTGATCCCACGCCCCCTGACAACCCATTGGCTGGCTCAGGGGCTGGATCGTATTGATGGGACGGGCTTCCTCCTTATAATTAATGTAGGTTGGCGGGCGCATTACGGCCACCCTAGCGCCGATGCCGCACCCTCACTATACGCGGTGGAATGCGTGTTACATGTTGTCTTTACCCTAGACTGTAATAGATCTTGATGAGCCGAATAGGCGATACGTGTAAAGCGCATCATAGGGAAGATGTGTACACAGCTAGATATATGTGAACTGTAATAGAAGGCGCAATAGCAAGTCATATGCTGCTGAAGTTCACAAACATATGACATGGACATGGCTGCTGTAAAAAGGCAGCAACCCAAGGCCTCTTAGTGACCACTGTAAAAAGGCATATTAGTGGTCACTAAAGGGTTGAAGTTGGCTACAATTGTTTATTTAACAACCTAAGTGTCAAGTTAGATTTGGCTGCATCTATACTGCTCAAGTCCTGTAACACATACAATAAACTAACTCACCCAATCCTACCCCTAGTGCCAAAACTTGTCTTTCTATCAAGTTTACCTAAATAAATATATCTTCTTGATCCCTAACAATATCCCTGTGAGACCCTGGCTGTCTTGCATGTCTTAATAATGTGTCTGCGACAGAGACATCCTGTGTCCTGTCACATCAGTGAACAAGCTGAGACTTGTAGAAAAGAGTTAGGCCCCTTTCATACAGGCAAGTTTTCCGCGCGGGTGCAATGCGTGAGGAGGACGCATTGCACCCCCACTGAATCCAGACCCATTCATTTCTATGGGGCAGTGCACATGAGCGGTGATTTTCACGCATCACTTCTGCGTTGCGTGAAAATCTCAGCATGCTCTATATTGTGCGTTTTTCACGCAAAGCAGGCCCCATAGAAGTGAATGGGGCTGCGGGAAAATCGCAGGCATCCGCAAGCAAGTGCGGATGCGTTGCGATTTTCCCGCATGGTTGCTTAGCAACGGGACCCGATCTTTATTATTTTCCCTTATAACATGGTTATAAGGGGAAATAATAGCATTCTTAATAAAGAATGCATAGTAAAATAAAGTGGAAGGGGTTAAAAATAATAAAAGTTGACTTACCTTAGCCACTTGATCGCGTAGTTGCGATCTGTCCTCTCTTTCCCAGCATCAGCTAAGAACTAAAGGACCTGTGATGACGTCACATCACATGGTCCAATCACATGGTCCATCTTACCATGGTGACTTACCATGTTATAAGGGAAAATAATAAATTCTCCAGAAGACCCGAAACCGGACTTCAGTGATGAAGTCCGGCTTCGGGTCTGGGTACCAAACATGGCGATTTTTCTCACGCGCGTGCAAAACGCATTACAAACGTTTGCACCCGCGTGGGAAAATCGCGCATATTCCTGCAACGCACCCGCCTCTTATCCGGGCGTCAAACATGACGCCCGTGTGAAAGAGGCCTTATAGTGGCTCTCCTGTTTTAGTTTCTTGATATAGGTGCACTGTTATCAGACTACCCCACTGTCATGTAAAATAATATGTCTGGAATGTTAACAGGCACTCAATCATCAGGAATGGTACCAAACACTGATATTTATTATATCTAATACAAATGAGTCAATATAAGCAGAATCATCCAGACATTATATTATAATTTATAAAATATAATGAACTATACAGAAATCAGTTATGTGTTTGTCTGTCTACTTCTTGTGAGCAGTGAACTGCTGGTGGCAAATAAATTTATATCTGTGACTGAGGAAGAAATGAACACATCCCAATCAGTGTATATTGTGTATTAGAATCCAAGGAAGAGAAGCTCACTATAAACCTACTCTATCCAAAAATATGCTAATCTAATTGAAAAAACGTCCTTTATATCTCCCAAAAAAATATCACTTCATCATAATTCCATTCCATTTTCTAATTCCTGTCCATGATTGTATACAATGAATAATATCTTGATCCAAATGTTATATGTAGTTTGATATATGAATCAGTACTTGTAATGGTTAGTTGGATCGGAAGGAAACACACTCATGGGAGATGGGTTAACAATACAGACCGTCACACATATACAACACCGCAAAGAGACATGCAGAGGCGGGCGAGGGAGAAACACTCAGAAGATATCAGACACGTCACTTATTGAAGATGTGGTAGTAAATTTCAGTAAGATAAAATTAACAGAATCCCCAAATAATTTATTAAATAAAGGTTTAAAATTTTCACCCACTACAGGCTTAGATAGGCTTAATGTATATATTGGGATAGAGACATTTATATGGAAAGTCTGCTTCAGAAAATATTACATGAAAAATACAATTGTAAAAAGTGATATAGATTCCCCCAAGATATATACATACAGAATTCAGGCAAAAATCCCAAAAATATCCGAAACAAGAAATAGGGAAAAAAAATAGCAGCATTTCATGTGTAGAGTCGGATATTAGAAAATTAGGCAATAAAAGTATTAGGAATATTTATCAAAACAGGAGATTCAGGCAATTAAACAATTTCAGAAATCCGAAAATATAATAATCAGACCTGCATACAAAGGAGGGGCCATTGTGATTCTAGATTCAGAAGATTATGACAAGGAATGTATAAGACAACTATCTCATGAGAATACATACAGGATTTTAAAAATAGACCCAACATAAGATTATTCAAAGGAACTCGCTAAATACTATAAAACAGGGTTTGATAAAGGAATCCTATTAGAACATGAATATACCTGTACATATATCATGAAAACACAGTAGAGGATACCGATTTTTTATTGCATCCCAAAAAGTTATAAAAATCCACCTGGAAGACCTATAATTTCAGGCATAAGATCCATTTCATCAAATTTATTCCAGTATACAGACAGGATTTTACAACCAATTGTGAGAGACACACCATCATACATAAAAGATACAACAGAAATTATAGATGTTGATAATCATGTGTATTGATTTATGAATGAAATTGGACATATTATATCATCGTCTATATTAAGAAAAATATAGCTAACCATTACAAGTGCTGATTCATAAATCAAACTACATACAACATTTGGATCAAGATATTATTCATTGTATACAATCATGGCCATGAATTAGAAAATGGAATGGAATCAAGATGAAGTGATATCTTTTTTTGGAGATATAAAGGACGTTTTTTCAATTAGATCAGCATATTTTGGATAGAGTAGGTTTATAGTGAGTTTCCCTTCCTTGGATTCTAATTCTGTACACAATACACTGATCGGGATGTGATACACTGATTTCTGGATAGTTCATTATATTTTATATATTATAATATAATATCTGTATGATTCTGCTTATATTGACTCATTTGTATTAGATATAATAAATATCTGTTTTTGGTACAATTCCTGATAATTGAGTGCCTGTTAACATTTTAGACATATTAAGCTGACAATGGTGTCTCTGCTTGGGACCTTATATAGTTACTATGACCTGTCTATATCTTACCTTCTGATTGGCTGTGAGGCTGATTGCTAGACATTATAGGCAAACACTTTGGCTAGAGCCCTGCCTAATCCTCCATCATCATATTCTGTGCCCTACTGTGCTTAACTTTGTGATATGTAAAATGGTAGACGCCATTTTGTTCAGTTCAATCAAATTGAATTGCCAAAATTTTGGCTTTGTTTGGAAGCAGAATTTTTGGGAAATTCTAAATTAACTCAATACGTGTAGAATCAATTCGCTTATCTGTACTGATAACACCAGCATTCACAATAGTTAAAACTATTATATTATACCTGCGGATTATTTGGGGCAGATGATCGCTAACAAGTGTAACATAGTAACCTCTTAACATGCCTAGAAGACGCTCTTATCAAAGTCAATGAACATGTCCTGTCTTTTGTGCCTATGGTCCAAGTGACTATAAAGCCTGTATCTAAATCATTTTAGCAACTTAGGAAAGATGGCAGCCCCCATACTTTTGCTTCTGCTCAAAAACATGATTTGTCTCTACAAAGGATGTATTTCGTTTTTTCTCTGCTTGTGATGTGTCATTCTTCATACTTAGAATTACTTTAATTCTGGCAATCTAAAGACTAGAGCTTCCACTGTAAATCACCAAAGGATCCTACATATTAACCTTACAACAGATCTGATGTCGTAAATTTAAAGGGCTTATCCCACAAAAAGTATTACTATGCAATGAATAAGGCATTTTAAATGAAATATTGTTGTAACGTACTGTACATGCATTAAAAATATTAATAGTTTTCTATGTACATGACATTTTTCTCTTTAGTAGCGCCCCCTGCTGTTTATTTTTCTGGTCCATCTTCTTCTGAATTCAGTGGGGGGCTAACATACTATACATGCTTCCCTCAGTGCTGGCATAGTGATCTCATAGAAAAGCAGGTGAAGCAGCCCAGGCATCTTTCATTCGGTCGTTCATCACTACTTCTCATCTCTTCAAATAGTGGTGAAGGAAATTGTGGGGGCATTACACACCATAGGTATCTACAGGGCTATATGTGAGGGGCTATTTTCTATGCAGGAAAGAAGGGGTGAACAAAAGCTAAATGCAATGCTTCCTGGGAGATGCCAGTACACAATGAGCTGCTGCCCACCCACCGAAAGGAAAGACGGTCCTCCAGATCTGTGAACACATTTAGATTCCCCTTGCCAGTATTGGAAACTGTGTAACATCTAATCGCGTATATTGTGAGTTTGCAGTTGTCTGTTCATTCCATAGGTAAAGATTAGCTTACATAATACAAGGTTAGGCTGTAAGTCATGAGGATTGTTATTGCTTCAATGTTATTATAAAGAGACAATTAATTTTGTCCATCACAAGGTTCATATCAATAATGCTTGGCTAACGGGTTTTTATTGTTCGCTTTCCTGACATACACGTGCCTGAAAGATAAAGACTTGTTTATTCGGTGCGATTTCTCAAGGGCATTTCTTTACGTGAGAGAAAATTCTAATAATGTGAACTTGCTTGACCAGGATATTTGTGTCTGTGGCTTCGAAAACAATGGATTGCACACCTGTCCCCAGAGGCAAGGAGAAGATAAATTTTGGCCAGGGCTTTATTCTTTGTTCCATTACAACAGCATTTCTAACTAGAGTATGATATGTTTTCTCGTATATGTTAATTAGATGATTTATTTCCTGTAGGCTAAGCATTTTGGCAAAGTAGTTGTTACAGAGGTTAGGCCAAGATTGATGTAAAAATGAAAATCAGACATCATATAGTATATGATAATCCCTAAGAAAGCTAGAACCAGCCCTGTACCCAACATGGATGCAGAGATCTCCCCATTCATTGCTCTACTACATTTATATTAATCTGGCAGCTCAAGGGGAGTGTCTTTTCTGCTGCAGATCAGGGGGTGTGTCATTTCTGCTGGGGCTTTCTGCCTATCACAGATTAGACGGCATATCTCATGTGCAGCTCTCTCCCTTTCACAGCTCAGGAGGCAGTTGAAGGATGAAACTGAGCATGTGCGGCCACCTCAGTGAGCAGGTCAAAGAAATAAAATAAAGAACAAACAGCAGGTGGCACTATACAGATATATTTTATTGAATAACTCAGTGGCTATTTAACATTTTTAATTATTTGCAATTACAAAAGTGTTCAGATCCAGGTGATGGTTTGAAAAACGTAGAATATTTTTCATGGGAAAGCCCCTGTAATATACAAAGGTCTTTCTTCAAGAGATATAATGAAAGGCTGCTGTTCAGTACAGCAGTATATAGTAGTAAGTACGTTATTTAATATTGTGAGTACAGATTATTTAGGTTATAGTGAACAAAACATTTGTTCTGCATTGTATTAGACAATACAGTGGTCTTGTATATTGTTTGTGATGCATGGAATAATTCACTATAGATTATACAAATTTGGGAGACTTTAATACTTTCAGACAACAGCACCAATTGATATAGGCCCTCAAATAATTCATTCGAAAACTAACATCCGGCTAATTCTTTGTTACAAGAGGATTAACATTTAGTCGCTATTCAGTGAGCTGTCAAGCTCTGGTTGTGCTTATGTTTACCTTTTATCTTCTCCACGTCTTCCTAACATAAAGTAGTGAACATTTCAGTTGCCATGGTTTAGCTGAAATCTAGGATGAGAAGTGAATTTGTTTGTTGACATGAAGAGGCCTGAGTTACTTTTCATTTTGAAAAATTGAAAGTGTCTTGCAGCCAGAATACACCAGATCTTATGTGCGTGTGCAGGTGAACACACATAAGATTCACATGAATTTCTCTGTGGATTTCTGCAGCATATCCGTGCCAATAACCGCTATATCTAATAACGGATTTTTCTGTGGATTTGATGCGGTTTTGCCTAAAATATCATCTTTCCATTGAAAAGGGTGAAATCCGCCTCTAGATCCGTAATCATAATTGACATGCTATTTATTTTTAAAAAACATGCAGCAGGTCAATTTCCAGATTAGTGTAATCTCATACACTTTGCACAGGAATCCACATAGAAAAACCATGTGTACACGTGGCCTTATGGGTCTGTTGTGGCAAGGATGCCATGACCACTTGTGAACAGCGATCAGTGCAAAGTTCAGATGTTGCAGTCATAAGCATCAAATACAGTGTATACAGTATACTGTGGATTTTCCCCAGATTTGCATGCAGAAAATCTATCGTAATTGCAGTAGCAGAAAAGTGGAAAGAGACAGTATACTGCTAAAGATGGATCTGGATAGATTGGAGGCTTGGGCAGATGAGGTTTAACACTGACAAATGTAAGGTTATGCACATTGGAAGGGATGCTAATGTCTGTAAAGCGCTGCAGAATATGTCAGCCCTATATTAATAAGTATAATAAATAAAAAAAATTGGAAGAAAAAATACATGGCACCAGTACATGCTAAATGATAAAACACTGGGTAATAGTGACACTTAAAAGGACTTAAGAATTTTAGTGAACAGCAAACTAAGCTGTAGAAACCAGTGTCAGGCAGCTGCTGCCAAGGCCAATAAGATTATGGGGTGCATCAAAAGGGGCCTAGATGCACGTGATGAGAACATAGGGGTGAATTTTTCAAACTGGTGGAAAGTAGAACTGGCTTAGTTGCCATAAAAACCAATCAGATTCCACCTTTTATTTTCCAAAGGAGCTGTCAAAAATGAAAGGTGGAATCAGATTGGTTGCTATGGGCAACTAAGCCAGTTCTACTTTACACCAGTTTGATAAATTACCCCAATAGCCCTGCCACTTTACAAATCACTAATCAGATCTCACATGGACAACTGTGTACAGTTCTGGGCTCCTGTGAGCAAGGCAGACATAGCAGAGCTGGAGAGAGTTCAGAGGAGGGCAACTAAAGTAAAAAACTGAAATGGGTGGACTACAGTAAAAGATTATCAAAATTAGGGTTATTCACTTTAGAAAAAAGATGACTGAGGGGAGATCTAATAACTATGTATAAATAAATCAGGAGTCAGTACAGAGATCTCTCCCATCATCTATTTATCCCCAGGACTGTGACGAGGGGACATCCTCTGCGTCTGGAGGAAAGAAGGTTTGTACACAAACATAGAAGAGGATTCTTTACGGTAAGAGCAGTGAGACTATGGAACTCTCTGCCTGAGGAGGTGGTAATGGTGAGTTCACTAAAAGAGTTCAAGAGAGGCCTGTATGTATTTCTGGAGTGTAATAATATTACAGGTTATAGTCACTAGAGATGCGTGGTTGATCCAGGAAGTTATTCTGATTGGAGTTGGGAAGGAATTTTTCCCCAAAAAATTAGGAAAATTGGCTTCTACCTTATGTTTTTTTTCCCCTTCCTCTGGATCACCTTGTAAGATAGCAGGATGAACTGGATGGACGACTGTCTTTTTTCAGCCTTACAAACTATGGTACTAGATTGGGATATATTTCGATATACATATTGCACTTGAAATGATTATGATATGGTGCACTTTAAATTGCAGAGTAGTCCATTTAAGCAGAAATGCCATAGCACGCTGTGATAATACTATGATGTTTCCACTTCACCTAAGGCATGATGATTGATTCTGCTATTGTTGGACTGTTATATTTTAGCAAAATCCAGAAAGCTACACTGCCAACCTGCTCTTCCAATGTTAGCAGTCTGTCACACCTTGCCAGTTTGTATAACATCAATCAGGGGAGTTATTATGTACACTACATTGTAGTGGTAATCCAGTTTTAGGTGATTACAATATTTTAATATTTCTGCTAATGAGGGAGATTACTAAGGTACTTAAGTAAAAGAAGAATGCCAGTTTTTGGCACACATTTTGGCAGATGACATCAATAATGTCTTTACTTGGCTGCCAACCGATTGAATTTTAGTCGAACTTAGAAGCTCCACAGTGAATCTGTTCCAAATGTATGAGAAAGTAAATGTAATATGCTTACAACAAAGTGGATTTTCAACACTGATCATCTGGTATCCGACATTTAAATAGCTTCCAAAGTGTATCCGTACCTTGTAACCAAAGGGGCTACAGTAACATGTATTTATTTTGGAGTTCTTGGCAAAAATGCTACATTGTTTCTTCAAAAAATCAATGAGGATTTTCTTTGAAAGTAAGGGTACAACCAAATAAAACAAAGATATAAAAAAACACAAAAGAAAATAATAATGGAGAGTGCAAGACCCTAATCTATGAAGAGAGTAGTGAGCCCATGATCACCATTTTACCATAGTTATGCAGCCACTCCCCCTACAGGGGCTTTAAATGCAAAACACTTTATGTACCTACTCCGCCAGAGAGTAAATTATTTATCCATTAATTGACTATCACCAGTTTTATTTGTACTGTGTGTTATTGAACAGGCAGTTTCTTACCACTGACTATTATATGGTTAACCATAGCCATATGTGTCACTGTCACTTTGACATTGCTAATCATACTTTGTTGTTAAAGAGCTTATTGGAATTGAATGCAGTCCTAGGAAACATTAGAGTGTTATACATGACATATCAGGGCACCTTCGATTCTGGTAGAATTTATTCTGACCAAATCAAATCTGATGGCCAATTCAAATGAATTGGACCTCAAACACATTTCACGAAATATGCTTCTCTCTAGTCACGACTTGGGATGAACGAACTTGATGTTTTCAAGTTCGGGCTCGGCATTTAGGTTCGGTGGCAATTCCGTTATGGATTCGGTTATCATAGAATAAAATGGAATTCTATGATAGCGCACCACGGAAGCCTTTAAGAAGCATTCCGTTTTTCATTCAGGTCATAATAGAAGTCTATGGACAGCATATCGAAAAATGATCATAAATCACAACTGGTGTGTTGAAAATTGACCTGCAAAAGACATTTTTCATGTGCCTATGTGGTGGAGTTGATGTAAGTTTGTGGTCATGAGCGAACTTGATGTTTTCAAGTTTGGGTTCTGCGTTCAGGTTCGGTGGCAATTTCCTGGGGCAACCTGTAGATTATATACATTTTGTGCACATGAATGAAAAGCACAGTCACTTATACATGACCTCACAAAGAATTTCTCAGACCTAGGATACCCAGCAAGGTACTGCATATTAAAGACTAATACTATATTGTACCATTTCAGTCTGAATTTCCTGCGACAGCTCTCTCAGCTGGAAGTTTGAAAGAGAAATAGATTTACAGCCTTCCTTTATAACCCCGGTATTATTCAAACTAAAACGTCAACATTTTGTAATTTATTAAAGCTTCCGCAAAGAATTTGTCTTTTGTAGAACAGAAGGAAAACCGTAAGATATATTTCAAGTCCATGTCATATAAAATGAATACAAAAAGTTTCTTTTGTTAAAGAAACAATAGCGCTTGGAGATTTTGCTGCCATCCCAAAAGCCGCTGAAGTTTTAAATCATCCATAAAAAACCCTATCTGTAGAAAAGCTGGTTATTAAGAAAATAGAACTTGAGACACAAAGCTCACTTGTCTGTGTCACCCACAATGTGTTCTTGGTGAAGGATGATTGTTATCTGTTCATTGTTGCTGTCCTAGATCTGTCTGCAGCTTTCAATGTGGCCTATCCTGGGACTTTTCTAAATTATCCTCTGACCTCAGTGGATGTACTCACTTCGGTAGCAGTATGATAAACTTCTGTCTGTATAACTGCAGGCATACACTTTTCATGTCCACAAATGCAGTAATAATATGACCTCTGCTAGTATTCTTTTGTCAGTCATATAGTAGAAAAAAGCTACTATTTTTTCCAGTATAGAATCTACATTGTGTCTTGAGTCTGAACAGCAGTCATTAATGAGCATCTATGAGCAGTATCAACCCAATTAAAGGGGCTCTTTGAGAATTCAGATATTTTAGCAGCTTGTCACCGCTCACCTGTACTCTCTGGAATGAAGGACGAAACAGACACGCTGAGAAGTGTTTGCTAAGAACACACCTTCAACATAGAACCATGTGTCTGGTCCTTCATTCCAGTGAGTACAGGTGAGAGGTGAGCTCCAAGGCAGGCACAGACAACAGCTGTGGTCTATAGAATATATACCCATTGACAAGGCTGATACAGCAGAGAGCGGAGCTTCCATACAGCTCCTACTCTCTGCTCTGCATTCTAACTCAGGCCATCCTGCTGTCAATAGCACGGATTCCAGGTAAAGGTATCTGACAGCAGCCATTTTAATTTCTCTACTGATCACCCCCTGGACAAAACGAGCCATTATACAAACCGGATTCCCAAAAAGTTGGGACACTAAACAAATTGTGAATAAAAACAGAATGATGTGGAGATGGCAAATGTCAATATTTTATTTGTAATAGAACGTAGATGACAGATCAAACGTTTAATCTGAGTAAATGTATCATTTTAAAGGAAAAATATGTTGATTCAAAATTTCACGGTGTCAACAAATCCCAAAAAAGTTGGGACAAGTAGCAATAAGAGGCTGGAAAAAGTAAATTTGAGCATAACGAAGAGCTGGAAGACCAATTAACACTAATTAGGTCAATTGGCAACATGATGGGTATAAAAAGAGCTTCTCAGAGTGGCAGTGTCTCTCAGAAGCCAAGATGGGTAGAGGATCACCAATTCCCACAATGTTGCGCAGAAAGATAGTGGAGCAATATCAGAAAGGTGTTACCCAGCGAAAAATTGCAAAGACTTTGCATCTATCATCATCAACTGTGCATAACATCATCCAAAGATTCAGAGAATCTGGAACAATCTCTGTGCATAAGGGTCAAGGCCGTAAAACCATACTGGATGCCCGTGATCTCCGGGCCCTTAAATGACACTGCACCACAAACAGGAATGCTACTGTAAAGGAAATCACAGAATGGGCTCAGTAATACTTCCAGAAACCATTGTCAGTGAACACAATCCACCGTGCCATCCGCTGTTGCCAGCTGAAACTCTACAGTGCAAAGAAGAAGCCATTTCTAAGCAAGATCCACAAGCTCAGGCGTTTTCACTGGGCCAGGGATCATTTAAAATGGAGTGTGGCAAAATGGAAGACTGTTCTGTGGTCAGACGAGTCACGATTTAAAGTTCTTTTTGGAAATCTGGGACGCCATGTCATCCGGACCAAAGAGGACAAGGACAACCCAAGTTGTTATCAACGCTCAGTTCAGAAGCCTGCATCTCTGATGGTATGGGGTTGCATGAGTGCGTGTGGCATGGGAAGCTTGCATGTCTGGAAAGGCACCATCAATGCAGAAAAACATATTCAGGTTCTAGAACAACATATGCTCCCATCCAGACATCATCTCTTTCAGGGAAGACCCTGTATTTTTCAACAAGATAATGCCAAACCACATTCTGCATCAATCAGAACATCATGGCTGCGTAGGAGAAGGATCCGGGTACTGAAATGGCCTGTCTGCAGTCCAGATCTTTCACCTATAGAGAACATTCGGTGCATCATAAAGAGGAAGGTGCAACAAAGAAGGCCCAAGACGATTAAACAGTTAGAGGCCTGTATTAGAAAAGAATGGGAGAGCATTCCTATTTCTAAACTTGAGAAACTGGTCTCCTCGGTCCCCAGACGTCTGTTGAGTGTTGTAAGAAGAAGGGGAGATGCCACACAGTGGTGAAAATGGCCTTGTCCCAACTTTCTGGGGATTTATTGACACCATGAAATTCTGAATCAACATATTTTTCCCTTAAAATGGTACATTTTCTCAGTTTAAACTTTTGTTCCGTGATTTATGTTGTATTCTGAATAAAATATTAGAAGTTGACACCTCCACATCATTGCATTCAGTTTTTATTCACGATTTGTATAGTGTCCCAACTTTTTTGGAATCCGGTTTGTATGTTATTAAAAGGAGTCTGTCAGCTACTTAACACATATTAAACTGCCACAATGGGAGACTGCCATTGATCTTTCCTGCCGTGCCTCACTGTAAGACAGCCCATTGTCCTTCCTTATGTCATGGTATTTGCTCTCTGAAATCTTGCGCCAGCTCACTTCTCTGCTGGACCCAGCTGCCCACAATGTGTAGTGTACGGCACATGCCTAGGTCCAGCTGGCATGAGATTTCAGGGAGCAGAGACAGTAATGTAAGGACAATGAGCTGTCTTACCATGAGGCAGGGGCTATCAATGACTCTAGAGGACATGGGCAAGTGCAGCAATGCTAAAGTCTCTTGGGCACTTGCAAACACATTACCATATATTATTAAACTGCACTTTTTGAACATCAGATACACATAAAAGAGAAAGCAAGATATGATTTATTAACTGTTTATATCAACCTACAAGTCAATGACGGCAGTTTAACTTCTGTAAGGCCCCTTGCAGACAAGCGTGAGCGGATTAGATCAGGATGCGTTCTGTGAAAAATGTGCAATTTTGCAAGCAAGCACATTAAGTTTTGTTTGCAATCGCGTTCATTTGTTCAGTTTTTATCACGTGGGTGCAATGCGATTTGATGCTTTTTGCACACGATTGATAAAAAACTGAATGTTTACAAACAACATCTCTTAGCAACCATCCGTGAAAAACGCTTCGCCTCCACACTTGCTTGCGGATGAAATGCAATTTTCACTTAGTCCTATTCACTTCTATGGGACCAGAGTTGCATGAAAATCGCAAGAATATAGAACAGGCTGCAAATGTCACGCAATGCACAAGTAATGCGTGAAAACCAATGCTCATGTACACAGACCCATTGAAATGAATGAGTCTGGATTCCGTGTGGGCGCAATGCGTGATGCGAACGCATTGCACCCACGTGGAATACTCACTCATCTGCAAGGGGCCTAAATTAGCTGACAGACTTCTTTTAAAGGTGTTTAGGAACTTATTCATATTAACATGTTTTTTCAAGATATTGTCCCTCAGACCATCTGGAGTCACCACATTCGTGGACTGGATATCTGTCAGAGGACACTAAAACTTTCACACTCCTTATCTATAGCTGCTATAACAATTTTCTACTACAGTTTTTTGTTTCCTCCTCCACTCATATTGATCTGCTTTACATAACTTGTCTTATCTACCTCAGTATTCCAATGCACTTTTGTATATAACAATGTGAATCTTCAAATACTGTGATATGAGATGCCCAATGAAGAGACCTGAGTAGTCTCCAAGTGTAAAATCTTCAAGATTCAAAAATATTGCAAAACTATGGAATAGGGTTGAGCGAACCCGAACCGCAAAGTTCTGGTCTGTACCGAACTTTGCGGTTTTGGGTACCCGGACCCGAACCTGGACTTTTTTCCTGAAGACAGTGTTCGGTGTTTAGGTTATTTTATTATTTTCCAGTATAACATGGTAATAACGGAAAATAATAGTATTTGGCCATTGAGGGGGTTAAAAAAAAACTTAACTCATCCACTTGTTTGCGCAGCTGGTCTTGTCTTCTTTCTTCTTCTTTGCAGGACCTGGCTGGAACAGGACAAGTGGTGATGTCACTGTACTCACCAGTGATGTCACCACAGGTCCTGCAGAATGAAGATAGAAAAACTTTCTATCTTCATTCTTCAGGACCTGTGGTGACATCACAACGCTCACCACGTGGTGAGTGTGGTGACGTCATGCAAGGTCCTGCAGAATGAGGATAGAATGTTTTTCTATCTTCATTCTGCAGGACTTGTGGTGATGTCACTGCGCTCACCACGTGGTGAGCGCGGTGACGTCACCATAGGTCCTATTCCAGCCAGGTCCTGCAAAGAAGAAGAAAGAAGACAAGACCTGTTGCGCGAAGTGGATGAGGTGAGTTTTTTTTTAACCCCTCAATGGCCAAATAAAATAATAAAGTGAAGTTCGGGTCCCCATTGACTTTAATGGGGTCCGGGTTCACGGTCAAGTTCCCGAACCCGAACTTTGACCTGAAGTTTGGCCGAACTCGGCGAACCCAAAATTCACCGGGTTCTCTCAACACTACTATGGAAAAGAAAATCGCAAATCAGTAATAACCAGAAAATTCAATGACATGCTCAGTGTGCTAGCTCATTGCAAATGCAGTGCTTCTCTAAGACTCTTTGAACACTGTAGGACAATCACAAAGTATATTTGATGAAGTAGGGCAAGAACCCACTGCCAACAATGTTGAGACCTGCTGAGAATGTAATGGTCGGGTTTTATACCATTAATTATACTCTGGCCTTGGTCGCTCCTCATCATATGATATGGCAACAGTTACTCTTTTCTTCTCTAAGCATCCTACAATACAGAGCAGATATACTGTCCAGCCATTTTTCCATTACAGAATAGGAATTTTCCTATGTTCATGTAAAGGTGCTGACCATAACCATTGATAATGATGAAAATTTGATTAAAACCTCAAACAGAGAAGTCTGTTAGTCTGTATATGGTATGTTTCTATGTTATCAAAATGATGTGACTCCATCAGGTTACCTACCCAGCAGTTATGCCCATTGGAGTATGTGATTTAATTACTATGTAGCACATCTTCTGTATGGCATCACATGCCCATCGAGAAACAGGGCACAGTTACTGAACTACACTAGGTTGTACTTAGCCATGATGAGTGCATCTTGACAGCCACGCTTCCTTGGTGGAGTTACAATGCTTGATAAATGTGGCATTCCTGCAAACCATCATTCGTTTCAATGCTGTTTAGTCAGGAAAATGGGGTAAATGATTTGATAAATGGGCAACAGTATGCCCACCCTAAAATGTGATACTACTTTCACAGTGATGGCATATATCACCTGTGATGGCATATATCACCTGTGCAGATGCAACACATTGTTACTAATGTCTTAAAAGGGGTTGTTGATTTCAGCAAATGGCATTTATCATGTAGCGAAAGTTAATACAAAACACTTACTAATGTATTGTGATTGTCCATATTGCTTCCTTTGATGGCTGGATTCATTTTTCAGAAAGAACTAGTAAGTGTCTCAAGGAATAAATTAAAAATATTTAATGTAAAAGACCAAATGCAAAACTTATATACCCACAATGTAATGTAGCAATAATCTAATCACAAATGGCATAAACAAAAATAGCCGACCAGAAATATACAGTTGTGTTCAAAATAATAGCAGTGTGTTTAAAAAAGTGAATAAAGCTCAGAATCTTTCTAATAGCTTTTATTTCCATACACACAAATGCATTGGGAACACTACACATTCTATTCCAAATCAAAACATGAAGATAAATGTATCAAATTTGTGTTTTTCCTCTAACAAAAACTGAAGAAAAGTGAATATTAAGACTGTTCAAAAAATAGCAGTGTTTTTATTCTTCTTTACAAACTCAAACATTCACTATTTAAACTGAAAAATCACTTAACCAATCACTTAACCTTAACTTTGAATCACTTAACCAATATTTATTTGTATAACCACTGTTTCTGAGAACTGCTGTACATCTGTATTGCATGAAGTCAACCAACTTCTGGCATCTGTGAACAGGTATTCCAGTCCAGGATGATTGGACTACATTCCACAGTTCTTCTCTATTTCTTGGTTTTGCCTCAGAAACTGCATTTTTGATGTCATCCCACAAGTTTTCTATTGGATTAAGATCTTGTTGGTCTGGAACCAAGATGTTGTACGTTTATGGTGTGTTTGGGGTCGTTGTCTTGTTGGAACACCCATTTCAAGGGCATTTATTCTTCAGCATAAGGCAGCTTGACCTCCAAGTATTCTGATGTATTCAAACTGATCCATGATCCCTAGTATGCGATAAATAGGCCCAACACCGTAGTATGATAAACATCCCCATATCATGATGCTTGTGCCACCATGCAGTGTACTGTGGCTTGAATTTAGTGTTTGGGGTCGTCTGACAAACTGTGTCTGGCCACTAGACCAAAAAAGAACAATCTTGCTTTCATCAGTCCACAAAATGTTGCGCTATTTCTCTTTAGGCCAGTCAATGTGCTCTTTAGCAAATTGTAACCTATTCAGCACATGTCTTTTTTTCAACAGTGGGACTTTGCGGGGGTTTCTTGCAGGTAGCTTGGCTTCACATAGGCGTCTTCTAATTGTAACAGTACTCACAGGTAACCTTAGACTTTTGATCTTCCTGGAGCTGATTGGAGCCATTTTGGCTATTTTTCTATCCATTTGAATGGTAGTTTTTCGCTTTCTTCCACGTCTTTCAGGTTTTGGTTGCCATTTTAAAGCATTTGCGATCATTTTAGCTGAGTAGCCTATCATTTTCTGCACTTCTTAATATGTTTTCCCCTCTCCAATTAACTTTTTAATAAAGCTATGCTATTCTTCTGAACAATGTCTGGAACAAACCATTTTCCTCAGAATTTCAGAGAGAAATGCACTGTAACCAGAATGTACAACATTTGCTGCCTTCCTTCCTTAAATAAGGGCAATAATTGTCACCTGTTTTTCAAAGAATGAATGACCTAGCTAAATGAACTCCACACTGCTATTATTTTGAACATGCCCCTTTCAATTAGTGATTCAATTACACAGAATCAGCAGCATGCATGTCATGACTGTTGAGTCTGTTGGATTTCTATTACTCTACTACACCTGCTAGTAATTTATTTGCCATGTAGAAATATCATTTTTACCAAAAACAGTTATTGATCAGGTAAGTGATGTCTGACTGCTATTATTTTAAACACAACTGTATATACATATTTGTGCTATGGACCCAGAAGCTCATATGTATGTATATATATATATATATATATATATATTTTAATATATATATATATATATATCTCCATACTAAATGCAAGAGACCGTATTAGAGCCTAAAAAGTCAATGCAAATGTTTGATAAACTGCTATAGCAGACAACATGCGATATAATAAACTCAATCAGCTGGTGTTCACACTATATCATTTCATGCACTCCAGACACCCGGACCCCCGCCAATCATCTGTTTGAGAACGCACCAGTGCTCGCAGTAGCTCCCCAGCCTTCTTGCTGCTTTCCCTAGTCCAGTGATGACACGTTGATCGATCACATGGCCTAGGTGCAGCTCAACCCCATAAAAGTGAATGGGACTGAGCGTAATACCAAGCACAGCTGCTATACAATGTAAGGCACTGTGCTTGGTAAGGTGCAAGAAGACCACAGCACTCACAGGACCACTGCTGCCTTCTCAAACGGGTCCCGGGTGTTAAACCCCCACCGATCAGATACTGATGACCTATCATGAGGATAGTTCATCAGTGTTAAAGTTTCGGAAAACCCTTTTAAATACATTGAATTTTGTAGAAATAATACATTTTAGTAATGTGGAGCAAAAATTTGATATATTTTGTGTATGATGCACATTCCTGTGAATAAATATCTCCTCTCAGGAAAAGAACCATATCAGTGTAATATTCTCACTGTAGGGGATTATGAAATAAAGCAGCATGGTAGATTTAATTAACAGTTTGACTGAGATTTGCACTGGGGAAGGAGAGCTCACTTTTGTTCCTGTTTGGTTTTGTTTGGCTATTAAATTATATTCATGAATTATGAGAAACACAGTAGCTGGAAGTATATAGAAGATAAACCAGTTACCATAGCATATACAATGTACTGATATTCTCCAGTCAAACTGCATGAAGTGTATATTTGCACTGTATGTGAACACGATTTTATATTTTACATTTGGAATTAATTATGATTTAATTGCATAAATATTAACTTCTGGCAAACTTAACTTATTGCAGTAATCTGATCCAGGGAAACTATCTGTTTTCATAGTAGACATTCAGCTAAGCTCTGTGGACTGTGGCAGTCTACAAACTTGTCAACAGTTTCCAATAACAAACTGCAGAATTCTGAATGCAGCTCTGGGATAAGACAGACATTATACAGGGAGTACATAACTAAGGGCGAGGACAAAATAACTCAATATCCCATTGTCCTTCAGTATATGCAGGAATAGTCCGTAACTGTAACCCATTAATATCCAGAAGAAAAATAAGACATGAGCATATTTGTTATGAATTTCTCAGAAAAGAATTTTGTGGATTTGAAACTTCTGTGATTAGCCCAGCACAAAGTGTTTAAAATGGCATCCACCATTTTACAAATCAGAAGACAGATAAGACATCTGCCACCAAAAAGGGATAATAAAGAGTGTTTATCCATACCCATATATACAGGGGTGGACTGGGAATTTAAAGTGGCCCACCTAAAAACCATAAAAGTGGCCCCATATTGTAGGGGGGTCTAAACTGATAGAAGGAATGGCAACACAAGAAGGCAGGGTCAGCAATACCATAGCACAAAATACCATCCCAGCAGAAACATATACCACAGTGCATCACAATATATTGCCCAGAAGCCGGTCATGTGCGGTCTGTGGTGGCCAGTCATGTGCGGTCACTGCCTAGGTACATTGTTAATTCTCAGAGTATTAAGTACCGCTGACATCTTAATATGTACCCAGCCACTGACAAAGAAGGGGGATTGGGTGACCCCTGGACATCGGCCCACCAGGATATTTCTCTGTAAGGTCTATGGCCAATCCGCCCCTGCGTATATGTCAATATCACTTAGACATTACTTATGCTATCTTGGCGTTCAAGAGTTTCAAAGGGTTTGGATACACTAGAAGATCTCTCCTAGAAGATCTCTCAACTTTTCCAGACAAGTGGGAATAAATTATCCGAATCAGACCCAAAACAAATTTTGGGAAATTGGCTCATCTCTAAACATACTATACAGGTATTGCCCTTCAGGTAGTCTCTAAAGAATACAGTGGTGTGTTACAGTAGCCAGTATTCTGATAATTGACTGCATATATAGACTACTGTGTGTTGATGAACCAAGAGGCTTTATAACTTGTTTGTGGTTACTTATGCAAAAATGTTATGACATTTTGAATTTTTGTACCACTCACACCAGTTTTGAAAGTGGATTGGAAAGTGAGCATAGTGAGCTATGCTAATTAGTTTCATCTCCGACCCATCACCTCAACTTAAAAAAAAAAAGTATCAAAGGATGCTCAATCTTACTCCAGCAGGGGTGTGGCATGCAAATACTGGAGTAACATATCTAGGTGAATGTGTCATGTTTAAAGTAGTGCCAGATTTATCAATTCATTTGCTGTGTTAGCTAAAAATAAATTTTATGAAAATGAATAAAACATAATTTAAAGTGCAACTGCAGATTAAAATAAAATAAAACTTTTGATATGTTATAGCAACATATCAAAGGTATCAAATGCTCACCGAGTGCACTCTCTCCTTGCTGCAGGAGATAGAAGTGATATAGACTCTGTGGAAAGTAAATGGGCCTGTTTCGATTCCATCTCCTGCAACAGGGAGAGATCGCTATGTGAACGCTTCTCTCTACTCATTCTAGCAATCAGTGGGGGTCTCACCACTTGGACTTCCACATATCAAAACCTGTGATATGTCACTATTACATATCGAATAGTTTTTTAAAGTGCAGTGACACTTTAAAGAGAGTCTGTCAGCAATTTCAACCATACAAAACTGTGTTGACAGCACTAGTTAGGGGCTGGGGAGAGCTGGACAAACACATCTTTTGTTGAGCTGTTATTAGCAGAAGTACTGTGAACATTAACTTTAAGGACCACTTCACATACGTCCAGTGATCCGGTTCAGTTCCCCTCCGGCATGAAGTATATAACACCGAAAAAGAGGAATTGAAGCTACATACTTTACTATGAGATCGTTCTAATACATCCAGCACAAGAGTTGTGATGCCAGATGCCAAATGGTGCCGGATAAAGAAATGCTGCATGCTCAGTTTTTCTGTCTGGCACTATCAGTGGATAGACACACCGGATCTGCCTAAAATAACTGGTGGAACTCAACTTATATATTAAAAGTGGGCCGTATTTTGACAGCTTCTGTTCCTGCAAATGCCCAGGAGGTTGTGCTTCACTGTGAAGTCCTATTGGTGCTATTGCATTAAGCTGCTTGATATCTCTCTAGTGCAGGGGTGCACAACATTTTCTGGCTGAACCTATGACAAAGGCCGAAAATAAAATTTAAAGCAGTAATACCAACTAAAACACGGTATTTATGGCATATTAAACATACAGTAATGTCTGGTTACACTTCCAGGACTCCCATCTAGTGAGAGAATACATGTGAGCAGCCACAAGACATAGACATGTCACTAGTTGGGGGCAGCACCGAATGGTATCAAGGGCCACATGTGGCCCCTGGGCCGCAGTTTGTGCACTCCTGCTCTAGTGGATAGGAGCTGAGTTGCAGTTTGCCGGTACAGCCACTTCCTGACAGACCCTGTCTTCTGCTCCTGACTGCGTCCACTGTTATGTTTCTGGCACTGACGGGTGCTGCAAACAGCTGGTGGTCCCGGATGTCGAATCCCACCGATCTGATATTGATGACCTGTTCGCATGATAGGCAATCAATATCTAAAAGGTGGACCACCCTTTTAAGTATGAATGTTTTTTCATTATAATGAATCCCATCTAGTTGTTGGTTTCACTGTACCTGAACTTCCATTGTCTAAAATAAAAATCTGTCACAGCCAATTTAATTGTCATCAGGTAATCACAGAAATTAGAAGCTAATGGAAAATCAATGTTATTCTTTCTTATTTATCTGTCCTGATAACAGTAGCATTAGTTCTTTTTTAATCCATCACATGTGATTATGTTTGTTTAATGGACTGCTCTAAACTGAGAACGATTGGTCAATGAATGTATAATTCATACTCAAGGACTCCGTAATTATATTTTCACAGGATTGTAAAACTAAAGTACATAGAGGTGTGCAGGTCTTTTGTTGTACTTCACAAAAGGTCAAGGATATCATTTTTAGTCTTCTTATCTATTGGACTGATTGTCACACAATTGTTTAATCAGACACTGATTATTCAGCTATGATAATTCCACCCATAAATTGCTAACATTCATATTTTGAAAGGTTGCATCAATAGCTTCTATTATCACAGATGACAATAGCAATTTTATGAATGGGACACATATGTATTAAACTTTTACTTGAAGCCCGCAGTAACAAAAGTGGAATAGAAATTATCAGAACAGGTTCTTTGTTTTTCTCATATCCTCATGTAAAGTATTTTTAGTTGTACTTTGGGGAGGTACAAAATGAGAGAGACCCACTCTAGGTTTAGGTTCTGGATCTTTTGCAAATACATATTCTAAATAAGTGATTCATTTTATAGGGCTCCTCAAAGGTGGAGTTTATGGCTACTTTACACCCACAGTAGCTAAAGTTAGAGAAATTTAACCCATAAAATACAGTGTAATAGCTCTCTATTGCAGTGCATTTTGTCAGTTACAATATGACTGACATAATGTCTATTAGGCCCACCAGAAACTGTTATTGATAAATGATGATGTAGCTATTCAATCCTACTAAGAAAACCACTAAGATGCATTCAGGCAATTATTTTTTTTTTTTTGGTTCAAAATTTTTATTTAGCAAAAAAGGAATCAGGTACAGATATAGCAAAAGTATTCCGGTATCACACCGGGGATATCCACATAAAACTAAGTTTACATATCCGTACAATATTAGGAATGATTCTTGTAATAAATCACAGGTATAGTAGGAACTTCGGAACAGAAACAAAACAATGCCTCGATCATAGCATTAGATTCAAGTGAGTGAAGGAGTATCACATGACATCATATTTACACTTTCAGGTACCTGAAGCGTTCCCATACAAGCCATCTACTCTAAAATTTCTTATGTGTGTAAGTCTCCCAAGCTGCCAATTCTTCAAACCTGCATTCAGGCAATTTTGACCATATTTTCCTGAAATCAAGAATAATTTTGCAAGGCAGTAATGATATAGCTAAATAAGGCCCTTAAATTAATGACAGTCTTGTCGTCATTATAAAATGGATAAACTAGATCGATAGACATGTAGAAATCCGCATCTTGAGATTATAAGCGGTTGTGCTGTGCCTCCTCTGTCTTCTATTCACGTAACATGGTCAATGTTGAGCAAGTCTCCACTGTTATGTAAACAGAAGATAGGGAGCTTTGCTAAGGCTCAAAATGGGCCACTTTAGAGCTATTTTTCTAATAGAAATGTATGATTTCAGTAATTAAATTATATTACACAAATTAAAATAGATCGGCCGTTACACTTTAATATTGATGACCTATTCTCAGGATAGGTCATCAATACTAGGTTGGCGTTGGTTCGACTCCCGACACCCCTGCCAATCAGCTGTTTGAAGGAGTCACTGCGCTCATGTACTTACAGTGCACTGCTGCCGCAAAGGAGACGGTACACAGGTAATTTTGAAGAGCAACCAGTTCTTACACACATGCCATGACCCCTTCCAACTGCTGATTGTGGGGTGCCAGGAGATAATCACCCTGAGAATATGTCATCAACATTAAACCATTGCACAACCCATTTAATGAGTTAAACAGTTGCAAGAAGCTTTTACTTGCCCTGTTTAATGGCTTTCAAAGGCTTTTGTGTCATGATATCACTCAAAGCACATTTTCAGAGTCAAGTTAGAGACTTCTCCATCTGTACATAGTTATTCTATACATGTAATATACACATACACACTACAATAAAGATGGTTTGAACAAATAATTACATTCTAATTAGTAATATTTAAGGTAAAACAGAAAAACTTATTTTCCATTGTATAAAGTATTCATCATTTGATGCCACTTTATTTCTTCAGAGGTGCAGAAGAAGATCACATCCTGTATAGGAGACATCTAGCCTGAGTTGTTAAAATGGTTTCATAGGATCCTCTGGGGCAGGCTGTATGCCATTGCTGTTTGTTTAGCCAGTTAAAGAGCAAATGAATGCACGGTTACTGCAGTGTATATGGTAGAGCTTTATACATGTAAAGTGGATCTACCTATATTACCCTACACTGAACAAATAGGTATGAATCAGTGCATTGTCGAGAGGCGTGTAACCCTTCTCTTTCCTCACTTCTCTTTTCCCCTTTCAGTGATAGATCACTTAGTTGTTGTGCTTCTTTCACACTGCTGGCAGGAGTTCTGGCAGAGAATAGCCTACCAGAGCTCTCCCGACCCAATATTGCAAGGTGTTACCAGAATGTTAGCCAGCCCCATTGACTACAGTGGGGTCTGGCGAAGATCCAGACACTACCCTACTAGTGCAGCTACACTATTTGAATGCTGATATTAGCCAAATGCCACACTATTTTAGGGCCGTTTTGACTATTTAGCGAGTGGACCTGTGCCTATACGATGCTGCACTTACTTGTTGCAGCATAAGCTTATAGCAGATTCACTGCAAACAATGTATATAGTTGAAAATCTGACCAAGTGAATTCTGAGTTCAGTTCCCATTTTTCTTGCCTTTGCAATATACACATACTATACACAACTAGTGTTAGAAATATAGCAAAGTATGTGCAATTATTTATCAGTGTTGGGCGTGAATATTCCATTCGCGAATATCGCCACTTTGAGAATTTGTGAATATTTGAAATATAGTGCTATATATTCGTATTCGTGAATATTCTAGATTTTTTTTTCATCTGAACCCACGATCCCTCCCTACTTCTTGCTTGTGGGCCAATGAGAAGGCTGCAATGTCTTTGTCGGAGCTTAGCAACATCCCTAGCAACCAATAGGAACGTTGCCTACCCCTTTACTATATAAGAAACTCTCCAGCAGCCATTTTCTGCAGTTGTTTTTTTTCAGTTCTGAGAGAGACAGCAGTGTCATTGCTGTGCTCTGTGCTTCCCTGTGTCACATTAAATTAGATATTTAGTTAGCTTAAATATATAATACAAATAGTTAGTGGGAGATAGTCAGTGTAGGTTAGATTGTGATATAGTGTAGCTGATAGGTTCCAGTGCAGGGTGTTAGGTAGTGTGATAGGTTCTGCTTTCGATACATACATGCTACAGATATAGTGCTGTGATGTCGCAAGTTCACAACAATACTTAGTGCACCAATCACTAATATGTAGTCAGACCTGCTAAAATGTGAAGTTGCACGTATTGCGCCAAAATATGTGCATAATTAATTGCTGATTTGCGCATACGTGAATATTGGAGCACTCTATCTGCATATAAAGCTATTGTAATGTTCTGCCGTGCCAACCATTTTCTCCAGTCTCAGGAAACTTCTAGCAGCTTGAAAAATGTAGCAAAAGTGACCCACGCCTGTATTGTGCACACAATCCGCTCATATTACATTCTGATTTTCGCAATCAAGAAAATAATGGTGAATTCACGTATTTATGATGAATATTCGCCCAAATATTCACGAAATATTCAAATATTGCCCCTGCCACTCATCACTATTATTTATACATTTTGTATTTGCTTTTTGCTTTTGATCCAGAATATGGGTTTCCTATTGTTTGAAATTTTTTTGCATGTATTTATTCCTTCATTATTTCATTAATAATGTTTCTGTGCGTATCGGTATTGTATCTATCAATGCACACAGCCAAAGCTGCATGAAACCAATAGGTTCATCTACTTGGCAATTAAAAGCATCACAAGCTATTTCAAGTTATGTGATTTTCCTGTGAGCACACATGCAAACTTTTAATTTAAAATTCTCTCTTAATTTAAAGGATGCCATGGGATGAAAGTAAATTGACCATGCGGTTATTAGCATCTCAGTACAAGCTGTGCTGATGGATGGAAAACTATAATTTTATTATTTTGCCAGAAGCCTAGATCTCTACAACCCAATATGGTATGACATGGGAGAGAATGACAGGTCTTAGTGGGAAGCAAAAATCTGCTTTAAAATGATACAGGACACACCGAGCACATTGTCCTGTTTTGATAATTTATGCCCAAGTTCCTGGACTTAGTAACTAAGCGTACTATTACATATATTTGTACTGAACATTTAAGCAGATTGGCGTGAAAAGTTTGAAAAGAAGCCAATTAGAAAAATGAACTTCTGTGAAAAATGCAGAGAGAATAAAATTAATCATTCTGGTTCTCAGAGGAGTTTCTGGCCCCATCGGCAGTGGAGGAAAGACTTCAGTGGAGCAGAAACTTGTAGTCATTACTGCTGACTCAAAGAGTTCAGAATCCCCAGATCCTAACCCTTGTCTTCTGAATCATACTTTTAAAGTACTCCAGATAGAAGATGAGGAGCTGTGGGTATTCAAATTAATAGATGAGTGTGACTTCTGGGATTGTAAAAATTAAAAGCTAAGAGCAGATTGATTTGCCAACAATTGCATCATGTGTCAGACAACCCCTTTCTTACACACCTGTAGTGAGGTGACATCTCTTTCAGCATCCAATATGCTGCAACTTTGTAATTTTTATGAAGTAGAAATATAGACCTTGAGTTGAAACACCTGGCAGCCAGTGGCATACATAGAGAAGTAACGGCCCCATAGCAAGGATCACACCAGGCCCCCACACAGGACACAAGGGTTTCTGCCTAAACCCTTTTTTAATGACCATTGTGCCAATCTTCCACTGCCTCATTTGCTAAAAGTTATTCCTTTAGAGGGTAAAGTCTGACTCCTGACCAAGTTTTCACCTCTAGTAGAAGAGGAGATAATCCCAACTAAGACTGGGCCCCCTCTTGCCCTGGGCCCAATAGCAGTCGCATGGTCTGACGCTATGGTAGTAGTTACGACCCTTCGGGCAGCTTATTTTGGGATGACTTGTTTGTTCCATTGCTTGGTTATTTTTAGGTTATTTTTATTTTAATTAAGTGGTTTAGTAAGGGATTTTGGTGGTCTTGCATAGTTTACTTATTAAAGTTTATATATAATATATAAAGATTTGTTTCTGTTCTTATTCTATTTATTTGGCCCTTAAATTCTATTCAGTCTGAATAAATTCAAACCGAATTCCAAGTGCCCAATTGACACTGTTTGCTCCAGGGGCCAGGAGTTGACTGGGGCACTGCAACAGACCAAAAGATGTTGAAGACAGGCATGAGAATGTAAACTTAAGCAGGGTAGGTGAGTTGGTTTATGGGCTAGTTTAGCGAAGCTCACTAGGATACCGCTTCCCAGCCTGCTAGTCACAAATTTTCAGGTTTGCCCTGGAAAAGCTGTCCTGCCTGGCCAGTATTGTGGCATCAGAGCGGGTGTTTAGTGTGGCGGGAGCCATAGTTACCCCAAGGAGAACTCGCCTGTCCTCCCAAAATGTGGAGAGACTGACCTTTGTCAAGACGAATCAGGCATGGATCCGCCAGAATTTCCACCAACCGATGCCTGATTCATCAGATTAGATCATCCATGCTGCCTCATCCAAACCTTGTCAAAAGAGACCGGTTTGTTCTGGCCACCTGCCTCAGATACTATTCTGATGCTGCCACCCGCCTGATGGTGCATATCTGATGCCAAGTGCTCCTTCTTACACCCACCATCGTCAGCGGGTACTGTTATTGCCAACCACCTCCCCACTCTTTCACCAGGTCACTCCGTGGTGTCCTGATGCTGCTGCCACCTCACCACTCAGGTCTCCTCATGCTGCTGCTGCCACCTCCACACTCTGTCATTGTGCCACTATGTGGCCTCCTCATTCTGCCTGCCACCTCCACACTATGTCACTTTGCCAGTCTGTGGCTTCCTCATGCTGTTGCTAACCCAACAGTATGTCACTTTGCCAGTCTGTGGCCTCCTCATGCTGCTGCAACCTTTACACTTTGTTATCTTGCCAGTATGTGGCCTCCTCATGCTGCTGCCACCTCCACACTATGTCACCTTTCCACTCTGTGGCCTCCTCATTCTGCTGCTACTGCCACCTCCGCATAAGGTCACCTTGCCACTCTGTAGTCTCCTCATGCTGCTGCTAATTCAACACTATGTCACTGGGCCACTCTGTGGCTTCCTCATGCTGCTGCCACCTCAACTCTATGTCATTGGGCCACTCTGTGGTCTCCTCATGCTGCTGCTGTTGCCACCTCCCCACTATGTCACTGGACCACTTTGTGGTCTTATCATGCTGCTGCTACCTCAACACTATGTCATTGGGCCACTCTGTGGACTTCTCAAGCTGTTCTCCCACACTCCCCACTCCATGGCTGGGCCACTATTTTGCATTTTGGCCTGGCTGACATCATCATTTATTTGACACTTCTTCTGATTTGTCAGAAGGAAGGAAAAATGAAACGAACAACGGATCCTGTCTGTGTAGCAGCTGTAAGGCCTGTATGGTCCCATCAGAATTGGCTCATGATTTGGTAGCCAAAAGCAGGAGTAGGTAAAAAACACAGAAGACATGCAAATATTCCATTCACGTGTCATCTCTGTTTTGGATCCACTACTGTTTTTTTTGGCTTTAGCAATACTGATGGATTACTGACCAAATGCTGACCGAGAGAAGGCGGATGCTCAACAGACAGGATCCGTTTTTTGGGGGGGTTATTGTTATGATGGACCAGAAGAAGGGCAAAATAATCAGTGACGTGAAAACAAACTTACTGCTGACACCCTCTTTACTCTGTCAGGGGGGCTCTACTTGTATAAGCATTAATTAGACGGTGTAAAAGAAATGCGCTCTTTCACGCTACAGTAGGCTTATTTTTTTGCAGTAAGAGCTTATATTTGTATTGGTACCATTTTTGGGTACATATGATTTTTTGATCATTCAATATTACATATTTTTGGGGCAATGTGACTACAAAACGGCTTCTTTGGCACAGTTTTTCTTTTGTTTTGTATTTTAGCATTCGTCTGAGCGGGTAGATCATGTGATATTTTTATGGTTTTTTATGGCTGCAACAATACCTAACATGTCTAGTTTTTTTAAATTTATTTAAATTTTACACAATAAAAGCTGTAAGGGTTCACATCATTCAGGGGGTCATAATCACCAACTTTTTTGCAGATAAAAGGTTTTAGTGTCCAAACTGTGCTTTTATTTTAGTCCCTTCAGCACAATACACATTAGTCCAGTTATCAGGCACTGGATCAGTTGTGGTTCCCACATGCACATCAAAATAAATGCCTGGCCGGCCAGGCTCTAACTAACATGTATAAATAAGGTCCTACTTCACTTTATAGGGCACAGTACTCAACTGCAACGCAGTCCGGCTTTACTCAGCCAAATAATCCACCCAGGGAAGGTATCAGGCGTCACATAGCCTTGTGGCCCCTCAGCCCTTGTGACTGAGACCACCCAGAGCCTCCGCAGGACTCTGCTTCACAAACTCTCCTTCCCCCAGACTGGCACCCTGGGAGGTGCTTTATTCCAGCCTGATTAGAGCAGGCCTCACCTGGGAATCCCTTCCTGCTATGGAAAAACCTGCCCCGGACTCGGGGGGCGGGGAGGTCCCACTGCCAAAACCTACCAACCCAATCCAGTAAAATCCAGCCCTGAATAAATTAAGAAAATAGCTCCAGCAACTATGGTTGCTGAAGCCAGCATAATCCAGCCAGTTGAGGAATCTGGGAGAGATATGCCCCCCTTCCGGGACTTTATGGTTCACATCACCACATATCAGCCTGCTCTGTTCAAACCTGTGGGAGTGAACACATATACCAACCAGATGCTAATGACAGGGCATCCGCATTTTCTTGCCACCTTTCAGCTCAACGTTCCCCCTGGAAGATGTGGTCAGCGTCCTAGGCTTCCCTTTATTTTGCCAGACCCATGCCATCAGAGCTCGGTTTGTCACCCACACTGACATCTTGCCCAAGAGATAATGTCTAAGAGGTTCCTGTGTCCATGTGACAGGCAGACCCTCTCTTTGTATGTTTTTATCTCTACCTCTCTTTGTATTTTTTTATCTCTCTCTCTCTCTCTCTTAGTCTTACACAGCTGCTTCAACCAAGCACGCTTCTTACGACTCGCCTCTTTTTGTCCCTTTATTTTATCAACAGATAGCATCTTTCTTTTTCCTTTACTCTCCACAGGAATTACGGCAGGTTTGGTTCCAATTTCAGAGTCTTCTGCTTCTTTAGTGGCCCTCCCCACTTCAGCAGATTCTTCTTCATCCTTCTCTTTGGTCTCTGGAACATACCAGGATTTCTCCCACTCCAACTCATCGGCCTTAGCTTCTTCAGCCTTTGAGTCTCTTTTGGAGTCTTCATTCATTTGATTAGCCTTTTTATCCTTCTTGGACACGGCATCATATACTTGACTTCTTATCTCCTCCTCTTTCTCATCAAGGTTAGAGGTACTGGGGACACTGGAGTCCGTATCAGACTCTTCATCTTCTGGCAATCCCTCCAGAAGTTCACTCCGGAAACTGTTCTCCACTTGAGCAGGCTCTAGGATAGCCACCTCACAGCAGTAGACAGCATCTGCATGGTGGGCGTCAGTCTCCTCGTATTTCTTTCTCAGCAGTCCGCTGGCTGAATGAATGTCTTGCATGACCAAGTCTTGGCTACACACCGCCATGAGTCTCTTGGCTACTGCATCCATATCAGCCCCATCAACAGGTTCAGGAGAAAGATCATGCATCTTTTCCGCGTTCTTGGCCTCTTTCAGAGAATCCTCCTCATCAGGTTTCTCCTTTTCTTTCACCTGCCGCATGAGAGCATGCTGAGACTTCATCAGACTTTTCTCGACGTCATCCTTTGAGCTGATGAGATCCTCCATCTCTGCTCTTCGTAATGCTCCTAAAGCGCTTTTTCAAGGGCTCCAGCCAAGGAGAGGGCCTTGGTTTTCTTCTAAGTTTTTCGCACCAGCTTGTTAGCAGCGCCCCACTCTTGGTCCTTCTGTTTCAGCTGCTCTTCACTCTGTTCTGGTGTAACAGCAGTTGTAGGAGTACCACCATTCTCTTTTGGACACCCTGTGGGGGTTCCACCCAGGGACCCTTTAAGCACTTTGGGCCAGATTTATCATTACACTTACATCTTACTCCACTTTTACATCTGCCCAAAGTCACTTTTGGTCAGTCAGATTTATTAATGGTCCTTTAATACTGTGATAAATGTGGATTGACGGCAGCAGTTTATCTTTCAGTAAGTGGCTTTACAAAAGTCGCACGTCTTTACAAAAAAGTCGCATGTTCTATTAAAAAGTCGCATAAGATAAGCATGGTCCCCCCTGGAGTGAAACTGCGCATTTTTTTTGCGACTTTTTTGCGACTTTTTTGCAACTTTTTAAATGGTTGCAATAGTAAATCTGTCTAGAGATTCATTTACATAAGACAACACGCCCACTTTCACAAAACTGGAGAGCTTAGTGCAGAGCTTGAAAAAGTCGCAAAAAATGCGCAATTTTACCGATTAAAGTGACTTTAGCTAATGATAAATCTGGCCCTTTGTGTCTACCACAGTTTTCTTAGCTTTTTTGGAGCCTTTATTCTTCACCTGGATATCAGACAGTAGATCCTTCAGCTCACTCATCTCTTTCTGGGTCTCCTCCTTTGACCCTTCTGAAGCCTTCTTCAGTTTCTCTGTGAAGACAGCTAGTCCCTTCTCTAACGTATCTAGGGACCGTGTGGAGAGAGAGAAATCCTCGTCCGGATTACAGCTGTACTGACATGTCAGATCATCTACCACTGCCGGGGTATAGGTCTCAGTCACTAGGCTGACGTCTCCCTCCTTAACTCTCGTCACGTCAGGTATAACCATCATCTGGTTCCTAATAGTGACTACCTTAATTTCGCAAGACCTTGACATGGTAGCTTTCCTCTCTGAGTTGCTATCGGTCACAGCACATATGTCATATATACCGCTCGTCTCAATATCAATCTTGACCTCTAGTGGCACCGATGAGATAATCCCTACATTGGACACCTCCCCAGCAATCATAGAATCCCATGGAGACTGAATATCTACCTCTGGAACGTGTGGTACACCCTCTAACACTGCCACACTATCCTGCACGTTTACCACAGTAGGTTTGCTCCACTCTGTGCTCACAACATCATCACATACTTCTTTATCATACACATTTTTACCAACCGGGGGCACTTCTCCCCTGAGCACAACCTGCAAGAGAAAAGGCATGTCATCATCATCACATATTTCACGACATCACATTTTCATTATGCATTTCTGCAAACTCGGCACAATCACTTGGCACCTTGTCTGCACCATTGTTTCCAATTGTCATTTCTTTTAAACCATTGCTTTTTATCTGCATTTCCCTTACACCTTCCTTTAAAGGGACAGGTACATGTTCTGTAGGAGCTTCATTACTTTCTACAGAAGTGTCTCCATTGCCCAACATTAAGTCATGCATGAGGCTATTTGCAACACAGAGTCCATCAGTCTCTGTTCTCACCATGGTCTCACCCTCTGTGAGGACCACTGGATAGTCCCCAGCTACCAAGCTGGTATGTACCAGGCTCACCTTGACTTCCATTTATTACAACGTCACACATTTTTTTTAGCAGTCTCCAGTCCCGATGTCTCAACACCTCCCACCTTGGCACATATTGACTGCCGTCGGCTCACATCACAGTTCACGGTCTCTAAGGTACCAGGGCCCTGGTCAGCAACCTGCCCAGTCTCCATAGTTGTGACCACTGTCACTTTGTCTCTTACACAGGAAAAAATCAGAACAGTCTTGCCCACAGATGTCACAGGTTCGGCAGTCCCAGGCGATGTGGGAGTTCCAGGAATATCTTCTCCAAGTTCACCGTCCTTCTCCTGGACATTAGGAACCTCCAGCCTTTGATTCCTGGTTACCCCACTCCTGATCATAGGACATTCAGGTGCACATTTTGCCACTTGACGGCATCTCCAGCAGCGCTCTCTTTGTTGTAGGACAGCTGCCTGCCGTCGTCGATGGTTACACCTAGCAACCGCATCACTGCTTCTCTGCACATCCTCTCTAGGACTCTGTACACCCGAGCCGCAAACACTTGAACTCTTAAGAGAGGAACCGCTCTCCACCTTCTTTTCTTCCTGACGGTTGCCCTTGGCAACGGCACACAATACCTTTTCGTCTGGTTTTCCAGCCGCATCACCAACACTTTGGACTTTTACAAATTGTCCTTTCAGCTTTGAAGGCTTTCTCTCCAGGGCCAACCGCAATTGCATCCAACCGCATCCTGAGAGCCTGCAGTTCTTGGTTCCTGGTCACAAGGTCACTGCCCAGTTCCCCAGCACAGTGGTTACCACGGGAAATGCCTAGACCTTGGGTTAGGACTTCCCTTGGTCAGTCAAACTGCTTCATGAGCTTTTCATGTTCCTGTTGCCACTTCAGGTGCCTTTGGTTAGCCTCCAAATTGGCTTGCCTCAGCTGCTCGGTGAGATCCTCCATCCATCCCATAGCAACAGACAGTCCAGGCACCAGAAAATAAAATAAAAATACACGTCCACTTTAATCTGAGACCACAGTCTCCAGGTGTCTCTCTCTGTAGAGAAAATCTCAGCACTGCACCGAAGACATAACAGTCTCTTTAAACTTCTCACAGTCACAAAGCAGCATTCAGCAGCACCTGCTTTTTCTGTCCTGTCGTTGCCCCTAGCAACCAGCTGCTGTTATTGCCTTTATCCGACACCAATTGTAATGGATCACATCATTCTGGGGGTCATAATCACCAACTTCTTTGCAGACAACAGGTTTTAGTGTCCAAACTGTGCTTTTATTTTAGTCCCTTCAGCACAATACACATTAGTCCAGTTATCAGGCAATGGATCAGTTGTGGTTCCCACATATGCATCAAAATAAATGCCTGCCCGGCTGGGCTCTAACTAACATGTATAAATAATCTCCTGTTGACTGTCTGTGTAAAGGGGCTTTAAGTTATATAACCAGCCCTTTCTGTGTCTTTGAAGCTGTTCAGAAGAAGTATATCTGCTCTGACTTCTAAATAGAAAAGACACTGTAAAGCATACGTTTCAGTACCATGGACAGCTAATTTTCACTCAGATTGAAACAGATTCATAGGCACAAAACTGTTCTAAAAATCAGGTATATGCTTTTATTTCCTAACTTTAGTTGGACTGATATAGAGTCTATAGCACCAAAGAAAGAGTGGAGCAATGTAGTTCTATTAAAATAAATAATTAGCATCACATTAAACCAGTTACAGCTTTGCATACAGTATATTATTACACTCTTACTTAATTATACATGGTTGTTATAGTAAGTGACCTATCCCACATGAATTATGGCAGTAATAACTCCTATATTATAAACAGGAATAAATAAGGAATGGTTCTGGTTTTGTTAATTGCATGGTTGGAAACAGAAGTAGCAGCAGTATGGAGGACATTATACAGCAGTGCTGAGCAGTGTAACTGTGAATCCACCTCTGGGACAAGATCAAAGACTCACAAAGTCTTTTGCAGTGACTGTATGTGTCACTGTCTCTCTCTCTCTCCAGAGCTGCTTCCTCCTTTACCCTCCATTCTGTACAGACCTGTGGTCAGCATGTAGCGTGTCTCCTCAGTAAGCTGGTAATCTAGTGTCTCTTAGAATGTATTTTAGCAGTGAATTGAGAATGAATGATCATTGCAGGAAGGAGATAGATAGATCTATTTGCACTATTATATGAATATTTCACGATTTGATATGAATTATTATGTGTATTTTACATATATGGTAACTTGATGTGTTTTATTGCACTGCAGAAATTTTAATGAACATCTTTTGATAAATATGGCACTGATTTTGTATTGACTATATGTTAATTGGTATGTGATCACTTACTTTGCATTCTGGGTATATATATGCCCCCTATGACACCATTTTTGTATGCTTGATAAAGACCACAATGAGTGGTTGAAACGTTGCTAAGGGGAATAAAGGATCCACGTTTTCATCTTTGACTTTGGTGTGCGGCCTCTCTCTTTGGATTTGCTGGATATTGGAACCACTTTGTCAGTGGTATGAGTATCTGCACCCACTAACTGTTTGCTGTGTGCTGCTAATCTTTTTTGTATTAGATATATATATATATATATATATATATATATATATATATAAATATATATAAATCTAGTATAATGAAATAGTAATATTTCTGATTTACACATTTTTGAAACTCTTGGCTATGCAGCTTCAGAAACAAAAAAGAGTCATAAATGTTAAGTTAAATATGGTATTTTAAATAAAATAAAATCTATTTACCTCTTCAATCTTGACCAATCATGCAGAGTGATCTCCCCAGTCTCTCTTAGGCTACTTTCACGCTCGCGTTTTGTGGCGATCCGGCATAGATGGATACATTCATATAATACAACCGTCTGCATTCGTTCAGAACGGATCCGTTTGTATTATCTTTAACATAGCCAAGACGGATCCGTTTTCTATTGTGCCAGATTGTGTCAGTGAAAACTGATCCGTCCGCATTAATTTACATTGTGTGCATCATTTGGCTCAGTTTCATCTGGCGGACACCAGACCTTGCAAGCAGCGTTTTGGTGTCCGTCTCCAAAACGGAATGGATACTGAACTGATGCAAACTTATGCATTCTGAGCGGATCATTTTCCATTTAGAATGAAAACTGATCCGTTTTGGACCGCTTGTGAGAGCCCTGAATGGATCTCACAAACAGAAAGTCAAAACGCGAGTGTGAAAGTAGACTTACAAGCATCCAGCATGTGACCACTGCAGCCAGTCAAATACTATAGCAGTCATGTGCCGAACGACAGGCTTCACTGCTCAACGATGGAAGCCATTAGTAAAGCAAATGACCAGTGAGGCAACTGATTGCCGGCAGCAGTCACATGATGGACATTAGGGAATAAAGACATGAAACGGCTGGGGCATCCATGATGACTCAATGGGTGATAGACGAGGTAATCAGTATTCCTCTTTTTAATATTTTAGGACATTTTGGACTTTTATCACAAGTTGGAAAACCCCTTGAAGCAGCAAGCACTGATGCTTTTTTTAATTACTTTCAAGTTAATGTTATATATTTGCATTTTTTTTTACCAAGACATTTATGTAGCAAAAGTTTTCCTTAGTTGAAGAAGAAAATGTTAACTAAAACTAAATGAAGACACAAATACACTAAAGTATAGATATGTAGTTGGGTCCCTATGAGAAGTATGTTGAACATAATGAAGCAAAAACATGCATAAATGGCAGCAAGTATACAAAAAATAATTATGAAATGTTTCTAAGAGATGCCAGTATTTTACTAATTACTAGTTAATGCAACTTGATAACTACATGCAACTCAGTACGCTGCTCGCATGTACTGTACTTAAGTAACCCTATTTAGAGAATCCTCTCAAACTTCTTAAACCCACAGTGGAACAGCATCTCTCACAAGTGTTACAACAATTAACATCGACTCAAAGGACCAAGTGCTGCAATTATAATTCCTTAAAAATTTTTTTTAACTTGAAACACATCTGTCCTTGAATGCCAAGTGAAAGGTGTGTGTAGTAATTTCATGGGTGGAAAAGCTTTACAGCTCATTATCTTGGTTCAGATTATTGTGATGTTAGAAATGGGGCTGTGTAATTGAAGTCAACCAAGGATAAAAGTTGTTTTCAATCTCTAAAGATGGAAGCCGCTCAGCCAATCAATAGCCGTAGTTAAGCAGAATCATTTTTACTGATCAATTGCTGCAATGGCTTTATAGCTGTATAACCATTAGATTGGTATTATTCTAATTAACTCCTATAGCACTGTAGAGTGAAGAAGACATTGCTCTGTAGAAATTAAACATGGAATTGTGAAGTTTTATCTGTGCCTTGTGAGCCTATTATGGATTTTATTATGTGCCCAGCATCAGAACCATGTTTATGGATGATATGAGTGGTGACTTCTCAGAGAAGTGTGGAAAGTGCTGTTTAATGCATGTTATTAGATACTGATTAAGCTAGTTTCACATCTGTGGCACAGCTATCCGGCAGGCTGCTCCAGCAGAGAACGGCCTGCTGGAGTTTTCCGGATTTGGCATTGTGTCCGGATAGTGCCGTCTGCCCTCCAGATCCATACAAAAAAAAAAAAAAAACTGCAAGCAGCAGTTTTTGTCTGGCCAATTGCTGGCTTTCCCTGTCGAAACAGCCTGCCGGAGAGCTGTGCTGCAGATGTGAGACTAGCCTTACATTTAGGTCTGGCCTCAAAGCTACTTACTAATGCTAATTGTTTAAATAACATAAATAGCTTTAAACATCTAATGCAATCCTATAAATGACGTTCCCTAACAGTGAAGAAGACAAATCAAACCAAATATCACTTGGTTTGGTTCAAAGGACATTTTTGCAATTCTAGTAATTAAGCCTTCTGTCTATTTTATTATTTCTAAATTTTAAAAACTTTCTGCACTGTTCCTCATGGATGAAATTGCTACTTGTTTAAGTTGTTTCTAGGATTCCCAAAAATCTGAAAATGGCCTATTGTTTAACTTGTGTTTTTATTTTTAACATATTTTTAAAAAATATTTGGTTATTTTTAATTTTTAATGTGAATATAACAAAAAACATAAAACCCTGCGGTTTTAATACTTACCATTCAGGCCTTGTTCACACATCAATTTTGTGATCAATTGTTATGAGCCAAAGCCAGGTGTGGGTCAAAAACACAGAGCAGTTGCAGATCTTTTCATTATACCTTATCTCTGTGTAGCCTCCACTCCTGGTTTTGGCTCACAAAAACTGAAGGAAATTACTGATCAACTAACTGACATGTGAACAAGGCCTAAGCCTAATAATAGGCGCCACTTCTTGGTGTGTACAAAACACTTTATTGCAGTTACCTACTTATCTGTCATTCTAATGCTACCTGTAATGATGTCACCTCTGTGTATAGATAAGACAGGATCCACCATTCACAGTAAGTGATTCTAAAAGCTTCTCTATCTTTCCTTGTACAGTGACCTCTGCACAGGTCACAGAGCAAGCCTAGAAAAGTCTCCCATAGAAGTCAATGAAGTCCCCTCCTGACCATTATGTCTATGGTAGTGTGCTCTGGTGCTCGCGTAGAACACTTTGGGATGCTCGGGTGTTCTACAGAGCACCCGAACACAATGAAATTCAATGGGAGAACCAGAGCAGTAAACCAGGCACCCCCTGCTCTGAAGAGAGGAGGGTGTCTGGTTCCCAGAAAAAGGTCAGAAATTGATGGAAACAGCACTGAAATGGTTCGGGAACAGCATGGTGAGGATGTCTTGATGCATCTTGGACTCACAGGTTGCTTCTGGGAATGATGTTGTCCGAATAGTACGCCACTTTTATAGACTGACAATAATACGTACAAAGCCGAAGATAAAATCGATTTTAGAGGAAAAATTGTTAGGAAACATTCTTTCCTGTGTATTTACTTGTATATAAAGTGCAAGTGCTGCCAAAAATTACAAGGAAGAGGCACTCTGATATAACCTGTATATCATATAAAGGAGGGCCTCATTCACATTGTGGTACAATTGTTGAGGTAGTGGGACCCCTACACTCATAAGTGCCTATACACTAAGTGAAAGGGCTGCCAAAAATTGCAAGGAAACGGCACTCCAATATAACTTTATTACACATAAAGGAGGGCATCATACACACCCTTGAAAAATTATGATTGATGGCCTGCTGGTGACCCTCAAAAACATGAGGGACGAGGGCCTGCTGCTGATCTGACCATCTAAAACATTAGGGGCGAGTGCCTGCTGCTGATCTGACCATCTAAAACTTTAGGAGCAAGGGTCTGCTGGTGACCCTCTAAAACATTAGGGGGTGAGGGTCTGCTGCTGATCTGACCATCTAAAACATTAGTGGTGTGGGTCTGCTGGTGACCCTCTAAAACATTAGGAGCGAGGGCAGCCTAATAAGCATGTTGATATGATGGAGGAGGAGGACGAGAAAAGGAAGATTGAACCATATACCCTTTTTTGTGATTGAAGGGGTGCATGGGAATACAGTGTATTCAATACACCATAAAAGCCACATTTAAAGTGCCTTGATGTTCAGCCGCTTTCGCCTGGGGGAGTAGAGAAGTCAGGGGCAATCCAGGCCTTGTTCATTTTGCTAAGAGTCAACCTGTCATTTTCAGTTGACAGGCGTAGGCGCTCAGTTATTATGCCCTCAGCAGCACTAAATACCCGCTCTGACAAAATGTTGGCGGCAGGCAGGCCAGCACCTCCAAAGTGTAGAACGCCAGTTCGTGCCACATGTCCAATAAGTAGGTAACCCAATAGTTGTAAGGCACAGAGGGATCACTGAGGACGCTGACATAGTCTGCTATGTACTCCTTCACCATCTTCCAAAACCTTTGCCTTCTTGTGACACTAGGCCGCGCATCAGGGTGAGGGTGCTGGTGGGGTGTCATGAAACTGTCCCAGGCTTTAGAGATTGTTGCCCTCCCTCTGTTTGAACCGCTGTGTGTTTCCCTCGTCTCCCCTCCTCTTTTCCCCAAGGAACTACGAACTCTGCCGCCAGCATTGTCAGCTGGAAATTTTTGTAGCAATTTTTCCACAAGGACCTTCCAGAATTGCACCATTTTGCTAGTCCTCTCCACCACAGGAATGAGAGATGAGAAGTTCTCTTTGTAGCGGGGGTCGAGAAGGGTGAACAACCAGTAATTAGTGTTGGCCAAAATGCGTATAACGCGAGGGTCACGGGAAAGACAGCATAACAAAGTCAGCCATGTGTGCCAGAGTCCCAACAGACAAGACTTCACTGTCCTCATCAGGAGGATGACTCAATCTCCTTATCCTCTTCCACCGCTTCGGCCCATCCATGCTGAACAGATGGAATAAACCCGCTATGGGTACTACCCTCTGTAGTGGAGGCAACCGTCTCCTGCACCTCCTCATCATCATCCAATTTGCGCTGAGAAGACTAACTGAGTGTGGTCTGGCTATCACTCTGTGTACTGTCTTCCCCAGTTTCTATCTCTTCTACATGCAAAGTGTCCGCCTTTATTGTGAGCAGCAAGCATTTTAGTAGACACAGAAGTGGGATGTTACGCTGATAATAGCGACATCACCGCTCACTCTCTGTGTTGATTCCTCAAAGTTGCGTAAAACTTCACAGAGGTCAGACATCCATGCCCACTCGTCGCTCGTGAAGAGCAGAAGCTGACTGAAAGGCGATGACCAAGGCACAGCTGGTATTCCACTTCTGCCTTTTGCTGCTCACAAAGCATGGCCAACATGTGGAACGTGGAGTTTCAGCGCGTGCTCATGTTGCACAACAGTTGGTAAGCTGGCAATTGCAAGCGTTGCTGCAGCTTTGCCAGATTGGCGGCAGCTGTAGATGACTTTTGGAAATAGGCACACACGCTGCGCACCTTCACCAGTAGCTCAGGCTACAGTATTGGGGTAGGTTTTGAGAAACCGCTGAACCACTAAGTTGAACACGTGGGCTAGGTATGGTATGTGTGTGAGCTTGCCAAGCTCCAAAGCTGCCACCAAGTTATGGCAATTATCAGACAGAACCATGCCTGGTTGTACTGTAGGTTGAGTGGCTCAGTCTGGTCCCTTATACCCTGCCACAGCTCTGTGGCGGTGTGCTGTTTGTCACCTAAGCAAGGCCTGTTGCCGCTTCCCCACTGCAGTGCTACACTGCTTCCAGCTATTGACTGATGGCTGACTGGTGCTGCAAGATGAGAATTCAGAGGTGGAGAAGGGGGGTTGCAGCCACTAATGTAGGTGGTGGCAGAAATCATGGTGGAAGTAGGGCCCTCAATCCTTGGCGTCGGTAGCACCTTTGCCATCCCAGGGTATGATCCGCTCCCCGTCTCCACAACGTTTACCCAGTGTGCTGTCAGGGAAATGTAGCGTCCCTGACTAAAAGCACTTGTCCATGTGTCAGTTATTAAGTGGACCTTCCCAATAACTGCATTGGTCAGGGCACGGGTGATGCTACAGGACACATGCTGGTGTATGGCGGGGACGGCACACCGAAAAAAATAGTGGTGGCTGCAGACTGCGTAACTAGGAATGGCCACCACCATCAGGCTGTGGAAAGCCTCTGTGTCCACAAGACTAAATGGCAACATTTCCAGGGCCAGCAATTTGGAAAGGTGCACATTTAGTGCTATGGCCTATGGGGGGGTGGCTGGGTATTTGCACTTTCGTTCAAAGGGTTATGGATATCTGTACGCTGAGCTGGGATACAAAAGTGAATTTGCTAGCTGATGGTGCTTGCTAAGGTCCAGTTGCATGGCGGGAGGCATCCGGGTCTGCATCTTGGACAGGGGATTGGCCAGTGCGTAACACAGGGGAAGAGGAAGCAGTGGTGTGACCCGCAGACACTGATTGTGGACCCAGTCGTTTGGACTACCTATTAGGGTGCTTAGATGCCATGTGGCGGATCATGTTGATGGTGGTGGGGTTGCTAGTGTTCACGCCCCTGCTCATTTTGGTACAGCACAGGTTGCAAATGACAAATCTTTTATCGTCCGCACTTTCCTCAAAAAAGCGCCAGGCTGCAGAACACCCATCCCTTGGCAAGAAAGATTGCTGCAATGGGGTGCTCCAAGGAACAGTTGCAGGCCTGTTTGGTGTGGGCCGCCTTTTCCGTTTTGCCACCCCACTGCCTCTTCCAGCCTGCTGCGGTGCTGCGGATCCCTCCCCCTTTCTACTGCTGTCCTCGCACGGCTTGCAACCTTTCCAGGTAGGGTCAGTGATTTCATCGTCCAATACCTCCTCTTCCACTCTGGTCATCCTCCTGACTTGCTGACCTAACAACAACCTCACTTATTGATAACTGTGTCTTATCCTCATCATCAACCTCTTGAGACACTAATTGCGGTTGACTTATTGGCAACTATGTCTCATCATCATCATCCACCTCGTGAAACACTAATTGCCGTTACCCATCGTCATCTTTTTCATACTGTAGATGCTCAAGAGTTTGGGAATCAGTGCACAAGATCTCTTCATGTCCCTCTTCAAGCGGGCTTGACGAGAGGGCCAAATCAAGGAATGGTGATGAAAAGAGCTCCTCGGAATATCCGAGTTCTGGGATGACTTGTTTGCCAAGACTCTCCATGGTGGGAGGAAGGAGGATCGGGGTGAAGATTCTGTTGACTGGACTCTTGGCTACAGAGACTGGACTTTGTGGAAGACAGGGTGGTGCTTAACCGACTGGAAGCATTAAGTACAGCAATCCAACCGAGTAATAAATTACAGTGAATGTCACAGATATTCGGGATACGGAAACGTTATACAGGAGTTGTAGCGCGTGTAATGTCGCTGCTGTCACCAGCGGCTAATAAAAAATTATAGTATATATCACAGCTATTCGGAATGCCAAAACGTTATACAGGAGATGTAGTGCAGGTAAGGTCACTGCTGTCACCAGCGGGTAATAAAAAATGACAGTGTATATCACAGCTAGTTGGGATGCCCAAACTTTATACAGGAGATGTAGTGGACGTAATGTCGCTGCTGTCACCAGCGGCTAATGTTATACAGGAGACGTAGCACAGGTAATGTCGCTGCTGTCACCAATGGCTAATGTTATACAGGAGATGTAGCGCAGGTAGTGTCGCAGCGCACGTTGTGCTAATATATTTTGCAGCCAGATGAAACAATAGTCCTTAATAGGACTGTTGGGTCCCTAACACCTTTCAACACTCAAAACGCAAAAAAAAAAAAAAATCCTCTCCCTACACTATCTGTCCCTTCTGTTGCAGATCACCCTGATTAAGTCTGAGCCAAACCACGTGTCATCAGGTGCTATATAGCACCCGATGATGCGTTCCGGCCAGCCAATTACTGTAATGCCAGTAACCAACATGGCTACGGCATTACAGTGAGTGGCAGTACTCGAGCACACACGAGCATATTCAGCCAAACACCGTGATGTGCCGAGCATCGCGATGCTCGAGTGAAAAAGGTGTTCGGCAGAGCATGCTCGCTCAACACTAGTCTATGGCTTATGTAACTGTTGTAAAGCAAATGTTTTGATGCTTTGTGAATGCTGTTAAGAACAGCTAAGGCAAGATGCCAGCCCCTATTGTCATGCTCAGGAAATAGAATTTGAAAAAATCCATAATCAGAAAATAACATCAAATTAGAAAAAAGGGATTTGTGTTGCTATCTGGTTTTAACTGGTAGATAAACATTTTGGTGACACATTTCTTTTAAATAAAATTTTCCTATAATTTACTGATATTGTATGTTGTATTTTCTGAGTGAATTACTTGGGGTCCATAAAAATTTTTTCTTGTTGATACTCTTTTCCCATGCAAAGAGATTAATTAAGAGGACCCCAAACATCTGTGTCTAGGGGACCATTCTTGTTTCTCCTGCTGTCCCATACAGAGAATAATACACAAGAATCTATCCATAGCAAATCAATAGTGATGTGTGATGTAGTATTTACCAGAGATGTACTCAGAGGGCATCAATTCTGAGAACCAACTTTGAAGCAAAATGTAATGATTTAAATGATACCATCAGACTCTATGTTTATAGCGCTTTCAGTTTGATAAAATAATTTGAAACAATTCACCAAAAAGCTTGCCAAAAGCAAATGCAATTGAATGCTTATACAGTTGATAGCTCTCATATTAACTTCCACTGAAATCAATTTACATTTTTGACTGAACTTTTTATACAGTTGAGTCAAATGTATACTGATATATTCGTCAAACATACAGTATGTCAAAGGCTCTCTTTGTTATACATATGGCTAATGATAGTCTAGCACAGGAAGCTCAACCTGTAGCCCTGCAGCTGTTGCAAAACTATAACTCCCAGCATGCCCTAATAGCTTTAGACTGTCCAGGAATGCTAGGAGTTGTAGTTTTACAAATATTCAATTCGGTCAGGGGACCGACAAAGATCCCTGTAGGGGTCCTAAACTAAATATCTTCATTGTTGCAAATCTAAAATCACAAGACCTACAGGGATAGGTTAAAACTACCAGGAATGAGAAGGGGGTTACGGTTCCTCACTTGATCTTTGTCGGTGCACTGACCGAATTGAGTATTTGTGAAAAAATGCAGGCACTAAAATTGGGAATATTCTGTTTGACATGTTGAGTTGTAGTTTTGAAACAGCTGGAGGGCCGCAGGTTGGGCACCTCTGTCCTTTTTTTTGAGAAGACCACGATTCAATGCAATTATAGGTGGTTGTTAGCGATAAGAAAATCAATTCTAAACTAATCGGATTTGACCCAAAGTGTAAATTTTGGAGAGAGAGCATAATGGTTACACAGGACAAAGAGCAGCCAATTATTGTAAAGGAAGTGTTTTTTCACGACAACTGGCTGCTCATTCAGTGGGGATAAAACTCTATATTTACATGCAGCGATCTCCTCCACAGTATGAGGACCAGTGGTCGCTATTGCCATCGCCTGTCTTTATACAGCTGCATTGTATCTGAGCAGCAGGGTGCTATTTAAACAGCTTTATATGCTGCCCAGAAACATTTATTTAGGTGCCTGCATGAACGACAGGATCAATGAAGAAGCGTTTCTTTTCTTCATTGGGTGATCAGCTGCACCTTTAGACGGGCAGATTGTCAGGCATGAGCACTTTCAGGAATGTTTATCCCCAATAATCTGCCTGACTATCAGTCCATGTAAACCCGCCATTAGAGAGAGGGAGTGATAGAGAGAAAACATTAAGAAAGGGAGAGTTCAGAGTGTCACACACAAATATTTAGTAGTTGAAAATAAACTGGTCGGCACACAGATAGTTGTGGTGTCCAATGGTAGGGGTCCATCTATAAGTAATATATAATAACATAGTAACATAGTTTATAAGGCTGAAAAAAGACTTCTGTCCATCCAGTTCAGCCTGTACTAGTAGTAAGTAAATAACCACAGCACTCAGGTAGATGTGATGCAAAAGGGATTTTTTTTTTATTAGAAAGCTCCCAGTAAGACCGTTGTGTAGGCCAACACAAATGTTTCAGTCCATTCCTGGACCTTGATCATGGCCAAAGATGAAAGCACAAAATGCGGGAAGTCTGTGGGCAGATAAGTAAGCACGCTCCCCACACTATTCACCGAAACACTAGTGTCGGCCTAAAGGAGTTCATGTGCTGTGGTTACTTACTACTATACATAAATATTCACGTCAATAAGAAACACTTTTGATTCAGGTAGAATTGATTTATATGCTAATCAAACCTGAATAACACTATTATTCAGTTTGACTTCAATGACTAGTAAAAACATTTACTATAGAAATTTTTTCAACATCCATACAAGACATGCTTTAATTAATACTTGTACTTTCTCCAGAGATTATTCTATATTTGCTCAGTAATACCATGGGATGAGCTCCCCAATCAACCCTTTCAATTGCCCATTAAAAGGATCATCCCATGAAAACTATTACTATGTAGTGAACAGAGCGTTCCAAATGAAGCAACACTGCAACATACATGTAATTAAAATGTTTTCTACTTTTTCCTCTCAATTAGTTAGTGGACCAATATGCTTAGCTGGCTTAGTGCTCTGATAATTAGGGCTCATTCACATGACCATGGTTTTGGTCTGCATCCGAGACACATTTTTTGCGGCTCATGTGCGGACCCATTCACTTTTATGGGGCCGCAAAAGATGCAGACAGCACTCCGTGTGCTGTGCGCATCTGTTGCTCCGTTCCGTGGCCCAGCAAAAGTTATAAAGTCATGTCCTATTCTTGTCCGTTTTGCGGACAAGAATAGGCATTTCTATAAAGGGCCATCTTTTCCGTTCCGCAAATTGCAGAAGGCACGCGGGCGTCATCCGAGTTTTGCGGATCCGCAAGTTTCCCGGGCAGATGAAGTGATCCCTTTCATTCATTAATACCTACTTCTAAATTCATAGAAATATATAACTATCTCTCTGTAGATAGTGGAAAAGGAAATTGGGGATGGCATTACATACCATATGTATCTTTGGGGCTATATTCGAGGAACTATTATCTATGCAGTGGAGGAAGGGGTTAGAAAGAGCAAACTGCAATACATACTGGGAGATTTAGGTTTGTCACATGCATTTGCCTCATATGATAAGCAGCTACCTGCCCATGGAAAGGGAAGAAAGTTTTTGAGATCAACAGATAGCTGTTAAAAATGAGTAAAAAAAATCTGTTAGTGGGTTAAAAAACTGTTTTAAATTTGTGGAATAATGCCTTTAAATATGTAGAGCATATGTGAGTGAACAAGATCATTACACTTATGCTGTAATCATAAATGCAGATTTCAACGTGAAGAATTTTAGCATCATTCACCAACATATGCTTTATGATTAGATATGTTTACATACGGCCTTAAGAAGACAGCTAAAGTTAGGTACTTACTCAAGCAGAAAATCAAGATATAAGCTAATAAAGCTGACACTATGCTTTGCGCAAAGTCTTGCAGGCATCAACTAGGCACAAAAAAATGTTTTTCCTAATTAAATTGAGCTAACTGAAAGATTATGCAAATAGTCTCTTTGCAGCTGAAAATGATGTTTGAGGAAATGTACAGTGAATAAACAAATTTGATTCCAAAAATGACTAATTTGCGCTACTTCTTAAGTCAGACAGACTTTTTTTCTTGTATATTGAACAAGGAGGGATGAAAATTTGTTTGAAACTATGTAAATTTACATAAATTTGTGCTTATTCTGTCTAAAAAATCTCTAATCAAGCAATCTTTCTGCATAAGTTATTTAGAAGCTCCCTTTACATTTTGTTGGATTGAGAGCATTTCAAAGTAGTGGTAGGTCACCGTTCAAATAATATTAAGCTCTAATAGCAAGGTAACTAATAACTGGGATCAGAAAGTTTATATCTTGAATCTTTTTATTTTTTTGTTTTGTTTCCTGTTTTTTTCAAAGTATACTCAGTTTTGAGGGGTTGAGCGAATGGAATAAAACACAGCATACAGCCTACTAAGAGAGGCCATAGGCCTAATTAACTGGGACAAAGCCCTTGAAAATAAAAATACAGGCATAAAATAGGATATTTTTAAAAGCATCCTAAAATCTAATTGTGAGAGACCTTATGGTAATAAAAGGTTAAGGAACAAGAAAACACCAATGTAGATAAAGCGAACAGTAAAGAAAGCAATAAATGACAAAAAGAAAGCATTTAAATCACTAAAACAGGAGGGTAGCGAGGAAGCACTGAAAAACTATGAGGAAAAAATAGAATATGTAAAAAACAAATAAATGCGGCCAAACTAGAGATTAATTGCCAAAGAGAGCAAAACTAACCCTAAAATGTTCTTCAATTATATAAATGGTAAAAAGTAAAAATTTGAAGGTGTCAGCCATTTACATAGTGATGGGGGGAGTTGCAGAGAACGAGGAGAAAGCAAAGCTATTAAATATTTTTTTCTCCACTATATTCACTGAAGAAAATAAACTGTCAGATGAAATTCAGAATGTAAAAGTAAATTCCCCATTAAAAGTGCCCTGTCTGACCCAGAAAGAAATACAGCAGCGTCTTAAAAAGATTAAAATAGACAAATCGCCAGGACCAGATGGCATACACCCCAGTATCCTAAGAGAATTAAGTAATTTCATAGCCAGACCCTTATTTCTGATATATGAGGACTCTATACTGAAAGGGAGTGTTCCACAGGATTGGCTTACAGCAAATGTGTTGCCAATATTCTAAAAGGGTCCAAAAACAGAGCCCGGAAACTATAGGCTGGTAAGTTTAACATCTGTCGTGGGTAAACTATTTGAAGGTTTTCTAAGAAATGCTCTTGATACACTTCAATGAAATGAAGCAAATAACCCCATATAAGCATGGCTTCATGAGGGATAGGTCATGTCAAACTAATTTAATCAGTTTCTATGAGGGGGTAAGTCCTAGACTTGAAAGTGGCAAATCAATAGATGTCGTATATCTGGACTTCTCCAAAGCACTTCTCCAAAGCATAAGAGGTTAGTATATAAAATGAGAATGCTCGGACTGGGAGAAGATGTCTGTATGTGGGTAAGTAACTGGCTCAGTAATTGAAAACAGAGGGTGGTTATTAGTGGTACACACTCAGTTTGGGTCACTGTCACTAATGGAGTACCTCAGGGGTCAGTACTGGGTCCTTCTTTCCTCTTCAATATATTTATTAATGATCTTGTAGAAGGCTTGCACAGTAAAATATAAATGTTTGCAGATGACACTAAATTGTGTAAAGTAATTGACATGGAAGAGGACAGTATACTGCTAAAGATGGATCTGGATAGATTGGAGGCTTAGGCAGAGAAATGGCAGATGAGGTTTAACACTGATAAATGTAAAGTTATGCACATTGGAAGGAATAATGCAATTCACCCGTACATACTAAATGGTAACACACTGACATGGAAAAAGACCTAGGAATTTTAGTGAACAGCAAACTAAGCTGTAAAAACCAGTGTCAGGCAGCTGCTGCCAAGGTCAATAAGATAATGGGTTGCATCAAAAGGGGCATAGATGCCCGTGATGAGAAGATAGTCCTACCACTTTACAAATCACTAGTCAGACCACACATGGAGTACTGTGTACAGTTCTGATCTCCTGTGAACAAGTCAGACATAGCAGAGCTGGAGAGGGTTCAGAGGAGGGCAACTAAAGTAATAACTGGAATGAGGGAACTACAATACCCTGAAATATTATCGAAATTATTGTTATTCACTTTAGAAAAAAGACGACTGAGGGGAGATCTAATTACTATGTATAAATATATCAGGGGACAGTACAGAGATCTCTCCCATCATCTATTTATTCCCAGGACTGTGACTGTGACAAGGGGACATCCTCTGTGTCTTGAGGGAAGAAGGTTTGTACACAAACATAGAAGAGGATTCTTTATGTTAAGAGCAATGATACTATGGAACTCTCTGCCTGAGGAGGTGGTGATGGTGAGTTCAGTAAAAGAGTTCAAGAGGGGCCTGGATGTATTTCTGGAGTATAATAATATTGCAGGCTATAGCTTCTAGAGATGGGTCATTGATCCAGGGAGTTATCTGATTACCACATTGGAGTCTGGAAGGAATTTTTTTCCCCTAAAGTGGGGAAAATTTGCTTCTACCTCACAGTTTTTTTTTTGCCTTCCTCTGGATCAACTTGCAGGATAACAGGCCGAACTGGATTGAAAAATGTCTTTTTTTGGCCTTATATACTATGTTACTATGTTATACCCGCAGCATCATTCAGATACCATAGTATGGAATAACATACCTTGCCAGCAGTGCCAAACAAATCCCCCAGTGCAGCATGAAATACTATCTCTACAGCACCAAATACCACAGTTCAGGACAAAAACCCCCCCAGCAGCACCAAACACATATAACCGTGCAGCACAAAATACCTTCCCAGCAGCACCACAATGCAGAACAAAATATTACCTAACAGTACCAAATACCATAGTGCAGCAGTAAAATACGTAATTTATCTTCTCACGTTCTTCTCTGCCTGGACTTCTGCAGGAAGGGATAGTTATCTGCAGGACTACGTGACTAGAGATGTAGATTGGTACCGATGTGTGGCACTGGCAGGGACCCACACTTCCGCAGTAGATAAGTGCTGCTCTGCACTGCTGGGTGCTTTTCCACTGGACAGCCTAACACTGGTTAGCATCAGGATGTTGTGTGCTGGGCACTGCTAGCCTCAGAAGGGAATTTCCACAGCATCTCCTACCAGTTTTCCGTGAAAACCACTGGCAAAACACGAGTGCCATCCAAGCTCTCTAAATGGTTTTCCCGGACCTATAGACCGGACCAAAGTAGCGTATGTTTCACCCACATACGCTACCGACAATAAGTGGAAAATAAGGATGTGTGAATAAACACTTTAAAATCAATGTGTACTGTTTGCGGAGAATATGGACGTCACATGATTGTGAGCCAAAACCAAGAGTGGAGGCTACACAGATATAACATGTAATGGAAAGATTTGCTTCTGTTCTGTGTCTTTGACCCCCACCTGGTTTTAACTCACAATAACTGACCAAAATCACAGACCAAACACTGATGTGTGAACTAAGCCTTACAAGATAGTTTTTCTGTAAAGCTGGGTTTACATGGTGTTTTGTGTTACTTTTTAAAAACACACAAAAATGCATTAGAAGAAACAAATGCATGTTACCTCGAATGCATTTATTATTTTATTTGTGGGTGAAACATGTTAAATCAATGTGTTTCACCTTTAAATATTGCATAGGCAATTACCATATTAATTGAACATTTTCCAATTTTTATAATAAATGTAACTGCGGTAAAACACATGCGTTTTTAGTGCATCTAAAAGGCACCAAAACAGCAATGTGAAAAATCACCCTAAAAAAAATAAAATGCACAATTGTCTGGCAAGATATCACTTTTGTGAGAGAATACAATCCACAAACACAATCTTGATATATACAGTACATGTACCTTCATTTTATGCCTGAAAACTGGAATATTTTTTCTCCATAACGATCCTAATGATTACACTTTGAAGTAAGGTCAGTCATTAAAACACGTTTCCACATTTGACATTTCAATTCAATTATCCAGATACTCTGTTCCTGTCGAGACTCGAGAGGCAATGTTTTTCCCCTCTAAATTGCAGTTGCTGATGCTTTGCAAACTTGATTGCATGATAATAATTTAAATGTAAGAAATGCATTTGCTCAATAGGAGTTTTTCAAGCAGAAAGCATTGTATTAAATTGTTGTAATGTTTGAAATTGATCATGTTTTGCTTGGTAGAGAGTGAAAATAGTAAACCTCATACAATATCCCAGCATAGTAAATTAGATCCTGAAGAAGTTCGTGGGAGGCTGGATAATACAAAGCTGCTGTTCCACTCATTATTTCCACTGTTTGCCAAAATGTTTTCCCACTAGGTGAGATGGAGGACCTAGAGGACTTTTAACCTTTAAAACCGTAGATGCTTTAAAACCTGCAGAGCTAGATAGATCTGTTTCACATCACAACACACTTGTGCATTTCACTTCTGGCTCATAAGAGGCAGCTAGACCAGTCAGGTAAACTGTTTTTCTCATAATGTATACAGATCTGTCCAGTGTCACACTTAGTGGTCATGATTAGGCTTTATATAGTATTAAATCCTCCACATTCTTGTCATGAAACTCTCTAGTTTATATAATTGGGTCCTTTCATTCAGTATAATGATTAGGTTTTTGATTAAAAGCTTTTTTTTATTATTAAAAACATTTATAAAGCAAATATTATATATTATTATTTAGTTTACTATTATATTATTATTATTTTAAAACCTTTATTTAAAACCTTTTATCTAATTTATAAAGCTGAGTGTATGTGTGTATGTCCGCTAAAGGAATTTGCACCGTCACACTTACAATCACGAAATTTGGCACACAGGTACATCAGGTATCTGGGAAAGTTTTAGACTGGGTCTCAGCTTTCTAGCACATACCGTTCCTGAGATATCCCAAAAAATGCATTAGCCAATAGAGGCCCGGACATGACCCTTATCAGCCAATAGAAGCTTGCAGGCCCTTAGTCTCCACATACACACAGTTTTACACCAGGTTTCCATTACAACCCAGCCATTTTTCTTCACTGCTGTAGGTCAGCTGTAAAGGGGCAGGGCACTGGGATGACACTGTTAAGGGAGAGGAGTTCTGTGCAGATCACAGTCAACGGGGCAGATAGGGTGGCTATTAAGGCCACCCTCAAAAGACGGACTTAAAAACCCCGCCCCCAGGTCCTGTTAAGCCATGCCCCCGAGCCGGTTAGGACACCCGTGCTCCCACTCCTCAGCTGACGGGGATTGAAAAAATGTGTCGGACGGAGGACAGGGAGTCTGAAAGCCAGACTGTCCGGCCTAAAACCACTGGCCACCCTAGGGGCAGGCTGCTGTGGAGGTCACAGTTAAGGGGACGGTCCGCTTTGGAGGTCAGTGTTAAGGGGCAGATTGCTGTAGAGGCCACTGTTAAGGAGATGGGGTACTGTGGAGATCACTAAAAAAAGGGATGGCTGCTGTGGTGGTCACTGTTAAAGGGGCAGGATGCTGTGGAGGTCACTGTTAAGGGGGCAGGGAATGGTGGAGGTCACAGTTAAGGGGACAGTCTGCTATGGAGGTCAGTGTTAAGGGGGCAGGGTGTTGTGGAGGTCACATTATAAGGGAATAGAGCTCTGTGGAGGTCACTGTAAAGGGGGCAGGTTATTGTGGAAATCATTGTTAAGGAGATGGGATACTGTGAAGGTCACTTATAAAGGGATGGCTGCTGTGGAGGTCACTGTTAAAGAGGAGGGTGCTGTGAATGTTACTGTTAAGGGGGCAGGCCACTGTTGAGGTCACTGTTAAAGGGGCTGGCACTGTGGAGGTCACTTTTAAGGGAGGAGGGGAATGTTGAGGCCATTATTAAAAGAGCAGCGGGGTACAGAGGAGGTTACTGTTAAGGAAGCGAGGTACTGTGGAGGTCACTTTTAAGGGAGGAGGGGAATGTTGAGGCCACTACTAAAGGAGCAGCAAGGTACAGAGGAGGTTACTGTTAAGAAAGCGGGGTACTGTGGAGGTCACTTTTAAGAGAGGAGGGGACTGTTGAGGCCACTATTAAAGGAGCAGCGGGGTACAGAGGAGGTCACTGTTAAGGGAGCGGGGTACTGTGGCAGTCACTGGTAAAGGGGCAGTCGCTGTGGAGGTCTCTGTTAAGGGGGCCGGGAATGGCGGAGGTCACAGTTAAGGGGACTGTAACCTATGGTCAGTGTTAAGGGGTGGGTTTTGTAGAGGTCACTGTTAAGGGAGCGAGCAGTGTGGAGGTCACTGTCAAGGGAGTGGGGTACTGTGGAACTCACTGTTAAAGGGGCAGGCTGCTGTTAAGTTCAAAGTAGAGGTCCCATTTTAAGGAGATGGGGCATTCTGGGGGGTCAGTGTTTAAGGGGAGGCGGGCTGTGGAGGTCACTGTTAAGGGGGCAGAGTACTGTAGATATCACTGTTATAGTGAATACTGTTGATATCTTTTAAAGACACTGTAAGAGGGTGCAAGGTGTCATATTCAATGGCAGGTACGTGTCACCGAGGTTGCTGGCCTCGGTGAGGTAAGAGCCGGTTTTTTTTTGGTCTGCAGCAGCTAGTGCTGCTGGACTCTGTTACTTAGTTTGGCTGCAAAGCTAATCCGGGCCAGCTCTTACTGGGAGTAGGCAAAGAGTTGGGTGGGTGCCTACTCCCCACGGTCCTACTCCCCACGGTCCAGGCCGGACTTTATCCGGGCCTTTAAAAGGCAGCCTCCTTAGCAGCTGAGGGTGGTGATTGTCCTGGAGCTGCAAACAGGGCTGTGGCTCTGACTTCGAGGAAAGAGCTCAGCAAGGAGGTGTTGTTGTTCCTGGCACCCTGAAGGTGGATTCTCCTGCGGCTGGGCCGACAGCCTGGTGCGAACCTGCACCTACACCTCCCAGGTGACTGAACCTGTGTTGGCCTGTTTTGTTTTGCCTCCTTGTTTCTGACATGTGTGAATTACCACCAAAAGACTGTTTGCTGTTTATTTTTGTGTCAGTGTGAATAAAACACTGTTTATTGCACATCCTGGACTCTTTGTTTTGCCTCGGTACTGCACCCGCACCGCTGTCTACCAGAGCGACTCCCCACATTTGGTGGAGGATGCGAGCATGCGCAGTGAGGCTGGCGTGAACGCCGAAGTTTTTTGCTAAACCCGAGTGCATGATATATATTAAGCCAGCAAAGTTGCAAGCAGGAATCTTTGGCAACATGGAGGCTGCTGTGAAGGCTCTCATAGAGGCTAACGTGCAGCAGCGGGAGACCAACCAGCTACTGCTACAACATGTGATGGCGTTACAGGCGGCAGGAGCGTCCCACCACGTCCATGATGCCCGGAAAGCGGTCCGTGCGGCGATCCCAAAAATGACCCCCGCAGACGACGTTGAGACATACCTGGCGGTTTTTGAGAAGGTCGCCGTGAGGGAAAAGTTACCCCGTGACCAGTGGGCCGAGGTGGTTGCTCCGTTCCTGGCATCCGGACCCCAGCAAGTTTTTTTGATTTAGCAGATGACCAGGCTGCTGACTATCCCACGGTGAAGGGGAGATCCTGGCCAGATTGGGGGTAAACGTGTTGGTCCGGGCTCAGCGGGTCCACCAGTGGGACTTTAAAGCGGCTGAACCCGCCAGGCCGCAGTACTATGAGTTGCTGCACAGGTTGCAAAAATGGCTGCAGCCTGACATTCTAAGCCCGACTGCTATGTTGGACCGTCTGCTGGCTGACATGTTCTGGAGGGCCTTGCCTTACCCCCTTCAGCACTGGATCGGCCAGGTGTCACCCACCAATGCTCTAGAAATGGTCGACCTGGTGGAGCGCTATGAGGCCACCCAAAACTTGAAGGGGGTGTTGTTGGGAGGGGCCGGTCAAACCCGGAGGACTCCCATCCAGTCCCGACGACTGGTACCCGAGAAACCTGCTCGGGGTGTACCCCTGCAGACCCGGCCCCGATAGTCTGCTGGCGGTGTCACGAGCCTGGCCACGTAAGGGCCGACTGTCCACAGTGGGGAGAACCCATGGAGATTAATTATGGGTACCGGGCTTCCATGTACGCCCGGAGACTGTGTGCGACCGGCACCCCGAGACAATAGACAATCGTCATCTGTGCCAGGTGCAAGTCGGGGATAACCTGGCAGTGGCGCTGTTGGACTCAGGGAGCCTGGTAACCCTGGTAAGTGCTGCCCTGGTACAGCCCACCCAGTATACGGGCCGGAAAGTTGGTGTGGTGTGCATTCACGGAGACTTAAAGGACTATCCCACTGCTGTAATGTCTCTGTCCACGGCGGCCGGCACCTGGACTTGTGAAGTGGCGATCTCCACAAAGCTACCCTATGAACTGATAATTGGGAGAGACTTCCCTGGTTTTCCGTCACTGTGGCCTGAGGTGAAAGTGTCTAATAGCCCTGAGACAGGGGTAACCCTAGCAGAGTGGCCTGATACCACTGGAAGGCCAGAACCCTGGGAGCCCGAGTCTGAAGGGCCACCGGTAGGGGTGACCACTGCTGCAGCGGTAGTGGGGAGACAACCCCACTGAGTGTAATGGTGGGAGACACGGAGGACTTGCCACCGGGACCTGAGTTGGCAGACCTCAATGTCTCCGGGAAAATTTTGGGACCGCACAACACCGGGACCAAACCCTAACCAGGGCCTGGGAGAATGTGCTGGAAATTGATGGTAAACCCCAGAAACCAGGGGCTGAATTAATGTTCCCACGATTTATTGTTCTACAGGATATGTTGTATCGGGTGAACCAAATCCGAGGTGAACCTGTTGAACAGTTGGTGGTGCCCACAGCATATCGCAAGCTTGTCATGGAGCTTGCCCACCAACATGTTCTTGGGGGACACCTGGGGTGGCAGAAAACCCAGGACCGCATTCTGCAGCGGTTTTATTGGCCCAGTGTGTTCAAGGAGGTAGAAAATTATTGTAAGTCCTGTCCAACCTGTCAGATAACTAGCCCCCAGCCTCATTTCCGTAGTCCTCTGGTACCTCTGCCAATTATTGAAGTACCGTTTGAACGAATTGCTATGGATTTAATTGGGCCTGTACCAAAGTCTGCCAGGGGCCACCAACACATTCTGGTAGTTCTCGACTATGCCACTCGGTATCCGGAGGCGGTGCCTCTGCGACATACCTCAGCTAAGCTCATTGCCAAAGAGTTAATGGAGATGTTTTCCCGTGTGGGCCTGCCAAAAGAGGTTCTGACAGACCAAGGAACCCTTTTTATGTCCAAAGTAATGAAGGAACTGTGTAAATTGTTGCGTATAAAGCAGTTACGGACGTCCATTTACCATCCGCAAACAGACGGTCTTGTGGAGAGGTTTAACCAAACTCTAAAAAATATGTTAAAGAGGGTGGTGTCTAGAGATGGGAAGGACTGGGATCTGCTTCTGCCCTATCTCATGTTCGCAGTGCGAGAGGTGCCCCAGGCCTCTACTGGGTTCTCGCCCTTCGAACTGCTTTATGGCAGACAGCCTCGGGGCCTGTTGGATATCGCCAAGGAAGCATGGGAACAACAGCCTGTCCCCCACAAAAGTGTCATTGAATATGTCGCCCAGATGCAGGAACGGATGGAAAGGGTGTTGCCTTTGGTCCGGGAGCATATGGAGGCAGCGCAACAGGCCCAGAGTAGGGTGTACAATCGTCAGGCTCGGGTACGGGACTTCAATCCGGGAGATCGGGTTTTGGTTCTGGTACCCACCCTTGACAGCAAATTCCTAGCTAGGTGGCAGGGCCCCTATGAGGTGATCGAGAAGGTAGGGAAGTAAATTACAAAGTACACCAGCCAGGGCGGCGCAAGCCGGAGCAGGTGTACCACGTGAATTTACTTAAGCCGTGGAAAGATAGGGACGCGGCCGACGACCACAGCCCCCGGCCAGGGCTTCTAGGTGAAAAGGGTCCAGCCCCACAGTTCGAGGCCTCTGAAGCCGTAACCACGGTAAAAATTGCAGACAGCCTGTCTTCCAAACAAGTTCAGGAAGTCAGGGAGTTCCTCAGTCGGAACACGGATGTGTTCTCGGACCTCCTGGCCGCACGTCTCTCATCCGACATGACATCGTCACTGAGCCTCAGGCCAAGGTCGGTTAAAACCATACCGGGTACCCGAGGCTCGGCGGCGGGCCATCGCGGAGGAAGTGCAGTTAATGTTGAAGCTCGATGTCATTGAGGAGTCGAAAAGTGAGTGGGCCAGTCCCATAGTCCTAATACCCAAGCCGGATGGGACGTTGCGGTTCTGCAACGACTTTCGCAAGTTAAATGAAGTATCCAAGTTTGAGCGTATCCCATGCCCCGAGTAGACGAGCTTGTTGAAAATTTAGGACAAGCCCGTTATTTTTCTGTGCTGGACCTCACTAAAGGGTACTGGCAGGTACCCTTAACGGAGTCGGCTAAGGAAAAACCGCGTTTGTTACCCGCAGGGCCTGTATCACTACAAGGTGTTACCCTTTGGCCTGCATGGCGCCCCGCCACTTTCCAAGGTTAATGGACATAGTGCTGCGACCACATCGTCGGTGCGCCTCGGCCTACTTAGATAATGTAGTCATCCACAGCACCGACTGGGAAAGCCATTTACCCAAGGTGCAGGCGGTAGTGGATGCCCTGAGGAAAGCTGGACTAACCGCCAATCCAAAAAAGTGTGCGATTGGGTTGGAAGAGACCAAATATCTGGGATATGTAATCGGGCGGGGAGTCATCAAACCTCAGGTAACTAAGGTAGAGGCCATTCGTAACTGGCCCCAACCGGTCACCACCAGGCAGGTAAAGTCGTTCCTGGGGATTGTAGGATACTACATGAGGTTTGTGCCCCACTTTGCCACAATAGCAGCGCCATTGACAGACCTGTTGAAGGGGCGAAAGTCTGGGAGGGTTAGCTGGAGTGAGAAGGCGGAGGAGGCTTTCGCCGCGTTGAAGTCGGCCCTGTGTGGGTCCCCGGTTTTGGTGACACCCGACTTCAACAAGGAGTTTGTCGTACAGACCGACGCCTCGGAGGTAGGCCTCGGTGCGGTACTGTCTCAGGAGGTCAACGGGGAAGAACATCCGTTGTCTTCCTGAGCCGTAAGCTCAGTCCCGCCGAGACCAGGTATAGCATAGTGGAGAGGGAGTGCCTGGCTATCAAGTGGGCACTCGAATCTCTCGCTACTACCTGTTAGGGAGGAGGTTCCGTCTGGTGACCGACCATTCCCCTCTCAAGTGGATGAGTCAGGCCAAGGAGAGGAATGCTCGGGTCACCAGGTGGTTCCTATCCCTTCAAAATTTCAAATTCTCCGTGGAACACAGGGCAGGCCGCTTGCAGGGTAGCGCAGATGCCCTGTCCCGCGTCCACTGCCTCACGTGTGTTCACCCCCTCAGGGTTGAACAAAGGGGGTGTGTAAGAGGGTGCAAGGTGTCATATTCAATGGCAGGTACGTGTCACCGAGGTTGCTGGCCTCGGTGAGGTAAGAGCCGGGTTTTTTGGTCTGCAGCAGCTAGTGCTGCTGGACTCTGTTACTTAGTTTGGCTGCAAAGCTAATCCGGGCCAGCTCTTACTGGGAGTAGGCAAAGAGTTGGGTGGGTGCCTACTCCCACGGTCCTACTCCCACGGTCCAGGCCGGACTTTATCCGGGCCTTTAAAAGGCAGCCTCCTTAGCAGCTGAGGGTGGTGATTGTCCTGGAGCTGCAAACAGGGCTGTGGGTTCTCTGACTTCGAGGAAAGAGCTCAGCAAGGAGGTGTTGTTGTTCCTGGCACCCTGAAGGTGGATTCTCCTGCGGCTGGGCCGACAGCCTGGTGCGAACCTGCACCTACACCTCCCAGGTGACTGAACCTGTGTTGGCCTGTTTTGTTTTGCCTCCTTGTTTCTGACATGTGTGAATTACCACCAAAAGACTGTTTGCTGTTTATTTTTGTGTCAGTGTGAATAAAACACTGTTTATTGCACATCCTGGACTCTTTGTTTTGCCTCGGTACTGCACCCGCACCGCTGTCTACCAGAGCGACTCCCACATTTGGTGGAGGATGCGAGCATGCGCAGTGAGGCTGGCGTGAACGCCGAAGTTTTTGCTAAACCCGAGTGCATGATATATATTAAGCCAGCAAAGTTGCAAGCAGGAATCTTTGGCAACATGGAGGCTGCTGTGAAGGCTCTCATAGAGGCTAACGTGCAGCAGCGGGAGACCAACCAGCTACTGCTACAACATGTGATGGCGTTACAGGCGGCAGGAGCGTCCCACCACGTCCATGATGCCCGGAAGCGGTCCGTGCGGCGATCCCAAAAATGACCCCCGCAGACGACGTTGAGACATACCTGGCGGTTTTGAGAAGGTCGCCGTGAGGGAAAAGTTACCCGTGACCAGTGGGCCGAGGTGGTTGCTCCGTTCCTGGCATCCGGACCCCAGCAAGTTTTTTGATTTAGCAGATGACCAGGCTGCTGACTATCCCACGGTGAAGGGGAGATCCTGGCCAGATTGGGGGTAAACGTGTTGGTCCGGGCTCAGCGGGTCCACCAGTGGGACTTTAAAGCGGCTGAACCCGCCAGGCCGCAGTACTATGAGTTGCTGCACAGGTTGCAAAAATGGCTGCAGCCTGACATTCTAAGCCCGACTGCTATGTTGGACCGTCTGCTGGCTGACATGTTCTGGAGGGCCTTGCCTTACCCCCTTCAGCACTGGATCGGCCAGGTGTCACCCACCAATGCTCTAGAAATGGTCGACCTGGTGGAGCGCTATGAGGCCACCCAAAACTTGAAGGGGGTGTTGTTGGGAGGGGCCGGTCAAACCCGGAGGACTCCCATCCAGTCCCGACGACTGGTACCCGAGAAACCTGCTCGGGGTGTACCCCTGCAGACCCGGCCCCGATAGTCTGCTGGCGGTGTCACGAGCCTGGCCACGTAAGGGCCGACTGTCCACAGTGGGGAGAACCCATGGAGATTAATTATGGGTACCGGGCTTCCATGTACGCCCGGAGACTGTGTGCGACCGGCACCCCCGAGACAATAGACAATCGTCATCTGTGCCAGGTGCAAGTCGGGGATAACCTGGCAGTGGCGCTGTTGGACTCAGGGAGCCTGGTAACCCTGGTAAGTGCTGCCCTGGTACAGCCCACCCAGTATACGGGCCGGAAAGTTGGTGTGGTGTGCATTCACGGAGACTTAAAGGACTATCCCACTGCTGTAATGTCTCTGTCCACGGCGGCCGGCACCTGGACTTGTGAAGTGGCGATCTCCACAAAGCTACCCTATGAACTGATAATTGGGAGAGACTTCCCTGGTTTTCCGTCACTGTGGCCTGAGGTGAAAGTGTCTAATAGCCCTGAGACAGGGGTAACCCTAGCAGAGTGGCCTGATACCACTGGAAGGCCAGAACCCTGGGAGCCCGAGTCTGAAGGGCCAGCGGTAGGGGTGACCACTGCTGCAGCGGTAGTGGGGAGACAACCCCACTGAGTGTAATGGTGGGAGACACGGAGGACTTGCCACCGGGACCTGAGTTGGCAGACCTCAATGTCTCCGGGAAAATTTTGGGACCGCACAACACCGGGACCAAACCCTAACCAGGGCCTGGGAGAATGTGCTGGAAATTGATGGTAAACCCCAGAAACCAGGGGCTGAATTAATGTTCCCACGATTTATTGTTCTACAGGATATGTTGTATCGGGTGAACCAAATCCGAGGTGAACCTGTTGAACAGTTGGTGGTGCCCACAGCATATCGCAAGCTTGTCATGGAGCTTGCCCACCAACATGTTCTTGGGGGACACCTGGGGTGGCAGAAAACCCAGGACCGCATTCTGCAGCGGTTTTATTGGCCCAGTGTGTTCAAGGAGGTAGAAAATTATTGTAAGTCCTGTCCAACCTGTCAGATAACTAGCCCCCAGCCTCATTTCCGTAGTCCTCTGGTACCTCTGCCAATTATTGAAGTACCGTTTGAGCGAATCGCTATGGATTTAATTGGGCCTGTACCAAAGTCTGCCAGGGGCCACCAACACATTCTGGTAGTTCTCGACTATGCCACTCGGTATCCGGAGGCGGTGCCTCTGCGACATACCTCAGCTAAGCTCATTGCCAAAGAGTTAATGGAGATGTTTTCCCGTGTGGGCCTGCCAAAAGAGGTTCTGACAGACCAAGGGACCCCTTTATGTCCAAAGTAATGAAGGAACTGTGTAAATTGTTGCGTATAAAGCAGTTACGGACGTCCATTTACCATCCGCAAACAGACGGTCTTGTGGAGAGGTTTAACCAAACTCTAAAAAATATGTTAAAGAGGGTGGTGTCTAGAGATGGGAAGGACTGGGATCTGCTTCTGCCCTATCTCATGTTCGCAGTGCGAGAGGTGCCCCAGGCCTCTACTGGGTTCTCGCCCTTCGAACTGCTTTATGGCAGACAGCCTCGGGGCCTGTTGGATATCGCCAAGGAAGCATGGGAACAACAGCCTGTCCCCCACAAAAGTGTCATTGAGTATGTCGCCCAGATGCAGGAACGGATGGAAAGGGTGTTGCCTTTGGTCCGGGAGCATATGGAGGCAGCGCAACAGGCCCAGAGTAGGGTGTACAATCGTCAGGCTCGGGTGCGGGACTTCAATCCGGGAGATCGGGTTTTGGTTCTGGTACCCACCCTTGACAGCAAATTCCTAGCTAGGTGGCAGGGCCCCTATGAGGTGATCGAGAAGGTAGGGGAAGTAAATTACAAAGTACACCAGCCAGGCGGCGCAAGCCGGAGCAGGTGTACCACGTGAATTTACTTAAGCCGTGGAAAGATAGGGACGCGGCCGACGACCACAGCCCCCGGCCAGGGCTTCTAGGTGAAAAGGGTCCAGCCCCACAGTTCGAGGCCTCTGAAGCCGTAACCACGGTAAAAATTGCAGACAGCCTGTCTTCCAAACAAGTTCAGGAAGTCAGGGAGTTCCTCAGTCGGAACACGGATGTGTTCTCGGACCTCCCTGGCCGCACGTCTCTCATCCGACATGACATCGTCACTGAGCCTCAGGCCAAGGTCGGTTAAAACCATACCGGGTACCCGAGGCTCGGCGGCGGGCCATCGCGGAGGAAGTGCAGTTAATGTTGAAGCTCGATGTCATTGAGGAGTCGAAAAGTGAGTGGGCCAGTCCCATAGTCCTAATACCCAAGCCGGATGGGACGTTGCGGTTCTGCAACGACTTTCGCAAGTTAAATGAAGTATCCAAGTTTGTCGCGTATCCCATGCCCCGAGTAGACGAGCTTGTTGAAAATTTAGGACAAGCCCGTTATTTTTCTGTGCTGGACCTCACTAAAGGGTACTGGCAGGTACCCTTAACGGAGTCGGCTAAGGAAAAACCGCGTTTGTTACCCCGCAGGGCCTGTATCACTACAAGGTGTTACCCTTTGGCCTGCATGGCGCCCCGCCACTTTCCAAAGGTTAATGGACATAGTGCTGCGACCACATCGTCGGTACGCCTCGGCCTACTTAGATAATGTAGTCATCCACAGCACCGACTGGGAAAGCCATTTACCCAAGGTGCAGGCGGTAGTGGATGCCCTGAGGAAAGCTGGACTAACCGCCAATCCAAAAAGTGTGCGATTGGGTTGGAAAAGACCAAATATCTGGGATATGTAATCGGGCGGGGAGTCATCAAACCTCAGGTAACTAAGGTAGAGGCCATTCGTAACTGGCCCCAACCGGTCACCACCAGGCAGGTAAAGTCGTTCCTGGGGATTGTAGGATACTACATGAGGTTTGTGCCCCACTTTGCCACAATAGCAGCGCCATTGACAGACCTGTTGAAGGGGCGAAAGTCTGGGAGGGTTAGCTGGAGTGAGAAGGCGGAGGAGGCTTTCGCCGCGTTGAAGTCGGCCCTGTGTGGGTCCCCGGTTTTGGTGACACCCGACTTCAACAAGGAGTTTGTCGTACAGACCGACGCCTCGGAGGTAGGCCTCGGTGCGGTACTGTCTCAGGAGGTCAACGGGGAAGAACATCCCGTTGTCTTCCTGAGCCGTAAGCTCAGTCCCGCCGAGACCAGGTATAGCATAGTGGAGAGGGAGTGCCTGGCTATCAAGTGGGCACTCGAATCTCTCCGCTACTACCTGTTAGGGAGGAGGTTCCGTCTGGTGACCGACCATTCCCCTCTCAAGTGGATGAGTCAGGCCAAGGAGAGGAATGCTCGGGTCACCAGGTGGTTCCTATCCCTTCAAAATTTCAAATTCTCCGTGGAACACAGGGCAGGCCGCTTGCAGGGTAACGCAGATGCCCTGTCCCGCGTCCACTGCCTCACGTGTGTTCACCCCTCAGGGTTGAACAAAGGGGGTGTGTAAGAGGGTGCAAGGTGTCATATTCAATGGCAGGTACGTGTCACCGAGGTTGCTGGCCTCGGTGAGGTAAGAGCCGGGTTTTTTTTGGTCTGCAGCAGCTAGTGCTGCTGGACTCTGTTACTTAGTTTGGCTGCAAAGCTAATCCGGGCCGGCTCTTACTGGGAGTAGGCAAAGAGTTGGGTGGGTGCCTACTCCCCACGGTCCAGGCCGGACTTTATCCGGGCCTTTAAAAGGCAGCCTCCTTAGCAGCTGAGGGTGGTGATTGTCCTGGAGCTGCAAACAGGGCTGTGGAGTTCTCTGACTTCGAGGAAAGAGCTCAGCAAGGAGGTGTTGTTGTTCCTGGCACCCTGAAGGTGGATTCTCCTGCGGCTGGGCCGACAGCCTGGTGCGAACCTGCACCTACACCTCCCAGGTGACTGAACCTGTGTTGGCCTGTTTTGTTTTGCCTCCTTGTTTCTGACATGTGTGAATTACCACCAAAAGACTGTTTGCTGTTTATTTTTGTGTCAGTGTGAATAAAACACTGTTTATTGCACATCCTGGACTCTTTGTTTTGCCTCGGTACTGCACCCGCACCGCTGTCTACCAGAGCGACTCCCCACAACACGCACAAACTTTCAATGAAATAGATTAAATATACAGTTAGATAAGAGCCCGGGTCCTTCAGCACGTCTATATTATAAAAATCAACGTCCGTCTGTCTGTCCTCTATGGGCATCCAAATGCCTGAACTGTTGGACACTATATTGGACACATAGGTACATTGGGTGTCTGGGAAGGTTTTTCTAAAGGTCTCAGCTTTCTAGGACGTACCGTTCTAGCCAATAGAAGCTCGCAGCTTTGAACTTCACTTATATCCTGACTGCCACATACAGGGTCACATGACCCATATTAGTCAATAGACGCTTGCAGGTCCTTCAGGCTTGAGCTACACACAGTTTTACACCAGGTTTCAATAACAAACAGACATTTTTCTTCATTGTTATAGGTCACTGTGAAGGGGGTGAGGTGCTGTGAAGGCCACTGTTAAGGGCATTGTGGAGGTCACTGTTAAGGGGGTGTGGTGCTGTGATGGGCACTGTGGAGGTCACTGTTAAGGATGCTATGGAGGTCAGTGTTAATGGGTGAGGTACTGTAGAGGTCAGAGTTAAGGTGATAGGATGCTTTGGAGGTTACTATTAAAGGGCGAGCTGCAGTGCTGTGGAGGTAAAAGTTAAGACGGTGTGGTTCTGTGGAGGTCATTGTTAATGGGCAGTATGCTGTGGAGTTGACATTTAAGGGGCATGGTGCTGTGGAGGTTACTATCAAGGGGGTGGAGTGCGGTGGAGATCATTGTTAAGGGGAGTTGGGTGCTATGGAAGACACATTTAAGCGGGTGACGTGCTGTGGAGATCGTGGTTAAGGCAGGGGACGGACTGCTGTGGAGGTCACTGTTAAGGGTGTGGGGTGTTGTGGATGTCACAGTTAAGGGGCGGGGGCGCTGTGGAGGTCACTGTTAGGGTGGCAGGACACTGTGGAGTTCACTGTCCAGTAACGGTGGTCCCTGTTAAGGGGGTGGGATGCTGTGGGGGTCACTTAAGGGGATGGAGTGTGGTGGGACAATGCCCAAGGTGGTCCGGTGAACGCCCCCCCCCCCGTGTCGGCGATCGCAGCAAACCGCATTTTAATTCAGACCTGCGGTTTGCTGCGTTTCCGGGTTGTTCGGGTCTCCAGGGGCCTGATAACCCGGAACAGGATGGTTAGTAAAAAAAAAAAAACGTTTTTGTTGCATCACCCTAAAATCGGGTGTCTAGGGTCCACAGCACAGCTCTGTGACCCTAGACCCCCCCCCAGGGGTTCTGCAGCTTGCCCCCCCCCCCCACAACTTTTTTTGGGGCGCAAGCAGTTTTTTTTTCTGTGTACGCTGACTGTGGCCGGCACTCTTAGCGTCCGTCCACTGTTAGCGCATCGCACACTGTCTGGTAAGTTCTCGAACACCTGTGCCGCTACACACACACGCACACCAAATAAAGTTTATCACACATGCAAACACACACGCACACCCACACTCCTCTATGGCCCACCGGACGTTCTCGGCCGAAGAGGCATACACCCAGCTTGCCTCTGAATCCGAGAGCCCCAGTGAAAACGAGGATGACCCCACTTTCCTTTTGTCATCCGCGTCCTCCTCATCATCTAGCGATGATGATGAGCCCCCAAGGCAGCGGAGACTCCACCAGGCGGTGCAAGGGGATCGCCATGCTAGGGACCCTGTGGCCCACACTAGTACGAGCAGCTCTGGGGCCCGTACTAGTTTTCCGGCCCATCAGATAAGTCCACCCGAACCCCCTTCCGGTGAACTTGCATGGTGTACCCCAGAGCGTTTTATGATTTTGTAGGCCAACCAGGAATCCAGATTTCCACAGTGGGCTTCACTGAATACGACTACTTTAGTCTTTTTTTCAGTGACCACTTTGTAAATCTAATGATGGAGCAAACAAACCTGTACGCCCAACAGTATGTTGCTCAACACCCGGGCTCCTTTTTGGCTAGGCCCGGTGGCTGGACGCCGGTCAGTGCAGCCGAGATGAGGACGTTTTGGGGCCTCGTGCTGCACATGGGCCTAGTCAAAAAACCTAGTGTCAGGCATTACTAGAGTGGGAACGTCCTCTACCAGACCCCACTTTACAGTACAGCCATGACACGCTCCCGGTTTGAGGCCATCCGGAAATGCCTGCATCATGCAGATAATGCAGCATGTCCTCCCCAAGGTGATCCTGCCTATGACCGCCTGTACAAAATCAGGCCGGTCATCGATCACTTTGGAGCCAAATTTGTGCAGGCCTATGTACCTGGAAGTGAGGTCGCGGTTGATGAGTCTCTCATTGCTTTCAAAGGGAGACTCATTTTACGCCAGTATATTCCCTCTAAGTGGGCGAGGTATGGCATGAAGCTGTACAAACTTTGTGAGAGCAGCTCAGGGTTGGGTTCACTTACAAGTTTTGTGTGTACAAGGGGCGAGATTCCCGTATTGAACCTCCGTCCCCTTACCAGTGAAAACCTGTTGCTGGTCAGATATAAGGACAAGAGGCATGTCCTTGTACTGTCCACAATTCAAGGTAACAAAATCACATCTGTCTCTGTTCGAGGTACCGTGGCAATGATCCTCAAGACCGATTGTATTGTCAACTACAATCGGTATATGGGAGGAGTTGATCTCTCTGATCAAGTCCTAATGCCATGCACAAAACCCGGGCATTGTACAAAAAAATTGCGGTCTACTTGGTGCAGGTTGCCATGTACAACTCTTTTGTGCTATCCTGGAGCGCTGGCAACACAGGGAAATTCCTCCATTTCTATGAGGCAGTCCTCAAGGACCTGATCTTTTCTGAATGGGAAAGAGCAGGCCGGAGTACCTCGGGAACTGGAGGCGCCCGGATCATCCCTGGCCAACACTTTCCAGGTGTGGTCCCCCAAACTGGAAAAAAGGGACGAACACAAAAAAGGTGCAGAGTGTGTCACAGGAGGGGGATACGGAAGGACACCACCACTCAGTGTGACACGTGCCCCGATCATCCGGGCCTCTGCATTATTGGTTGCTTCAGGGAGTACTACACTTCCATGGAATACTAAATTTATTATCCCCTTTTCCATGTAGCCACTGACAATCGGATAAAAACTATGGTTCTCAGACTTGAGACACCAACATTTTTTTTTCCAAAAATGATAATTTATAAATATAAAATCTAAGATAATTAAAAAAAGAATTGAAAAAGTGGACAAATTAGGTCTTGCCACGTCCATAATAATCTGACCTAACCACTTAGACTAATACGGTTAAAAAAAAAAAAAAAAGTGCTAAAAAGGAATTTTTTGTGTCACCTTACATAACAAAACGCGTAATAGCAAGCGATCAAAAAAGTCATATGCGCCTCAAAATAGTGCCAATAAAACCGCCCTCTCATCCCGCAAAAAATGAGCCGCTACCTACGACAATCGGGTAAAAACTTAAAAAAAACTGACTCTTAGACTGTGTGTTAATTTTTTATAGTTTGTTTCAAATAAGATAATATAGTGTTAAACTTGAATAAATTTAAAAAAGTAGACAAATTAGGTATCGCCGCATCCGTATTAATCTGCTCTATAGAAATACCCCATGACCTAACCCCTCAGATTCACACGGTCAAAAAAAAAAAAAAACATGCCAAAAGAGCAATTTTTGGGCAAATTTTCCATTTTAATCCATTTTTTTCTAGTAACAAAGCAAGGGTTAACAGCCAAATAAAACTTAAAAATTATTGCCCTCATTCTGCAGTTTACAGAAACACCCCATATGTGGTGGTAAACTGCTGTATAGCCAAACGCCAGGGCGCAGAAGGAAAGGAATGCTATATGGTTCCTGGAAGGCAGATTTTGATGGCCTTTTTTTGACACCATATCCCATTTGAAGAACCCCTGATGCACCACTAGAGTAGAAACTACATAAAAGTAACCCCATCTAATAAACTACACCCCTCAAGGTATTCAAAACATATTTTACAAACTTTGTTAACCCTTTAGGTGTTCCTCAAGAGTTTATGGCGATGAAGATGGAGATTAAATTTCAGAATTTCTATTTTTGGTAGCATTGCATCACAAGAATGTAATATAGAGCAACCAAAAATCATATGTACCCTAAAAATAACAAAACCAGCCTCCTTATCCCGTAGTTTCCAAAATGGGGTCACTTTAAGGGAGTTTCTACTCCGGGGGGCATCAGGGGGTTTCATGGTATAGATAAACCAGACAAGCAAAATCTGCCTTCCAAAAACCACACGGCGCTCCTTTCCCTCTACGCCCTGCCGCGTGGCCGTACAGTAGTTAACGACCATATATGGGGTGTTTCTGCAAACTACAGAATCAGGGCAATCAAAATTGGGTTTTATTTGGCTGTTAACCCTTGCTTAGATACTGGAAAAAGAAGAGTAAAGTAAAGGCCCCATAGCAAGGATCAAACCAGGCCCCCCACACAGGACAGAAGGATTTCTGTTTAAACTCTTTTTAATGATCCTGCCTCATTTGCTAAAAGTTCTTTCTTTAGAGAGTAGAGTCCCGACCAAGTTTTCACCTCCAGAAGAGAAGATAATCCCAATTAAGACCGGGCCCCCTCTTGCCCTTGGCCCCATAGCAGTCGCATGGTCTGCCGGTATGGTAGTTACTCCCCTGGACATGGTGTAGATAAACCAGTCCAGCAAAATCTGCCTTCCAAAAACTACACGGTGCTCCTTTCCCTCTTCACCCTGCCGTGTGGCCATACAGTAGTTTACGACAATATATGGGGGGTTTCTGCAAACTACAGAATCAGGGCAATAAAAATTGGGTTTTATTTGGCTGTTAACTCTTGCTTAGATACTGGAAAAAATTGATTAAAATGGAAAATTTGCGAAGAAGCCCCATTTCCCATTAACTCTTGTGAAACACCTAAACATTTGTAAAATCAGTTTTGAATACCTTGAGGGGTATAGTTTCCAGAATGGGGATTTTTGGGTGGTTTCTATTATATAAGCCTCACAAAGTAACTTCAAACCTGAACTGGTCCCTAAAAAGTGGATTTTTAAAAATTTCTGACAATTTTCAAGATTTGCTTCTAAATTTCTAAGCCTTGTAACGTCCCCAAAAACTAAAATGGCATTCCCAAAATGATCCACACATGAAGTAGACATATGGAGAATGTAAATTAATAACTATTTTTGGTGGCATTACAATGTATTATAGAAATAGAGAAATTGAAACTTGAAACTTGAATTTTTTGTAAATTTGGTATTTTTTTTATAAATAAAAATGAATTTTTTTTACTCCATTTTACCAGAGTCAAGAAGTACAATATGTGACAAAAAATCTCAGAATGGCCTGGATAAGTAAAAGCATTTATTAGTTATTCACACATAAAGTGTCAGATTTGCAAAAAATGGCCTCGTCCTTAGGGTGAAAATGAGCGGGGTTGAGGGTGCGGAGCACTGTGGAGATCACTGTTAAGGGAGTGAAGTACTGTGGAGGACACAGTTAAGGGAGTGGGGTGCTGTAAAGTTCACTGTTTTGAGGATGGGGCACTGTGGAGGTCACTGTTAAGGGGGGTGGGGTACCGTGAAGGTCACTGTTATGGGAAACAGTTAATAAAAGCACCTTTGTGACAAATCCTATAAACACACAGACCAACACTTCATACTAAGTAAGCACTGGGTACTTTCTCTAGTAATGATATACAAATATGTGTGTATAGATATATATGTTTACACAGCAACGTTTCAGCTCTCTCACAGAGCCATTTTCAAGCCACTGGGTACTTTCTCTAGTAATGATATACAAATATGTGTGTATATGTATATATATATATATATATATATATATAGTGGCAATGTGAATAACAAGGGGTGTTGTTTGCACCAGGAGCATGTCACCAAGGGGCCCGGCCTTGGTGAAGTAAAGGCCCTAGTCTAGAGATGGGTGGCCACTAAGTTAGTTGGTGGTCACCAAGATAACTAGCTTAGCTGGCTCCAGCTAGTCCAGGGCGGGCTTTTACTGGGAACAGGCAATGTGCTGGGTGGGTGCCTGTTCCCCATGCTCCAGTCCGGGGTTTTGACAACGCCCATGTCCAGGGATGCTATTTAATCCTCTTGTTGGACATGGGTGGGGTCCCACTCTGGAGAGAGTTTTGGAGACAGAGTTTGGCAGAGGCTCTGTGTGAGTGGTCTCGGCCAAGTTGGCTGAGGGGCCACGGGGCTAGGCGATAGCCTGAACTTTGGGGACGCAGTGACGCCTGCAGGTACAAGGGTCACAAGGCCAGAGTTGGGAAGACTACTGGGCCACACTCCCCAAAGGCACTGGACTTGCTACAGTCGGGAGGCTGCTGGACTGCACGGGTGAAAAAGCCGCATGTTGGTACCGTGTGTGAACGATGTTTGTTCAGTGAGGTAGGATTATCCCTGTTTAGTTAGAGCCCAGACGGGCAAGGTGTTTTATTTTGTATTTTGTCATCTCTGCTATGCCGTGTTCCACAATAAAAGCAATGCTTGGCCCCTAAAGCTGCGGTGGACGACAATCTTTGTGCAAATGATCCCCGAGACCAGAGCAAACCCCCCACATTTGGTGTCGGATGCGGGCAGTCGTCCCTGCTGGAAAAAGGTAAAGTGTTGCTGGGGGCAACGACAGGACAGAGGAAAAAACTGTGCGATTGCTGTATTGGAGCTTAGGGCCGGAAGCCTGTTTGTTCGGTGGAGCAGGTCCTGCTCGTGTGGTCCTGGACACTTTGCTGGGTTGCAAAAGAACTGCTGATGATAGTTTGGACTGTTTTTCCCTGTGTGGCAAGCGGTGCAAAGGTTTAAAGGGCCAGAAGCACAAAAGAAAAAAAAACTGACCTGTGGAAATTTTTTGCTCAAAATGGCGACCTGGGTGAAAGGTAGTCAGGTGTGGCGGAAGCTGCTTATACCAAAGGTGATACCATATGTGAGAAGTGGCCCGGTTTGGCGGAAAACCAAGGCCACTGAGGGTGTAATGGAGCAGCTGGTGCTGGAGACTGATCGGTTGGTGAGAAAGCTGAGTGCAGTGTTGGAGGAGAATATGCATGCCGTTGCCAAGGGCAACCGTCGGGAAGACAAGAAGGTGGAGAGTAGTGCGGTTCCCAGGAGCCTCTACATTCCCTGCAACTGTGCACAGAGTCCTCAAGGGTGCCGCTGGAGTGACCATCCGGGAAAGGTCTGGACCCCACCTCATGTTGTTTCCGGTGGCAATGGTAGAAATGGCCTGGGACGGACGTCATCTTCCGAGACTGCCGAATCCACGACAGGCGGTAAGACTGTTCCTGTTAAAAATGTTGTGACAGTGAGCCGGCGGCAGTTGCTACCTGCCGGGCCGGTGAGTGATGAAGCACTGAGGCGAGACACTGTCTCAAAAATGAATGACTATGGGAAAAATGCTGTGTCTGAACAGACGGGTAAGCCCGTTGCGGTTGCTGCCTTGCAAGGATCTGCACAGGAGAAGGTTATAGGGTTGCCTAAAGTACCTGTGACCAAGGCTAGATTTGGGATGGCGAAAGTCAGAGATCCCATGCTAGCCCGGGTAAGAGACGGCATGATAGCCGCCCCTGAGACTGGTAGATTATTAAATGTGCGGGACAATTATAGGAATACGGACTATCCCGGGGTTCTCACTGAGGGTGAGACTCCCGTGACAACTGGGACTTGTGATCTTGATGCCATAAGTGTGCTCGTACATGAGAGAAGGATGTTCTGTGATATTGGGGGCACTGGAGACACTTCTATAGAAAGTGATGAAGCCGCTGCAGAACCTATACCTGTCCCTTTAAATCAGTGTTTCTCAAATAGTGGGGCGCGCCCCCCAGGGGGGGCGCGAGGCTCCGTAAAGGGGGGCTCCAGGTCACAGGAGATGAACGCTTCCACTGTGGAAGCGTTCATCTCCATAGTGATCTGTATCGCCGTCCTCTGGACAGCGATACAGATCGCTGTGCTGTGCGGCAGGGGAGGGAGAGGCGTCTCCCTCCTGCTCTCTGATAGGCTGCGGGTCTTGTGCCGGCAGCCTATCAGAGCAAGTTCAGGCGGCGCGATGACGTCATCGCGCGGCCTGAGCAGAGTGCAGAGCGGGACACAGGCCGGAAGAGGCCTGCATCCAGCGCTCCAGGGAGGTAAGTATTGGGGGGTTTAATTTAATGTAGCCTGCACATGATTGGGGAGGGGGTTAATGTAGCCTGCACATGATTGGGGAGGGGGTTAATGTAGCCTGCACATGATTGGGGAGGGGGTTAATGTAGCCTGCACATGATTTGGGGAGGGGGTTAATGTAGCCTGAGGGGGTTATGTAGCCTACATGATTTGGGGAGGGGGTTAATGGAGCCTGCACATGATTTGGGAGGGGGTTAATAGAGCCTGCACATGATTTGGGGAGGGGTTAATGTAGCCTGCACATGATTTGGGGGGAGGGGGTTAATGTAGCCTGCACATGATTTGGGGAGGGGGTTAATGGAGCCTGCACATGATTGGGGGGAGGGGGGTTAATGGAGCCTGCACATGATTTGGGGAGGGGGGTTAATGGAGCCTGCACATGATTTGGGGGGGGGGGGGAAGCCTGGACCCTGCACATGATTGGGGAGGGGGGTCAATGGAGCCTGCACATGATATAGGGGGAGGGGGGTTAATGGCCCTCACCTGTGGGGAGATTGGTGTACTTATAACAATTTTATAGACAAATGATACTATTTACAGTTGCGCGGGGGCGCGAAATGTTTTCTTCTTCCTAAGGGGGGCATGACAGAAAATAATTGAGAAGCACTGCTTTAAATGAAGGTATAAGGGAAATGCGGATAAACCATTGCTTTCTAAGTGAAGTGACCAATAAAAACAGTGAAGCTGATAAGGTGCAAAGTGATGGTACCGTGTTGGCCAAAATACATAATGTTAATGCGGATTTTTGTGAAGGATGTGATGATGACATGCCTTTTACATTGCAGGTTATAGACAGGGGAGAAGCGCCCCATGGTGGTAAAAATGTAAAATTTGGAAAAAGGCAGATAAATGTCGAGAGCACCGAGTTGGGGGAACCCACTGTAGTGAATGGGCAGGAAACTGTGGCAGGGCCAAAGAGTGTACCACACGTAACAGAGGTGGATGTGCCGTATCCACGGAGTTCTATGTGGGCTAGGGAAGTGTTCAAGGTGGGGATTAGCTCCGCAGTGCCCCTTGAGGGCAGAAATGAAAATGACATGAGCAGTATATATGACGCATGTGCTGTGACCGATAGCAACTCAGAGAGAGAGGCTGCCATGTTGAGGTCTTGCCAAACTGACGTGGTTACTGATAGCAACCAGACGATAGTTATACCTGATGTGACGAGAGATCAGTCGGGGACGTCAGCCTAGTGTCTGAAGCTCATATCCAGACAGTCTTAGATGACCTGACAGAACAGTACAGCTGCAAACAGGAGGCTGATCTCACTCTCGCCACACAGTCCCTACGTACGATAGTGAAGGGACTAGCCGTCGTCATAGAGTCACCGAAGAAGGCTGCAGAAGGGTCAAAAGAGGAGACCCTGGAAAAGACGAGTGAATTGAAGGGTCTACCGCCTGGTGTCCTGGGGAAGGGAAAAGACTCCATGAAGACACAAAAGTCTATAGTAGACCTCAACCATGGGCTTGAAGAGTCCCTGGGTGGAAATCCCACGGAGTGTCTAAGGAAGGATGGTGGTACTCCTACAATGGCTGTAACACCAGAACAGAGTGAAGAGCAGCTGGAACAGAAGGCCCAAGAGTGGGGCGCTGCTAACAAGCTAGGGCGAAAAACTAAGAAGAAGACCAAGGCCCTCTTCTTGACTAGAGCCCTTGGAAAAGTGCTTAAGCAAGACGAATTTGAGAGGCTGAACAAGCAACTCAGAGCAGAGATGGAAGATCTCAGGAGCTCAAAAGATGAAGTCTATGAGTTGGAGAAGCCTAAGCGTGCTACTGCGCAGCAGGTGGAAGAAAATGAGATGCCTGAAGAGGAAGGTCCTCTGAAAGATGCCAAGAAGTCAGAGCCCGTTAAGAATGGGTCTGGAGGTGGTTGCGCTGTGGTGCTAGCCGAGGCAGAGAAGAAGATGGAAGATGGATCTGCTGAACCAGATGGTGGTGCTGAGGTGGATGCAGAAGCCCAGAGACTCATGGCAGTGTGTGGCCAGGGCCTGGTCATGAAAGACATTCCCACTGCTGTCAATGCCTTCCAGAAAGCTAGCAGTCTGCTGGGGAAGAAATGCGGGGGGACCGACAACCAGTATGAGGGTCCTGTCTACTCCGATGGGCTGGCTCTCCTGAATCCTGCCCGAAAGGAGAACCATATCCCGGGTGATCCTCTGCAGGGATTGCCAGAAGACGACGAATCTGGCGAAGGTCCTGATGTCCCCGGTGCCTCCAACCTTGATGAGAAAGAGGAGGAGGAGTTAAGAAGGAAAGGATATGATGCCATGTCCGTGAAGGATACGACGGCTAATAAAGTGAATGGAGACTCCAAAGAAACAGAGGCCGAGGTCTTGAAGGGGGAGAAATCCTCAACTGTTCTAGAAACCAAAGAAAAGACTGAAAAAGAGTCTGCTGAAGTGGGGAGTACCACTGAAGACGCAGAAGATTCTGAAACTGAAGCCAAACCTGACATAACCCCTGTGGGGAGTAAAGGAAAAAGAAAGCTGCTATCTGTTGATAAAATAAAGAGACAAAAAGAGGCTGACATGTCAAGGTCCGCTAAAACTGTGGTAGTTGCTAGTAGCGACCAGGTGTCTCTAGTATGTGACAAGATGACTGGTAGGATAGTAAGCTTCGTGTTTGTGACGAACTGGGTTCTGCTGGCGTGGTTGTGGCAGAATAAAGGGAAGCCTGTGATGCTGGCCACATCTTCCAGGGGGACCGTTGAGCTTGAAGATGGCAAGATAACGCGGGTGCCCTATCACGAGCATCCAGTCGGTACATGTGTTCACCCCCACAGGTGTGAACAGAGGGGGGGGGGGATATGTGGCAATGTGAATAACAAGGGGTGTTGTTTGCACCAGGAGCGTGTCACCAAGGGGCCCGGCCTTGGTGAAGTAAAGGCCCTAGTCTAGAGATGGGTGGCCACTAAGTTAGTTGGTGGTCACCAAGATAACTAGCTTACCTGGCTCCAGTTAGTCCAGGGCGGGCTTTTACTGGGAACAGGCAATGTGCTGGGTGGGTGCCTGTTCCCCATGCTCCAGTCCGGGGTTTTGACAATGCCCATGTCCAGGGATGCTATTTAATCCTCTTGTTGGACATGGGTGGGGTCCCACTCTGGAGAGAGTTTTGGAGACAGAGGGGCCACGGGGCTAGGCGATAGCCTGAACTTTGGGGACGCAGTGACGCCTGCAGGTACAAGGGTCACAAGGCCAGAGTCGGGAAGACTACTGGGCCACACTCCCCAAAGGCACTGGACTTGCTACAGTCGGGAGGCTGCTGGACTGCACGGGTGAAAAAGCCGCATGTTGGTACCGTGTGTGAACGATGTTTGTTCAGTGAGGTAGGATTACCCCTGTTTAGTTAGAGCCCAGACGGGCAAGGTGTTTTATTTTGTGTTTTGTCATCTCTGCTATGCCGTGTTCCACAATAAAAGCAATGCTTGGCCCCTAAAGCTGCGGTGGACGACAATCTTTGTGCAAATGATCCCCGAGACCAGAGCAAACCCCCCACAATATATATATAAAAATGAGTTTATGTCTGTCTGGAAGTCTGTCTGTTCTCTGTGTGCGATCAAACTACTCGACCGATCTTCACCAAATTTGGTATACAGGTACATCAGGTGTCTGGGAAGGTTTTAGAATGGGTCTCATTTGGACTTACCGTTGCTGAGATATTCCCAAAAATGACCTTCATTAGCCAATAGAAGGCTGCAAGTCTCTAACTGCCATACACACAGTCACATGTCCCTTATCAGCCAATAGAAGCTCGCAGGTCCTTCGTCTCCATATAGATACAGTTTTACACCAGGTTTCCATAACAATCCTGCTCTTTTTCTTCACTTCTGCAGGTTAGTTTTAAAGGGGCAGTGTGCTGTGGATGACACTGTCAAGGGGGCAGGCAGACTTTAAACTCCACCCCTAGGTCCCGCTAAGCCACATGCCCAATCTGGTCATGCCCCCTCCCACTCCTCAGTCGACAGGGATTTAAAAAATGAAGTTAAAAATCAACTTCTCGGTCCTGCTAAGCAACGCCACCAACCTGGTTAGGCCATGCCCCCTCTCACTCCCCAGCCGAGAGGGATTAAAAAAATTAAGTTAACAATCAACTTCTAGGTCCCGCTAAGACATGCCTCTGATCAGGTTAGACCACTCCCACTCCTCAGCCAACAGGGATTGAAAATATGAAGTTAAAATTCAACTTCTGTCAGCTGCAGAGGTGGAAGGGACAGAGACTTTCTCCCTGCAGCTCACACTCAGACAGCACAGTGCTGCTGTCTTAGAGTGAGCTATTCAAAAGGACACGCCCCTGATACATTTAGGCCACTCCCCCTCCCAGTTCTCAGCCAAAAGGTATTAAAAAAATTAGGATAGACTACGCCCCCTCCCAGTCCTCAGCTGACAGGAATTGAAAAAATGAAGTTAAAAATCAACTTCTGTCAGCTGCAGAGGTGGGAGGGACGTTGACTTTCTCCCTGCAGCTCACACTGAGAAAGGACAGTGCTGCTGTCTTACAGTGAACTGTTTAAAAGGACACACCCCCAATCCAGTTAGGCCACAACCCTCCCACTCCTCAGCAAACAGGATTGAAAAAAGGAAGTTAAAAATCAACTTCTTTCAGCTGCAGAGGTGGGAGAGACAGTGATTTTCTCCCTGCAGCTCACGCTCAGACACCACAGTGCTGCTGTCTGAGAGTGAGCTGTTCAAAAGGACATCCCTGTGTCCGTCCAGGCCCTACCCCAGAGGGAGGACAGGGAGTCTGAAAGCTGGACTGTCCGGCCTAAAATTGGATCTGGCCACCCTAGGGGCAGGCTGCTGTGGAGTTCACAGTTAAGAGGATAGTCCGATATGGAGGTTAGTATTAAGGGGCAGATTGCTGTAAAGGCCACTTTTAAGGGGGAAGGGCCCCTGTGGAGGTCACTGCCAAGTGGGTGGTGTGCTGTGAAACTCCCTGTTAAAGGGGAAGGCTGCTGTGAAAGTCAAAGTTAAGGGGGTGGGCTGCTGTGGAGGTCCCTTTTTAAGGGATGAGGCACTGTGTCAGGGGTCAGTGTTAAGGGGTGGGGCTGTGGAGATCAGTGTTAAGGGGGCGCGGTGCTGTAGATGTCACTGTTTTAGTGGATAGTGTTAATATCTTTTAACGACACACAGAAACAATAGATTAAATATACCCGTGTGAAGCCGGGTCCTTCTTCTAGTACGTATGTATACATATATGTATATGTATGCATTGAGTGTGTGTAAGAGATGCATTGTGTTTCTGTGTGTGTAAGGGATGCATTGTGTGTTTCTGTGTATGTGTGTAAGGATTGCAATGTGTGTGTGTGATGGATGTCAATCTCTTGCCCCCCCTCACTTTTCACTCTCTTTCCCCCCTTCCCTCCCTTGTCACTCTCATTCCCTCCCTCCCTCTGTTGTCACTTTTATTCCCCCCTCACTCCCTTGTCACTCTCATTCACCCCCTACCTCCCTTGTCACTCTCACCCCCACCTCCCTTGTCACTCTCATTCCCCCCCTCCCTCCCTTGTCACTCTCATTCACCCCCTACCTCCCTTGTCACTCTCACCCCCACCTCCCTTGTCACTCTCATTCCCCCCCTCCCTCCCTTGTCACTCTCATTCCCCCCTCCCTCCCTTGTCACTCTCATTCCCCCCCTCCCTCCCTTGTCACTCTCATTCCCCCTCCCTCCTTGTCACTCTCATTCCCTCCCTCCCTTGTCACTCTCATTCCCCCTCCCTCCCTTGTCACTCTCATTCCCCCTCCCTCCGTTGTCACTTTTATCCCCCTCACTCCCTTGTCACTCTCATTCACCCCCTCCCTCCCTTGTCACTCTCATTCCCCCTCCCTCCCTTGTCACTATCATTCACCCCTCCCTCCCTTGTCACTCTCATTCCCCCTCCCTCCATTGTCACTCTCATTCCCCCCTCCCTCCCTTGTCACTCTCATTTTCCCCTCCCTCCCTTGTCTCTCTCTTTCTTACCACCCCCCCCTTGTCACTCCCCGCCCCCTCAAGTGTAGCGTGGCCGAGCTCTGTCCAGAACACTAAGTGAGCACTTCCTGTCTGTCCGGCCGGGTACAGGAAACAAAAGCCCCTGTACCCGCGGACCCAGACAGAGCTCGGCCATGCTACACCAGAGGGACTGACAGGAGGGAGCGTTAAGCGCTTCCCTCCTGTCAGTCCCTCTCTTCATTCTGCGTCCGGGCGGTGCACTCTCATGGACGAGCCAGCCCAGGCAGTGCTGCAGCTGCCTGAGGCTCTCTATAGAGTGCTCAGGCAGCTGCAGCATGAGGGGGGCCAACTCTCCTGGCAGCGTGCCTTCCCAAGGCGGCACCCTAGGCGGCTGCCTATTCCGCCTGTAGGACGTGCCAGCCCTGTTTCTATATATTACCCAGGTGCAAACTTATCTACAGTATATAAATATTTTCTAAAGCTATTTCTTACCTAGAAATACTCCATTGTCTTTGTTCCAATTACAGAGGAGAAAACATTCACAATATTTTAAATGATTTGTTTTTTTCTTAACAGCTTAGAGAAGGTATGGAAGGCAGGGCCAGCAATACCGTATTGTGGGACATTATACCACCCCAACTGAGCCAAATACCACAGTCCATCACAAAACACTGCCAGCAGCACAAAATACATCCCCAAAAACTTCCTTGGGCATCGGCCCACCGGGAAATTTCCCTGCATGGTCTATGGCCTGTCCCTGGACCCAGAACGAGAATGCTCGTCCTAAACGGCCGTTACTTTGCGCCCCATGATGACCATTCTGGTCCTGCGGTCTTTCCCCTGTCCCAAGTACGGTGCGGGATCAGCAGCAGGAGCTTGGCTGTTACTGACAGCCGAACCCCTGCTGCATCCACCACCATCTGTGATAATGCCAATGCCGGCGGATTAACCCCTCATATGCCATGGTCAGCGCTGACCACGGCATATGGGAGGTTTGCTCTCCCTCTCCTGATCCATCAGATCCCCCCGCTGCTGTGATGGGGACCCGATGGTTGCCATGACAGCCCAAAGATTTTCAAAGGCCTTGGGGCCCAGCAGCTACAGAGGCCTATGAGGCACTATCAGGAATATGAGGAAACTATGTACATTACACTGTGTAATACATTGATAATCAAATCAGTACAATACAGATGTATTGTCCTGCTTTGAAACAGGGATCAGACCCTGAAATGTTGGACAAAAATAAAAATTTAAAAAGTGAAGTAAAGGTGTTTTTAACCATAAGAATTTTTTTTTTATTTGTAGTGAAAAATAAGGGCCCTTTTCCCATAAAAAAGAGACATATAAAATTGTAAAAAATAGAAAATAAAATAGAAAACAAACATATTAGTTATCACTGCGTCCGTGGCAACCTGCTCTATAAAAATTACATTATTCACCCCATACCGTCAATACCGTAAAACAAAAAGTGCCAAAAAAAAGCTATTTTTTGTCATCTTACATCACAAAAAGTGTAATACCAAGCGATTAAGTCATATGTACCCAAAATGATACCAATCAAACCGTCATCTCATCCCACAAAAAATGAGACCCTACCTAACACAATCACCCAAAAAATAAAAAAGATATGGCTTTCAGAAGATGGAAACACTAAAACATCATATTTGGGTTTAAGAAAATGCCCTTAATCAGTAAAACCAAAATATATATTTAAAAAAACAGACATATTAGGTTTTGCCATGTTTGTAACAACCTGCTTTATAAGCACCGTCTAGTAAACACCATAAAAACACCGTCTAGTAAACACCATAAAAAAAAAACTGTGCCAAAAAATATTTATTTGTCATCTTACATCACAAAAAGTGTAATGCCAAATGATCAAAAAGTCATATGTTCCCCCAAATGCTACCAATCAAACCATCATCTCATCCTACAAAAAATAATTCCCAAAACCTAAAAAAACCTAAAAAAATAAATAAATATGGCTTTCAGAAAATGGGCACACAAAAAATATTATTTTTCTTTCAAAAATGCTTTTATTGTGTAAAACCAAACTAAGCAAATATACAATTTGGGTATCACCGCATCTGTAACAACCTACTCTATAAAAATATCACAAGATTTACCCTGTCAGGATAAAACCTAAAAAAAATATATAAAAACCATGCCAAAATAAATAATTTTTTTGTCACCTTACATCACAAAAAGTGTAATACCAAATGATCAAAAAGTTGTATGTACCCCAAAATAGTACTAATCAAACCATCACCTCATGCCAGAAAAATGGAGCCCCTACATAACATAATGACCCGAAAATATATATGGCTTTCAGAAAAAGGAGACAAAAATATGATAGTTCTACAAAAATAGCATATAATTTAACCTGCCAGGTGTGCTAGAACAGCCATTTTTTTTGTTTCCTTGCCTCACAAAAAGTGTAACATAGAGCAATCAAAAGTCATATGTACCCCAAAATAGTACCAATAAAACTGTCACGAAATTTCCAAAATGGGGTCACTTTATTGGAGTTTCTACTCCAGGATGCATCAGGGGGGGTGGGAGGGGGTGGTTGGTTAAATGTCATATGGCAACTTAAAATTATCTCAGTGAAATCTGCCCTCCAAAATCTATATGGCACTCCTTTCCTTCTGCACCCTGCCGTGTGCCCATACAGCGGTTTACGACCACGTGGGGAGTTTTTGTATACTGCAGAATCAGGGTAATAAATATTGAGTTTTGTTTGGCTGTTAACCCTTGATGTGTTCCAGAAAAAAAAGAATTACAATGGAAAATCTGGCAAAAAAGTGAAATTTACAAATGTCATCTCCGTTTCCCTTTAATTTTTGTTGAACACGTACAGTAAAGGGTTAACAAAGTTTGTATAATCAGTTTTGAATAACTTGCGTTTGGAATAACTAGAGTTTCTAGTTGTCATTTATGGGTGGTTTCCACTATGATACCAGAAAGTCACTTCATAACTGAAGTGGTCCTTAAAGTGGTTTTTGGAAATTTTCTAAAAAATAAAAAATTTGCTTCTAAAATTCTATAAAAGCCTCATAAGATCCTAAAAATAAAATTACATTTACGAAATGATGCAAACATGAAAGTAGACATATTGAAAATGTAAAGTATTAACTCTTATGATTAGAGATGAGCGAATTTTTCAAAAATTTGATTCTCCAGTTCGCCAAATTTTTTGAAATTTTTTTGGTTAGATCCAAATTTATTTGCGGCGAATTTCATTAAAATACAGCTATTTCCTGGCTGCAGAGAGCCTTTATAGTGGTGCAGAACACTGTGCATTGCAGTAACACGCTTAGGAAGTAGTGATGAGTTGCAGGGGCAATTTTCGAATTCACCATATTTCGTGAATATTTGTCACAAATTTGCAAATTCGAGAATATGTGTTTATTTTCTTGATTGCGAAAATCGGCAATGTAGTATGCGCGTATTGCACGCGCAATACAGGCGTGGGTCCCTATTGCTACATATTTCAGGCTTCTAGAAGTTTCCTGAGGCTGGAGAAAATGGTTAGCACGGCAGAACATTACAATAGCTTTATATGCAGATAGAGTGCTCCGATATATTCGCGATTGCGCAAATAGGCAATTAATGATGCGCATATTTTTGCGCAATAAGTGAAACTTCACAGTTTAGCAGGTCTGACTACATATTAGTGATTGGTGCACTAAGTATTGTTGTAAATTTGCCTGTAGCATGTATGTATTAATGTATGTATGGACAGCAGAACCCTACCTAAAACCCTGCACTGGAATCAGCTACACTATATCACTATCTAATCTACACTGACTATCTCACACTAATTTTCTGTAATATATATATATATATCTATATCTATCTATATATATATATATATATATATATATATATATATACTAACTAACTTACTATCTAATGTAATGTGACACAGTTAAACACAGAGCACAGCAATGATGGTCTGATCTGACCATATAAAACATTAGGGTCGGGGGCCTGCTGCTGAGCTGACCATTTAAAACATTATGGGTGAGGGTCTGCTACAGAGCTGACTCTCTAAAACATAAGGGGCGAGTGCCTGCTGCTGATCTGAACATCTAAAACATGAGGGGCGAGTGCCTGCTGCTGAACTGACATCAAAAAAATTATGGTTGAGGGCCTGCTGCTGAACTGACCATTGAAAAAATTATGGTTGAGGCACTGCTGCTGAGCTGACCATGGAAACAATTATGGGCGACGGCCTGCTGCTGAGCTGACCATCGAAAAAAATTATGGTTGAGGGCCTGCTGCTGAGCTGACCCTCTAAAACACTAGGAGCGAGGGCAGCCAAATAAGCATGTTGATATGATGGAGGAGGATGAGAAAAGGAAGATTGAACCATATACCCTTTTTTGTGGTGGAAGGGGTGCATGGGAATGCAGTGTATTTAATACACCATAAAAGCCATATTTAAAGTGCCTTTATGTTCAGCCGCTTTCTTCTGGTGGAGTAGAGAAGTCAAGTGCAATCCAGGCCTTGTTCATTTTTATAAGAGTCAACCGATCACCTTTTTCAGTTGACAGGCTGATACGCTTATCAGTTATTACACCCCCAGCAGCACTAAATACCCTCTCTGACAAAACACTGGTAGCAGGGCAGGCCAGCACCTCCAAGTTGTAGAGCGCCAGTTCATGCCACGTGTCCAGGTTGGACACCCAATAGTTGTAAGGCACAGAGGTATCGTTAAGGATGCAGACACGGTCTGCTACATACCCCTTAACCATCTTACAAAATTTTTCCCTCCTTGGGACAGTAGGCAGTAGGGTGCTGACGGAGTGTCATAAAACTGTCCTAGGCCTTGGAGAGTGTTGACCTGCCTCTGTTGGAACTGCTGAGTGTTCCCCTCGCCTCCCCTCCTCGGTTGCCCAAGGAACTACGTAGTCTGCCTCCAGTGTTGTCAGCTGGAAATTTTTGGAGTTATTTTTCCACAAGGACCTTCTGGTATTGCACCATTTTGCTAGTCCTCTCCACCATATAAATGATAGATGAGAAGTTCTCCTTATAGCGAGGGTCGAGAAGGATGAACAACCAATAATCGGGGTTGGCCAAAACGCGTATTACGCGTGGGTAACGGGAAATGTCCTCATCAGGGGGATGACTTCTCAATCTCCTCATCCTCTTGCTGAACAGATGGAATAAACCTGCTATGGGTACTACCCTCTGTAGCGGAGGCAACTGTCTCCTGCTCCTCAACCCTCCTCATCATCCAATTCGCGCTGAGAAGGCGAACTGAGGGTTGTCTGGCTATCACCCTGTGTACTGTCTACCCTCATTTCCACCTCTTCCACATGCAAAGCATCTGCCTTAATTGTGAGCAGCGAGTGTTTCATTAGACACAAAAGCAGGATGGATACGCTGATAATAGCGGCATCGCCGCTCACCGTCTGTGTTGCATAAAACCTCACAGAGGACAGACATCCATAACCACTCATCGCTTGTGATGAGCGGAAGCTGACTGGAAAGGCGATTACCATGTTGCAGCTGGTATTCCACTACTGCCCTCTGCTGCTCACAAAGCCTAGCCAACATGTGGAACATGGAGTTCCAATGCATGCTCACGTCACACAACAGTCAGTGAGCTGGCAATTGCAAGCACTGCTGCAGCGTTGCCAGACCGTTGGCAGCTGTAGATGACTTTCGGAAATGGGCACACACGCGGCGCACCTTCTCCAGTAGCTCAGGCAAATTGGGGTATGTTTTGAGAAACTGCTGAACCACTAAGTTGAATACATGGTCTAGGCATGGTATGTGTATGAGCTTGCTGAGCTCCAAAGCCGCCACCAAGTTACGACCATTATCAGACACAACCATGCCTGGCTGTAGGTTGAGTGGCGAGAACCACAGCTCAGTCTGGTCCCTTATACCCTGCCACAGCTCTGCGGCGGTGTGCTGTTAAGCAAATAAGTTTTAGCATGGCCTGTTGCAGCTTCCCCACTGCAGTGCTACACTGGTGTGGCAAGATGAGAGTTCAGTGGTAGAAGTGGAGGAGGAGAAGGGGTGGTTGCAGCCACTAATGTAGGTGGTGGCGGAAATCCTGATAGAAGTAGGGCCCGCAATCCTTGTCGTCTGTAGCACCTGTGCCATCCCGGGGTACGACTTGCTCCCTGCCTCTACAATGTTCACCCAGTGTGCCGTCAGGGAAATGTAGCGTCCCTGGCCACAAGCACTATGCCATGTGTCAGTCGTTAAGTGGACCTTCCCAATAACTGCGTTGGTCAGGGAACGGGTGATGTTACGGGACACATGCTGGAGTAAGGCAAGTATGGCACACCGGGCAAGATAGTGGCGGCTGGGGACTGAGTAACAAGGGACGGCCACCATCAGGCTACGGAAAGCCTCAGTGTCCACAAGCCTAAATGGCAACATTTCCAGGGCCAGCTATTTGGAAAGGTGAGCATTTAGTTCTATGGCCTGTGGGTGGGTGGCTGGGTATTTGCGCTTTCGTTCAAAGGCCTGGGGTATGGACATCTGTATGCTGCCCTGGGACACAGAAGTGGTGCAGAGCTGGAGTCATCCGGGCCCTGCGTCTTGGACAGGGGATTAGCCAGCACGTAACACAGGGGAAGAGGAGGCAGTGGTGTGACCCGCAGATACTGATTGTGTACCTAGGCGTTCGGCCCATCTATTTGGTGCTTTGATGCCATGTGGCGAATCATGTTGGTTGTGGTGAGGTTGCTAGTGTTCACGCCCCTGCTCATTTTGGTATGGCACCGGTTGCAAATGACAATTCTTTTATCGTCCACACGTTCCTCAAAAAAGTGCCAGACTTCAGAACACCTATCCCTTGGCAAGGTAAATTTCCGCAAGGGGGTGCTCCGGGGAACAGTTGCGGGCCTGTTTGGTGTGGCCCCGCCTTCTCCCTTTTTGCCACCCCACTGCCTCTTCCAGCCTGTTGGGGTGCTGTGGATCCCTCCCCCTCTCTACTGCTGTCTTCGCTCGGCTTGCAACCTTCCCAGGTCGGGTCAGTGATTTCATCGTCCACCACCAGGTCATCCTCCTGACTTGTTGACCTAACAACAACCTCACTTATTGACAGCTGTGTCTCATCCTCATCATCAGCCTCTTGAGACAGTAATTTCCATTGACTTATTTGCAACTGTGTATCATCATCATCATCCACCTCGTGAAACACTAATTGCCGTTCCCCACCACCATCTTCTTCTGACTATGGATGCTCAAGAGTTTGGGAATCAGGGCACAAGATCTCCTCATGTCCCTCCTCAAGCGTGCTTAGCGAGAGGCCCAAATTTAGGAATGGCGATGAAAAGAGCTCCTCAGAATATCTGATTGTGGGATTACTTGTTTGCAAAGACTCTCCTTGGTGAGAGGAAGGATGATCAGGGTGAGGATTCTGTTGACCAGACTCTTGGCTACAGAGACTAGACTTTGTGGAAGACAGGGTGGTGCTTAACCGACTAGAAGCATTATCTGCTGCAATCCAAACGACCACCTGCTCGCACTGGTCTGACTTAGAGAGTGGTGTCCTGCACTGCCCTGCAAACTGGGACATGAAGATAGGTATCGTGGATGAGTGTGTTTCTTGTACTCTGCCAGCAGGCACAGTTTCACCGCGCCCAGGGCCACAGCCTCTGCGTGCTCCATCAGCAGCACGGCCACTTCCCCGTCCCTTACTGCTCGCCTTCATCATATTAAATAGTATATATGCTTGCAAGTATCTTACACGTACAGTAGCACAGTTTTTTAACTTATTCGGTATGCGGAAACGTTATACGGGAGATGTAGCGCAGGTAATGTCGCTGTCCGCAGCGTCTACGGAAAAAGTACACTGGATGTCACAGATATTTTTAGGATGCGCACACGTTAAATAGGAGATTTAGCACAGATAATGTCACTGTCCACAGTGTCTACGGAAAAAGAACATTGGATGTCTCATATGTTTTTAGGGTGTGCAGATAGTGTCGCTGTCCGCAGCGTCCATGGAAAAAGTACACTGGATGTCACAGATATTTTCAGCATGCGCACACGTTAAACAGGAGATGTAGCACAGATAATGTTGCTTTCCGCAAGGACACTGTATGTCATAGATATTTTTAGGATGCGCACAAGTTAAACAGGAGATGTAGCGCATCTAATGTCGCTGTCCGCAGCATCTACGGAAAAAGTACACTGGATGTCACAGATATTTTTAGGATGCGAAAACTATAAAAAGGAGAAGTAGCGCAGGTAATGTCCCTGTAGCTCCCCTGGCTGGTCCTGCTCCTTCTCTCCTGTTACCTGTGTGTAAAATCCACCCATTTCGCTATGTCCTCCTCCTCCTACAGTTCAGCCCCCACAGGGCTCATGTGGCCGTGAGATCTAGGCGCCACATCTCCAGTCCCCTGACCAGCCAGATTTACCAGCATCTGTTCCAGGACATGAAGCAGTGCAATGACATCCCGTAATCCTGGCCACTGACAAATAACATGGCCTCCTCAAAGGGCCTGACCAAATGGCAGGTGTCACTCATGAGGTGCCACTGGCTGACATCGAAGTCACACAAAGGAGTACTCCTGTCTGCTTGGATCATCAATAAATCATTTATGGCCTTTCTCTGTTCGTATAGTCGGTCTAACATATGGACGGTGGAATTCCAACTGGTGCAAACGTCGCATATCAGCCTATGTTGAGGGATGCCGTTCTTCCGTTCTTCCGCTCACGGATGGTGTGCTTTGTGGTGTACAAGTGGCCGAAGTGCATGCAAAATTTCCTGGCCATTTTTATGATGTCTTGCAAATGGGAACATGTGTGCCATGCAGGGCTCATGGCTCAGCCCTCCTTGATGCAGCGCCGACACCATGTTCTTCCCATTGTCAGTCACCATGGTTCCGATTTTGAATTGTCGTGGACAGAGCCAGGATTAAATTTCTTGATGAAGGACACGGAGCAGTTCCTCCTCTGTGTGACTCTGTATGCCCAGGCAAACGAGGTGCAGAACAGCGTGACACCGCCGTGCTTAACAAAAAACTGCCACACTGCCGAGTAGGTGATTTTACCCCCAACACTATGCACTGACTGACTGCTACCACTGCTTCCTCCGTGAACCCGGTCACCGCTACTTCCCGGGCAGTTTGGCTCCTGCGAAGTGGGTGGTCTACCCAGGGCATGTTTTGCTCCCGAACTCCCACTGATGCCACCCTGCTGACTCCTGCCCACGCTAGCGACTTGCTGGCTCTGCTGCTGGCTCACGGGCAAACTGCCACGCTCTTCTCCTGATGATGATGCCCCCCTTCATCTCCCAGCCCCCAAGTGCGATCAGCTATATCCTCATCATTGTGTACTGTCTGCAAGTCATTGATGTCTTCCTCAACCGTCTCTGGGTCAGGAGCCTGACCGCTTGCATCACCAGGTCCCATGCCACTCTCCTCATCACTACTTGCTCCCCTAGTGGAGAAAGCGGTAGATGTCTCCTTCACATCTTGGCAGGCCAGTAGCTGATGACTGTCTTCCAGTAGCTCATCCTCACTGTATAGTGGAGCTGAGCCCACAGCATACAATATTTCTCTGGCTGAGGGGACAGAAAAGGACAGAGGCAGGTTGAGGACAGGTGAGGGCAACTAAGGGATGTGTCTGACGAAACCACTGACTCTTTTCTGGGGGTGTCTGATGTCACTTGCGACTAAGTTGAAGATTGAGTCGACCACTCAAAAACAGCTGGGTTGCTGGTCACTACAAGACTGCTAGCTGACACTAGCTGACACTGGGAACTCAGGCCTCTCTAAGTAACCCCTGATGCCACGGTCCCTTACTCTGCTGCGACCTCTGCCTGCGCCAGAAAGATTTACGCCTCTACCACTCCCCTGTGCAGGGCCTGACACTTCACTGTCTGACATACTGTTAGATCGAATAAAAAAAATAAAAAGGAAATTAAAACACCCCAAAAAAGACTGTATTTTTCACAGTTCACCACACAATGGCTAATAAGCCCTTTTTTCCCATTAAAACACGCCAAAAAGGGCTGTCATTTTCTCACTTCACCACACAACGTCAAATACTTTTTTTGTGCTACTAATACATGCAAAAATGGGCTTTAGAACAGATAACTGCACCGGTGAGCGGCAAATATATTTTTTCTTTTTCCACTAATACACACCACAAAAGGCTTTAGAACAGATAACTCCACCGCTGAGCGGCAAATATATTTAAGTGTTCTTGCATAGCAAGACCACTTACTGTTATCTCATAAATATATTCTTATTATAGCCAAATTTACCACCCAAACTCCTCCCACAGTTTTTACACTACATCGACAGTAATATACTGAAACATGCAGATTGTTCCAAATTGGTGTGCTATTACTTTGTGGAATGTTTCGCTGAATGGTTCACGAAATATCAGCGTTTTTGTGGCGAAATTGGTCCCATAGGAATGAATGGTGGAATGGTCAAAACTAGAGTGGGAGCTGACAAAAGCTAGAGTGTAAGCTGAAAAATCAGGACATGATTTCTAAACTGGCACCACTCCCTCATTTTCAAGCCCACCTACACAAATCAGCAAATATATTTATTCTCTATCCACTAATACACGCCACAAAGGGCTTTAGAAAAGATAACTGCACTGCTGGGGGGCAAATATGTTTTTTTTCTTTTTCCACTAATACACGCCACAAAAGGCTTTAGAACAGATTACTGCACAGTTCAGCGGCAAATATATTATTTCTTTTTCCACTAATACACGCCACAAATCTCACGAACCGGCAGGACTGGTAGTGGATCCTCTGGACCAGAGAGGTGCGGGTTGCACTAGAGGACCGGTTCTAAGCAGTTACTGGTCTTCAACAGAGCCCGCCACAAAGCGGGATGGATTTGCTGCGGCGGTAACTACCAGGTCGTGTCCCCCAGTAACAACTCGACCTCTCTGGCAGGTGATATGGCGTGGTACCCAGGGAGTAGGCAACAGCGTAGTCGGACGTAGCAGAGGTCAGGGCAGGCGGCAAAGGTTCTAAGGCGAGTAGTCGGTAGCAACGGGTTCGGCAACAGGCAAGGCAAATAACACAGTAGGGAACGCTTTCTCAGAGGCACAAGGCACAAAGATCCGGCAGAAGCTGTGGGAGGAGAAGGTATTTATGGGCAGAGCACAGGTGCAGCCTAATTAAGTCAGCACTGCCTCTCACAACCTTTACCCTTAATAACCACTTTGGGCCAGGCACCAATCACTGGTGCACTGGCCCTTTGAATCTAAGAGTCCCGGCGCGTGCGCGCCCTAGAGAGCGGGGACGCAAACGCCGAGACGCTGGAGTGCTGCCTGGGGGCATACGCTGTGAGCACTCCGAGGCCAGCAGGGGGCCCGGAGTGCTCAGCATAACAACAAAAGGCTTTATTACAGATAACTGCACCGCTGAGCGGCAAATATATTTTTTCTTTTTCCACTAATACATGACAAAATGGTCTGTGATTTTAATACTTCACTACACAATGGCTAATAAGCCTTTTTTTCCCACTAATACAAGCCAAATAATGCTTTCGAACATATAACTGCACCGCACAAGGGCAAATAAGATATGTAAATATTTCCTTTTATAATAAACCCTGTTAATACCTGTATCAAACAGCACTTGCATCCTAATAAGACAGGTTTGCTGGAAATACAGAGCTGTATAATGGCAATTTGGACCCCCAGTCAGTCGAAAGGTGTAATCGGATTGTTCCTATTACCCAGGCTGTAACCTCCCCTACTGAACCATGTCCAACATAAATGCTGTGAAATGATTACTCTCGTTCCTTTCCATACACCTTGAATAATGTTTACCTGCTCTTGTAAATCTTTTTTTTTATCACAATGAGGTTTTTAATAACACTGTCCCTAGCGCCTGCAGACGTTTCTCCCTTCACTAAGTACACTGGTAAATGGCAGAATCCAAGATGGCTGATGCTATTTATAGGGCTGTGACATCACAGGGCTTGATGGCTGCTGATTGGCTGCATGCATGGCATTATGGGTGATCCCACCTTTCCAGAGTTCCTTGATCTATGTCCTCACACGTGCAGCAGCCATTTTAGGAAAAAATGTGATTCGTTACCACGTAGCGTGAGGAAATTCGGCTTCAGAGCTAATCAATTTTTCCTGAAATTCGGATCAAATTCCACATCGTCAGCTTCGATTTGCTCATCTCTAGAAGTGACCAAGAACTACAGATTCTGCTACAATTTATTGCCATGTATAGCTGTACAGTGCACCAAGAGTCATACCTAATCAATTCTGTTGGCTGTACAGTTATTGTGCCGTCAGTATTACAGGCGTGTCAAATTTATTGCCATGTACATAAGTGTGCAGTGCATCAATATTAATAGTTAATCCATATTGTTAGCTGTAGAGTTACTGTGTGTCAGTATTATAGGCCACTGTTACTTTTAGGCAGAGTGGCCTGGGTATACCTGATTTATAGTGATTTGTGACTAATTTGTAACAAATCAAATTTCTTGACGAACTTCGGCAAAGCTGTCAATTCAAATTTCTCAAAAGTTCACTCATTTCTATACATACCTTGACAGTATCTCCAGAGAAGAATAGCAGAAAATCCCCAAATCCAGGTGTGCAAACCTTGTAGCATCATACCCAAGAAGACTGAAGACTGCCAAAGTTTCTCCAACTAAGTACTGAGTAAATGGTCTGAATATTTATGTCAGTGCAATATTTGAGTTTTTCCTTTTATGTAATAGCAAAGATTTCTAAATTTATATTTTCATTTTGTCATTATGGGGTTTCGAGTGCAGAATAATGAGGGAAAGCTTGTTTTTTTTTGTTTGTTTGTTTTTTACTTTAACACTAGGCATCAACATAACCAAAAGGTTTTAATTTCACTAAATGTGTCCACCAAATGAATCTGAAGTTTTGGCACTTTTTTTTTTTTTTTTAACGAATCAGAATGAAAATGGTGCCCAGTGCCATTTTACTGTGAAAATTGGGGAAAATGACAGAGAGAAAGAAGACGCTGAAAGAAGATCACATGACACTGGTAGGGAGGAGGAAGGCTTAGCTTGATTGGCTAAGAGGCTGACAGACAGCCAATCAGTTGGCAGTTTGCATGCAGATTCTTAAGCTCAGAAAAAAAGAACCACTATTCTCTTCTCAGCTATGGATGTGATAGGTATAGGATGTGTTGTAGCTGTATCTGACAAAAACTATTGAAGACACAAGCCAGTTACTAACGGCACTATAGGGAGAGAATTGGAGATAAAGCTGGGTAGATTTTAGACTTTTATAAGGGAAAGCTTAGTAGAGTAAGTGAGGCACTAGCCACTGTCTCAACCTTTTCATGCAGCTCAAAAGCAAGTTCTACATTACAGTTTTCCACCTAGATTGTAAGTAGAGATGAGCGAAAACTTGGATGTTCGGGTTCGAGAAGTTCGGCCGAACTTCCCGAAAATGTTCGGGTTCGGGATCCGAACTCGACCCAAACTTTATCCCGAACCCGAACCCCATTGAAGTCAGGAGGGGACCCGAACTTATGGGCACTAAAAAGGCTGTAAAATAGTCCAGAAAATGGCTAGAGGGCTGCAAAAGGCAGAAAAATTTAGGTAAATGCCCTGCAAACAAATGTGGATAGGGAAATGAATTAAAATAAAATAAATAAAAATTAACCAATATCAGTTGGAGAGAGGTCCCATAGCAGAAAATCATGCGTCATATCACCCACCACTGGAGAAGACCACTTTGAGTTATTTAGGCCCCAGCACCCAAACAGAGGAGAGAGGTCCCACAGCAAGGAATAAGGCGTCATATCACCCACCACTGGAGAAGGCCACTTTCAGTTATTTAGGCCCCAGCACCCAGACAGAGGAGAGAGGTCCCACAGCAAGGAATAAGGCGTCATATCACCCACCCCTGGAGAAGGCCACTTTCAGTTATTTAGGCCCCAGCACCCAGACAGTGGAGAGAGGTCGCATGGCAGAGGTTCAGGCTTCATGTCACCCACCATTGTAACAGGCCACTTTCAGTTATTTAGGCCCCGGCGCACAGATTGAGGAGAGGTTCATTCAACTTTGGGTTGCACCGCAAGATCATGGTACAGTAAAAAAAATGAGGATTCAATAAAGAAGTGCCCCGGAGTACAAGAATACATGGTTGAGGGGGAGGCAGTTATAAATGTCTATTCTGCACAAGGGAGGGACAGGTCCTGTGGGATCAATGCCTGGTTCATTTTTATGAACGTCAGCTTGTCCACGTTGGCTGTGGACAGGCGGCTGTGTTTGTCAGTAATGACACCCCCAGCCGTTCTGAATACACGTTCAGACAAAACGCTGGCCGCCAGGCAGGCCAGCACCTCCAAGGCATAAAATGCTAACTCTGGCCACGTGGACAATTTGGAGACCCAGAAGTTGAATGGGGCCGAACCATCAGTCAGTACGTGGAGGGGTGTGCAGACGTACTGTTTAACCATGTTAGTGAAATGCTGCCTCCTGCTAACACGTTCCGTATCAGGTGGTGGTGCAGTTAGCTGTGGCGTGGAGACAAAACTTTTCCACATTTCTGCCATGCTAACCCTGCCCTCAGAGGAGCTGGCCGTGACACAGCTGCATTGGCGACCTCTTGCTCCTCCTCTGCCTTCGCCTTAGGCTTCCACCTGTTAGCCTGTGACATTTGGGAATGCTCTCAGGAGCGCGTCTACCAGCGTGCGCTTGTACTCGAGCATCTTCCTATCACACTCCAGTGCAGGAAGTAAGGTGGGCACATTGTCTTTGTACTGGGAATCCAGCAGGGTGGCAACCCAGTAGTCGCACACGTTAAAATGTGGGCAACTCTGCTGTCGTTGCGCAGGCACTGCAGCATGTAGTCGCTCATGTGTGCCAGGCTCCCCAGAGGTAAGGACAATCTGTCCTCTGTGGGAGGCGTATCGCCATCGTCCTCCGTATCCCCCCAGCCATGCACCAGTGATGAGCTTGAGCTGTGTCGGGTGCCACCCCGCTGTGAACCTGCTTCATCCTCATCCTCCTCCACCTCCTCCTCGTCCTCCAGTAGTGGGCCCTGGTTGGCCACATTTGTACCTGGCCTCTGCTGTTGCAAAAAACCTCCCTCTGAGCCACTTCTAACAGACTGGCCTGAAAGTGCTAAAAATGACCCCTCATCCTCCTCCTCCTCCTCCTCCTGGGCCACCTCCTCTTTCATCATCGCCCTAAGTGTTTTCTCAAGGAGACATAGAAGTGGTATTGTAACGCTGATAACGGTGTCATCGCCACTGGCCATGTTGGTGGAGTACTTGAAACAGCACAACAGGGCACACAGGTCTCGCATGGAGGCCCAATCATTGGTGGTGAAGTGGTGCTGTTCCGCAGTGCGACTGACACGTGCGTGCTGCAGCTGAAACTCTACTATGGCCTGCTGCTGCTCGCACAGTCTCTCCAGCATATGCAGGCGGTGAGCAGGAAGGGCGAAGTTACGCTATAGCGCAGACAGGCAAGCAGCGGCAGGATGTGAACGCTGGAAGAGTGCACAGACGGCCCGCACTTTATGCAGCAGCTCTGACATGTCAGGGTAGTTGTGAATGAACTTCTGCACCACCAAATTCAGCACATGCGCCAGGCAAGGGATGTACGTCAAACCGGCTAGTCCCAGAGCTGCGGCGAGATTTCGCCCATTATCGCACACCACCAGGCCGGGCTTGAGGCCCACCGGCAGAAACCACTCGTCAGTCTGTTGTTCAATATCCCGCCACAACTCCTGCGCAGTGTGGGGCCTGTCCCCCAAACATATGAGTTTCAGAATGGCCTGCTGACGTTTACCCCGGGCTGTGCTGAAGTTGGTGGTGAAGGTGTGTGGCTGACTGGATGAGCTGGTGGAAGCAGAGGAGGAGGAGGAAGCCGAGTTGGAGACGGGGGCTACAGGAGGCAAAGAATGATGCCCTGCGATCCTTGGCGGCGGAAGGACGTGCGCCAAGGAACTCTCCGCCTGGGGCCCAGCCGCCACTACATTTACCCAGTGTGCAGTTAGGGAGATATAGCATCCCTAGCCGTGTTTACTGGTCCACGTATCTGTGGTTAGGTGGACCTTGCCACAGATGGCGTTGTGCAGTGCACACTTGATTTTATCGGATACTTGGTTGTGCAGGGAAGGCACGGCTGTCTTGGAGAAGTAGTGGCGGCTGGGAACAACATACTGTGGGACAGCCATGGCCATCAGCTGTTTGAAGCTGTCTGTGTCCACCAGCCTGAATGACAGCATTTCAAAAGCCAGGAGTTTAGAAACGCTGGCATTCAGGCCCAGGGCTCGAGGGTGGCTAGGTGGAAATTTACACTTTCTCTCCAAGGATTGTGAGATGGAGAGCTGAACGCTGTCGTGTGACATGGTGGAGATGCTTGGTGACACAGGTGGTGGTGTCGGTGGCACATCCTCTGTTTGGTGGGCGGCAGGTGCCAACATTCCTCCCGAGGCAGAGGAAGAGGCCGAGGCAGCAGCAGAAGAGGGAGCAGGGGGAGTCTGAGTAAGTTCCTTGCTTTTAAGGTGTTTACTCCACTGCAGTTCATGCTTTGCATGTAGATGCCTGGTCATGCAGGTTGTGCTAAGGTTCAGAACGTTAATGCCTCGCTTCAGGCTCTGATGGCGCGGCGTGCAAACCATTTGAGTCTTGTCGTCAGCACATTGTTTAAAGAAGTGCCATGCCAGGGAACTCCTTGAAGCTGCCTTTGGGTTGCTCGGTCCCTGGTGGCGATGAAGAGTAGCAGGCAAACTCTCTTGGCGCCAGCTATTCTGCTTTTGCCCCCTGCTCCCTCTTTTGCTACACTGTTGGCTCGGTCTCACCACTGCCTCTTCCTCTGAACTATGAAAGTCAGTGGCACAACCTTCATTGCATGTGGGGTCTAGGACCTCATCGTCCCCTGCATCGTCTTCCACACAGTCTTCCTCCCTGACCTCCTGTTCGGTCTGCACACTGCAGAAAGACGTAGCAGTTGGCACCTGTGTTTCGTCATCATCAGAGATGTGCGGACTCCGATGAGCTGGTATTGCCATGTCCTCATCATCAGGAAACATCAGTGGTTGTGCATCAGTGCATTCTATGTCTTCCACCACTGGGAAAGGGCTAGGTGGATTCCCTTGGGAAACCCTGCCAGCAGAGTTTTCAAACAGCATAAGAGACTGCTGCAGAACTTGAGGCTCAGACAGTTTACTGATATGCATGGGGGTGATGTGACGGACTGATGGGCTCGGTTTTCAGGCGCCACCTGTGCGCTTTCTGCAGAAGACTGGGTGGGAGATAATGTTGTGAACATGCTGGATCCACTGTCGGTCACCCAATTGACTAGCGCCTGTACCTGCTCAGGCCTTAGCATCCTTAGAACGGCATTGGGCCCCACCAAATATCGCTGTAAATTCTGGCGGGTACTGGAACCTGAGGTAGTTGGTTCACTAGGACGTGTGGCTGTGGCAGAATGGCCACGTCCTCTCCCGGCACCAGAGGGTACATTAACACCACCACGACCGCATCCGCGTCCCTTACTAGATGTTTTTCTCATTGTTACTGTTCACCAAGCACCACAATAAGAAAAAAATATTTGGCCCAATGTATTGATTTCAAATTCAGGCCTTTTTTTACAGGCACCTAACACTATCTGCCTATTTATTTATGTAGTGTATTACACTAATCCAGGCACAGCAGTAACCACTGATTTAGGGGAATATCTCTTTTAGGGCTAGTATTTAGGCCCTGGAGGAAAGGTATCCTTTTATGGACAGATTTACACTTGGAGATGCACAGTAGCGTGTGAAAAAATATGTAGGATTATGCCTTCAGCAATTGTATTTTAACACTTTGTGTAATATACCCTTTAACGGACAGAAATACAATGGGAGGTGCACGGTAGCGTGTGAAGTTATTGAGGTTGGAAGTGACGGACAAGAAACAGCTGAGGAGAAGAAGCTACGGATCCCTGAGTGAGACAAAAAGGATTGCAAGGCAAACACAGAAAGCTACCATTAAGTAACAGCGCGATCTTTAGACATAGAGCGCGCAGCCACTCGTAGCGACTTCCTGACCCCGGGTATAACGGAGTCAGACGTGGCTCTTGACAGCCTCGTGACACCTGATGAACTGCAGAAACTTTTTTTTTACAAAATAAAAAAGCTGTCTGGTTGTTCATACAGAAAAATATTAAATTATTATTATTTATTATTAAAACGCCATTCATTCCTCAGCGCTGTAATATGAAATGGGGTATACATACATAATACATACAATTGCACTAAGTATGAACTAGACGAGTTACAAACTGGTACAGACGGAGAGAGGGCCCTGCCCGTGAGGGCTTACAATTAGTGTTGAGCGAACAGTTCGAGCATAGTTCGGGTTCGTACCGAATTTTGGGGTGTTCGGGACCCGGACCCGAACATTTTCAAAAAAAGTTTGGGTTCGGGTCCGTTGTTCGGCGATTTCTTCCCGCTTTCGGAAGGGCTGCACAGCAGCCAATCAGCTAGCATTTTACTTCTTGCCCTAAGTAGCCATCACAGCCATGCCTACTAATGGCATGGCTGTGATTGGCCAAGTGCAGCATGTGACCCAGCCTCTATTTAAGCTGGAGTCACGTAGCGCCGCACGTCACAGTGCTCTGATTAGTGTAGGGAGAGGACGCAGCTTCTGTGAGGGCGAGATTAGGCAGGGAATAGTCAGCAACAGCACCTAATGAACTGATCGATCTACAGCTGTGAATGATTCAACTTCTGCTAGTTAATTGCTCACTGGTTTTTAGGCTGCACAGAGCGTTTTTCTGGGGTGATGGGCGGCCATTTTGTGACTTGTGGTGCACCAGAACAAGCTGCTACCAAGTCCATCAATCCATCAATACTAGTTTTTTTTTTTTGCTATATCCTACATCAGGGGCTTGGCTGTGCTTATTGTCACCCCTAGAAACTCAGGATAGCAATTTCTATATTTAATTAAGGGGTTAAATACAATACCAATCCCCTAAATCTGGTGTTCCAGCTGTCTGGCAAAGGATAGATTATTTTCTGTGGTGAAATTCAATTGCCAAAATAGCAATACCGTAAATCAGTGGTTTCAGCTGTGGCTTGCAAAGTATAATAGTGTCCGGCAAAACATATATTTTGTTCTGGGGTGAAATTCAATTGCCAAAATAGCAATACCCTGAATCTGGTGTCCCAGCAGTGGCTAGAAAAGTATAATAGTGTCTGCCAAAACATATATTTTGTTCTGGGGTGAAATTAAATTGCCAAAATAGCAATACCCTGAATCTGGTGTCCCAGCAGTGGCTGGCAAAGTATAATAGTGTCCACCAAAACATATATTTTGTTCTGGGGTGAAATTCCATTGCCAAAGTAGCAATACCCTGAATCTGGTGTCCCAGCAGTGGCTGGCAAAGTATATTAGTGTCCGCCAAAACATATATTTTGTTCTGGGGTGAAATTCAATTGCCAAAATAGCAATACCCTGAATCTGGAGTTTCAGCTGTTGCAGGCCAAGTGTTAATCTGTCTGTAAAAGGGTATATTACACTCAAGGTGTATATACAAGTGCTGAGAAGGTCATCCTCCTTATAATCCCCCTTCCCACTTCTCTGGTTGCCAAATATAGAGCTTCCTGCCTGGACTTCTATACTGACCCACTGAAGCTGTGTGGCAGTTGTTCCTTGTTGTCGTACCAGAGCATTACCGTGCGGATCCCTGTTGGGCTTTTGTTGTCCGCTGTTGTCACTCACCTGCGATTATATCTTTCGTCTGTATTGTCTGTCTTCTCCCTGGTGTTTTCCTTTAGTGTTAGTGGTGAGGACTAGTGCTCCCACCGCCCTATTCACTACTTAGGGCTCATCTTAAGAAAAGCCAGGGTTTAGGCACGTGATCGGCGTACGGGTGAAAAACCCATCTAGGGACGTCAGGGCAGTCAGATGCCAGCCTCAGGTGAGTTAGGGGTCACCACCTTTCCCTCTCCCTTGAACAGGGCTTTCCCTTTCCCCTCCCTTTGCATCACTCGTCTGTGATCGGCACGCCGGTTGTGATAATAGGCTTATTGCCAGCACCCCAATAGCAACCATTCTGCTGCAAAAACTGAAGAATTGTGACTTTCTTTTTTTTCTAAAAAAAATAAATAAAAAATTTCTATTTACTGTTTGTAATTGGGCATTTCAGTACATTATACCCATGTTAGTGAACATGTTATGTATTAGTTCAGGAACCATTCACCTGTATACTAAAAGCAAAATGGCAATAACACTATTATTATAGTTATGTTAATAAACGTGTCGTTTTATTACTTCAAGAAATCGTTCAGTGTTATACCAAAATCAACACACAGTAATGCTATTATTATACCCATGTTAGTGAATGTTTTATTTTATTACGTCAAGAAACTGCTCACAGTTATACCAAAAGCAATATGGCAATAATGCCATTGTTATAACCATGTTACTGAACACATTGTTTTATTACTTCAAGAAACAGTTCACTGTTATTCTAAAAGCAATATGGCAATAACACCAATATTATTCCCATGTTATTGAATGCATTGTTTTATTACTTCAAGAAACCATTCACTGTTATACCAAAAGCAATACGGCCATAATGTTATTCCTGTGTTAGTGAATGCGTTGTATTGTATATTACTTCAAGAAACTGTGCAGTATAATAGTAAATGCATTTTATTGCAAAAACTGAATTATTACTATTGTAAATTGTCAATACCAGTGTACAGTGTGTTTGTAAAAGGGGATATTTAATTGCAGCTGTCTTTAAATTACTGAAAAAAAGACTTGCAATTTTGGAAGTAGTAATCTGCATACCAAATGGGTAGCTTTATATTTTATAAGCCTCATATAAAAATATCTGGTAAATGGAAGAGTGGAAAACCAAAGACCCAGGCCTTATTATCCAACAGACAAAATGTAGGTAGTAGTGCAAACAGCAGTAGAGGCACCAGCCATCCCTCCAGTAATATTAGTAGTATGCCACAGTTCTCCTTAGCTTCTGATTGCCGACACATTTTTTTTGAGGACAAAGAGGATGAGATTGTGGACTGGATGGCTTACTCTTCTTCTCAGTCACAGAAGGATGTGGACATCTCTCATCTGCATTTGGACTTCCATGAGGAGGTGGTTCAGGCATAGGCAAGGGACCCCACACATACTGTAACTATGTTGGTGGTGGTAGTAGTGTCACTTGTAGCAATGCTGGTGGCAGTAGGGGCAATGGCAGAGAAAGTGACACTTCCAGCAAATACAGAGCAGGAAATTGGGAAGGGAACCAAAGATCCCATAAGGACATATCCCAGTCTAATAACAGTGGGTGAGGACTGTGAAGATGATTGTGTGTTGGACAGGACCTTGGAGCCAGATTGGGGTGCAGAGGAGGAAAAGTCATCAGAAGGGAAGGGTGGTGGCCACAGCAGCAATAAAGAGCAGAGGCAAGGTATGTCCAAAACCTCCAAAAGAACTGGCAAGGCCAGATCTTCTATTGTGGCCAACTCAAAAACTACTAATGCCAATGCTGTCTGCCTGCCTACGATAATGTTCCTTACCGCATGGTTGCTGCTGCCTCCATCATTTCAGTTGCAGTTACTTCCTACTGCTAATCCCCCTTCTGTAACTTCCATCACCATTATTGCCACTACCATACCACCACACAGCTGCCACTACTACAACTACTATCTGAACACAGCCACACACACATGTCAATACAAGAGCTGTTCATTGCAAATTTCAAGGATTAGGTTTTCATGTTCTAGAAGCTAACCCCAAGCTTGAAACCACTAAAGAAAATGGGGCCGATTTACTAACCCTGTAGATGCAGTAAACTTAGACAGGCTGTCTAGACCGACACCAGATTTATCACAGGGGCTCAGACTGGATGATAAATGTGGTGCAGAGTTAGACACCTTTGTCTAATTTTATATCAACTATTGGTTGGCTTGGTTTGAGACAGAATTTTACGCCAGAACTGTGGTGCAATTTTGCCTGACTAGGGCAAAAGGGGGCTATGTACGGGTTTAGCGCTGAACCCAGACAACCCTATTAACACAAAAAATGAAACTTTTCCAATTTGCAATTTTAGAATGCATACAGTCTATTTAGAGTTTCAGATAAACCCATGTTATATTACAGTGTTGTTCAGAGAACATAAGAACAACGGAAGAGCCTCTGAAGGAGCTTTGGTGTATTTTGAATGGTAGGAAGGAGTATAATTTGCTTTTCAGTCTTTCATAATGGATTTGTGCTTTGTGCATGCTTTTTATGATATCACACACATTTCAGCAAGGTGAAAAACTATTTACAATCTTTAGGTTATATCTGCCGCTGAGTGCTATATTTGTAAACCCATCAACATCTTTTTAAACGTCAGCAAGATCCATTGTTACTCTCATACACATCCTGGCTTTGTTCATCAGAGGCAATGAAACATTCTATTGATCTGTGAAGAGAAAGACTTGGTGACAATTTAGAAAATAAGCAGAAATACAGTCACAAAGTAAACAAGCACTCTGGTCATCTCCACCGACTCCAGCTTGGTTAGGTAGAGCAAAATTGTTAAAATTGAAGACCAAGCTCTTCCAATGTAACATGTTCTGTAAAATCTAAATGCGTTTGTGAGGTGCCCCCTGAAAAACAACTGACCTTTGCTGTGTTGGATTCAATGGTATGTAGCTGGGGAGGCATGGTCACATCATTATGATGGGAATTCTGCAGGATTTTTTTTGGTTCCTTATACAATTATAATCGTCATGTATTAAAGCGTCTTCAATAATATATATTACAAAATGTAGCAAAACTTTACAATAAGGTTCAGTTCATACTACCCTTGTGGCTTCCTTTCTAAACAAAGTCATGATATGTAGAATGGATAAGTTTTCAAATTAAATTCTGCAAATCTTTACAGAGGTTGTTGGATCTTAATGGGGCTGTTAAAGAGAACAATGAAAATGTAGTGCAATGTGCAGGCATTATGTTAAAGAGCAGGAGGAACTGATATATAGTTTTATGGGGGTGGATTAGCATAACTGAATTAATGAGTCAAGTGGGTGGTCCTAATCAGTGACTGACAGCTATCTGCGTATGCACAGTTACACTGGAAAGAATGTCAGTCACAGATTAGTAACGTCCACATGACTCCATTGGCTTGACTTAGGGTTTCACATTTATTGTATAAATGTATGCCAATTTGTAGAATTACTCCTGTCCAAAACAGAACAGTCATTGTGGGAGAAAAATGGAATGATCTTTTGTGCTAAAACAGAAATTCATGATTGCAATTCACGTGCTTTATAAAAACATCATCATAATTTATAATATATTGCTTTTACTTTTGTTCACTGTCACAACATTGTTTTTTAACAAGGAATATAAATGTAAGAAATATATGACCAGAAACAACTGTATAAAAAATATACAAATATTTTAGTTTTTAAGATGTAGAATGTATAATAGCATAGCATAACTGAGAAAATACTACCTCAATCATATCTACAAAATCCATGTAAATTATTGATTCTTCTTTATTTTATGTAAGAAACGTAATTCCTGCTCTTAAAGATGTTTATACTAGTCAACCTTAAAATTAAAATTGGTGACAATAACCAGAAATGCCATGTTTCCCAGATCAACTTTTAATTCCATTTTAAATTATTATAAACATTGACCACCACGGTTCCCAACTTCCCATGTAAGAAATCATAGGTTTACTGCCACCATTGAAATCCTCTTCCTACGCCAGTAGTAAAACCCCCTTTTAAATAGAATTAGAGAGTTTATGCGCAACAGTATAAAAACGTAGAAACTATTCAAATACACCACATCAATGACCTTAGCAAGATCAGGTTCTAGTTCTAGCTGATAAAAGATATTCTAATTTGTCTAGAAAAGCGATGAGGGAGTTGTAGTTTAGCAACAGCTGGAAAGCCGCAGTTTGCTCATCCCTGGTCTAGAAAACATAACCTTTATGAGTCATTGGTTATACTTCCTTTTCCTAATATAATCCTAGACTACATTTACTTTAGCACAAAACAAATTAGTTAATTTAGTAAATTGTAAAATTAAATAGAGATGTCCCAAACTATTCACCAGCGAACATCGAATGTTCGCGTTCGCCGCAGCAGGCAAACATATGCGATGTTCGGTCCGCCCCTATATGTCATCATTGAGCAAACTTTGACCCTGTACCTCACAGTCAGCAGAAACATTCCAGCCAATCAGCATACCCTCCTTCCCAGACCCTCCCACCTCCTATCAAAAAGCAAGGACAGCATCCATCTTAAATTCATTCTGAAGCTGCAGTGTTAGTAAGAGCAGGCAGAGTGCTGCTGCTGCTGAATTAATAGGGAAAGCGTTAGCTAGGCCAGTGTTCTGTGTCCACTCCAGTCCTCAAAGACTCATCTGCTGTAAGGACAGTGTCCTGAAAGCACCCCAAAAAGCCCTTTTAGGGCTGGTACATCAGTCTCCTTTTATTTTATTTTTCTATATATATATATTGCAGTTGCCTGCCCGTGTTTGAGAGGCCGCAGGCCCATGGACTGTACTATGTGCACACCACTCATATAGGGTGGCACAGTACCTTGCAGATATAAAAGTCATTTAATTTTTACCCTTTAATATAATTGCAGTTGCCTGCCAGTGAGTGTCAGGCCCACAGACTGTACTGTGCCCACTGCCAGTACCCACCACTCATATTGGGTGGCACAGTACCTTGCAGATAAAAAAGTAATTAAATTTTTACCCTTTAATATAATTGCAGTTGCCTGCCAGTGTGTGTCAGGCCCACTGACTGTACTGTGCCCACTGCCCACCACTCATATAGGGTGGCACAGTACCTTGAAGATAAAAAAGTAATTACATTTTTACCCTTTAATATAATTGCAGTTGCCTGCCAGTGTGTGTCAGGCCCACAGACTGTACTGTGCCCACTGCCAGTGCCCACCACTCATATCGGGTGGCACAGTACCTTGTAGATAAAAAAGTCATTTAATTGTTACCCTTTAATATAATTGCAGTTGCCTGCCAGTGTGTGTCAGGCCCACAGACTGTACTGTGCCCACCGCCAGTGCCCACCACTCATATCGGGTGGCACAGTACCTTGTAGATAAAAAAGTCATTTAATTGTTACCCTTTAATATAATTGCAGTTGCCTGCCAGTGTGTGTCAGGCCCACAGACTGTACTGTGCCCACCGCCAGTGCCCACCACTCATATCGGGTGGCACAGTATCTTGTAGATAAAAAAGTCATTAAATTTTTACCCTTTAATATAATTGCAGTTGCCTGCCAGTGTATGTCAGTCCCACTGACTGTACTGTGCCCACTGCCCACCACTCATATCGGGTGGCACAGTACCTTGCAGATAAAAAAGTAATTACATTTTTACCCTTTAATATAATTGCAGTTGCCTGCCAGTTTGTGTCAGGCCCACAGACTGTACTGTGCCCACTGCCAGTGCCCACCACTCATATCGGGTGGCACAGTACCTTGCAGATAAAAAAGTCATTTCATTTTTACCCTTTAATATAATTGCAGTTTCCTGCCAGTGTGTGTCAGGCCCACTGACTGTACTGTGCCCACTGACCACCACTCATATAGGGTTGCACAGTACCTTGCAGATAAAAAAGTCATTTAATATGTACCCTTTAATATAATTGCAGTTGCCTGCCAGTGAGTGTCAGGCCCACAGACTGTACTGTGCCCACTGCCAGTGCCCACCACTCATATCGGGTGGCACAGTACCTTACAGATAAAAAATTCATTTAATTTTTACCCTTTAATATAATTGCAGTTGCCTGCCAGTGAGTGTCAGGCCCACAGACTGTACTGTGCCCACTGCAAGTACCCACCACTCATATCGGGTGGCACACTACCTTGCAGATAAAAAAGTCATTCCAGATAAAGACCACTGAGTGCGACAAGGATATCTAAAAAAAAAAAAAAAGAATAGTGACAGGAGCACATGGGTATAAGTAATGGTCCATTTGTCAGTGTTCCATCGTGGCAGCACACTACAGTCAGATCATGACTGCCAGAATGATCTAGTCTGTTGTATCAGGCACCGGTGTCTGGAAATGCTTGTTGAGTCAAGCCTGATTCATCTTTATAAAGGTTAGTCTCTCAACATTTTGTGTTGAAAGGTGAGTTTTCTTTGGGGTAACTATGCTCCCCAATGCACTAAACACTCGCTCTGATGCCACACTACTGGAAAGGCAGGAAAGCTTGCCCAGGGCAAACTCGGACAGTTGACAGATACAAATAAAGTTTGCCTGCCGAAACTGGAGTTATAGGGTGTATTCCAAGTATGCCGCCACACTGGTTCAGGTTAAGCTCCATGCAGGGGCGTACATAGAAGTCACTGGGCCCCATAGAAAGATTCTGATTGGGCCCCCTAACCCCGCCCACTACCCACCCCTGGCCCATCGCACCTCCTGTCCTGGCTCCTCCCCTGCCACACTCCCATTTTTCAATAAGGAAATGTATACATACGTTCCTACACATAACACAGTGATGGCACTCTGATTGCCGAAAATGTAGTAGTGTTACCTGCAGTCCTATGTAAAACCACAGATAACACTAGTGTAGCTCATGTGGTAGTGTTATCTGCAGTCCTATGTGTAACCACAAATAACACTAGTGTAGATCATGTAGTAGTGTTACCTACGTCATTAGTGTGCCTCCCACAGACTCCATGCTGGCAGCGCTGTCTCCTCTTCCTTCTTCTTCTTGCCCTGCACAGAATGTCCTGATGTAGCTGCGTGAAGACATAGGAACACTCTGGGCATGATGATAGTGACACACAGACAGGGACACACACACACAGGGACACACACACACAGCCAGAGACACACACACACATATAATAAATAGGATCACCAACATATTTCATATATATATATATATATATATATTATTTTTTTTGGAGAGAGAGAGTGAGAGAGAAAGACAGAAAGACAAATACATGCATAGGCATAGACAATAGATACACATATTATAAATATATATATAGACACATGCATTCATACAGATACATAGACACATATAAATATATATATATATATATATATATATATATATATACATACACACAACACCCATACATAGATATATATAGACACATATAAACACACATACATAGATAAATATGGACACATATACACACATGCATATATATATATATATATATATATATATATATATAGACACATGTATACATACATGCATTAATAGATATACTGTATATACACACACACATAACAAACATAGATTGGTCACTTACCTTTCTACATGGAGGCTGCAGGAGAGGAGCAGTCAGGAGGCACGTAGGAGGAGGGGGAGCACCGCTGATGGCATGCAGAGGTTTTTTCTCTCTGACCTCTGCATTCTTCTTTCTGAGCGCGCGGACCTGGCAGCATCAATCAATGTCAGCAGGCACGTGTGTAGAGCCGGCTTCTCATTGGCTCAGCATGCCTGCTGACGTATAATGCTGCTGCCCTGCGGTCCTCCTGAGCCTGCATTCCCGAGTCCTGACACAAGTAAAGAAACAGGGGAGGGCCCCTGTCTGTGCAGAGTAAACTGTCTGTGCAGAGTAGGGGGCGGGGCCTACCATGCGCTCCGGGCCCCCCTGTGCCACGGGCCCCATAGCAATGGCGTGGTCTGCCTATATTGGCGGTACGCCACTGGCTCCATGTCCTGCTGCGGCTGGGTGTTTTCTTCAGTAGGTGGGTGAAAAGTGCTCATCAGAGATTCAAGACTTAAGTTGCTGCTGATGTAGCTGGTGCTGCATCTGCCTTGTGTTCTGCATCAGCTCCTCATGCTCCTCCTGCTCCTCTCCTGTCACTTGGGTAGATAAACCACCTAATTCTGTATAGAATTCCTGGGCATTTATGTCCTACTCCTGTACCAGTTCTGCCTCCACAGGGTTCAGGTGGCCGTGAGATGTAGGCACCACGTCTTCTGTTCCCTTACCAGTCACATTTATCAGCATCCCCTCCAGGAAGTGAAGGAGTGGAATGACATCATTCATCCCATAGTTCTGGTGACAGACGAATAAAGTGGCCTTCTCAAAGGACCTTAGCAAACAGCAGGTGTCACGCATGAGCTGCCACATCGGAAAGTACTCCTCTCTGTCTGCATCTTCAAGAAATCAGTGACAGGTTTCCTCTGCTCATACAGTCGGTCCAACATATGGAGTGTGGAGTTCCAATTTGTGGAAACTTTGCATATGAGGCTATATAGAGAACACCATTCTGCCTTTGCAGCTCAGGAAGTGTGTGTGTTGCACAGTAAGAGTGGCTGAAGTGCATGCAAAGTCTCCTTGACATTTTCAAAACATCTTGCCGTTGGGTAGAAGAGTTCAAGAACTGGATGACAACCAGACTGAAGACAGGCACCATGCACGGCCCATGGGTCAGCCCTCCCTTATGCAGCGCAAAATGGAATGTTCTTCCAATTATCGGTGACTGGTTCCTATCTCCAGCTGGCGAGGAAACAGCCAGGATTCGATTTCTTGATTGATGCCGCGGAGCAGTTCCCCCCCGGTGTGACTCCGTTCGCCAAGGCTGACCAGAGGCAGAACCATATGACAACGCCATGATTTGCATAGGCCGTATGCTGGAGGACCACTCTGAGCCTACCGTGGAGGCTGAGGACAAGCTGGACAATGAGGAGGCAGAGGTGTACATAAGCGCAAAAATCCCATGATTACAACGCAGAAGCGCATTGCCATCACCTGGCCACAGTTGCTGGTGAGCCCGGGCTGGAATCACTTTTACCCAGTAGGCTGTAAAGTACATATATTGTCCTTGACCATAGTTACACACGTCAGCACTGGCATGAACTATGCCAGATGCCGACAGGCTCAAGTACTGGCCCACTTTCTGCATAACATACTGTACATGTACAGGGCTGGTACAGCGTCTTTACAGAAGTAATGACAGCTTGGGACTCTCCACCTTGTGAGTCCACAATATGGAAAAGGAGAGACTGTAGTACCAGCAACATGGCCAGGTGCATGGGTTCAGCTTCTGCAACGTTGGATGAGTCTACGCATACTGTTATCTTATTGCCATTGTCTTGTTGATCAATGCATAGTGAAACACGTGACGAGGAGTGGGAGCATCAGGAGCAATTGACGAAGGGAAGGAAAGACAGCTCGAGGTTGAGGAGCCCTGACTGCTGGAGAAGGCGTTTGCTTTGTCAGGCTGTACCATTACATTAGTGCCATGGTTTTCCCAGGCCACTTTATGGTGACCCTACATGTGTTGATGCAGGGCTTTGGTGTCAACATTAGCACTCTGTATATGAAAATAATAATTGGTCGGCACTCCACTTTAGGTATATGGGTGCTCTGTGTTCGGGGAAATCCCAATCTTAATAGTAGATTACAACACGGCACTCCACAGGATCTCTTAATAAATTTTTATTGAACAGTGTTTCCAGAATTGCCACCACACATGTATATAAGACATATGGCCCCAGGACCTTTATCAGGGCCTTTGTGAATAGCGTTTAGAGGAATCCAGGATTTCTCTAAACGCTATTCGCAAAGGCCCTGAGAAACATTAGCACTCTGACCGCCGTTCACCTTATGCCCAAAAATACTGCATACTGCCACGCTAATGTCCTCCAGCAACTTGATAAAAAAATTCCCACACTGCCGAGTTTGGCATTTTACCCTCACCACTCCTACTTCATTGCCTGCTGCTGCCTTTATGAACCCATGCACCGCTAGTTCTTTCCAGACAGGTTGGCTCCTGAGTAGCAGTCCACCCCAGGGGGTTCATCGGCATGCTGCCACCCTGTTGCTGTCTCATGGCCTGCTACTACCCTCATCCCTTGATGATGATGCTCCCTTTTCTTAAGGCTCCCTTGTACGATCGGCTACATCATCATCCAATAGTGTTCAGCACGAATATTCGAATAGCGAATTTTGATCGTGAATATCTCAACTTCGAGAATTCGCAAATATTTTGAATATAGTTATATATATTTGGAAAAACGAATATTTGTCTACTTTCTTTCATCTGAACCCATTACCTGCCTGCTTCTTGCTTGTGGGCCAATGCGAAAAATCGGAAATGTAATATGCACGTTAATCGAGTAAGGGCGTGTTATAGGCAACTTTCCTATTAGGTTGGCTTGATAGAATTCGCGAATATGTAGAATATAGTGTGATATGTATTCGTAAAAACCAATATTCGTTTTATTTTTCATCTGAACCCATTAGAGTAGTAAATGTAATGGGTTCAGATGAAGAAAAAAAATTACGTATATTCGTTTTTATGAATATAATCACACTATATTCTACATATTCGCGAATTCTAGCAAGCCAACCCAATAGGAAAGTTGCCTTTAACCCGCTCTTTCTCGATTAACGCGCATATTACATTGCCGATTTTTCGCATAAGCTAAAATAAATTAAATAATGAAGAATATTCTAATTCAGTCAGGATAAACTTAGGAAACTTCTAGCAGCTTGAAAAATGTAGCCAAAGTAACCCACGCCTGTATTTCGCGTTACTAATTCACATTATGTGATTTTTACATTGCCAATTTTTCGCAATCAAGAGAATAATCTCGAATACAAATATTCGCCGAATATCCTAACGAATATTTGCGAAATATTGCAAATTCGAATATTGCCCCTGACGCTCATCACTATCATCCAGTACTTTCTGGTCGTCCCTAGTGATGAGTAGTAGGGGCAATATTCAAATTTGTGGTATTTTGCGAATATTTGGTAGAATATTCGTCATATATTTGCGAATTCACTAATTCACTATTATTTTCTAGATTGCAAAAATTGGCAATGTAATATTCACGTAATGCACGCGACATACAGGCGTGGGTCACTATAGCTACATTTTTTAAACTGCTCAAAGTTTACTGAGACTGGAGAAAATGGTTGGCACGGCAGAACATTACAATAGCTTCGCGATTGTGAAATCGGCACTAATGATGTTAATATTTTGGCACAATAAGTGCAACTTCACATTTTAACAGGTCTGACTACATATTAGTGATTGGTGCACTAAGTATTGTTGTAAACTTGTGACATCACAGCACTATGTATGTATGCATGTATGTAGCATACATACATACATACATACATCGCTATGTATGTAGCATGTATGTATGGACAGCAGATATAGCTACACTATATCACTATCTAACCTACACTGACTATCTCCCACTAACTATCTGATATATATATATATATATATATATATATATATAAACTAACTATCTAATGTTATGTGACACAGGAAAGCACAGAGCACAGCAATGACACTGCTGTCTCTTAGAACTGTAATAAACTGTAGAATATGGCTGTGGGGAGGTTCTTATATACTAAAGGGGTAGGCAACTTCCCTATTGGTTGCTAGGGATGTTGCTAAGCTCAGACAAAGACATTGCAGCCTTCTCATTGGGCCACAAGCAAAAAGGGAGGCTACTGATGAAAAAAATGTAGAATATTCGAAAATACGAATATATATCACTATATTCTAAATATTCGCGAATTCTCAAAGTTGTGATATTCGCAATTAAAATTCGCAATCCGAATATTCGCGCCCAACACTAGTCATCACTTATGTCACCCTCACGAATCTGATGGTAACGCCCCTGACAGCATGCAACACGTGCTCCCACCCAACTGTCATCATTAGTAGTTGCACGCCTAACGGAGGACTCAGCAGACCTCTCCTCCAAGTCTGTGCTGGACTCTCCTCCAAGCTGCTGCCTGTCCTCACTAAGCTCTTCCTTGCTGGAAAGCAGAGCAGAGCCAGCAGCATGCATTAGTTCCTGAGCAGAAGGAGCAGCAAAAGAAAGAGGCAGTTGCAGGAGAGGTGAGGGCACAAAGGTTGTTCCTGGGCCATGCCAACTAAGTGTGGTATTAGAGGAACCCATTGATTCCTGTCTGTGTGTATCTGTTGTCACCAGAGATGATGTTGAAGAGCGAGTCAACCATTCCAGTACAGCTGGATTGCAGTGGTAGCTGTGGCATGCTGCTGCTGCTACCACCACCCCTTCTTCTGCTGCTACTTGTGTCAGATACAGCAACAGTTTCTTTTAAGTGACAGGCAACTGTCTGTTGGCCATAGTGTGAGATTAAGCATGAGTGGTGCAGTACATGAAACAGAAAAACGCACCTATATATTAGACCGCCTGTTGGCAATGAGTCTGATGCACAGTAAATCTATGGATAGCAGAACAGATTAAGATGAAGCAGATGAACAGGATACACAGGGTGATTACACTGAGCCTGCACTGTCACTGCAGTCTCCCTATGCTCTCATTATACTCCTGCTACTTTGTATAAAAACTTTCCGTATGATCTCCCTACACTGTCCCTGCACTGTCCTTATCCAATATTCTACAATTAAAAGCTCTGTTAACCACTATCTCTAGCATTTGGCACGTCTGTCCTTATGCTCAGATCACAGTAAAATGGCAGAGACCGGGCGGGATGAGACTTTTATAGGGCTGTGACATCAGAGGGGATGGCAATCTGCTGATTGATCGGCTGCACTGCATTATAGGTCATAACGTGTTTCTGGGCTTCTTACTTTCATTTTGTAACATATGTAGCCACCATTTTAGGAAAAAAAAAACTCTTTATTACCATGAAGTGTGAGGAAATTTAGATTTGTGGTGAATTGAATGTTTGCCTGAAATTGGAATCAAATTCAATTTGTTTCACTAGATATAAATATAATTTAAACTTTTTCAATGTTTTTTCTTGGTTTTTATCATTTTGATATTTTCAGTTGGGCAATTATGTGTAAACTATGCATCTTTACAAGTAGGTAATTCTGCATATGCCTTGCCTCATTTTTTAATTTGCATTCTTTTGAGACTGCAAATAATGTGTGTTACACTGAAGTTACGATTTATAAGCCTAGGTCTAGAAGTAAGGATTATACCTATAACAGTTCATGGATCATAATTTAGAGAAGGTTTCTTATAATTCTAATACTTTGTCATTTCATTTATCATCATAAGAAGTCACTTTATTAAATATTCAGCACAGGAACTATAACGTTAGAAGAGCAGTAGTGGGTGGTATGAAAGTGGGAGTCGATGAGCCATAATCACTACATTAAGAGAGCATTTGTTGAGAGAGGCCTACCACTATTCCATTTTCCTTTTATCTTGAAATCATTTTCTCATTTATTACTATGACCTTTTTTAACATGGTTTAATATTTAAAGTAGAGTCATAAATCAGACAACATCCAAGCACAGATATTATTTGTTTTCTACTTTCATTCTAAGTACAATATGTATTGTGTATACATACAGGAAGAAGGCATTGTTTTTAATAGGTCCAGGGGCAGTTTTAAAACTTAAAAATCTAAAAGTGGCTTCATATTGTAGGTGGATTTAAATTGGCAGAAGGTGCACCATTTCATATAGAGCCCTATAGTGATATGTGGAGCTTGGTCATATAGTCTCATAGCGAGACAAGGATCACCATAACTATGTATAGAGCCTAGTGAGATATGGATCACCAGAATTATGTACACAACTGTGTCCATTTTGTGGTCCACAAACTGAGGATCCACAAAATAAAGATGTGGTCTGTGTCCTTTCCACATCTGTATGTCCATTCTGCAAAAGGATAGAACATGTCCTATATTTGTCCAGAAAATGTAGACCACGGACCCATTGAAGTCAATGGGTCTTCAAAAAATGCGGGTGCAACACAAACGGTATCTCTATTTTGCAGGTCTGCAATTTGTGGACTGCAAAATACATATGGTTGTGGGCATGATGCTTTATAGTGACATGGAGCATTTTTATTATACATATACCCCTATAGAAGGACTGTACATAGCACCCTATGTGAAAACCTCTTCACCAATAGAAGGAGCACTATTAGATCATGTGATCCGGCAGTGGTAGTGGCTTGTATGTAAACTCTGCACTTCTTATTAAAATTGTATAAGCGCGCTGGCTCATGAGTCTTCAAATGACACACAGAGGAAATGCTGAGCTACTCAATCGTTTGTTGGGGTGGATGGCCTCATCACATCTAAAACTGATTGGTAAAGTTAGTGGTCAGTCTGCCAATCACTTGTAATCCAAAGTAATTTTCATTGGACTTTTTGATGTGGTATACGTATACATAATTAGTGTTGATTATATAGTGTTGAATATCGGCATTTCGAGAATTTGCGAAGAACTAGAATATAGTGCTATATGTTCTATATTCTAGTTTTTTTTAATCACTATATAAACCTATAAACTTATTGTATGTTGCTTTTCTTTATCTTTATGGTATTCAAGTTTATGCAAATGAGTTTACATGACAATACAGTGTAGAAAGGGTATTGAATATAATATTAGGACAATTAGAAAACTGAAAATTTGTATGCAGCCCTCCTAAGCAGTGAAAGAAGAGTTAGCTGGCATCCAAAAAAAATTAACAATTTTTGTCACTCTAATATTAATGATCTAGGTGTGCAGGTCCCCCCCAAGCTATCCAATTTAAATCAAGCAACTTTTAGGCTTACTGGCTCTCAGTCAGATGAGAGCTGGTTTTGAATGTCTCATAGTGCACAAAGCTGCCATTGTAAGGTATCTTGACTGTACCTGTCTCATGGATAGGTTGTTGGCTTGTACATACCTGGCTTTTGGCATATAGCCTTTGTGTGATTGTTTGTTTATTACATGTTATAGATAAAATTGTGTGCGCAATATTGAATATTACATTACCGATTTTTGCAATTTCGAACTTGCAAATTTATGGCAAATATTTGCCCAAAATTCATGAAATATCGCGACTTCAAATATTGCCTATGCCGCTCATCACTATACATAATCATACACGTCACAGGACAGTGACCGTGATCTCTCTGCAGAGGTTTCATTGTAATCTGGTGGTCTCATTGATATAAGAAATAGGTCTACAGTGATTTATGTACAGATGTAGTAGTATTGCTGTAGATCAGTCATTGGGTGCACATTCACTAGACTCTTCTATGTACAAACAGCAAGAATAGAATAAAGACAACACCCCACTTCCACAGGATGCATATGTTCACCCATGCTAGTTCAAATTCATTTTATAAGTGCAATATTATAGGAATATAATGTTATGAATAAATAGACAGTTCTTCTAAACCTAGCATAGATCATCATGGGATTTCATGCTTATCTCAGGTTCTCTGGAAGTATCAGGTATGGGGTTTGGAGGCTATTATATGGACATCTTGAAATCAGCCTATTACACATGCCATCTGGCAAAAAAAAAAAGTAAGGGAATTAGTCTGAATGCATATTAAAGGGGTTCTTCAGTCTACACATACTAATGATCTATCCTCTGGATAGGTAATCAATGTCACCCCCACCTATCAGTGTACTGACCTAAAGCAGACAGCTCTGTTCACGGTGTAATGTCCATATCAGATACTACAGTTCAGCCTCCATTAAAGTGGTGGGGGTCTGACTGTTACCTGAAGCCATGGTTCCAGGAAATAATCAGTGTATAGAGCTGGAAAACCACAGTGCCATACACTGTGTAGTGGCCATTCTAGGGTACTGCAGCTCAGCCTCCATTTACTTAAATAGGAGCATCAGCTGATTGGTGGAGGTGCAGAGTGTCGAACCCCCATGATCTGACATTGATGACCCATCCTGAGCACAGATCATCGATATCTATAGCCTAGAAAATCCCTTTAATGTTGCTATATGAGACCATTAATTGAAGGAAGACATTCTCCCTACGTAATTAATAGTGTTATTCTATCACACTAGCCACAAGTGTCTCTTTCTCCACTTCTGGACAGCCTCTTAAATTACTACCTATTTATCTTATCAATATAAAAATACAGATTTGTTTAGCACAGTTTGCAGTTTCAACTTTCTTGTTGTGATTCTGATGACCGAAATCAGAGTGTCTTAATCATCCACTTACAGTAAAGTGAGATGTAAGTTATGCGGTTTTATTAAACTGTTTTTAAATCACTTCATGAAATTGCCAAGATATTTATGTTGTGTCAAGTGGATTGGCTTATTATAGCACTGTAGTATGCTATACATGAATAATCACACCAGTTATACCGAGTCCTGAATGTTTATCCAGCTTAATCACAACATTTAAGAATATACATTGGTGACATTCATGCTTAAAGTTGTTTTATTGTGTCTTAGATTGTGTATTCTGCATTCTATTTTTTAATTAATTTGAGATCAAATATCCCCAGTAACTGGGCATAGGATGGATGTTTTTTAATTATCTGAAAGATCATAAAAGAAAGGGAATAGAAAAGTATTTTACGCTGGGGAAGAGATGCCAAGTGCTGAAGCCAGGTTTCAATGAACATTACAAATTCTATGAGCTTTTCAATCCAGCAGAGGGTAAAATGAGTCACAGTTTCAATGCGGATGATCTGAGCGTGTTTTGCATTATTATTCTAACTCTTATCGAAATAAACAGATTAAATGACTTTAGAAAAAAAAAAAAAGAAATTTATTTAGAATGGTTCTTGTATTAACTCTATTTTTTCCAGCCAAGGCAAAAAGATATTGATTTCGAATTTATAGTAATTTTTATTTAGGCTTTGGCATTTAAGATAGTCGGCGATCACATTATTCAAAATCCATGACGATATTATAAGCAAAAAATAATAAGAATAATATAACTGAATAACTAAAAATACCATTAGTATTCAACACTAAAGGTATTGTTTCCGAAATACTACGTGTACCACAAGACACAAGAAAGGCGGCAAGAGATTAAGGAGGTTAACAAGTGGCTCAAGAACTGGTGTAGGAAGGAGGGGTTTGGGTTCCTGGAGAACTGCGCCAACTTCTCTGTCGGCTACAGGGTCTATTGTAGGGATAGTCTGAACCTCAAAGGGGAAGGGGCAGCAGTTTTGGGGAAGAACATGGGTAGAAGGTTGGAGGAGTGTTTAAACTAGGGATTGGGGGGGGGGGTATTTACGTTATTAGAGGGGAAGATAGTGCAGATAGAGACCTGGGGGGAGGTAATGGAACTGGGGGAGGAATAGAAGGCGGGACTAGAACAGTTCATAAGGAAAGGTGTAGGGTACAAAATAAACCTTTTAATTGTATGTATACTAATGCCAGAAGCCTGATTAATAGACCTGGTGAACTGGAATTAGTGATATGTGAGGAGGACTATGACATAGTAGGAATAACTGAGACATGGCTGGATGATAGCTATGACTGGGCGGTTAACGTGCAGGGTTATAGTCTGTTTAGAAAGGATCAACAAAACCGGAGTGGGGGAGGGATTTGCCTTTATGTAAAGTCCTGTCTAAAGCCAACACTCCTGGAAGATATAAGTGAGGGACATGAACGTGTGGTGTCACTGCATCCTAAAATCTACTTGTGAGAGGTACATACCTTATTGGAATAAAAGGTTAAGGAACAAGATAAAAACAATGTGGATAAATAGAATTGTAAAGAAAGCAATAAATGACAAAAAGAAAACATTTAAATCACTAAAACAAGATGGTAGCGAGGAAGCATTGAAAAACAATAAGGAAAAAAATAGAATATGTAAAAGACAAATTAAAGCAGCCAAACTAAAGACCGAGAAATTAATTGTCAAAGAGAGTAAAACTAACCCTAAAATGTTCTTCAATTATATAAATGGTGTCAGCCCTTTACAGAGTAATGGGGGGGGGGGGGGGGGAGTTGCAGAGAGCGATGAGGAGAAAGCAAAGCTATTCAATGTTTTTTTCTCCACTGTACTCACTGAAGAAAATAAATTGTCAAATGAAATGCAGAATGTAAAAGTAAATTCCTCATTGAAAGTGCCCTGTCTGACCCAGGAGGAAGTACAGCGGCATCGTAAAAAGATTAAAATAGACAAATCGTCAGCACCAGATGGCATACACCCCCGTATCCTAATAGAATTAACTAATGTCATAGAACAGAACCTAAAAAAACTAGTGTGTATACCCAACGAACCAACACATAAATCCAATAACGCAGTAAATATAATTTTGTTAAATATCACATAAAAAATATATTTGTGGTCGGATCGGCTATCAGAAAGTTGTACCTAACCTATCTAACCCTATCTACAACAAGCAGTGGAGTTATGCCATAACTGCTGTGGTAGGGAAGCCTAAAGGAGGCCATCCTAATGTGAGGTAACTGTAAGATGGTGTGGGTGGGTGGGTGTAATCAACTGAATCGGCCTCAGCCTGGGCCCACAGGTGCCTATAAATAGCCTTGTAATCAGCCAGCCTGGGCCCACAGGTGCATATAAATAGCCTTGTAATCAGCCTCCCCTCCCACAAATGCAGCAAATATATTTGCTTAATACTTGTGGTCAGATCAGCTATCAGAAAGGTGTACCTAACCTATCTACAACAAGCAGTGGAGTTATGCCATAACTGCTGTGGTAGGGCAGCCTAAAGGGGCCAAAAAGAGCAGACCTTAGTTTAGAGCAAAATATATACATATCGTTAAGGCACCCACTTTTTAACGACATTTCATGATGAAGGTGGGGAATATACCGTACATATCACAGTGACTTCCATCTACCTTACCTCTTGTCATGTGCACCGGCACATCGTTCTTGGAGGTAGCTAATGCTGATGCGATTGAAAGAGTGGCTGGTGATCAGAAAAGATTTACTCCTATGTTGACTAACAACATATGAGCATATTATGAGAAGGTCTGAATCCTGAGAGCTGCAGACTGAAACAAACAATGGTGAATCTGTTGGTAGGGCCTAAATGAACTCCAACCAAGGGCCCTGATCGGACACCAACTGTTCCTGGTGGCAAAATACTTCACCTCTACTTATTCCCCAAGCCATACCTTTTCTTTATATATAAAGGACCCAAAAATTAGAACATGGCATATGCCGTCTTACTCTAGTAGTAGATTAAGCGAAATGTGTAAGCTCACCAGGCCTGAGGAACCATAAACACGAATACATGGCTATTTCAATTAACGAGCTAATGTTCCCTGTAATAAAGACAGAGAACGTACATACCATACCTGCAGTTGTGACAGGAAATAAGCTTAAGGTCGTGATAAACTATGTATTCTGCGCCTTTAGTCGTGATAAGACTGCAGTGTTCTGGGATGAAGGGGGTTGGGGGCTAATAGTCGAATGATTGTGGTTAGGATTGTTGCCCAGCTGTTTAGGGGATTGGGGGATGCCAGCACCTTCTGCCATTGCCCAGGCATGAACAAACCTCCACATGATGCTTGCATGTCTGGCGCTAACTGCGGACATGCGCCCCACATGTAAAACAGGTGACAGTAAACATGCAACCATTTTTTTTTTAGCATGCTTATTCCTGCCTAATTTTCGATATATATCGTACTAATAACTATATGTACTGTAGAAACCCCCCCCCCCCCCCCCACAATCCCCTAAACAGCTGGGCAACAATCCTAACCACAATCATTCGACTATTAGTGCCCAACCCCCTTCATCCCAGAACACTGCAAATCGCGGACCGCGGTGTGAGTCCTGTGCAACAAGTTCGATCCTACCGTGAGCACCAGCATTCGCCTGGCACCTTTTGCTGTTACCCAGGCGTGAACGAGCTGCCACACAATGCTGCGGGATTATTTTTTTTTATTTTTTTTAAAATGACCATTGATACATGACCCTTCCAAAAAAAGAAAATTAATAAAATACCATCACTTAAACACAGCGTGCGTAGCTTGGAGACACAAGTCCCGTATGTAACAGGTATCAGAAAACATGCGACCATACCTACTCTAGGCGCATGCTACACCAATAACTATATACAATAGCCCCCAACAAGCCCCTAAACAGCCGGACAAAAATACTAACAACAGTCGTTTGACCATTAACGCCCAACTCTGCTTCGTCCCAGATCAATGTGAGTCTCGTGCAAATAAGTCCGATTTTACCGTGAACACCAGCACCTGCCTGGCACTTTCTGCTGTTGCCCAGGCATGAACGAGCCTCCAAATGATGCTGCTGCGTTTTTAGTTTTTTTTTAAAATCGACCAATGATACACATTTACCATCACTTAAACACAGTGTGCATAGCTTGAGCTAACTGCAGACATGCGCCCCACATGTAAACCATGTAACAGAAAACATACCTACTCTAAGCACATGCTAACCCAATAACTGTATGCAATGGCCCCGACAGGCCTCTGAATAGCCGGACAAACAATACTAACAATCCTCGTTCGACCATTAGCGCCCAAACTCTGCTTCATCCCAGAGCACTACATGTGTCCGACCGCAGCGCGGGTCCCATGCAAACAACTCCGATCCTACCATGAATACCAGCGCCCTCCTGAGACATTCTGCCGTCGCCCAGCCGTAAGGAGCCTCCACACCATGCTGCTGTATCCTAGAGCCGACCCAGAGGTAGTGAAATCAGCTGAATCGGCATCCCCCTGGGTCCACAGGTGCCTATAAATAGCCTTGTAATCAGCCAGCCTGGGCCCACAGGTGCATATAAATAGCCTTGTAAACAGCCTCCCCTCCCACAAATGCAGCAAATATATTTTCTTAATACATAGCAATGCAGTGGGGTAGCAAAGATATGAGGGGAACACATGGGAAGGGGATAGTAATGAATCATATACAACACACTGGGTCTCACACACATCACCCCCATGGGGAAAACGTTCAGGGATCCAGCGAGTGCACAACCCACAAACGTAGCAGCAGTATTGCGCTGAAGTACAAAGTGCAAATGCAGTCACTCTCACCAAGTCTGTATATCAAAAGTAACCAAACAAGATAATAATCCCCTTCTCAGTGTCACCTCACCTGCACTTTGTACTTCAACGCAATACTGCTGCTACGTTTGTGGGTTGTGCACTCGCTGGATCCCTGCACGTTTTCCCCGTGGGGGTGATGTGTATGAGACCCAGTGTGTAAACAGCTTTCACTCACTATCATTTTATATGATTCTTTCTACATGTATATGATTCATTACTATCCCCTTCCCATGTGTTACCCTCATATCTTTGCTACCCCACTGGATTGTGTTTACTCTATTTGCTATATGTATTTTTTATGTGATATTTAATAAAATTATATTTACTGCGTTATTGGATTTATGTGTTGATTCGTTAGGTACACACACTAGCTTTTTTAGGTTCTGTTCTATGATGGAGGTGTGGTCCCATTAGGTCTTATTGTAGGTTGTTTAAGTAATGTCCTAGCCAGACCCTTATTTCTGATATGTCAGGACTCAATACTGACAGGGAGTGTTCCACAGGATTGGCGCACAGCAAATGTGGTGCCAATGGTCAAAAAGGGTCCAAAAACAGAGCCCGGAAACTATAGGTTGGTAAACTGGGTAAACCGTTTGAAGGTTTTCTAAGAGATGCTATCTTGGAGTACCTCAATGAAAATAAGCAAATAATGCCATATCAGCATGGCTTCATGAGGGATCGGTCATTTCAAACTAATTTATTAAGTTTCTATGAGGAGGTAAGTTCTAGACTTGACCACAGCGAATCAATAAATGTCGTATATCTGGACTTCTCCAAAGCATTTGACACTACACCACATAAAAAGTTAGTATATAAAATGAGAATGCTTGGACTGGGGAAAAATGTCAGTATGTGGGTAAGTAACTGGCTCAGTGATAGAAAACAGTTGGTGGTTATTAATGGTACACACTCAGATTGGGTCACTGTCACTAGTGGGGTACCTCAGGGGTCAGTATTGGGCCCTATTCTCTTCAATATATTTATTAATGATCTTGTAGAAGGCTTGCACAGTAAAATATACATTTTTGCAGATGACACTAAACTGTGTAAAGTAATTAACACGGAAGACAGGACAGTATACTGCTACAGATGGATCTGGATAGATTGGAGGCTTGGGCAGATAAGTGGCAGATGAGGTTTAACACTGACAAATTTAAGGTTATGCACATGGGAAGGAATAATGCAAGTCACCTGTACATACTAAATGGTAAAACACTGGGTAACACTGACATGGAAAGGACTTAGGAATTTTAGTGAACAGCAAACTAAGCTGTTCAAACCAGTGTCAGGCAGCTGCTGCCAAGGCCAATAAGATAATGGGTTGCATCAAAGGGGGCATAGATGCCGTGATGTGAGCATAGTCCTACCACTTTACAAATCACTAGTTAGACCACACATGGAGTACTGTGTACAGTTCTGGGCTCATGTGAGCAAGGCAGACATAGCAGAGCTGGAGAGGGTTCAAAGGAGGGCAACTAAAGTAATAAATGGAATGGGTGGACTACAGTATCCTGAAAGATTATCAAAATTAGGGTTAGTTACTTTTGAGAAAAGATGGCTAAGGGGAGATATAAAAACCATGTATAAATATTTCAGGGGTAAGTACAGAGATCTCTCCCATCATCTATTTATCTCCAGGACTGGGACTGTGACGAGGGGACATCCTCTGCGTCTGGAGGAAAAAAGGATTGTACTCAAACATTGAAGAGGATTCTTTACGGTACGACCAGTGAGACTATGGAACTCTCTGCCTGAGGAGGTGGTGATGATGAGTTCACTTAAAAGAGTTCAAGAGAGACCTGGATGTATTTCTGGAGTGTAATAATATTACAGGATATAGCTACTAGAGAGGGGTCGTTGATCCAGTGAGTTATTCTGATTGGAGTCAGGAAGGAATTTTTTCCCCTAAAGTGGGGAAAATTACCTTCTACCTGACAGTTTTTTTTTTTTTTTTTTTGCCTTCCTCTGAATCAACTTGCAGGATAACAGGCTGAACTGGATAGACAGATGTCTTTTGTCAGCCTTATAAACTATGTAATAAACTATGTAAAACACATTGACATTGGGACAATCATTACTCACTAGAAGCAGTTTAAACAGGAAAACAGGGAGATGGAGCCTCTAGCGTAGTACAGTAAACACAAGTGCAATTAATACAATTTCACTCACCTTCTGGAGTTGTGTGTAATAGGCACAAAACACTTAAAGAAGCTTTTTAAAAAGCTATCCCCTTTCCACTGGGTAGAGGATAACTATTAGATCAATCGGGGTCCTACCATCGGGCATGCAAACTACTGCTCCATTCAACTCTATGGGAGTGCCAAAAGTAGCCAAGCACTATATTTATCTGTTTTCGGAATGCTTGTAGAAATGAATGGAGTTGTAGTTCGCATATCCAAACTGCTGCTCCTTTTATGTTGGGGGGCTAATAGTGGTATGGGGTACCTGTCCTCAGGATCAGTCGGGGCCCAAGAAGTAAGAACCCCACTGATCTAATAGTTATCCCCTATCTCATGCATAGGAATTAACTTTCAGCAGTCGGAATACCCCTTTATTTACTTTATTGGATGTTCAGACACCGTGTTTTATTTGCAGACTGCCTATTTCATCAGGTTAGTTCAAGATTGCAGTATCACATTACAAAGTTCCGTATTTAAGAAAATAAATAGAATTAACAACAGTATATATTTTATATAATGGCCTGGAGGGTAAAAACATTACATTCACGAAACAGTAAAAAGTGCTAAAATTGCGATGACAAAGGAACACACTTCTGTTGCTTGGCACTTATTGGATTCATTGGTTCATGCGGTATCTGGTCGAGATGTCAAGACTATTAAATATATGAATACAGTAATTTGATCCTAGAAGCCTGGAATGAAACCAAGTGGAAAAACCGAGGATATCCAAGGGAAAATCTCTCAGCTAAAAAATTAGGGCTTCTTAAGACAGCTTTTTGTAGAATAATTGTGTAAGATTATGTAGCTTAATCAAAGGGTCTTTCAGATTATTCCTTGGTAGTATGTTGTATGGCAAGAGACAAGCAAGATTAAGACATGCATTATATATATATATATATATATATATTATATAAATATATATGTGCTTGAATACCAATTACTTAAATGGAGATTGGGACATGAGGTATATTTAGCAACACATTGTTTGCCAGGGTAATTGCTAATTACTTGAATTTAATCACAGCATGTTATGTGTCAGAACCATTGCTCATTTGACTACGACTCTAAATTCACTGAATCATAATTAGTTATTGATGGTTTGGATATGTTTGTAATGACTGCAATAGTGTATAAAGACTGGAATATATAACTAAAGAGTAGGAGGTAAAGGGTTTACTTTGGGAGACAAACTCTGGCTAGTCAGAAAAAAGGAAAAGGGATCAGTCAGCACGTCCCTGTATGCAGGTGCACGTAGCCATGGCAAAATATACATACAAACACAGAAATGCAACAGCACTCTGCAACCAGCTCTCTGCCCTGCCTCTATGCTAGAGTTTAACAGAGGCATCAGTGTACATTTTGATCAAAAAGTAATAAGCCACTCGCTGTGCCAAGGCCGCCTCTATGAGTGGTCCTAACTCTAAATCCTACCTGTTATGGGCCTTGACAGCCACATAAAATCCAGGGAGTGTTATGGCACCAAAAATGGGTTAATAAGCAGGGTGGATACAGCATGCATGCTGGGCCCGCACTCCCTGGATTTTATGTGGCTGTCATGGTCCATAACAGGTAGGATTTAGCGTTAGGACCACTCTTAGAGGCGTCCTTGGCGTGGCGAGTGGCTTATTACTTTTTGATCAAAATGTACATTGACGCATCTGTTAAACTCTAGCATAGAGACAGGGCAGAGTGCTGGTTGCAGAGTGCTGTTGCATTTCTGTGTTTGTGTGTATATTTTGCCATGGCTATGTGCACCTGCATACAGGGACGTGCTGGCTGATCCCTTTTCCTTTTTTCTGTGTAGCATACACTGGAAGTGTGGCAACCTCCATTCAGTCGTGCACACCTGACTAGTTTGTCCGCCCTAGAGGCTAGTTTTAATCAAAGTAAGTATAAAACTAAATTTGCACTCATAGTACCTACTAGTAGCCGAACTCTGGCTAGTGCCTACTGCTAATCGCAAGTAAATGTTATAAACTGACTGGAGATTAGTTGACAAGTAAATTAATGCTAAAAGTGACCTCTCAATAGCCTTGTCAAAGTGGACTCTTTTAGTCATGACTCTTGTCTTATAAAGAAAACCATGACTGAAGTGTGAATTCAGTCTAATTAGTTACATAACACATCTACTCTTTGAGGTTTTGAGGACTAAAAGCACCTCTGAAAAACAAAATCTGTAACCCGATGATGCAAAAGTATGTAGTCAGAAAATGAAATGGCACAAACATGACAAATATTCTTCTTATGCTGTTAATAATATATAGAAAAATACCATGCAGAAGGTTGAATGGGCATAGATTCCAAAGTGATTTTTTTTCCTCCAACATCCTAAGTAGAGATAAACGAATTTTTCTAAAGTTTGATGCGGCTCATTCGCCGAATTTTACAAAAATAATTGTTTTTTGACTAATTACTTCGACACAAAGTGCACTTTTTTGTAAGTAGTGGGTGCAATGACAGGGAGCTGCGATAGCATAGCCCCCCCCCCCCGTCATTGTACCCCTCAGATGCCGCGTTCATACATGATCGCAGCATCTGAGTGTAAAAACTGTGTGAAATTAACATTAAAAATTTTTTTATCAAACATACCACTTCCATTTTCTCACAATGGGCCGGCCGTCGCCATCTTGCTTGAAGACCTGCCGCGAAATCTCATGCTGCGCGAGATTACATCATCTCGCCAGCGGACGTGGTGATGTATGATGTGATTTCGGCCGAGATCGTCAATCAAAATGGCGGCTGGCGGCCCATCGCTAGTAAATGGAGGAGGTAAGAATACGTTTTTTATACTATTTCAGGTTAAATCGATTCGCTTACATGAAGCACGAATCAAATTTATCCTGAAATTAGGATCAAATTCCACTTCGTGGGATTTGATTCTCTCATCTCTAATCCTAAGCATAAAACTTTTATTCATGACTGTATTGTGTCATGTATAGTTGTATTCTGAAGAAATTAAGCCTTTAATTCAGTTTTAATGTTCATTGGGATTATCTTTATCCTGTAAATATTAGTGTGATCCATCACTGTTTTCTTCCCATCCTGTTGTTTATTAATATAATAACTGAAGTGAGAGGGAACTAAGCTTTATATTCTGTTCTAAGATATGCAAATAAATCCTCAACCACCTTATGACCCTTAACCAGGAATAACGTTCCTAGCTACCAGCATATGATTTACGGATTACTCATCACAAGGAATAATGCTGTAGCTCTTTAATAACACTCATGTCACAACAGATTATCTTGAATCTGTATGAATGTTTAAAGAATAGAATGAATATGACTATTTAATCTTTAGATATCCTCAAAAATTTTGATATTACCTTCAAATTACCCTGCGTGGACATATGCCTTGAAGAGAAAGTTGTGTACTTCCTTAAATTTTCAGCATTCCGATACTGCCCATGCTGATAGGACACCATCAGAACAATGAAAAAGACTATTGAGGTTAGAACTTGTGGTTAGAGATGAGCCAATCGATTCTATATGATTCAAACTGGATTTGATCCAGTGCTGAGCCACGCCCCCTTCACTGATCACATGACGGTGACGTCACCCCAGGTCCTTCGGCTTTTCCAAAGTTCGGGTTCGTGGAAGCCGCCCCTTATGGATTCCATATGCCGGGATAGTCCGCGGTAGTGGAATCCATAACGGGATGCGGCGATTACCCCAACCCGAACGCCGAACGATTTTTTGAAGTTCGCTCATCTCTACTGATAAACCTTGTGCATTAAAATAGTTTATCAATATCAAACCTCTTTAACTTCCAGAAGATAAAAAACTATCCAAGTCAAGTAATTACATAGGTGCACCACTTGATAAAGCACACGTATCACAGCTCTGTTATGTACCTAGGGGAGTAGTTCATGGCCTGAACAGCATTGCTAATTAGGGGCACCATGGTGGCTCAGTGATAGTATTGTTTTCTTGCAGTGTTGGGGGCCAGGGTTCTAATCTGATGAAGGACAGCAGCATGGGCTTTCTCACACACTACATTATGCCACCACCTTCATACAGGTTGATTCAGAATTTAGATTGTGACCCCCAATGGACAGGAACTGATGTAGGTGATAACAATCTCTTTACAGCACTGCAGATATGTAAGTAAGATGTAAGTAAGCACATTAAAAAATAATTATAAATTAGGAATATAGTTATATAAAATATGCATAATACATATTAAATTTGTTCTGTGTAGAGATGAACTAATTGGATTCATTCAACCCAAATGTAAAAATTCAAGATGGATCGAAATCCAAAATTTGGTGATTTGATTAAAGTGAAATTTGGAGGGAGAGAGAAAAAATTTTTTTTTCCAAAAGAATAAGAGACAAGAGAGAAAAAATTAGCCCTAGGAGACCTCAGAGTGTCAGACACCCATTTTAAGGCCGATTAAAACACTTTTTGATTCAGATAGAATCGATTTGTATCAAATCGGTCGACTGGTTCAGCCAAATCAAACTCAAATTTAATTTTAAACAGATTGGCTCATCTCTAGTTCCATAGAAAAGATTCAGCAGCTCAAAAGCAAGAAATGCCTGTAAATCGCAATCAAATGTGCCATAAAATAGTTGTCCATATATTTTTTTTCTCTATTTCATTTCTTTCGCATAAGTTTTAAAGGCCATCACGCTACATATGAATATGTTTTGACTCTTGACATTCTGTTACATGATACAGTAAGATATGGTTTACAAAAGAGAAGCAGGAAGGAAGCAATCCTGTTACTAGCAGATTGTGAGCATGCAATCTTCTGTGCCCTTACCGTAATATCCATGACTAGTAGAGAGACAAGTCTACACCGCTATGCTTCATTACATATAATGTATTCGAAGGTGTCCTTTGCTTCTAAACCTGTCCTGCATGCCTCTCTCTGGGACACATTGAGTGCAGTCAAGCAAGAGTTTATCATCTGCAGGTTACATCATGATACTGAGCAGTACAGTGCATTTCAAGTCATCTTGCCCTTCAGAGAGTTGTATAATTCCTTGCACAGCAAATTGTTTCATGATATGCTTAAAATGAAGTAAGTAAGCCCTTGAAGCAGCTATTGAGCATACCGAGAAACTGGTCTGGTCCACATTGCTGCTCTGCATTCAGTTCAGGTCATAATTATATGTGTGTCTGCTTTAGAAAAATCATTTGCAATATTCATGCATAAAGAACACAGTTGTCTTTTGATTCTGTTGTCTTAAAATGCTATTATTTGTCTGTCCTTATCTGACTGATCAGCCCTGAAGAAAAATAATAGAACCTCTCTCTATATCAGTTATCTCCTGCTATTGTGGAGCTGAAACTACAACTCCCAACTGCAGACCCCCAAGACATGCTGGTAGTTATAACTTTAGAACACGTTATACCCTGCTATCACCAGCAGTCAGACAGAAATGGATGGAGCAGCAGGCACATGCTCCACGTGCTGCTCTCTTCATTTCGGGGGTCCCATGGGGTAAAGTTATGGTTCTAGTGGTTGGACCCCCAACGACCTAATAGTTATCCTAAATCTCATGGATAGGGGATACCTTGGAATAAGCAGAATATCCCTTTAATTCCTTTTACTGATTATACCACAATCTTCGGCAGTGGTTTCCAACCAGTATTTAGAAATGATCAGTATTCTTTACTCTGTGGCCAAGTCATTCCAACAACTGGCCAGGCACACTTTGGAGACCACTGGTCTAAAATATAGATCCGTTTGCCAAAGTAAAATGTATTTCATTAGTTTTAGCAATTACCCAGCAGGTCTATGTACTAATAATACTATTTAGTGGATTTAGTAGTATTTGTAGGTAGTAGATAGCATTTGTAGTTGCTCCAGTGAAGCGTTGTGTTGTCATTTATAACATTTTAGCTAAATCCTGCTTCATACCTTAGGAACTTTTTTGACATAGTGCATTTATACAGTAATACTTTGTTCAGTATCCAGTTACCCATTATCTACATACTTAGAGCATTAACAGTATTATGCCATAATTAATGTGGAAAATGAAAATCAGACATCATATTCCTTATTAGATTCTCATTCTAACAAAGCTAGAACGTGTACCTCACATAGATCCAGCGATCTCATATCCCCAATTGCTCTGCTGGATTTATTTTAAGCTAGCAGCTCAGGGGTCCTGTCTTTTCTGTTCCCAATCTATCCCTATGACAGCTCAACAGGGGGGTGTCTATTCTGCTGCAGATTTCTCCCTATCACATATCTTGGGTGTGTGATTTCTACAGCTTTTGGGTGTGTTCTTTCTGCTGCAGATCTCCCCTTATCATAGCTTGGTAGTGTGTTCATTCTCAGGGGCATTTTCTTTTCTGCTGCAGCTCTCTTCCTGTAACTGTCACCTCTAACAGTAGATATGGATGGTGGCAGTTGAAGGATGGAACTGAGCATGTTAGCCCAGAATATTGACAGCGTGGGGGAAAACCCATTGGACTTCATGGTTTCATGACCAGTGTAACGGTAGATGCTGTCTGATATTTCATACAGTTTCCTCACTTACCAATGTACTGGACCTGGGGCTCTTATCACAGATTTTATGTTAGACGGCATCTCAGCACCTTCTACAGTGTCCAAATAACCTAACGTATTGGAACAACAGTGACTGACTGAACTGCGGTGTTTTATCATGACAGTCTGATTTTTTTCTACCATTCCCTGCATCTCTGGCGATCCCATGTCTTCATCCTGGATACCCCAGTAAGATCAGGATAAGACACATATAGCAAAGAAGACAAGGGGTTCACCCTTGTCAGGGTGGCAGTTCCACTTCTAGGCAGGGAAATAGAAGGATACTGTAGGGTGTTTTACTGGGGTTGTTTTCAATTGGAAGTTTTATAACGACAATTAAATGTTACGTTTTATGGGGTACTTTTGTTTTTGATCTGACAATATTTAGAAGATATGTACAATGCCTCTTATTTGATATCCTGACTTTGCTGATAAGTGACTGGTCGGATCTGTGATTCCCATGTGCGACCTCAGCAAGGTGGATGCAGAAATAAGGAAAAGAACAAACAGCAGGTGGTGATATTTAGATAGATTTGTATTGAATAATTCAGTAGCTGCACTAAATAAAATAAAAAAGTAGAATTCTACTTGGGACAACCCCTTTAAGGGTGGTGCCTTACACAGTTTTTTGTGCAGTTTTCAAAGCAGTTTTTTTCAGCTTAAGCCAGCTCAAAACACCCCAGATTGGTATTAAATATTGGATTCCAGGGGTCCCCAATGATCCCGAAAACAAAGCGTCCCTGAGACCACTTTCTGAATGAATGGAGTAGTAGTGCACATGCTGTTCCACTTCTTCAATCATTTCTATGGGACTGATATAAACAGTGCTCCGTCAGTCTGATAGAAGTGAATGGTGCAGTGGACTGACATACGCACTGCCACTTTATTCAGACAGGAGACTCAGGGAGCCTCCATTTTCAGTATCTCTGGTTGGGGGAAGGGGTTTCACCAGTTGGACCCCCAATGATCCAATATTTATCACCTGTCATGCGAGCAGGTTATAAGTACATTTTATGGGATACCCCCTTTAATTGACTGCAGTTCTTTCAGGGCACTTCCACATGACAATATTTTGGCCAGTATTTAGCATCTGAATAGAAACACAATCACATAGTAAGTATAGACAGATTCTTGTCTCTTCTGTGTTTTACACTCTCTCCTCGTACTGGTTTATATATACTAATGACCAATCCTGACCAAATACCGACCATGGAAGTCATGGTCTTTCAGTGGTACCCTGTTCATCAGCAGTATAGAAAACCACAGATAATAAAGACAAAATGATCTGCTATGCTTATGTGCATGTCATCTTCCATTAAACGCAATTCATAAATGAAGAACTAAAATGAAGAAAAGACAGCGATAAATATGGACTATTAGTTAAAACATAATAGATAGCTGCCTGTTGACCAATTATTAAAATAAATAAATAAAGCAATGCTGTAAAATACAGTCAAAACATTATCAATTTAATGATGCAGCACTCCCTTGATACAAGCATTTCTCTGTAGAAACTATTAGAATATTTTATTTTCATTTTCTCAACTATTTAAGACTCTATATTATGTCAAATCAGTTGTGTATTTATAGGCATACATTAGTATATTTATATACTGTATATATATATATATATATATATATATACTGTATTGAAAATCAGTAAAGCTGCAGTAATGATCACAGGTTGTTTTGTTAGAATTCTGAGAGCTGATTAGCATCGCCATGGTAACCATAAACATAATACTTATGGCTGATTAGCATGATCTTTCGCAGCAATTATGTAGTTTTATTCATGTCTTCAAAGTGAAATGCTAATTGTTTTCTCTTGTGTTATTGCAATGTAACCTTTCACTGCAGGAAAGGCAGGTGTGTCCTACTTCTGTATGTGAGAGAGTGCTCTTGTGATTAGCAGCCAGGAGTCTCATGTCGGTATACAGTCTGCCAAGTAATATGACAGCACTTTCTAGAAATGCTAGCGTAATAGTTCAGTGTTCAGATAAAAAAAAAAAAAACATAAATCCATTATAAAATTTGGACATTCAACCAACCTAAATGTTGCAAAACATAATTTATTTTTTTGTGAGACAGAGAGACAGTTTTCCAGACAATCGGGCACTTGCGACTTGGACCAAATTTATTCAGGCCCAAATCGAATCAGACAACTGATTCTGCTAATTTAGATCCAATTCGAATGTTAAGACACTTGCTCATCTTTATTATCCAGCCATGAATAATAAATTGGATTGTGCTCTAGATATCTTATATGTAATAACTGTGTGCTCTTGTTCTTGTAAATGCCATTATTTATGCTTTAGTCTCTTGCCTTCAGTTTCTGTCCATAAGAATAAGACAGTTCTTGTCTGCCATAATTTCTCCCAGCTTTGCTTGAAGACCAAGGTCAAATCCTAGTGGTCCCCTTACTACCACTTTCAGCTCTGTTGTCACAACCATCACCTTGATAGCTCCTCAACACCATCTCTGACCATCCTAATTAAGATGCAGAGTCTCATAGCTTGTGCTATATATATTTATAGAAACATGCACACTCTGACCTATCAAGCATGCATGCTTATTTCAACAGGAAGAAGAAGAGAGGCTACTGCTAAATATTACAGACAGTGGGGGTGGAAGCACTGTGTCAACTTACCACTTTGGCTTTGGGCTAAACCTAAGGGCATTGTCTGGGCCGTTCCCTAGTATTCACCCTTTAACCCCTGTTCATGGATGTGCACTTTGCTGCAGGGAAGCAACAAGGCCAGTACCTCCTGGAGTAGTCCCAATGTAGTTGGCAGCTGATCCAGAGGAGTCAGAGACACCAATGCAAAGCACCAAGAATTAGCCGACACTCAAAGTCAGAAAAGAGGTCGAGGTCAGGGCAGGCAGCAGAGTATCAGAGATAGTAAACAGGAAAAAGTTAAGTATACAGCAGAAAGACAGAATAGCATACCTTCACTGGTTAACTAGACAACTAGGAACCTAAGCTCTGGCAAGGAGTGACAGGGCAGAGCCAAATTTATAGCAGAAGTTGATTACAGTTAGAAGCAACCATACAACTGCACACAGCAAGGAGAGGAGGGTAGTGCTGGTGGAATTGGGAATAGTATAGTAGCTTAATGAATGTTCTTCATTAATAGAGGTAAACACAGACTGCCAAGTAACACTAAATACTTCTGTCTGTCTTACACAGGAACAACGGATAATGCATGCTGCAGTGTACTATGACGATACTTCTTTTCTGTAAAATTATTTGACAGTTGTGCTTATCCTATTCAGATTCAACTGACTGCAGATATCACCAGCATGGACACATTGAGTCCAACATAAATGTAATTTACGTATATGGCGAGGTTAGCATTAGCAGGAAGGTGTTATGTCTTTACATGTAGAATCTATCTGGTTAAAGGGTTTTCCCTCAGGATAGTCAATCACTATCATATCAGTGAGGGTTGATCACATGGTTCAGCTGTTTGAAGAGACTCTTCATTGTTTATGTTGAATTCACTTGGACGGGACAAAGTTGCAATATCCCGCACCACCACTACTAAGTGAATAGCATGCAGGCAGGTGGTCCCATGTAAACAATAGGACTCTTCAAACTGCTGATTGCTGGTATGCCAAGAATCAGACCTCAGCCATTCTCTTAGACCATCAATATCCTGAGCCCAGGAAATCTATTTAAATACGTATATGAACTCAGATATGTTGAAATGAACTATGAGGCAGCCAAATCATTGGAAATGGATGAAATGTAAAGCCATTCAAAGTCGTTTGTGATACACAACGCAGTTTAGATTTCCACACATGGCTTCACATCTCTCTTTTATGTGCCATGAATGGACAGTAGTGTTAAAAACAACTTAAAGCAACAATCTCCAGGAATAAATATTTTTAGGAGGCTATTGTCAGACTATTGTTGTGATGGACATCCTTTACTTTTGCAGGATGGAATGAAAGGAAAAAATAATAATGGTAAAACTGTCATATTTTTCCTAATAATAAATATGGTCTGTACGGAGACATACCTTCTCGGAGTCAATCAGATTTGTTTATTTGTTGTGGTAAAAAGATATACTTGACTCTAGCTAGGCCCTGATGCTGGGGACTAGAATGATTCTAAATGAGTTGTATTTGTCCCAAATTGTTCAAAATTAATACTTTTTTAAATCAGAGAAAAGAGGGAAAAATATGATTTCTAGGAGACCGCAAAGTACAGACATTTTCAGGCCAAATGCAGCACTTTCAATCTGGGTAGAATCAATTTTGACCAGAATCAAATCAATAAACCAGTTCAGCCAAATCCAATTTTGAATGATTCCCTACTCATCTTTACTGGAGACCTCAGTTGCTATAAGACTGTGCTCAGAAGATGTCATGTAGGTGCTGATCTCTGTATCTCTGCTGCTTTTAAAGGTGTTTGTCAAGACAATCGTGGATATACAGATGTAGTAGAGTTAACACACATGCTTTATGAGACGTGTTATCTAAACTAAATGCGTTAAGCAAACACCTTCAATTGCTTTTCAATGACTTTTGTTTCAAGATAATGCAATGAGTTAACAAATTTTAGTTAAGAGTTAACCCTCCTACATCTGTACTGTATATATGATAGATCTGGGACCAGAAATAAGGGAGGAGGGTTCATCAAATTTATTAGATACACGCTAGGGTTGAGCGAACCTGAAGTGTAAAGTTTCCTATTGGGTTGGCTTGGCTTGGAAGAATTGTCGAATATGTAGAATATAGCGCTATATTCGTAATTTACAAATATAGCGCTATATTCTACATATTCGACAATTCTACTAAGCCAACCCAATAGGAAAGTTGCTTAACGCCCTTATGCGATTCAATTAATGCACATATTTAATTACCGATTTTTCGCATAACATAAACTATATTAAATATATATATTCTAAATATTCTAAATCAGTAATGATTTCCCTATCCACATTTGTTTGCAGGGCACTTGTCATGCTCTTATCCTCATTTTGCTGCCTTTTGCTGCCCTCTAGCCCTTTCCATGACCCTTTTAGAGACATTTTAGTGCCCCAAAATTCGGGTCCACATTGACTTCAATGGGGTTGGGGTTCGGGGTCAAGTTTGGGTCCCGAACCCGAACTTTGCGGGGAATTCGACCGAACTCGGTGGACCCGAACTTCCAGTTGTCCGCTCAACTCTAATACACTCAAAACAAGGGTTCATGCCACAGACATTTTACAGCTCCATTTGGTTTGGAGCCTTAAAGAAGTTGTCCAGGATCCCCTCCTGTTCCTTTGTAGGTCTTTCCTAGAAGTAAGCACCAGAACTACACAGCTTCAAAAACTATGCAGTGGACTCAGCTGGTCACTGCAATGCTGCTCCCTTTCAAGAAAATGGGAGCTGCACTGCAGTTACCAGATGCATCCAGTACACAGTTGATGGAACTGTATGTTGCCATAACTAGAACAAAACAGCTGAACGGAGGGTTGCAGGGTGCCAGACTACTTACAATCGGATACTGATGGCCAATATTGAGGATCAGCCATCAATATTAAAATCCGGGAAAACACTCTTAAGGCTGGTTTCACACAAGTGATTTCAATTGGTTGAACTCGCAGCGTGTGTCTGCGAGAGCTCCCGTCCTGACCTACATAGCACTGATAGGATCGCATAGCATTATATTGATTTGTGATGTTCTGTAACCCCTAGGCCCCTTTCACACAGGCGCTGATCACAGCAGTTAAGATTAACATTAAAGGCTTTCAAGGGTTAATCCGGTAAAAAAATAAAAAATACTCACCTTATCCATTAGATCATGTAGAGGTTGCCTCAGCCATCTTGATTAAAGACACCATACGGAATTTTGTGCAGTATCTTTAATCAAGATGGCTGTGGCTGCCTCTTCACGCTCAAATGGATGAGGTAAGTATGAATTTTTGTGTTTGTCTTTACCGCCATTTCAGGGAAAATTGATTTGGCACCACGAAGCACGAGCAAATTTGGCCTTGTCCTGAAATTCGGATCAAATTCCACTTCTGATACTTCGATTCGCTCAACACTAATGGTAACCATATCAATAGCATGTTGGGGCTGTTGTCTCTGTTTGGGTGGAAAGGGCCTCTCTGCACTCTCACAACCATCATTTCTTTCCCTGTAGAGAGTCAGTTTCCTAGTAAAGCTGAATTCACTGAGAAAAATGAATAACATTTTATGATAATATGCTGTCATTGTCTTGTACAGAACTGTGATATGTCAGTGTCTGGAGGTCAGTGGTAAGGGGTTAAGATCTGAATAAGCGACAGTGCAAACTAATTAATCCCACACTGAATAGATAGCAAATGACAGCCGCTATTATCAGACCAATTATATGTTTGCAGTCCCGTCACATGCATTAGTAAGATAAAACCTGATGGTTTTCCTTGCATCTTTTACAGGACCTGTTGTTCAGCGTGTGTGCTTTGAATATCATCTCTACAATTGTCTGTGCCTTGGCTACAGCGATGTGCTGCATGCAGATGGTTTCTGCTGATGTTCTACAACTGGTGAGTGATATAGATACACAGAACCGTTGCTGAGCTTAACCTCTTAATGACCAAGCCTGAAAAGGCCTTAATGACCAGGATTTTTTTTTTTTTTCATTTTTTGCCTTTCAGCATATGTTTTATTTTCCTTTCACATGGCTGTCTGAGCCCTTAATTTATGTGGGTGAAATATTAATTTTTAGCATTGTTTGGGGGGAACTATAAATTACAGTGTAGTATACGATCTTTTTTTCTGCAGAAATATCTAAAAAGTGATTTTTGCCAATATTTATTTTTAACACTGTTCGTGTTTCACACTAAATATCCTGATAAAGGAATTCTTCAGGTTAAATAAAATTTCTTTTATGCTAAATAATGCTAAACAAAGTTTTAGCTCTTTGGTGTTTTAAGTATTTTTTATTTATTGTTACATTTTTTTTAAATATTTTTTCAACATCCCATTTTAGGATTACTATTTTAAAACTTTATTTCTAACATAATATATTACCATAATCTTGCATGCTAATATATTAGGTTATGTGTAATTGTGACACTGGCTGCTGTTAGTGTGACACTATGTAGCTTAAGACTGAGGCCCTGCACCTCCCGAAGTCAAAGGGTTAAAGGGACACTTCCATCAAAATGTTTTTTGTACTTATTTACAATGTATATGTGAATATTCTATGTCATTTTATTTGCTATACTTTTTGAAGTCACTATATGTATACTAGTTCCTATCCTAAACTGTAACCCTGGGAACACACCTGAGCGTTTTTCAGCGCGTTCAAACGCGCTGAAAAACGCTCAACATGTGAAAAGCCATGCATCCCTATGGGCATGGTTCACATTTGGGCGTTTTACAGCGCGTTTGAACGCGCTGTAAAACGCCCAACGCCCAAACAAGTACATGCGCTTCTTTTGGGCGTTTTAACGCGCCTATGGACAATGTTGCCATAGGGGTGAATCACTGAATCGCGCGTATGACGCGCGTTTCTTAGTTACAAAAACGCGCATCCAAAAACGCGCGTAAAACGCGCGTCATACGCGCGATTCAGAAACGCCTAAGTGTGTCCCCAGCCTTACAGTGATGTTACTGGGAGGGGGAGTTGTAGGGCTGCAATGATTACTCGATTAAATTGAGTAACTCGGCACAAAAAAATCCTTGATGAAATTTTTTTGCATCGAGGATTCGGTTATGTCATGTGACCACGGAGCGTGAGTGAAGCGCTTGCTATTACTGACGCTCCATGGTCACCCGCCGGCCCGCACCACGCCGGCAGAAAAAGAGGCTAAGGAGCTGAGGAGTGTCGGCAGTGCCCCTACAGAGGAGGTAAGTATTAAAGTGGCGCTGGGGACTTATGGCTAGAAGAGAAGGGCACAGAGGACTGATGGCATGGGGGGGGGGGCTGATGGCATTAAGTACTAAAGGCACGGGGGGGTGGCACAGAAGACTGACAGCACAGAGTACTGATGCCTGACATGTGGGGTGATGGCAAATAGGACTAATGGCATAGGGGGCTGATGGCACAGAGTACTGATGGCATGGGGGGATGCACCCTACACATTTACAGTGAATTTAATTCAACATAGAGCTTGTCACTTATTAGAAATTAAATTACTCACTTAAGCTGGTCATACATATTCAGTAGCTCTTGGAAATACTTGTTTGGCTGGCAGCTATCTCTCCCAACCCCGTACACATGAGGGGAGGGGGGGTGGGCTGATGGCACAGAGTACTGATGGCATGGGGGGGCCAATAGCACAGTACTCATGGCATGGGCGGGTTATGGCCCAGAGTACTGCTGGCATGGGGGGGGGGCTGATGGCACAGTACTCATGGCATGGGGGCGATGGCACATAGTACTGCTGGCATTGGTGGTGATGGCACAGAGTACTGATGGCATGGCGGGAGCTGATGGCACAGAGGACTGATGGCACTGGGGAAGCTGATGGCACTTGTTTGGGAGCTAATGGCACATGCCTATTTAGCCATAGCTTTTGTCTTTGATGACGTAAAGATCAGACATATTTTAAATAAACAGCCCAATCATTATGTTCCCTGACATCTACCATTAAGTGGAGATCAAAGAGGTTCCATATGTTGCCACAATCGCCAGGTCTACCAGTAAAATAAATAAATAGGTACATCTAATGTGTATGGTCAACTTTAGGGTCCATTCACGTGTCCGCAACTGTTTTGTAACCCGCAGGTTGCGGATCCATAAAACACGGATACCTGCCATATGTGATCTGCATTTTGTGGACCACACATGGCCGACACTATGATAGTGTCCGTGGCTGCAGACAGGAATATGACATGTTCTATTTTTTGCAGGGCCACAGAACGGAATTAAAAGTAAATGAGTCCACACTCTTTCCGCAAAATTGTGGAACGAATGGGGACCCATTTTGCGGATGTGTGAATGGACCCTTTCCCGGCATTGTTACCATTGCTAAACATCCTGTATCCACATCCTGACGGTTAAGATGGCCTTAGTGTTATATTATTTCTACAATTTAATATCGCAACATCAAATGGTATGGCATCATAGCTTTAATACAACCCAATTCTCTCTGTCTCTAGGAGAGATAGAAACTTCTGCAACATAATCTGCTGTGTGTAAGTCACCCTCTGGAGCTATTACATGTATAGTTGGAGCCATAAGTACCATACTACACCTAAAACTGCTTACCAGGATTCACCTGGACTAGCCACTTTAAACATAGGTTCAGTCTAAGTGCAGCCCAGCAATTATCAGTAACAAGGGTTCAGTACCCATGGCTCAAACAACTCATGTAATAGCACACTTAAAAGAATAAAACAATTTATTTAGTTGAAATGAAGGTATGAAGGTTCTAGGTAGGTCTGATTACTTTGAGACCAAAGGTGGATTTAGATGAACCAATAATCATCCAAATTATCGGGAACGACCAATTACCCGATGAACGAGTAAAACGCTTGTGCTTCCCTCCCAACCAGGGGTGGATTGGCCATAGACCTTACAGAGAAATTTCCTGGTGGGCCGATGCCCAGGGGGCCACCTGAGCCCTCCTCACGGCCGGCCTGTGGAAGTTTTTGGGGATGTATTTTGTGCTTCTGACAGCAGTATTGTGTGATGGACTGTGGTATTTGGCTCTGTTGGGGTGGTATAATGAACAACAATATGGTATTGCTAGCCCTGCCTACTTGTGTTGGCCCTGCCTTCCATCAATTTGGACCCGACGACAAAACGAGGCCACTTTTAGTATTTTTTCCGGGGACACTATAAATTCCCAGTCTGCCCCTGCTCCCAATTCCATCGACCCATCTACACCCATCTTGAGTTCAAACAGCAAAATCAGCAGCAGAAAATTATAATTTAGTGGGGGGGTTTTTGCAGAAATTTTTACTAAGAGTATTAGAACAGTTTTTGGTTGAGGTTTCTCTGCTTCCCTATGAAATCAACAATCAAATTTGCTTCCAAGAAGTAACATGTTATTTTTCAAATCAGCTGCTGAAAAAAATTCTACCATTTTACATTGTATGCACAAGGAGGAGTTTTTAACATTAAAGTCAATGGGTGAACTGTTTCTGAGTTTTGAATCTGGATTTAGCAGTGGAATATGTGCATTTTCTGCTGCTGAATCAGTGGCAGATTTTCGCCTCATGAACATACCCTGAAAGTTCTAAGCAAACCATTAAAATTTAAGTAAAACAAAAACGTAAAAGTATTAATTACTGGTTCTAAGTGAGAGAATTAAAGAAAACATAATAAAGAGAAAATAAAATCTTGGTTACTGCTCTGTATGTTCTTGTAAGCTAATTGCTTCCTCTAAATTGCATAATGAGGCAGCAGTTGGTTGATGTGCGCTCAGATGCATTGCTATTCCTTCTGCCCATGGTAATTTTAAACATCCAGAGACCACTTTGGTCTGCAAAAGAACCATTTACATATGTGATGTTTGTTTAGTCTCTTGCTTAAGAATTCTTATTGTCCAGCATCTGCCGGTATTGTCTTCCCAATTATTGTAATTCTTTCCTAATCCCCAAGCACAGTTTACCAGAATCTAAATGAGGGCTTCTCTTCTTGGTTGCGGGCAATTTTTCTTATTCCATTACATGTTGCCTTCCCAGCGGATCATGTGTTCACCAGTTGTTGCATCTGCTCTGAGGCCGCATAGCACACACTACTGATTTTTAAGCAGCAGACAATAAGAATGGTTTAGAAATTAATATTTTCTGTCTGCATGTCAACATTTTATTAGAATTTTGTGTTTTCGAACAATATGGTCATTAGGAATAATTTCATCATTTTTCAGTGGGAAAAAAGCAAAAACAGACTAACATATTGACATATATTTTACATGTATTTGTCTTCCTATATAATACCCAGAGAATGCTGTGATTTGAAAAAATTGTATGAGTTTGTCCTGAATTTCCCAGGGGAGGAGGGGGGGGGGGGGAGAGAGAACGAGCACCTAGTATGCCACGGTGGGGTTTCTTGGATATTTAGTTGCATTATCTGGGTGGAACTCTTTCTTGTTATGGAAGTGCCTAGTATGTGTAGTATGTGTGTAAAGTATTGTAGGGTTTCTGTGAAAGATATTCAAATTCGCTTTCTCAAAAAAAAACAAAAAAAACAATAATCTTATCTCATGCCAGTTGAATTAAGATATGTGATTTTGCATATACTCTTTCTAGAAACCAAGAGTAGCGTCACCTGCTATACAATACTCATCATGGTTATTTTTTGGTCTCCCTCAAAGAGTACCCCAGCTCAAGATCATTCAGCCAAACAAGGCAGCTTTTTCTTGAGACATTCTGGTTCTCTCAATTCGGTGAACCTGAACTCAATCTTAAAAGTTTCGCATTATGGATCCAAACAATGCATCGAAAGTAAAAAAAGAAGTCTCAAAAATGTTTATCATAATTCCTTATTTATTTTCATCTGAGAGCAAAGCTGGGGGAAAATAACTGTGTGACACTGTGTGACATTTTTGTGTTTTTATTTCCATGTTTTGTTTTTTTTTTAAACAGTTCATATTTCTCATAGACATTTGGCAAAATCTTGAGCTGACATTTTTACCACAAAAAACTCACCAAAAACTCAATTACAAAAATCGTCCCTAAAAAAATGCTAAATTAATTTTTTGTGCAAATCCACGCTCATACTGACATTTAATTTACACTCCTGTACTATTCTTCAAAATGGAGCCTGCAGAAATCCAATTGCTTGCCGCCTAAACGACTCCATTAAGATAAATAGAAACAATGGTGCAGAAATAGGGGCAACAAATCTGCTGTGTGTGAATTTATATAATACTAAGTATAATAGTGAAGCAGGAGGTTCCAAAACTGGAGTAAAGAAAAAAAAATAAAACTTCCTGTAAAGAAAATTGAACTTCTAATTATGTGTTAAGAACATTTTAGTTGCTGCACCTTAATCTCATAATTGGGCATCAATAGGTATGGTCCCAGTACATCCAGACCTTGGTAGCATGAGCCATCCATCCACCTCTTATTTTAATTGATTATACAATTTAAGTATTGCTGGCCGTTTGTTCTGCCCGATGTCTGCTGCATGGTGGAGAAAGGAAATGTATTTTTTAACATGATGAGAGGCTTACTTAAAAAGAAGACATTTTTTGTAAAGGGATTAATATTGATATACCTGAAGATGTAGTGTGCAAATATGAAACACATTGGACTGGATTACTGTTATTATTACTAGGGATGAGCGAATCGACTTCGGATGAAACTATTTCCCGAACTTTGGTTCAGTTCCAAGGTACCACTTGGAACCGAACCACAGTTCAGGAAATGGGTTTTTACAATTGAAATTAATATATGAAATGATTATTCGAAATCTCAAAAGACTTCGCAAAGTAATAACTTCGGCTCATAGGAGCCAATACATTCTAATACTGTATAAAGCGCTCGCTTCGTACAGTATTTAAACGAAGTATTATGCGAATCGACTTTGGATGTTCCATCCGAAGTCGGCTCATAGGAGCTAATACATTCTAATACTGTACGGAGCGCTCGCTCCAGACAGTATTCAAGCGAAGTATTATTCAAATCGACTTTGGATGTTTCATCTGAAGTCGGCTCATAGGAGCTAATACATTCTAATACTGTACGGAGCGCTCGCTCCAGACAGTATTCAAGCGAAGTATTATGCAAATCGACTTTGGATGTTTCATCTGAAGTCGGCTCATAGGAGCTAATACATTCTAATACTGTACGGAGCGCTCGCTCCAGACAGTATTAAAGCGAAGTATTATGCAAATCGACTTTGGATGTTTAATCCGAAGTCGGCTCATAGGAGCTAATACATTCTAATACTGTACGGAGCGCTCGCTCCAGACAGTATTCAAGCGAAGTATTATGCAAATCGACATTGGATGTTTCATCTGAAGTCGGCTCATAGGAGCTAATACATTCTAATACTGTATGGAGCGCTCGCTCCAGACAGTATTCAAGCAAAGTATTATGCAAATCGACTTTGGATGTTTCATCAGAAGTCGATTCTCTCATCCCTAATTATTACTACTGATTAAAGCATAATTATAGTAGATTTAAATGTCTTTGTAAGGATAAATCTTGTTTAGCGGAAGCTTCTTAGTTCTAGCCACTTAAATTCAAATAGTCTATTAGAGTTGCCAAATACAATGTTATTATCTAAATGGGAGCATTTTGATAATAACCTGCAGGCCCTCAGGATGCTATTTGCCTTGGTGAGACAACAGCAGCATTATTAGGGTATGGCCAGGTAGAGTGCACAAGAGAGACGCGGCTGCAATTTGACCTGAAACTATAAGGGTTTAAGCCCATGGCCATATCTCCACTGTGCGCTGGATGCCCCATTTGACCGTACCTGGACAGTTTCTATTCTGTCAATGCATTACAGTTACAAATAAGGCAAGATCTCCGGCACTGCAACATGGATAGCTTCCACATATTCAGTCTGCTCTATACCTGACCTGGAATCAATAGTGGTCCTCAGCAGTTTGGCCATACATCAGAACATCATTCATATAATCTATTTCACTCACTAAAAATGTCAAATATTGAATTTATTTAAAGGGGTTAAAAAGAAAAGGAAAAAAATAGTCCATTTAAATCCCCTTAGTTACTGCATCACTTAAAGGGTTATTCCCTGTATCTAAAAATGGGACGATATATTATCCATATTATGCCACGATATGCCATCATTTTGAGATAGGAATCAATACAGCATTAAATTCCACATCTCTGAAAAAGACACAATAAGACTCCTGGAGGATTATTGTCCTTTTTCTAAATATCCCAGTCTCTACTAATTATAATTGATCATCCTTACAATACTTCCCACAGGACCAAACTGGAATGTGAAAATGACCATCTTGTCATGCTTTTATGCCAATATGCTTTCATCCTGCTATTGAAATTATATAGAAATTTGAAATATTTAGTGAGTGATATTAATAATGAACACATCTGTTTGGTTAATGTTTATCATTATACTTCTATTGCAACCATGATACCTTTCATCCGAACTGAAATGAAACATCAGTTGGTTGCGCACAACAGTCAGACATTGTAGTCTGTACCTCCCCATCATAACTGTTAAAGAGGTGGTGCAGACTACAGAATTCTGAAAAACACATTTCTTTTAAATGTTAGGTCTTATGCACACAACCATATCCATTTTACGATCCAAAAAACTGTGGATCTGCAAAACACGGATCCTGGTCATGTGCATGCTGCCATTCATAATCCATAACTATAGAAATGTCCTATCCTTATCTGCAAAACGGATGAAAAAAGGACATCTTTTTTTGCAGGCGGATGAAACGGACGTACAGATGGTGTGCTGTCCACATTTTTTCCAGCCCCATTTAAATGAATAGGTCCGCATCCAATCCGTAGAAAATACAGATATGATGCGAGCCAAAAATACTGTTGTGTGCATGAGGCCCTATCCTGATCCTAAATATTGTTTTTACAGAAGATGTCCAATACCTAAGACTATAGATTAATATGACAATCAATGAATTGCAATATGCAATAGATACTACATTTATTACTGTTAGTTAACCATCTGCCAAATGACAAAATATGCAGCACGTGGCAGATTAGTATTGTACTCAGCAGCACTAAAGATCTTCCTACTCATCAATGTATTTTACCATTTTCCCTATCACTTCTTAGAGGAAAGCATCCTCAAAAATGTTGCAATGTAGTAACATGCTACTTCTGGAGCATTTTCTAAATCTTCATAAAAATATACGCCCATGTGCACTAGGGCATCATTTGGAAGCTGTTTGGTATAATTTTAAACATTTAGTACTCAGCGTAAAAAGCCCATTTTACAGGACCAAATCCACAGCGTTTTTTGGCCGTGTGAGTATAGCCTTATTGTTTGTACTGCAGACACAGCAGGAATGACACAAGAATAGCAGTGTGGACTTATTGCTGGACTACCATGCTGTGTAATTGTCAAAGCTCACCTATGTGGAGGTACAGAAAATCAATAACACTTATCGACTATCTCTTGGTTAAATAGGACTTTCTCATTTACTTAACTATATCTCATTGTTATAATGGTGCAGTGTTCCTAAACAGACGTAAATCGTTTACCTTCTTAATATTGATTGATTTCATTTTCATTGAGTAAACCCTCCAAAGCATTGATTATAAAAGTGATTTGCTGTGCATTGCAAAATAAGATGCTTCAAATACAGGGCTGTAGTTATAGCTGGTGCCTCCCTAGGCATCAAGCCGGAATACTTCCTATCAGGGCCCAAACTGACAGAAGGTGGGGCCTACGCAAGCAGACGTGGTCAACTCAGGTATGTGGGGCTACCTCGTTGCTGGGGCCAGCAATACCATAAAAGGGCAGTATATTGTGCAGCAGAACCAAATAATAATAATAATATTTATTTATATAGCGCCATCATATTCTACAGCGCTTTACAATTTCATAGGGTTCATGTACAAAACAAAAGTAACTGGCTAATATACAACTGAAACACTAGCAGTCAGGGCCCTGCTAGCAAGAGCTTACAATCTATGAGTACAATATACTGTCCCACCAGCACTAAAACCGCAGCGCAGTATGTTATACTGCCCCAGCAGAACCAAATATCACAGGGAAGCACAATATACTTCCCCAGCAAAATCAAATACCAAAGTGCAGCACAATATACTGCCCCAGAAGTACCATATACCACAGCCCAGCACGATAAACTGCCCCAGCAGAACTAAATACCACAGTACAGCACAAGTACAACTGCAAAGAAAAGGGGGTCAGTCAGCACATTCCAAATGTGCAGGTGCACGCTGCCATGGCTAGAAACACAAAGGAAAAAAGGCCAATGCAACAGCACTCTGCAAACACAAATAATGTACAATAATGCCATAATTATAGAAAACATTTTAGTGCTAATGCTACGCTTATAAATTAGAGATACTTGGCAAATACATTTTGTACAAAATTATGTGGGCCCGTCTGCGAAACGTCAAGGCGATCTCTATCAGACGGGAACCTATCACTAAATACTACCTGTAATGTGCCAAAATGGCTGCCATAACATTCAGGGAGTGCAGCACAGCATAATATATTGCCCCAGCAGGAGCACCAAATACCACAGGACAGGACAAATACTGTCCCAGCAGAACCAAATGCCACAATGCAGCACAATATACTGCCCCAGCAGTACAAGATACCTCCCCAGAAGCTGCTCTCCTGTGGTGGCCTATGCCAGCTGCCGCGTTCAGTCCTCCTCCTTCTCCTCCAGTATTCTCTAAGATATGGAGCAGGTGGCTGAAGAGGTTGGATGTGTGTCACTGAAGCGAAAAAGGTTGCAGATTGTGGCGGAACTAAACGTTGCATAGCAATCTGCCCCTGAAATATGCCGAATGTAGGCGTATTATAGCTTCATAAATTACCCCTAAAGTTCTCAGATTTGGCACCTAATTGTGCATGTATAAAACTGATCAATACATGTTTTGTCTGGTTTAAGATTGCAAGATTTTAGAACACAATAGGAATTAGGAAGTAAAAAGTTATGGATAATTCCCCCAACCCTATATTTCTTGACACATAGATGCCTAATAAATGTAAACCTATGTGCATTGCTGATAATATAAATCCATTTAACCATGCCTTTTTAATGAAACAAAAGAATGGACAAGATATCAGTAGTGTTGAGCGCGAATATTCGAATAGCAAATTTTTATTGCGAATATCGCATATTCGATAACTCGCGAATATACCGCTATATATTCGCAATTTCGAATATTCCTTATTTTTTTTTTTTAGATGTTAATTCTTGCTCATCTGGTTGTCTTCCCACTTCCAAAAGCTGTTCTTACCTGTCCGGAGGATTCCTAGCTCCCTGCCCGCTCCAGTCAATGCCCGTTGCCGCTTCTGCCGACTCCCTGTGTACATGGGAACGCCTCCATGCTAAAATGTACTGTTGGATGTGAGAATCACGATCTCACAAATTTGACTAAGTTGTAATCGCAATGCGATTAATATAACCTGAATTATTCGCATTGCAATATTCGTTATATTCTAGCAATACAACCATTTGGAACCCAGCTTTAAGTTGAATTCGCAATGCGAGCAATACAGGTTATACTAATCGCATTGCACAAATTCAACTTAGAGCTGAGTTGCTAATGGTTGTGTTGCTAGAATATAACGAAGATTGAGAATATAGTGTTACATTCGTGTATCCGTGATATTCGTCGTCTTCGTTATATTCTAGCAATACAACCATTAGGAACTTAGCTCTAAGATAAATTCGCGATGCTAGTATATGTTCGCTTCGCGAATGAAACTTTGAGCTGAGATCCTAATGGTCGTTGCTAGAATATAACGAAGATTGAGAATATAGTGCTATATTCGTGATATTCGTTATATTCTAGCAATACAGCCATTAGGAACCAAGCTCTAAGTTGAATTCGCAATGCGAGTAATACAGGTTATATTAATCGCATGGCGAATTGAACTTAGAGCTAAGTTCCTAATGGTTGACAACCATTGCGAATATAAATTTGCGTAACATTCGCAATATATAGAATAATGACGAATATTCGACGAATATATGACGAATATTCAATCGAATATTCGAGAAATATCGCGAAATCGAATATGGCACCTCCCGCTCATCACTAGATATCAGTATATAAGCATCTAAAATATCTGTTATACATTCTCTGCTGAACTTGGCAATTACTAAAAAGGTGCTCTTTATAAGTCACAGATGAGGGGTTTAAAATGACAGTGTTTCATATTCATAATCTTTCAAATGAAGTTGAACTTTGGGAATATGTAAATATATCCTACAGATATCTGCATACAGAACATATGTATGATACTTCATCATGAAGATTAAAAGCATCCTTAGCAATAATGTCTCCTGCACAAACCCTCAGTGGGGGTATAAATCAGTCAGATCTCTTCAGGGCGTTTGCAGGTTTTTAGTAAGATCATTCCTCTTCTCAAAGTCATCTTTTTCTTATTAAATCCACACTATGAACTTTTGACTTTACGCATTACATGGAAAACAATTTACCTTTTGCTCAGAATTTATTACGGTAGGTTAGGTTGAACATTTTTGATTGTAGTCCACAGTAAATGCAATAGTAATGTGGGATGAGCTGGTCTTTCTAATAGTTCATAATCTAAATGTTTTTCAATTTCAAAGGGATAGGTTTTTCTACATATAGTAAACCCTTTTATGAGTCAAGTCATAGACCTTGTGAGGTCATTCTAGTGTAAGGGTACAATTAGCTGTCCAATGCTTAATCATCATACTGTATATTGCTTTACAGCAGACACAAAATTAGTGAAAGTCCTATTGTACAAGAGCTGATGGCAAGTGGATGGTTTCTCTAACAATTGACCAAAGGTTACATAAAAAGAGCCTCATAATCAAATTAAAACATTGTAGACGCTTCACTAATGGTACTTTCTCTTGATATCTTAGGTCAGGTCGGTCTTGTGTTCTCCTTCCCAGTATCCATCTCTTGGAAAGGAGATGGCAGCTTGTCCTTTGACCTTGTGCATCCTCCATTTAAAGTGTGCTGTTTGCAGAGATTAAAACCAATAGGATGAAACTATTCATAAAGTAAGGACATGGCACTTATCGGGCCTGGAAGCCAACATGCTCACCAGCTCCATGAGCTTTATAGGAGATGGCAGTGTTGTGGGAACTGATTTCTAGTTGACCATATTTATAATAAGTGGCTAAAAAAGCCACCACAGCCATTTTAAGTGTAATGAATGAGAATTATTTACAACTAAACGTTTTAGTTGGTATCTGCCATGCATGCAAAAAGGTGGAAAAGTGATCTAATTTTCAGCTACAAAGTGGTTCCGCCCTAGAGCCTCCCTTACTATATCACAGTAAGGCACCTCCATCACAGATTCCAGATCATATTTGATGAAATTAAAAGCACTGCATGCAGCCATATTTTTTTCTGGTAGTAGTGGTACAATGACAAACAGCATGAAGGAACCAGATAGACCCCATTGTAAGTCAGTGGGGTTCTTTGGGCTCCATTGGTGATCATTGTGAGACAGATCCATCCATAAATTCAGTTTTTCTGCTCCTATGATGAAACAGAAAAATAAAATTCAAAATGCAGATGTGAACTCGTTGTGGACAAACACTTTGAATCTGTCATACAGTAGTGCCACAGAAGAAGGTAACAAATACATATGTGAAAGTGTGAAGAGCAAAACTAGTCATTAAACTAGTTTACTAGCTAGATTATTTTTTTTAGAAATTATTGAAAGCCACAAATGAAATATTGATTGTAGTAAAGTGTATTGTAAAGTCATGGAAGGGGTATATGCCCCACCCAGGTTCCTCAACTGGATGAGGTAAGTAAAATCCAGATGGCGCTGGCTTCAAAAAATGTAGTTGCTAGAGCAATTTTTGTTAAAGTTCACAGGCTGGATTTTATTTGGAATGGGAAGGTACGTTTGGTAGTGGGACCTCCCATTCCACCCCCTTTCAGGGCATTCTTTCTCCTAGCCCGAGGGATCCCCATTCCCCAGGTGTAGTCCAACTGGGATCATTAGTGCAAAATAAATCCATCCCAGGCTGTCAGTTTAAGATAATCTATACCTGGAGAAGCTAACCTGGAAGGTTGGAGCTTGGGTAATAACAGACGGTGAAGCTTTGTGAAGCCATATGTCTCTTATGTTGTGAACTGTAAAGGTAAGCTAGAAATGCTGTGTATTAGGGTCTTTTCACACTTGCGTTCTGAGGATCCGGCAGGCACTTCCGTCCCGCCGGATCCGTCAGAACGCAAGTCGCCTAAAGCATTAGAAGACTGATCAGGATCCTGATCAGTCTTCGAAATGCTTTCAGGTTACTATGGCAGCCAGGACGCTATTAAAGTCCTGGTTGCCATATTAGTAGTGGGGAGCGGGGGAGCGGTATACTTACAGTCCGTGCGGCTCCCGGGGCGCTCTGACGTCATTCTGGAGCGCCCCGGGAGCCGCACGGATGGTAAGTATACTGCTCCCCCGCTCCCCACTACATTTTACCTTGGCAACCAGTACTTTAGCGTCCTGGCTGCCATGGTAACTATTGAGAAAAAGCTAAACGTCGGATCCGGCGATGCGCCGAAACGACGTTTAGCTTAAGGCTGGATCCGGATTAATGCCTTTCAATGGGCATTAATTCCGGATCCGGCCTTGTGGCAAGTGTTCCGGATTTTTGGACGGAACAAAAAGCGCAGCATGCTGTGGTATTTGCTGCGTCCAAAAAACGTTCCGGTCCTGAACTGAAGACATCCTGTTGCATCCTGAATGGATTTCTCTCCATTCAGAATGCATGGGGATGATCCTGATAAGGATTTTTCTGGCATAGAGACCCGACGACGGATCTCTATGCCGGAAAACCAAAACGCTACTGTGAAAGGACCCTTAGCCAGCGCCTAGACTGGCAGGTATTTGTTTTGGTTGTTTTGTTATGCAGGAGTCTTACCTTCCCCAGTAACGATATAACTCGGGAGGGTTCATCTGTAAATGCTGACCCGTAATAAAGCACTCTTTGGACTAAAAATTCACTGTGGTCTGTCATCACCACCCTCCCTGAGAGAGCAATCACTTACAGTATATGATTACTAGCATTCACTCATAATGTCACATACTTAAAGGGGTTCCCTCGGGAATTAGGAAAATGAAAATACTTAAATATTACTTTATTATAAATATATTCCCAAATACCTTACATTAGCTATGATGGCTCATTTTGTCTAGGGAGCAATCATTAGGAGAAATAAAATGGCCGCCGTCCTATTAGCACACAGAAAACCTGTCCTAATCACACAGGAGGATATGCTATTTCAGAGCAGTGAGCCAAAGAGCTGACTCATCCTCTTCTATAATCCTGAATACAGTTTAATATTATTTTTAGCTAAATCTCTGTAGAAATGGAGTTCATTAAGAAGCATGAAGTACAGAGAAGAGGGTGGGGGTAAAGTGGATAATGAGCAGCAGCACTTGTATGCAGTCTCCATTACCACAGTCTGTCCTGTCCGTCCTCTCTGTACTTCATGTCTCCTAATGAGCTCCATTCCTATAGAGATTCAGTTAAAGGATAACTGTCACATTTAGACCCTAATTTCAGTTTTCATATATGTAGTTACTAATATGATAATATACCTGAATCAATAACTATTAGACTTACTTACCCCTTATTTAATAAGATTCAGCCCTTAGCAACCAGTCTGCATAAAACTGCAATTTCACTATTCTGTTAAGATGGCTGCCCTCAGCCCTGAGGCTAATCCATAGGGCACCTGCAGTGAAGTTAGTGAAGACCAGCTCTGTATATGGGGATTTGCAGTAAAGTTCCCAGGTCTGGCTGAAGCCTGTAGTTCTTCTACAAGCTCTCCTCTTATCAGATAAGGCTGTCATTTATACACTGGGCTCTACATTGTCCTTCACTGCTAAGGGAGTGTCTGCCAAGCACAGGCATGTGGAGAAGTTCACACACACAGCCCAGCACTGTTATCTCCTGTCAGGAAGAACCTGGCTTTTTATACATTCCCTTACAATGCTGACTCACTATCAGTTCCCAGTGCACGCAGCGTGCTCCGTCCTCTCATCTGGTAGACGGAAGGAGCATAGCAACCTGATTTTATCTCAGGTAACAATAGCCAATACTGGGGACTTTTAGGTGGCTTTTAGGGGTTATTTATTTAAGAATCAGAAATTAAAACAGGGCCAACAAGGTAATATTAATCACCAGAATCCAATAGTAAAAAAAAAAAAAAATTTGACAGTTATACTTTAAAGTTCTTATAATATGTATTCAGGATCATAACACCTGACAAGTAGAAGAGGATGAGGCAGCTCTTTACCTCAGTGCCCGGCATTTACTTGTCCTGCTGTGTGATTAGGACAGGTGCTGTGTGTATTAATAGGATGGCGGCCATTTTGTTTCTCCTAATGATTGTCCCTAAACAAAATGAGCCATTATAACTAATGAAAGGTATTTGGGAATATATTTACAATAAAGTCATATTTAAGTATTTTCATTTTCTAAATTCCCGGAGAACCCCTTTAATGACCACAAAAAATGTTTACCAACTGTTTCAGTAAAAAGTGCCACAACAATTATAAAACAGTGTGTAAGTATAGCTTAGGCTTAATTTGAATGTCATTTTTTATATTACAGACATCATGGAAATTATAGAAAATATGTTTTTTCTCAAAAATCTACATGACTTCGATCTTCTCATTTTTTCTGCACAATGGTAATTTATAGATGAAACGTAGATCAACGATGTCCTTCTCAGAGAGGTCTTACATTTTCTGTGTATCTCCTTAAATTAAATCCTATTATTTCAAATTACAGGGTATTATGAGGAAACAGCACAGCCTTAACCTTTTCCTAGCAGCCTTAATTACAGTCATCATCGTAGATAATTGCTGTAGGAAAAGGGAAGATAAAAGCAGTTACTGTGTTGGGTAACAACACATTATTTTTTTTTTTACTTGAAGACATATTGATGGATTTAGGTCCAGGTTTATTTTAAAACAAGTGCTACTTGAGTTGCATTAGAAAATAACATTTGATTGCAGACTGTGCAAAGCAATAGTGTTGAAACTGTACACCTACACGCCTGCAGTCCCAGGTATCTGATGTTAAGGGATATACATATAATTTTCTCTGCTTGTGTTATGATATCCTGCCAAGAGTTAATATTGCTGCTTACAATTAAAATGCCTTGACTACCCTATACAATATAATGTATAATATACCACATTGTGCTTTTTTTTTTGTTTTAGACTTATTTTAGTAGTTTGCTTCCTGCAATGTCTAAAGGAAAAATACAAAAATATCTCTTGTGTTTTAAAATAAACTTACAAAATCCTTCAATAAAAATTTATTGTTCAAAAAAAAAAAACTTTTATATGCTGTACTTACACAATGTTAAGCTTAGGTAATATTAATTATTGCATTAAATTTATATTACATATTAACTAGGAAACGTGAAAAAAGGAGCATTAAAAAAGGTAATTCTTTCCCATGCATTTTCTTTCCATCCTCCATCCTATAGTTGCCCAAATCACTCTAAGAAGTACTCTAAGTTAGAATAAGTCGAAATGTAAATTTACAAAAACCTTTGTAAAAAGGGTAACATTCATCAAGAGGGGGGACAAGCGCTGAAGTGCCCAGGGTTTTCTGCATACCCCACTTCCCAGCTTTCCAATTGGTTATACAGATTTAAAGGAAGAACAGTGGAGCAGATTTATTAACACTAATAGTAAGTAGTGTAAACCTAGGGGGTCATTTATTATCCACCGTGGATATAACTTTGGCAGATCCACCGTCAGATATAGGGGTTATTAAAACCAGCGTCTTAAATGCCAGTCTTAATAAATGACCCCCTTAGTCTAAAACTGTGATAGGTCTATACCAGTGGCTCATGCTGGTTGATAAATCTGGTACTTTTTCCCGCTGGCTGGTCTAACTTTACACAATTTATTTGTTGGCTAAGTTTTACCACAAAAATTGACCAAAATATTGGTATGTTTGTTTGGCATACTTAACCCCTTAAGGACTTATAACGTACCGGTACGTCATGGTTCCCGAGTCCTTAAGGACCCGTGACGTACAGGTACGTCAGGAGTAGTTGTGAGGACTTTAAATGCATTTTCTTGGATGGTGACGCACCGAGATATCATCTTGGGCGCCAGAAGTAGCTCTTTGACATCAACCTCGGAGAATTTTAACCTCAGGTCCCTTTCCCACTCCCTGATATAGTAAAGGGAATGAGGTTTTTCTAAGTCAAGCAATTGTTTGCTTATTTTTGAAAGAGTTTTAGTAGGTGTAGCAGTTTGGGAAAGTAATTTTTCGTACCATGTAAGTTCTGTAGGTCCAGTTCCCAGTGATATGCATTTCATTATGCGTGATCTAACGTATTGCTATTGTAGTGTGTTTAGAGTGGGTATGTTTCGTTTTTGGCAGAGGGTGGTTGGTTCGTATATAGATCCATCTTGATCAAGCACCTCTTCCAAATTAAGTGTGCAAGATTTCAAGGTGTGTGGGAGAGATTGGTGGCCCAGGTGTGCCGGATCTAAACAGTCTCTAACCTGAAGCAAAGGAGACGGGAATTTAGAGCAAAATGTCCTGACAGTGTTTTTCCTCCAGACATCGAGAGTGGCTTTGACTAAAGGTGAGGTCCCTGGTGAGATAGTATGTAACTCAGGGTTGGAGAGAGTGATATATCTCAATGAGGAGTGGACAATCTCTTTTTCCAAAACAATCCACTGTTTATCAGGTGGTTCTTTCACCCAGTCTATTATGCGTGAAAGATGTATGGCAGTATATGTTCTGGTCAGTGAAGGGTAACCTAGTCCTCCGTGGACAAATGGGAGCTGTAAAATCTTGTGCGCGCCAGTCTGGGTTTTTTATTGTCCCAGATATATTTTGAGCTAAGCCTCCTGAATTGTAAGAAAATAGGTCAGCTTGGGTAAAATCAAGGAATTAAAGATGTTTTTGCGGCCTAGCCAAGAGATGTATGATGGCGACCAGGATTTCAAAATTAGTGGGATTGTATCTAACAGTGGCTTGTAATTTGTCATATAGCTTGGTTATGTCAGAGGATATATTGATCCCTAGAAATTTGATTGAACTTTTATTCCATTGGATTGATTACGTAGTTTGTAGCATGTTCATTTCTCTACTAGAAATATTAATGCCTATCACCTGCGATTTTGAGGGATTAATCTTATAGTTGGAGATATAACTAAATTCGTCAAATATCTTCAGTAGTGCAGGAAAAGCCTGGGATGGATTGGTGACCAGCAGAAATAGGTCATCGGCGTAGGCTGCTTGTTTGATGTCCAACAGGGAACACCTTAGACCTTTTATTGGAGGTTCTTATCTGATTCTTTGTAAAAGGGGCTCTAAGGTCAAAATAAATAAAATGGGGGACAGGGGACAACCTTGTCTCGTCCCGTTTGTGATGTGGACCGCGGGGGAGAGGGTGTCATTAATTTTTATATAGGCGTTCGGTGAAGCATACATGGTAAAATAGATTTGACAAATTGGTCTGGGAAGCCGAATTTTCTTAACACCATATTAATAAAAGGCCAAGCAACCCGATCAAAAGCCTTTTCGGCATCGGTGCTGACTAGTGACAGGGATTTATTAAGTTTCTTTGCTAGAGCGATTGCATTGATTATCTTATAGGTACCATCTTTGCCTTCCCTGTTAGGCACAAAACCTTGCTGATCCATATGAATAATGGACTGAAGGAGGGGCCCTATGCGGGAGGCCAGGATTTTTGCTAAATTTAGAAGATATAGGGGTCGATAATTTGCGCAGAGGGTTGGGTCCTTTTGGGGTTTGTGAATTAGTGTTATAATGGCGTTTAAAGTTTGTGGTAAGAAAGGGGTACCTTGTAAGGAGGAATTAAGCATGTTTAGCAAATAGGGGCTGATGGTCTTGAAAAAGGTGTTATAATATAATAAAGGGAGGCCATCTGGGCCTGGGGCTTTCCCTTTTGCCATGCATTTAATTGTCATGAGAATCTCGTTTATAGTAATGGGTGAACACAGCTCTGATGTTTGTGTGGGAGATAATGTTGGTAAGTTCAATTTGTCGAGGAAATGGGAGGCTATATCCAGTTTCTGCAATTTAGTCTCTGTTGTGTCCACAGCGTTTATATTATAAAGCGCGGAGTAATAGGAGTGAAACGCTTTAGCGATACTAGCTTCATCGGATACGCATCGATTTTCTAATCTAATAGTCACAATCCTCGATTTTCTTTGGCGTTGTTTCAGCATGGCGATCATAAATTTTGTGGGCTTATTTCCATGAGCGAAACATTTCTGTTTCATTGATAGGAAGTATTTTGCAGAATTAGTATTTAATATGTCCTGGAGCTCCTCTCTAGCAGACGTTAATTCCAGTAATATATCTGACGATTGAAGACGTTTATGGGCCGTCTCTAGTTTGTGTATTTTTTCGGTTAAAGCGTCTATTTTTTGTTTTGTCTGTTTTTGTGTAGGAAGGATGCTAATGATATAAACTCTCCTCTAATAGATGCTTTGTGTGATTCCCATAAAAGATGAGGGGAGATCTCCTCTGTATTGTTTAAAGTAAAGAAATCTAGTAATTGTTTCTTAATAGTTTGTTTAATTTCTGGGTTGCTCAGAATAGTTTAATTTATTCTCCAAATATACGCTTTAGGGGCAGAATTTGGGATTTGAAAGGTAAGGGAGACTGGGAAATGATCTGAATGGATCATTGAGCCAATGTTGATATCTGTGCATAAGTGTAGGAATGAGTTGGGAACAAATATGTGATCTAACCTGTGATAAGAGTTATGGGGAGATGAGTAGTGGGTATAATCTGTAGTGGTGGGGTATGTAGCGCGCCAGGCGTCAATTAAACCATTGGAGTGAAGTTCATGTTGTATAGCTAACAATTCAGATTTGGAAATAGCTGATTTGCCTACGGAGGAATACAGGGTTGGGTTTAAAGAGATATTTAGGTCACTTGCCACTATCAGAATTCCCTCTCTAAAGTCCTCTATTTTGGGTAAAATGTCGAGAAGCCATTTCTTCTGGCTAGTGTTGGGAGCGTATAGGTTAACCCAAGTAAAGGTCTGGTTCTCTATTACTCCCTTTACAAAAAGATATCGTCCATGAGGTTCAGTTTTTATACTGTTAAGTGCAAAGGGAGTATTTTTATGTATTTTTATACTAACCCCTAGCTTGTTCGAGTATTCAGATGTGCTATGATCCCACAAGTTATATATAGATCTGGATAGATTTGGAGCTTTGTTATGTTTGTAGTGGGTCTCTTGCAGAAACACCACTTGGGCTTTGTCCCTCTGGAACTGACGGAATATTTGATTTCTTTTTATTGGTGATTTTAAGCCTCTAACATTGTAGGTTATCAATCTTAGTTCAGCCATTTAACCAGTGGGGAGGTGATAAAGTGTCAAGCCGTTGTACATACCAATCCGTGGAACTATACGTGGAGGTATGCAGCAGTATGATGTTCTCACATTAGGGGGAGGAAGGAGGGAGTGTAGGCCTGTAACTGCGTGGAAAACATGAAAAAACAGAACATAAGTTAACAAAAAACAAACCTCCAAAAAGGAAGAACTAACAATTAGGGAATAAACATCCCCTGGGAAGAACCTGCTCAGGTTCGGACACCCCTTCATCTGATTGGGTGTAGTTGGAGGTTAAAAGGGAAAAGCATAAGCAGGAGATAATATAATATCTATAGCATAACGTCTCGCTGAGAGATGATATTAAGCATTATATACATACATGAAACTGAGGCAATAATCAACTATTGCAATGTTCAGGTGTGAGCTGAGAGAAAGTGATCTTGGTCATGTCTCCTAAGAATTCGCCTTCCCGTAACACAGCGTTACGATACTTTAGAAGGCGAAGAGTTCGTATCAGGAACTACAGTAAGCAGGAAACATGATCAGAGATTTAAGGAAAGAAAAGTTGAGATAGGTGAAAGTACAGAGAGCAACTTAGCAAATTTTCCATTTTAATCAATTTTTCCAGTAACAAAGCAAGGGTTAACAGCCAAACAAAACTCAATATTTATTGCCCTGATTCTCTAGTTTGCAGAAACACCCCATATGTGGTCGTAAACTGCTGTATGGCCAAACGGCAGGGCGTAGAAGGAAGGGAACGCCATATGGTTTTTGGAGGGCAGATTTTGCTTGACTGGTTTTTAAACACCATTTCCCATTTGAAGCCCCCCTGATGCACCCCTAGAGTAGAAACTCCAAAAAAGTGACCCCATTTTGGAAACTACGGGATAAGGTGGCAGTTTTTTTTGTATTATTTTAGGGCAAATATGATTTTTGCTTGCTCTATATTACACTTTTTTTGAGGCAAGGTAACAAAAAATTGAAATTCAGAAATTTCATCTACATTTGCCAATAACTCTTGTGGAACACCTTAAGGGTTAACAAAGTTTGTAAAACCGGTTTTGAATACCTTGAGGGGTGTAGTTTCTTAGATGGAGTCACTTTTTGGAGTTTCTTCTCTAGGGGAAAATCCAGTCCAGCAAAATCCGCCTTCCAAAAACCATATGGCGTTAATTCTGCGCCCTGCTGTTTGGCCATACAGCATTTTACGGTCACATATGGGGTGTTTCTGCAAACTACAGAATCAGGGCAATAAATATTGAGTTTTGTTTGGCTGTCAACCCTGGCTTTGTTACTGGAAAAAATGGATTAAAATGGAAAATGTTCCAAAAAATCGAAATTCAGTTTTTTTTTCTCCATTTGCCATTAACTCTTGTGGAAAACCTAAAGGGTTAACAGCTTTGTAAAATCAGTTTTGAATACCATGAGGGGTGTAGTTTCTAGAATGCGGTCATTTTTGGGTGGTTTCTATTATGTAAGCCTCACAAAGTGACTTTAGACCTGAACTGGTCCCTAAAAAGTGGGTTTTGGAAAATTTCTGAAAAATTTCAAGATTTGCTTCTAAACTTCTAAGCCTTGTAACGTCCCCAAAAAATAAAATAGCATTCCCAAAATGATCGATACATGAAGTAGACATATGGGGAATGTAAATCAATAACTTTTTTGGGCGTTTCTAATATGTATTATAGAAGTAGAGAAATTGTAACTAGCAAAATAGCAAATTTTTCAAAACTTTTGGTAAATTTGGTATTTTTTTTATAAATTAAAATAATATTTTTTGACTCCATTTTACCACTGTCATGAAGTACAATATGTGACGAAAAAACGATCTCAGAATGGCCTGGATAAGTAAAAGTGTTTAAAAGTTATCACCACATAAATTGACACTGGTCAGATTTGCAAAAAATAGACGGGTCCTTAGGGTGAAATAGGGCTGAGTCCTTAAGGGGTTAAACCATGTCCTTTTTTTCCACCAAGTCACATCCTATTTTCCTTAAATCAAGTCCCCTTGACAGACAAGGTGTAAAACAAGTGTTATCTTGTTTAAAACACTTGATAAATACAGTGCAGGGCACATACACCAGTTTTGTGGCCTACAGTACATCTCACACTAATAGATCATTCGTTGCACATTTTATCACTCCAGCTTCTGCTCTGTAGACATTTAGGGACTTAAGCTATCTTGCTGTAGAATGTAACCAGCCTTTGAGTGGGATACCTGTTCAGTCTTGATAAACATGAAAGTAGGTCTTAAGAGTCGATTTTTTTTCATCATTTTCTACATTTTTTCTGGGATTTTTGAAATTCCATAGAAAAGACTATGGAGAAAACGCCACAAAATAACACCATGCCTAGAGCAACCTGCATTTTACCAAAATCTCGAAAATGTACAAAAAAAAACGAAATCTTGTGTATGTAGATCTTTTTCAAATTTTGCTACATTTAGTCGAAAAAGATGCAGTGAATGCCGTGAAAAATGCAACTCATCAAAATACTATGGCAAAGATTTATCAAATCTGATGCAAAAAGAAAACTTAGTTGCCTGTAGCAACCAATCAGAGTGATCTTTTCATTTTCCAAAAGAGCTTTGAAAATGTAAGGTGGAATCTGATTGGCTTCTAGGAGCAACTAAGCCAGTTTTCTTTTTCACCAGTTTTGATAAATCTCCCCCTGTGTGTTTGATTCCAACCAAAGGCCATGTTCATGAGCAGTCATTAAGGGAAAGGACAGCCAGCCCCCTGGCCCTCAAGCAATGAGCGCTTCCATCTGTAGTTTTGATTTTCCTGCACCCCCTGACAGATGGTATCTGGGGCAGACCGCCCTCCCCTCCCCATTGGCACACTCCTGAGTAGATCTTTTGCAGAAATTTCTGCAGCTGTCCCATTTATCCAGTTGCAGAGATTTTTGAGATGCATCTGCCATGTGTGAATATACCTGCAAATCTAATTCACATGTCAGTATTTTGCATCAGTATATGTAAACCGAAACCAGTAGTGTGTCCAAAACACAGAAAATGTACAAATATTACTCATATCAATATGAAATTATGAATTTATGTCCCACAAAAAATATTCTACAATTTTAAAACTATCACCTGGATCTGAATACTTTTGTAATTGTATGTAATTAAAATTTTTGTATAGCCACTGAGTTATTCAATAACATGTATAGCTTGGAAGCAAGAAGAGACAGAGGGGATATGATAGAAACTTTTAAATACATAAAGGGAATCATCACGGTAAAAGAGGAGAGAATATTTAAAAGAAGAAAAACTGCTACAAGAGGACATAGTTTTAAATTAGAGGGGCAAAGGTTTAAAAGTAATATAAGGAAGAATTACTTTACTGAGAGAGTAGTGGACGCATGGAATAGCCTTCCTGCAGAAGTGGTAGCTGCAAATACAGTGAAGGAGTTTAAGCATGCATGGGATAGGCATAAGGCCATCCTTCATATAAGATAGGGCCTGGGGCTATCCATAGTATTCAGCATATTGGGCAGACTAGATGGGCCAAATGGTTCTTATCTGCCGACACATTCTATGTTTCTATGTTTTCTATGTCACTGATCTGTATAGCGACACCTGCTGTTTGCTCTTATCTATATTCTCTATCTAGCTCACTGAGGTGGACGCACATGCTCCATTCCATCCTTCAACTGCCATCAGCTGCAGCAGACAGGACACCCCCAGAGAAAGGACACACCCTCTCAGCTGCCAGCTTGAAATAAATCTATTAGAGCAATCGGAGAAATGAATTAGGGACAGCTCTGGATCCATGTGAGATACAGGACTGGATCTAGCTTTGTTAGAAAGAGTTTATAATGTACTATATGACGTCTGATTTTCACTTTTTACCTTAATCATGAGATAACCCCTTTAACTGTCTACATGCTTACATTCTAAATTACAAGTGAAAACTTTGTTTAACCTCCTATGGATATATCAAGGTTCCTTTATAATTGATTTTGGCCATGTTTTCCTGACATTTTTTAACTAGAAACTGAGAGTAGAAACTTAAGAGTATGTCATGGTGCTGACAACAAAGCTGCAAATAACTGCAACATTCATTTTACTCTGACAGCCACATGTCACACTCACAACCTCACTTTACTTTATTTTTATTATAGTTACTTTATTGAATTTTGGCCTCTCCACCTCATAGTTGTCACAATGTTAAAGAAATGTCCAGGGAAACTCTGCTGTAGACTTAGTGTATAGAAGTCAATTATATTTAATACTAGCTTTATTAAATACAAACATATAAAGCCAACTGCATACATTTTTATTAAATTCTAAACATGGGTATTAGTTCATAATTATTGAAAAAGTAGCCTTTCCAACCCTATACCTGATATGTCCCAATAAAAATATTAGACCATTACTGAATTTAATAGGTCATGTGGTATTCTTAAGTATAAAATGCAATATTTTATTGTTCATAGATTACATAGAACACCTTATTTTCTCTCTAGTGTTGGACTGTTTAAGAGCAGATTGGATTCACGTGTTTTGGAGCTGTCCCAAGTTACATGTTTACTGGTATGAAATTGCAGAAATAATAGAAAAGATTTTTGATGTTAGATTGGAATTGGAGAATTGGACCCATTGTTGGGTATTTTTTGCTATATTGGTAAAAGGATACTAGAAACTAAAAGAAAGCAATAGTGTTTTTGTTATTTGTAGCCAGGAAGGCTATATGAAAGAATTGGATTACAAAGGAACCCCCTAATGTGATGACTTGGAAATCCTTGGTAAATTAATTTCTAAAAAGTGAAAAAAATTGGTGTAGAAAAAATTGGAAGGTTGACAAGTTTTTATCAGTATGGGAGTCATGATTGAAACATGATGGATAAAAAGATGTTTTCACATTTATTTAATTATTTATTGTTTAATTATTTTGGGTGAATCCATTCCCCTCTTTAACCCCTTAATGATCGGGTCATTTTGCACCTTCATGACCAGGCTTATTTTTGAAAATCTGACATGTATCACCTTATGTGGTAATAACTTTGGAACACTTTTATTTATCCAAGCCATTCTGAGATTGTTTTCTCGTGACACATTGTACTTCATGACAGTCATAAATCTGATATAAGGATAAGTCGACCAGCACTTGCTTGTAATGAAGTGAGGAATCCCAGCAGCCGTGACTTAATGCTCATCAGAAATTTATTGTAAAGTAACAGTGTGTCCCATATTTCAGGAGGGTCCTGGAATATGGGACACACTGTTACTTTACAATAAATTTCTGATGAGTATTAAGTCACGGCTGCTGGGATTCCTCACTTCAGTCATAAATCTGAGTCAATATATTTCACCTAGATTTATGAATAAATCCCAAATTTTCCAAAAATTTTGAAAATTCATCATTTTCAAAATTTCAATTTCTCTGCTTTTAAAACCAAAAGTGATATCTCATAAAATATTTATTACTTAACATTCCTCATATGTCCACTTTATGTTGGTATAATTTTGTAAATGTCATTTAATTTTTTTGGGACATTAGAAGGCTTAGAATTTTAGAAGCAATTCTTAAAATTTTTAAAAAAATTTCCAAAACCGACTTTTTAAGGACCAGTTCAGGTCTCCAGTCACTTTGTGGGGCTTACATAGCAGAAACCACCCATAAATTATTCCATTTTGGAAACTACACCACTCAAGTAACTCAAAACTGATTTTACAAACTTTGTTAACCCTTTATGTATTCAACAAGAATTAAAGGAAAATGGAGATTAAATTTCTAAATTTCACTTTTTGGGTAGATTTTCCATTTTAATAATTTTTTTTCTTTAACACATCGACGGTTAACAGCCAAATAACACTCAATATTATTCTGATTCTGCGGTTTACAGAAACTCTCCACATGTGGTCATAAACTGCTGTATGGGCGCATTGCAGAGCGCAGAAGAAAAGGAGCGCCCCCGATGCACCCTAAAGTAGAAACAATCAAAAATAATTCATTATTACACTTTTTGGGGCAAGGTGACCAAGAAATTGGCAATTTTGGCATCGTTTTTATTTATTTATTTTTACGGCGTTCACCTCAGTGGTTAGGTCATATGATATTTTTATAGAGCAGGTCGTTATGGACGTGACAATACCTATTGTGTACACTTTTTCTTATTTATTTAAGTGTTGCACAATAATAGCATTTTTGAAAAAAAAAAGCATTTATATTTTTTGTCCGATTGTCTTAGGTAGGGTCTCATTTTTTTGTAGAATGAAGTGATGGTTTGATTGGTACTATTTTGGGGGACACATGGCTTTTTGATCGCTCGGTGTTGCACTTTTTGTGATGGCAGGTGTCAAAAAATGTATTTTTTGGCACAGTTTTTTTTTATGGTGTTCACCTGAGGGGTGTGATATTTTTATAGAGCTGGTTGTTATGGACGCGGCGATAACAAACATGTCTAGGGTAATTTATTTTCTTAATTTTTACCCAATTATATATATTTTACCTTACACCTTTTTTTCTACACTTTTTTGAGTCAGACCCACTTGGGGTCTGATGGCTCTACAATACACTGCAGTACACTGTATAGTGTACTGCAATGTATTTTCATTAAGAGTAAGCCTGTTTAGACTTCTACCTCTGGCAGGCTTACATACTGTGGCAAGCCTGGATGCCTGTGTAAAGGCGTCCAGTTGCCATGGTAACCATCAGGATGCTGCCACAGCAGAGCAGCAGCACGATGGGAGGGTGGAAGGAGGGAGCTACCTCCCTCTGTTATGATCAATCGGGACGCTGCCACAGCAGTGCAGCACCCGATGGGGGAGGGAGCTTCTTTCCTGTTAACCCCTTACATACAGCGGTCCTTACGGACTGCGGCTTGGAAGGCGTTAAATGGCCGACATCAGTGCCAGCACCAATGTTTGGCCGTTACAGTAGATTGTCAGCTGTATGTTACAGCAGACAATCTACTACCGCTCGGCCATCATGAATAACTGTGGGGGGAGGAGTGTTGGGTCAGCCCTCTCACTATTACCTGGTCCCTCTCGGCCATCCTGAAGGGGGGTGATCGGGGCACAGTAAACACAGCAGCGCAGCCCCAATCTCCTCAACACTCACTGAGGAGATCAGAGCTGCGATGCTGAACGCTGCGATTCGTCAGTCAAATCTGACTGACCTATCACAGCGATCCAAAGGCAGGGACCGCTGTGATTGTTCACCTGCCAGGTGTCCGGACACATCAGCTGTCCATAGCACCCGTTTAGATGCCGGTGTCACCGCAAGTATACTTGCGGTGACACTTTGATCTCATGACGTACTGTGCACATCATGATGCGGTAACTAACACCACGATATGACGTACACAGTATGTCATTAGTCACATAGGGGTTAATATAGTGGGGGAAGGGGTGTTAAGTATATATATAATTGTATTGGTGGTACTTTGTATAATTAAGAGAAAAATTCTAAACATGGGTGTTGGCTCATGATTAATCACACAGCAGTCTTCCAACCCAAAACTATATTTCATCTGTATAATTAAAGATATTAGACTATTACTGGATTTAACTGGCCATGTGGTATTCTTGGTAAAGACACAGTTATCATAATTTATTAAAAGTGACCCTCATATTCAAAAATCTTCTTAACTGGGGAGTGAACATAACTCTGTTTCATTTCCGCAGCTGCAGATCCACTGATTCCCAACCTCCTGTTTTGTCATCCAAGATGGTCACACCACTTCTCACAGTACCTTATGTACAATGTGCATTTTGCAATCTGACATTTCCTGCTTGTCCAGTCTGCCATTGTATTGTCCAGCGCTGCTCCCGTTACTATCCTGGCTAATCTCAGGACAGCTATGACTATGAAATGCACAGTGTGCATTGCTAGTGTGAGAAGTGGTACAGACATCTTGGATGGCACAAGAGGAGTGTGGAAATCAACTGATCTGCAGCTAAAAAGATGAAAAGGAGGGCACCATACAAGTGTTCTGTTCATTCCCTAGTTAATAGGGATATTGTTTCTTGAACCAGAGGGCCAATTGAAAGTTTTAACAACACAATATTATCAATAATAGGGTTATTACTAATTTTCAGAATCCCTACTTGGTTAAACTGCTATGAATACTGACTTCCCTTAACACTACCTACTAAAAATGAATGGGTTTGTCCACAATTTATCTTTTTTTATAAATCCCCCCCTCCTCCGCAGTAGGACTTGTGAAGGGAGCTATATTTACCTGCTCCCTGCTGCTTGGTTATGTCTTTGTTGGTCCTTACTCCTGAGCTGTCTTTATGGCACTTCTGGTCCCTGCATGTAAACTTTCAGTCCTTTGGCTGCAGCCATGCAGTTGACCCCATTCACGTGGAAGCTGACAGACAGAGGCTGGAAGTTCAGTTAAGAGACCCTGGGAACCAAGGAGTCAGAATGAAGCGTTGCAAAGCAGGTAAGTATAGTTTTCATCACAGGTTCTGCTTGGGGGAAAGGAATTTAAAAAAATTATAAATAGTTAATAGCCCCTTTAAACTGAGATGTGATGCCTTTATGCTTCTGTTAAACCCCTTCACTATCCTCCCTCAATTCCACCTTCCCCCAAGGCCACTTTCACATGGTCAATATTTAGTCAGTAATATTGATCAGTATTTGTAAGCCAAAATTAGAAGTGGAACCTACAAAGAAAAACTATACTGGAAAGAATTTTGTCTTTCTGTATGTTGTGGACCCACTTCTTGGCTTGGCTTAGAAATACTGATCAAAATACTGGCATATGAAATTAGCTCATGCACACATACGTATTTTCTTTCCTTTTCCGGTTTGGTTTTTTTTTGCAGGCCATATGCGAAACCATTCATTTCAATGGGTCTGCAAAAAAACGGAAGTTACTCCGTGTGCATTTAGTTTTCGTATGTCCCCTTTATTTAAAATTTTTATGAGGTATTAGAGGATATATTCAAATATATGGTCACTTTATTGTCACATGTTCTTATACTGGCACATGAGATGAAATGATTACATTGACTATGTTATTTGCCTACTATATACTCCAGCCCGTAAGCCCACTTCAAGAGTCCTTATTGTCTTGTAAGTTCCTACACTATCTAGCAAATAATAAAATAATAAGGACCTTTCTAAAAAATAATATGTCCAGAGTCCAGCATTCACAATGTCTGCCACGAACTGCATCCATTTGCCATGGCAAAGCCCCCTCAGGGCTGGAGAAATAGTTGGCATACATTTCCCGAACTGCCATTCTAGCTATTCCAGGTCGTCTATGGCAGCTATGATCATATCCAACCGATGTAGCTGTCAGATTTTGGTCTACTCCAGGATCTGAAGGAGCATCATGAATCCTGACAAAGGTTTTTCTGACACAGTTTATCATTCAGCTTTATAGCTAAGTGGTTAAGGTCCTTGCCTCTAATGTAGAAGGCTGTGAGTGCAAATACCGGCAGAAACTTTTCAGAAATAGAGGCTAAATTAGATTTAAATACACTGACTCGAGCATCGTGCTCGAGCACACAAGCATGCCCGCTCAACAATACCGCTAACAAAATGTCAAAGCTGCTCACAGACATATGACAAAACCCATGAAATTTCTCAGGATGCTGTTGCAGATCCATGTACAGCGTGTGGAAGTGGCCCTTCCTACGCCACTGAGAGACAATTGGGTGAACCCAATGCCTCCTCCTCAGTCCGCATAGTTAGCTGCAGTCCGAAATTCCGAGAAATAAGCCAGCACAGGAGAACCTCTTCCTCCGAATAGTCAGACATGATCCAAAAGATAGCAGTAGCCATAAAACAATGCCAGCCATGCACAGTATTACAGAAAAGCTCTCAATGCTGCAACAAGCTGAAGAAAATGCTGTCAAGGCAATCACATGACCATCATATATAGGGGGTGTGAAAAACAGGAAGTGGCTAAAATTTGTAACCCTTTATTGGCTCATTCTTTTGTCCATATACGATCCGCAAAAAACGGAACACATAGGTAAACCATACGGATAAGTTTTGTGGAATAACGGAACGGAAAAAAAATCCCTCAGATATGGAACATTGGATCCGTGAAAAACGCAAAACAACAACGGTCGTGTGCATGAGCCCTAATACACAGAAAACCTCACAAAAACTGGCATAATCTGCACTGTATGCAGGTGCACTAAATGCTTGATCCTTCCACTAACGAACACCCTTCCATGCTCTGTCTATACCATTTAAGACAGGTTGAGAAAAAGGCCTTATAATGTGTGCGTTAGACTACAGTACATCAAGAGTTTAATTGATTAGTAGAAAACAACCCAAAAATATGGACACCAAATGTTCACTACCTTGCTCCAGAGATCTATTGAGCCTTTAGGGTGTACATAAAAACGGAGATCAGATATAAGAAATAGAAACACTTCTAGGTTCTAAAGGTCATGGTTTCTAGAAGTAAACTGGAGCCCATTTTCTTGTAAAGCACCGCTTCTTGTTCTTTCTTTTTGATCTAGTTCTTTGCTGTCCATATTTTCATCTTTACCATAAATACTTATGATCAGCTTCCACTAATTCATTATAAAAATCTAATGTATCTTCATGGCAATGGTGTTATAGAATGCTCAGAACAGCTAAAATCCCACAAAATGTGCAGGTGGTATTAGATGGGAAATGGTCTGCTTATGCCTTCTTACTGTGACTGTAGATCACAGTAATGCAAGCGGACAACAGCACAAACATGAATGCAACAGTTCAAGCACAATACTCAGTTTTGCCTGTAGCAAATATTATTAGCTCACTTCTTTCTTGAGGCAAGAGTTAAAGATCCAGCCTGCAAGAATCCACTGAAAGTGACATGACAACAGAACCTTGCCTACGGGAGAAGCTGAGAAACCATGTTTTTCGATTGACTTCAGCTGTGATTTTTTTCTCCACTGCTGAGCATAAGAAGCGGGGTCAGAGGGTCCACACTTCATTTGATCTTCAGATCTTCCCTGCAGTACTGTGTACTACTTACATTTGCCAACAGGCTCATTAGGCTTCTGTTTTCTAATATAATTGAAAGCGTTTGAATTACTGGCTTTACCCCTCAACTTCTGATATTCTCACGTTTCAGAGCCTATTGCAAAACATAAATGGTATGGATCAAGGCCAGTGGAGCATGGATAATGAAGTTACAATGATAATGGCTAATAGAAACAATGTTAATTTGCAATATTAGCTGCAAGAATAAGATTTGTGTAAATGACTGTGGATTAAATAAATACTGACAGCACCAAACACACGTTCTATAGTAAATAGATAATTCCTTTCCTGAAAGTATTAATTGAGTGGAATAAGTATTTTTCAGGCTCCTAAGAAAACAAGAATGTTAATTTGTTGGCTGTTTTATTCTCAGTGCTATGGTTGTTGCTATACAGTGGTACAATGTATGTTATTTCAATTAGATTTCAAATTTGGCAACAGAAGTAGTGGTGAATGTCCATTTTATGCCCCTTATATAACTCTAAAAGGTCTACCTTGTTTTTTTTTTCCAGTTTTTACCGCACAGAGGACACTCCACCAACATGGACTGTATGATGGCACATGGGACAATTCTTCACCAAACCTTGGATTTTGATGAGTTTATTCCACCCATTCCACCTCCACCATACTATCCACCAGAGTATACTTGCACACCAGTCATGGAAGTACAAAGGTGAATTGAGATTTACTAATTTTTTTGTCTATCCATTTGTTGCCCTGTAGGTTATTTTTATGCATCTGTCAGGAGTTTTGTGTTTCTCATTTTTTTTTTTTAAATCCGCCTTAGGTCTCATTCAGGTGGCTGCATTGTCTTAGTTCCATATTTAAGCTGTAAATCCTGGTCAGATGCTGGTTTAGTGACCAAACCTTGCAGTGTCATAGTTCTCTATGTTAGTTTGGATCATTCAACCTGTGGATAAGGTGCATGCACACACTTTTCAATGTTCCAGAACTTATTGTTTTCAACTTAATGGATTCTAAATTATAACTAGAGATGAATGAATTTCTCAAAAATTTGATTCAGTCAGTTCGGCGAATTGTCCTAAAAAATTTGGTTCGATCAGAATTTATTTATAGTAAATCATGTTAAAAAAACGGCTGTTTCCTGGCTAGTGTTGAGCGAACAGTTCGAGCATCGTTCGGGTTCGTACCGAATTTCGGGGTGTCCGGGACCCGGACCCGAACCCGGACATTTTCAAAAAAGTTCGGGTTCGGGTTCGTCGTTCGGCATGTATTTAGGCGCATTTTGAAAGGCTGCAAAGCAGCCAATCAACATGCATCATACTACTTGCCCTAAGATGCCATCGCAGCCATGCCTACTATTGGCAAGGCTGTGATTGGCCGAGTGCAGCATGTGACTCAGCCTCTTTATAAGCTTGTGCGCACGTCGGGACGTGCTCACTCCCGATGTGAATAGAACAGGGATAGACGCAGCTGATGCTAGGGCGAGAATAGGCAGGGATAATTGAATAACTGGAAGCAAATTTCTCTCCTCCACCTGTGATTCATCTGAACAACTGCAGCTGAGCTGCTTTTTTGATAGGGATTGGCTATTTTTAGAGTGGCCAGAGTGATTTTTCCATCCACATGTACCTGGGCTGACTGCCGGCCGCCATTTTGCTACTTGTAGTGCTGCAGCAGAAGCTGCCACAGTGTGCATTCCAAAGCTCCAAACAAGTCAGACATCTACACCTGGGATTCAGACCAATAGCGATTTAGCAGCACAGTCCAAGGCTATTTTTTTTAAAGGTTGTGCAGACCATTTTGTGGCACATGTTACTGTGCTGATAGGCGGCGGCCATCTTGGGACTAGTGCTGCAGCACAATCTCTCCCAACGTCCATTAATCACTTGTAATAGTGGTCTGTGCCATAGAAATCCTACATCAGGGACTTGGGTGTGCTTGTGTCACCCCTACTAATACCAGTCCACCTGTAATCCATACAGTCAAAAGACTGAAAGTATTCCAGTGAGGGAATTTTTTTTTTATTTAAAAAAGGCCAAGTTAGTTTATCTGGCGTTCAATATACTAGATACAGTTAGGCCTGCGTTTCATACATCTGGAATTAGCAAATTAATGTGCTGGGGTTGGGAAAACATATATGTACCCATACTAGAATCTGTCAAAGAAAGCGGTACTCACATATAACAGTCATTCCATCTGTAATCCATACAGTCAAAAGACTGAAAGTATTCCAGTGAGGGATTTTTTTTTATTTAAAAAAGGCCAAGTTAGTTTATCTGGCGTTCAATATACTAGATACAGTTAGGCCTCATGCTTCATACATCTGGAATTAGCAAATTAATGTGCTGGGGTTGGGAAAACATATATGTACCCATACTAGAATCTGTCAAAGAAAGCGGTACTCACATATAACAGTCATTCCATCTGTAATCCATACAGTCAAAAGACTGAAAGTATTCCAGTGAGGGAATTTTTTTATTTAAAAAGGCCAAGTTAGTTTATCTGGCGTTCAATATACTAGATACAGTTAGGCCTGCGTTTCATACATCTGGAATTAGCAAATTAATGTGCTGGGGTTGGGAAAACATATATGTACCCATACTAGAATCTGTCAAAGAAAGCGGTACTCACATATAACAGTCATTCCATCTGTAATCCATACAGTCAAAAGACTGAAAGTATTCCAGTGAGGGAATTTTTTTATTTAAAAAGGCCAAGTTAGTTTATCTGGCGCTCAGTATACTAGATACAGTTAGGCCTACGCTTCATACATCTGGAATTAGCAAACTAATGTGCTGGGGTTGGGAAAACATATATGTACCCATACTAGAATCTGTCAAAGAAAGCGGTACTCACATATAACAGTCATTCCATCTGTAATCCATACAGTCAAAAGACTGAAAGTATTCCAGTGAGGGAATTTTTTTATTTAAAAAGGCCAAGTTAGTTTATCTGGCGTTCAATATACTAGATACAGTTAGGCTCATGCGTTTCATACATCTGGAATTAGCAAATTAATGTGCTGGGGTTGGGAAAACATATATGTACCCATACTAGAATCTGTCAAAGAAAGCGGTACTCACATATAACAGTCATTCCATCTGTAATCCATACAGTCAAAAGACTGAAAGTATTCCAGTGAGGGATTTTTTTTATTTAAAAAGGCCAAGTTAGTTTATCTGGCGTTCAATATACTAGATACAGTTAGGCCTGCGTTTCATACATCTGGAATTAGCAAATTAATGTGCTGGGGTTGGGAAAACATATATGTACCCATACTAGAATCTGTCAAAGAAAGCGGTACTCACATATAACAGTCATTCCATCTGTAATCCATACAGTCAAAAGACTGAAAGTATTCCAGTGAGGGAATTTTTTTATTTAAAAAGGCCAAGTTAGTTTATCTGGCGCTCAATATACTAGATACAGTTAGGCTCATGCGTTTCATACATCTGGAATTAGCAAATTAATGTGCTGGGGTTGGGAAAACATATATGTACCCATACTAGAATCTGTCAAAGAAAGCGGTACTCACATATAACAGTCATTCCATCTGTAATCCATACAGTCAAAAGACTGAAAGTATTCCAGTGAGGGATTTTTTTATTTAAAAAGGCCAAGTTAGTTTATCTGGCGCTCAGTATACTAGATACAGTTAGGCCTCATGCTTCATACATCTGGAATTAGCAAACTAATGTGCTGGGGTTGGGAAAACATATATGTACCCATACTAGAATCTGTCAAAGAAAGCGGTACTCACATATAACAGTCATTCCATCTGTAATCCATACAGTCAAAAGACTGAAAGTATTCCAGTGAGGGAATTTTTTATTTATTTAAAAAGGCCAAGTTAGTTTATCTGACGCTCAATATACTAGATACAGTTAGGCCTGCATGCTTCATACATCTGGAATTAGCAAATTAATGTGCTGGGGTTGGGAAAACATATATGTACCCATACTAGAATCTGTCAAAGAAAGCGGTACTCACATATAACAGTCATTCCATCTGTAATCCATACAGTCAAAAGACTGAAAGTATTCCAGTGAGGGAATTTTTTTTATTTAAAAATGCCAAGTTAGTTTATCTGGCGCTCAATATACTAGATACAGTTAGGCCTCATGCTTCATACATCTGGAATTAGCAAATTAATGTGCTGGGGTTGGGAAAACATATATGTACCCATACTAGAATCTGTCAAAGAAAGCGGTACTCACATATAACAGTCATTCCATCTGTAATCCATACAGTCAAAAGACTGAAAGTATTCCAGTGAGGGATTTTTTTATTTAAAAAGGCCAAGTTAGTTTATCTGGCGTTCAATATACTAGATACAGTTAGGCTCATGCTTTCATACATCTGGAATTAGCAAACTAATGTGCTGGGGTTGGGAAAACATATATGTACCCATACTAGAATCTGTCAAAGAAAGCGGTACTCACATATAACAGTCATTCCATCTGTAATCCATACAGTCAAAAGACTGAAAGTATTCCAGTGAGGGAATTTTTATTTTATTTAAAAAGGCCAAGTTAGTTTATCTGGCGCTCAATATACTAGATACAGTTAGGCCTGCGTTTCATACATCTGGAATTAGCAAATTAATGTGCTGGGGTTGGGAAAACATATATGTACCCATACTAGAATCTGTCAAAGAAAGCGGTACTCACATATAACAAGTCATTCCATCTGTAATCCATACAGTCAAAAGACTGAAAGTATTCCAGTGAGGGATTTTTTTATTTAAAAAAGGCCAAGTTAGTTTATCTGGCGTTCAGTATACTAGATACAGTTAGGCCTATGCTTTCATACATCTGGAATTAGCAAACTAATGTGCTGGGGTTGGGAAAACATATATGTACCCATACTAGAATCTGTCAAAGAAAGCGGTACTCACATATAACAGTCATTCCATCTGTAATCCATACAGTCAAAAGACTGAAAGTATTCCAGTGAGGGAATTTTTATTTATTTAAAAAGGCCAAGTTAGTTTATCTGACGCTCAATATACTAGATACAGTTAGGCCTGCGTTTCATACATCTGGAATTAGCAAATTAATGTGCTGGGGTTGGGAAAACATATATGTACCCATACTAGAATCTGTCAAAGAAAGCGGTACTCACATATAACAGTCATTCCATCTGTAATCCATACAGTCAAAAGACTGAAAGTATTCCAGTGAGGGAATTTTTTTATTTAAAAATGCCAAGTTAGTTTATCTGGCGTTCAATATACTAGATACAGTTAGGCCTGCGTTTCATACATCTGGAATTAGCAAATTAATGTGCTGGGGTTGGGAAAACATATATGTACCCATACTAGAATCTGTCAAAGAAAGCGGTACTCACATATAACAGTCATTCCATCTGTAATCCATACAGTCAAAAGACTGAAAGTATTCCAGTGAGGGATTTTTTTTTATTTAAAAAGGCCAAGTTAGTTTATCTGGCGTTCAGTATACTAGATACAGTTAGGCCTGCGTTTCATACATCTGGAATTAGCAAACTAATGTGCTGGGGTTGGGAAAACATATATGTACCCATACTAGAATCTGTCAAAGAAAGCGGTACTCACATATAACAGTCATTCCATCTGTAATCCATACAGTCAAAAGACTGAAAGTATTCCAGTGAGGGAATTTTTATTTATTTAAAAAGGCCAAGTTAGTTTATCTGGCGCTCAATATACTAGATACAGTTAGGCCATGCGTTTCATACATCTGGAATTAGCAAATTAATGTGCTGGGGTTGGGAAAACATATATGTACCCATACTAGAATCTGTCAAAGAAAGCGGTACTCACATATAACAGTCATTACATCTGTAATCCATACAGTCAAAAGACTGAAAGTATTCCAGTGAGGGAATTTTTTTATTTAAAAATGCCAAGTTAGTTTATCTGGCGCTCAATATACTAGATACAGTTAGGCCTGCGTTTCATACATCTGGAATTAGCAAATTAATGTGCTGGGGTTGGGAAAACATATATGTACCCATACTAGAATCTGTCAAAGAAAGCGGTACTCACATATAACAGTCATTCCATCTGTAATCCATACAGTCAAAAGACTGAAAGTATTCCAGTGAGGGATTTTTTTATTTAAAAAGGCCAAGTTAGTTTATCTGGCGCTCAATATACTAGATACAGTTAGGCTCATGCGTTTCATACATCTGGAATTAGCAAACTAATGTGCTGGGGTTGGGAAAACATATATGTACCCATACTAGAATCTGTCAAAGAAAGCGGTACTCACATATAACAGTCATTCCATCTGTAATCCATACAGTCAAAAGACTGAAAGTATTCCAGTGAGGGAATTTTTTTATTTAAAAAGGCCAAGTTAGTTTATCTGGCGCTCAATATACTAGATACAGTTAGGCTCATGCTTTCATACATCTGGAATTAGCAAATTAATGTGCTGGGGTTGGGAAAACATATATGTACCCATACTAGAATCTGTCAAAGAAAGCGGTACTCACATATAACAGTCATTCCATCTGTAATCCATACAGTCAAAAGACTGAAAGTATTCCAGTGAGGGAATTTTTTTTATTTAAAAAGGCCAAGTTAGTTTATCTGGCGTTCAATATACTAGATACAGTTAGGCCTATGTTTCATACATCTGGAATTAGCAAACTAATGTGCTGGGGTTGGGAAAACATATATGTACCCATACTAGAATCTGTCAAAGAAAGCGGTACTCACATATAACAGTCATTCCATCTGTAATCCATACAGTCAAAAGACTGAAAGTATTCCAGTGAGGGGATTTTGCTTATAAAAATAATATATTTCATTGTGGTGCGAGTTGAATCGCAACAATGAAGAAAAATACTATTAAGGGACGAGGACGCGGTCGTGGTGGTGTCCGTGGAGCCTCTGTTGCTGGTAGAGGACGTGGCCGTTCGGCCCCAGGCGCACACAGTAGGGAACGAACTCCCTCAACTAGCCGGCAGAATGTACCGCAATATCTCGTGGGGCCCAATGCCGCTCTTAGGATGGTAAGGCCTGAGCAGGTACAGGCATTAATCGATTGGGTGGCCGACAGTGCTTCCAGCACGTTCACCACATGGTCTTCCACCCAGTCTTCTGCGGAAAGCGCACAGGTGGCACCTGAAAACCAAGCCCATCAGTCTGTCACATCACCCCCAAGCATATCAGGGAAACGGTCTGAGCCACAAGTTATGCAGCAGTCTCTTCTTCTGTTTGAAGACTCTGCTTCCAGGGTTTCCCAGGGGCGTCCACCTAGCCCTTCCCCAGTGGAGGAAGACATACCATGCACTGACGCACAACCACTTATGTCTCCAGATGAAGAGGACATGGGAATACCACCTCATCGGAGTCCGCACGTCTCTGATGATGACGAAACACAGGTGCCCACTGCCGTGCTTTTTGCAGTGTGCAGACTGAACAGGAGGAGGTCAGGGAGGGAGACTGGGTGGAAGACGATGCAGAGGACGATGAGGTCTTAGACCCCACATGGACTGAAGGTCGGGCGATGACTTTCACAGTTCAGAGGAAGAGGTAGTGGTGAGACCGAGACAACAGCGAAGCCAAAGAGGGAGCAGGGGGCCAAAGCAGACGAGCCGCCGCCCCAGAGTTCGCTCTGCTACTGGACATCGCCAACAGGGACCCAGCCCCACAAAGGCAGCTTCAAAGAGTTCCCTGGCATGGCACTTCTTTAAACAATGTCCTACCGACAAGACCCGAGTGACTTGCACGCTCTGCCATCAGAGCCTGAGGCGAGGCATTAACGTTCTGAACCTCAGCACAACCTGCATGACCAGGCATCTACATGCAAAGCATGAACTGCAGTGGGGTACACACCTTAAAAACCAGGCACTCGCTGAGGCTCCCCTGCTCCCTCTACCGCTGCTGCCTCGGCTTCCGCCTCGAGAGGAATGTTGCCACCTGCCGAGCAGCAAACAGAGGATGTGCCACCGACACCACCACCACCGCCACCGTCAACTAGCGTCTCCACTATATCACACAGCAGCGTTCAGCTCTCAATATCTCAAACCTTAGAGAGGAAGCGCAAATTCCCCCGAGTCACCCTCGAGCCCTTGGCCTGAACGCCAGCATTTCTAAACTGCTGGCCTTTGAAATGCTGTCATTCCGGCTGGTGGACACAGACAGCTTCAAACAGCTGATGGCCATGGCTGTCCCGCAGTATGTGGTTCCCAGCCGCCACTACTTCTCCAAGACAGCCGTGCCTTCCCTGCACATGCAAGTGTCCGATAAAATCAAGTGTGCACTGCGCAACGCCATTTGTGGCAAGGTCCACCTAACCACAGATACGTGGACCAGTAAGCACGGCCAGGGACGCTATATCTCACTAACTGCACACTGGATGAATGTAGTGGCGGCTGGGCCCCCGGCGGACAGTTCCTTGGCGCACGTCCTTCCGCCCCCTAGGATCGCAGGGCATCATTCTCTGCCTCCTGTAGCCTCCTCCTCCTACTCGGCTTCCTCCTCCACTGCTTCCACCAGCTCATCCGGTCAGCCACACACCTTCACCACCAACTTCAGCACAGCCCGGGGTAAACGTCAGCAGGCCATTCTGAAGCTCATATGTTTGGGGGACAGGCCCCACACCGCGCAGGAGTTGTGGCGGGGTATTGAACAACAGACCGACGAGTGGTTTCTGCCGGTGGGCCTCAAGCCAGGCCTGGTGGTATGCGATAATGGGCGAAATCTCGTGGCAGCTCTGGGACTAGCCGGTTTGACGCACATCCCTTGCCTGGCGCATGTGCTGAACTTGGTGGTGCAGAGGTTCATTCACCACTACCCCAACATGTCAGAGCTGCTGCATAAAGTGCGGGCCGTCTGTGCGCGCTCCGCCGTTCACATCCTGCCGCTGCTCGCCTGTCTGCGCTACAGCGGAACTCGGCCTTCCCGCTCACCGCCTCATATGCGACGTGCCCACCCGGTGGAACTCCACCTTGCACATGCTGGAGAGACTGTGCGAGCAGCAGCAGGCCATAGTGGAGTTTCAGCTGCAGCACGCTCGCGTCAGTCGTACTGCCGAACAGCACCACTTCACCACCAATGATTGGGCCTCCATGCGAGACCTGTGTGCCCTGCTGCGCTGTTTCGAGTACTCCACCAACATGGCCAGTGGCGATGACACTGTTATCAGCGTTACAATACCACTTCTATGTCTCCTTGAGAAAACACTTAGGGCAATGATGTTAGAGGAGGTGGCCCAGGTGGAGGAGGAGGAGGAGGATGAGGGCTCGTTTCTAACACTTTCGGGCCAGTCTGTTCGAATTGGCTCAGAGGGAGGTTTGTTTAAGCAGCAGAGGACAGGTTCACAAGTCGCCAGCCAAGGCACTGTACTGGAGGACGAGGAGGATGAGGAGGAGGAGGTGGAGGGGGACGAGGATGACGCAAGTTCACAGCGGGGTGGCAGCCCAGGCCCATCACTGGTGCGTGGCTGGGGGATACGGTGGACGATGACGATACGCCTCCCACAGAGGACAGCTTGTCCTTACCCATGGGTAGCCTGGCCCACATGAGCGAATATATGCTCCAATGCCTGCGCAACGACTAGCAGAGTTGCCCACGTTTTAACGTGTGCAGACTACTGGGTGGCCACCCTGCTGGATCCCCGGTATAAAGACAATGTGCCCACTTTAATTCCTGAACTGGAGCGCGACCGTAAGATGCGCGAGTACAAGCGCACGCTGATAGAGGCGCTCTTGAGAGCATTCCCACATGTCACAGGGGAACAGGTGGAAGGTGAAGGCAGAGGAGTGGCAAGAGGTCGCCAACGCAGCTGTGTCACGGCCAGCTCATCTGAGGGCAGGGTTAGCATGGCTGAAATGTGGAAAAGTTTTGTCTCCACGCCACAGCTATCTGCACCGACACCTGATACGGAACGTGTTAGCAGGAGGCAGCATTTCACTAACATGGTTGAACAGTATGTCTGCACACCCCTCCACATCCTGACGGATGGTTCGGCCCCATTCAACTACTGGGTTTCGAAATTGTCCACGTGGCCAGAGTTAGCATGTTATGCCTTGGAGGTGCTTTCCTGCCCGGCGGCCAGCGTTTTATCTGAATGCGTATTCAGCACGGCAGGGGGCGTCATTACTGACAAGCGCAGCCGTCTGCTGATTGATATAAAGCTGATGGTTGTGCCATCTGACATGGTTGCCAGGGTCTGATTCAATGGGGGCCTACTCCTGTGGTGGGTGATCTAAATGCCTGATTCTCTGCTGTGAAACCTCTCTCCTCCGTCTGGGTGTAGGGGTCAAAGTCTTTCAAAGTCGCCTTCTCCTGTGCTGATTGATATGAAGCTGATGGTTGTGCCATCTGACATGGTTGCCGGGGTCCCATTAAATTGGGGCCTACTCCTGTGGTGGGTGATCTAAATGCCTGATTCTCTGCTGTGTAACCTCTCTCCTCCGTCTGGGTGTAGGGGTCAAAGTAACTAAATGGTGGCCTACTCCTGTGGTGGGTGATATGATGCCAGAATATGTGCTGTGGGGCCTCTCTCCTCTTCCTGGGTGCAGGGGTCAAAGTAACTCAATGGTGGCTTCTCCTGTGGTGGCTGATATGATGCCAGAATATGTGCTGTGGGGCCTCTCTCCTCTTCCTGGGTGCAGGGGTCAAAGTAACTCAATGGTGGCTTCTCCTGTGGTGGCTGATATGATGCCTGATTCTCTGCTGTGAAACCTCTCTCCTCCATCTGGGTGTAGGGGTCAAAGTCTTTCAAAGTCGCCTTCTCCTGTGCTGATTGATATAAAGCTGATGGTTGTGCCATCTGACATGGTTGCCAGGGTCTGATTCAATGGGGGCCTACTCATGTGGTGGGTGATCTAAATGCCTGATTCTCTGCTGTGAAACCTCTCTCCTCCGTCTGGGTGTAGGGGTCAAAGTCTTTCAAAGTCACCTTCTCCTGTGCTGATTGATATGAAGCTGATGGTTGTGCCATCTGACATGGTTGCCGGGATCCCATTAAATTGGGGCCTACTCCTGTGGTGGGTGATCTAAATACCTGATTCTCTGCTGTGTAACCTCTCTCCTCCGTCTGGGTGTAGGGGTCAAAGTAACTAAATGGTGGCCTACTCCTGTGGTGGGTGATATGATGCCAGAATATGTGCTGTGGGGCCTCTCTCCTCTTCCTGGGTGCAGGGGTCAAAGTAACTCAATGGTGGCTTCTCCTGTGGTGGCTGATATGATGCCAGAATATGTGCTGTGGGGCCTCTCTCCTCTTCCTGGGTGCAGGGGTCAAAGTAACTCAATGGTGGCTTCTCCTGTGGTGGCTGATATGATGCCTGATTCTCTGCTGTGAAACCTCTCTCCTCCATCTGGGTGTAGGGGTCAAAGTCTTTAAAAGTCGCCTTCTCCTGTGCTGATTGATATAAAGCTGATGGTTGTGCCATCTGACATGGTTGCCAGGGTCTGATTCAATGGGGCCTACTCCTGTGGTGGGTGATCTAAATGCCTGATTCTCTGCTGTGAAACCTCTCTCCTCCGTCTGGGTGTAGGGGTCAAAGTCTTTCAAAGTCGCCTTCTCCTGTGCTGATTGATATGAAGCTGATGGTTGTGCCATCTGACATGGTTGCCGGGGTCCCATTAAATTGGGGCCTACTCCTGTGGTGGGTGATCTAAATGCCTGATTCTCTGCTGTGTAACCTCTCTCCTCCGTCTGGGTGTAGGGGTCAAAGTAACTAAATGGTGGCCTACTCCTGTGGTGGGTGATATGATGCCAGAATATGTGCTGTGGGGCCTCTCTCCTCTTCCTGGGTGCAGGGGTCAAAGTAACTCAATGGTGGCTTCTCCTGTGGTGGCTGATATGATGCCAGAATATGTGCTGTGGGGCCTCTCTCCTCTTCCTGGGTGCAGGGGTCAAAGTAACTCAATGGTGGCTTCTCCTGTGGTGGCTGATATGATGCCAGAATATGTGCTGTGGTGCCTCTCTCCTCTGTCTGGGTCCAAAGGCCTAAATCACTGAAAGAGGCCTTCTCCTGTGGTGTGTGATATGATGCCTGAATATGTGCTGTGGTGCCTCTCTCCTCTTCCTGGGTGCGGGGTCAAAGTAACTAAATGGTGGCTTCTCCTGTGGTGGCTGATATGATGCCAGAATATGTGCTGTGGGGCCTCTCTCCTCTTCCTGGGTGCAGGGGTCAAAGTAACTCAATGGTGGCTTCTCCTGTGGTGGCTGATATGATGCCAGAATATGTGCTGTGGTGCCTCTCTCCTCTTCCTGGGTGCGGGGTCAAAGTAACTCAATGGTGGCTTCTCCTGTGGTGGTTAGTATGATGCCAGAATATGTGCTGTGGGGCCTCTCTCCTCTTCCTGGGTGCAGGGGTCAAAGTAACTCAATGGTGGCTTCTCCTGTGGTGGCTGATATGATGCCAGAATATGTGCTGTGGGGCCTCTCTCCTCTTCCTGGGTGCAGGGGTCAAAGTAACTCAATGGTGGCTTCTCCTGTGGTGGCTGATATGATGCCAGAATATGTGCTGTGGTGCCTCTCTCCTCTGTCTGGGTCCAAAGGCCTAAATCACTGAAAGAGGCCTTCTCCTGTGGTGTGTGATATGATGCCAGAATATGTGCTGTGGTGCCTCTCTCCTCTTCCTGGGTGCGGGGTCAAAGTAACTCAATGGTGGCTTCTCCTGTGGTGGCTGATATGATGCCAGAATATGTGCTGTGGGGCCTCTCTCCTCTTCCTGGGTGCAGGGGTCAAAGTAACTCAATGGTGGCTTCTCCTGTGGTGGCTGATATGATGCCAGAATATGTGCTGTGGGACCTCTCTCCTCTTCCTGGGTGCAGGGGTCAAAGTAACTCAATGGTGGCTTCTCCTGTGATGGCTGATATGATGCCAGAATATGTGCTGTGGGGCCTCTCTCCTCTTCCTGGGTGCAGGGGTCAAAGTAACTAAATGGTGGCTTCTCCTGTGGTGGTTGATATGATGCCTGATTCTCTGCTGTGTAACCTCTCTCCTCCGTCTGGGTGTAGGGGTCAAAGTAACTAAATGGTGGCCTACTCCTGTGGTGGGTGATATGATGCCTGGTTCTCTGCTGTGGGACCTCTCTCCTTTGTCTGGGTGCTGTGGTCAAAATAATAGTAAGTGACCTTCTCCATTGGTGGGTGACTTGAAGCCTGATTCTGTGCTATGGGACTTCACTCCAATTAATATTGTTTAATTTTTATTTATTTTATGTTAACTCATCATTTCCCTATCTACATTTGTTTGCAGGGGATTTAACTACATTTTGCTGCCTTTTGCAGCCCTCTAGCCCTTTCCGGGTGTGTTTTACAGCCTTTTTAGTGCCCAAAAGTTCGGGTCCCCATTGACTTCTATGGGGTTCGGGTTCGGGATGAAGTTCGGGTCGAGTTCGGATCACGAACCCGAACATTTTTCGAAAGTTCGGCCGAACTCGTCGAACCCGAACATCCAGGTGTTCGCTCAACTCTATTCCTGGCTGCAGAGAGCCTTTATAGTGTAGAACACTTTGCTTTGAAGTAACACGAAAAGGTAGTCTGCTGTGGTAGTGAAACAATACTGTGAGTCAGTATGACATGTAGATGACAGGCGTCGCTCTTAGAATCACTGCACACTTCACTTATTTGGGCAGTTACGGGGCCAAAACTGACCAAATAACTCAAGTGTGAACTCAGCCTTAGGGTGCTTTCACACTTGCGTTTTTACTTTCCGGCGTAGAGATCTGTCGTCGGGTCTCTACGCCGGAAAGAAACTGATCAGGATTATCCCCATGTATTCTGAATGGAGAGAAATCCGTTCTTTTTTTTGGATGTTGACAAAATCACAGCATGCTGCGGATTTGTCTCCGTCTAAAAATCTGGAAGACTTGCCGTAACGCCGAATCCGGAATTAATGCCCATTGAAGTGCATTACTCCGGATCCGGAATTAAGCTAAACGTCGTTTTGGCACATCGCCGGATCTGACCATTAGCTCTGCGCATGCGCAGCAGCATTTCCGATCGGGGCCTCAGTGTAATCTGGGGCTCAAATTGGTTAACATGGCAGCCAGGACACTACTGAAGTCCTGGCTGCCATGGTAAGTACTTTGCAGCAGTGTACTTACCTGCGCTGCGGCCCCCGGGCACTCTTTCATGACATCACAGGTCTGGGCGGCACATTGATCTATGCGCCGCAGGGACCTGTGACGTCATGAAGGACTGCCCGGCGGCCGCAGCACAGGTCAGTACACTTCTGTGGAGTACCATGGCAGCCAGGACTTCAGTAGCGTCTTGGCTGCCATGGTAACTTGAAAGCATTTCGAAGACTGATCAGGATCCTGATCAGTCTTCAAATGCTTTAAGGCAACTTGCTTTCTGACGGATCTGGCAGGCCGGAAGTGCCTGCTGGATCCTCAGAACGCAAGTGTGAAAGCACCTTTACAGGTCAATGTTAGCGCCAGGTATAAAGAACCGTGCAGAGGCCCAAGATCCTACTATAGCGTGAAAGAGCGCACTTCTTTTACAACAATTCACTGATTATACATGGATTTCTACTGAACCTGCTCTAATAAACATTTATACAAGTAGAGCCCCCCAGATAGAGTGGAGTGGACTGTGGGTGTCAGCAGTAAATCTGTGTTGACGTCAGTGATTATTTTGCCCTTCCTCTGATCCGTCAGACCAATAACCCCCAAAAAATGGATCCGGTCTGTGGAGCATCCGCCTTCACTCAGTCGGCATTTAGTCAGTAATCCATCATTATTGCTAAAGCCAAAAAAAACTGGAGTGGATCCAAAACAGAGATGACACGTGAATGAAATATTTGCATGTCTTCTGTGTTTTGTACCCACTCCTGCTTTTGGCTACCAAATCATAAGCCAATTCTTATTCAAAATAGGGACCATGTCATGCAGGCCTTATAGCTGTTACATAGACAGGATCCATTGTGTGTCTCATTTTTCCTTCCTTCTGACAGATCAGAAGAACAGTCAAATAAATGATGATGTCCGCCAGGCCAAAAGGCAAAATAGTGGCCCAGTCATAAAGTGGGGAGGGTGGGAACAGCATGATAAGTCCACAGAGTGGCCCTATGATATAGTGGTGAGGTGGAAGCAGCATGAGGAGGCCACAGAGTGGCACAATGACAGTGTAGAGGTGGCAGCAGCAGCATTAGGAGGCCACAGAGTGGCACAATGACAGTGTGGAGATGGCAGCAGCCGCATCAGGAGGCCACAGAGTGGCACAATGACAGAGTGTGGAGGTGGCGGGAGCAGCAGCATCAGAAGAAGGCCACAGAGTAGCACAATGACAGTGTGGAGGTGGCAGCAGCAACATCAGGAGGAGGCCACAGGGTGGCACAATGACAGTGTGGAGGTGGCAGCAGCAGCATCAGGAGGCCACAGAGTGGCACAATGACAGTGTAGATGTGGCAGCAGCAGCAGCATCAGGAGGCCACAGAGTGGCACAATGACAGTGTGGAGGTGGCTGCAGAAACAAAAGGAGGAGGACACAGGGTGGCCCAATGACAGTGTGGAGGTGGCAGCAGCAGAATCAAGAGGCCACAGAGTGGCACAATGACAGTGTGGAGATGGCAGCAGCAGCATCATGAGGCCACAGAGTGGCACAATGACAGAGTGTGGAGGTGGCGGCAGCAGCAGCAGCATCAGGAGGATGCCACAGGGTGGCACAATGACAGTGTGGAGGTGGCAGCAGCATCAGGATACCTGAGTGGTGAGGTGTAAGCAGCATCAGGAGACCACAAAGGTACCTATTGACAAAGTGGCGAGATGGAGTACCAGCTGATGGTGGGTGAAAGAAGGAGCACTTGGCATCAGATGTGTGGCATCAGGCGGGTGGCAGCATCAAAATAGTAGCTGAGGCAGGTAGCCAGAAGAAACCATTCTCTTTTGTCAAAGTGTTGGTGTGGCCCCATGGATAATCTAGTCTGATGCATTACGCATAGGTGGGTGGAAATCCTGGCTGATCCACGCCTGATTCATCTTGACAAATGTCAGTCTATCCACATTTTGGGAGGACAGACGAGTTCTTCTTGGGGTAACTATGGCCCCCGCCGCACTAAACACCCACTTTGATGCCACACTACTGGTTAGACAGGATAGCTTTTTCAGGGGAAACTCTGCCAGTTGCGGCCACAAATCCAGTTTGGCTGCCCAGTAGTCCAGCGGATCTTCAATGTGGGGTGGCAGGGTACTTTCCAAGTATGCCACCACCTGCTGGTTCAGGTCCTGCTCCAGGTCTAGCTGCTGCTGGTAAGAAGTTTCTTCACTAGGCGGGTAAAGAAATCTGCTCATGAGCGAATCTAGACTCAAGTTGCTGCTGATGGAGCTGGAACTGCTCCTACCCCCCCCCCCCAACCTGCTACAGCAGCCATGGCGGAGGAATGTGAGCGCAGAGGGCCCCCTGGTCAGACCTGCAAGAGGATGGATGATGGCGCAGATAGGCACAGGCCAACTGACTACATAGGATGTCTCTATAGTAGTTTAATTTGTCTTACCTCTCAGCGGGTGTAAAAACGGCCCCCAATTTGGACTGGTAGCGAGGGTCCAACAAGGCGGAGAGCCAAAAGTCATCCCTCTGCCGAATGCTGATAATTCGGCTGTCACTACGCAAGCAAGTGAGCATGCATCTGGCCATTTGTGCAAGTGACTCGGAGGGACTCCCTGCCTCCATTTTCACTTCATACTGCCACGGTGTGTCTGGGTCCTCTGCCTCATCTTCCTCATCGCCTTGTAGCTCCTCTGGCTGCTCCTGCTCCTCCTCTTCCTCTCCTGTCACCTGTGTATAAAAACCACCCATTCCGCTACACAATGCTTGTGCTCCAATGTCCTCCTCCTCCAGTTCAGCCCCCACAGGGCTCATGCGGCCATGAGATCTAAGCGCCATGTCTCCAGTCTCCCGACCAGCCAGATTTACCAGAATCTGTTCCAGGACATGAAGCAGTGCAATGACATTGTTCATCACATAGTCCTGGCGCCTGACAAATAACGTGGCCTCCTTAAAGGGCCTGAGCAAATGGCAGGTGTCACGCATCAGCTGCCACTGACTGATATCAAAGTTACACAGGGGAATACTCTTGTTTGCTTAGATCATCACAAAATCGTTTATGGCCTTTCTCTGTTCATATACAGTTGTGTTCAAAATTATTCAACCACCAATGCTGTAAAGGGTTTTAGGGAATTTAGTGTACATTTGTAATTGTGTTCAGAATGAAATCTTACAAGGACTTTTTAAAGAACCAAATGCAACTAAAATGACATCAATTGTTTTTGTAATACAGTATTAAATGTTTTTTTGCGATTTCTTCATTGACACAATTATTCAACCCCTTAAAAACTACCACTCTTAAGAACAGACGTTCATTCAAGTGTTTTCGATCAGGTATTGAAAACACCTATTGGATATCAAGGAGCAGCAATCAAGCATAATAAGCACCAATTAGGCAGATTTAAAATGACTGTGATACTCAGCTCCTTCTAGACATTTACTGGTGTGTTTACAAACATGGTGAAGTCAAGAGAATGGTCCAGGAAGACAAGAGAAGAGGTAATTTCTCTTCACAGGAAGGGCAATGGCTATAAGAAGATTGCAAAGATGTTAAACATACCAAGAGACACCATAGGAAGCATTATTCGCAAATTCAAGGCAAAGGGCACTGTTGAAACGCTACCTGGTCGTGGCAGAAAGAAGATGCTGACTTCGACTGCTGTGCGCTACCTGAAGCGCAAAGGGGAGAAAAGTCCCCGTGGGACTGCTGAGGAACTGAAAAAAGATTTGTCAGATGTGGGTACTGAAGTTTCAGCTCAGACAATAAGGCGCACACTGCGTAATGAAGGCCTCTATGCCAGAACTCCCAGGCGCACCCCCTTGCTGTCTCCAAAGAATAAGAAGAGTCTATTGCAGTATGCCAAAAGTCATGTGGACAAACCACAAAAGTTTTGGGATAGTGTTCTGTGGACTGATGAAACAAAATTAGAACTCTTTGGGCCCATGGATCTAGGCTATGTTTGGAGGAGGAAGAACAAGGCCTATGAAGAAAAGAACACCTTGCCTACTGTGAAGCATGGCAGGGGGTCAATCATGCTTTGGGGCTTTTTTGCTTCTACAGGTACAGGGAAGCTTCAGCGTGTGCAAGGTACCATAAATTCTCTTCAGTACCAGGAGATATTGGATGAAAATGTGATGCAGTCCGTCACAAATCTGAGGCTTGGGAGACGTTGGACCTTTCAACAGGACAATGATCCCAAGCATACCTCCAAGTCCACTAGAGTATAGTTGCAGATTAAAGGCTGGGACATTTTGATGTGGCCATCGCAGTCACCAGACAAATCCTATTGAGAACCTCTGGTGGGACTTAAAGAAAGCAGTTGCAGCGTGCAAGCTTAAGAATGTGACTTAACTGGAGGCTTTTTCCCATGAAGAATGGGCGAAGATACCCGTAGATCGCTGCAAGACACTTGTGTCAAGCTCTGCTTCATGTTTAAAAGCTGTTATAACTGGAAAAGGATGTTGTACTAAGTATTAAGATTGAATGTCACTTGGGGGTTGAATAAAACTGATAATGATGTGAGCACAGAAAAGACATTTGTGGTTATTTCATTATAAATGTTATGTTATATTTGTCTAACTTACAAGTGCCTCTTTGATTTAATTGTAAACAAGATGAATTAAATGTTCAAAATCAATGTCAAACTGGCCAAAACACTCAATTTCAGTGGGGGTTGAATAATTTTGAACACAACTGTAGTTGGTCCAACATATGGAGGGTGGAATTCCAACGGGTGCATATCAGCCTATGTTGGGGGATGCCGTTCTGCCGCTGCAGTTTAACCCGTTCTCCCGCTGCAGCTCCAGGAGGGTGTGCTTTGCGGTGTACGAGTGGCTGAAGTGCATGCAAAGTTTCCTATCCATTTTTAAGGTGCCTTGCAGATGGGTGAAAGACTTTAGGAACCACTTGACAACCAGATTGAACACTTGTGCCATGCAGGGTGCATGGCTCAGCCCTCCTTGTTCTTCCTGTTGTCGGCCACCATGGTTCTGATTTTGCATTGTTGCAGAGAAAGCCAGGATTTGATTTCTTGATGAAGAACACAAAGCAGTTCCTTCCCTGTGTGACTCTGTTCGCCCAGGCGAGGACACTGTGGTGGATGAGGAGGCAGAGGCGGACATTGTCGCAGGACCAACGGCGAGAGAACGTGGATGCAGAAGCGGCGTCACCTGGCCAAGTTGCTGGTGTGGCTGTGCAGTAACCACATTCACCCAGTGGGCCATAAAGGACATGTATTGTTGCTGACCATAGTTACGGCTCCACACGTTGGCACTGCCGTGCACTTTAACAGATACCGACAGGCTCAAGGACTGGACGACCTTCTGTTCTACATACGTGTGCAGGGCAGAAGCCATCAGTTCTCTGAAAGGCTTTGAGTCCACCACTTAGAAAGGGAGGGACTGCAGCACCAGCAACTTGGACAGGAGCACATTCAGCTTCTGCGTCATTGGATGAGTGCACGCATACTGTTGTCTCTTGACAATCTCTTCGGTGATTGATTGCTGACGGAGTGACTCATGAGGAGTAGGAGGAGGAGCAGGAGCATCAGGACCAGCAGATGATGGGAAGGACAGACAGCTCCCTTCGGCTGAGGTGGTGGAGCTTTGACTGCCTAAAATCGGGTGCCTACCACTGGGTGATGCAGCAGTTGCTGCGGCAGGCTGGACCACCACATGGGAGCCACGGTTCTCCCAGGCCACTTTATGGTGACGCTGCATATGTTGACAAAGGGCCATGGTGCCAACATTGGCACCTTCTGCCTACAGATTCTACAAATGGCCATGTTCACCTCCTCCAGCGGCTTAACAAAAAACTGCCACACTGCCGAGTAGGTCATTTTACCCCCAACACTCCGCACTGACTGACTGCTACCACCACTGCTTCTGTGAATCCCTGCACCACTACTTTCCAGGCAGGTAGGCTCCTGCAAAGCCAACGTCTACCCCAGGCACGTTTGGCTCCCACCGCTGCCACCGTGCTGACTCCCGGCCATCCTAGCGACATGCTGGCTCCGCCACTGCCACCATCTTCTCCCGATAATGATGAAGCCCCTTTGTTACCCGGCTCCCAAGTGCGATAAGCTACATCATCATCGTAGAGTACTGTCTGCACGTCACTGAAGTCTTACTCAATGGTCACAGGGTCAAGAACCTGACCGCTCGCAACACCAGCTCCCACCCCACTCTCCTCATCACTACTTGCCTGCCTACCGGAGGAAGCAGCGGATGTCTCCTACACATCTTGGCTGGCCAGTAGCTGCTGACTTTCCTCTAGTAGCTCGTCCTCACTGTAGAGTGGAGCTGAGCCCACAACATATACTGTACTACATCTCTGGCTCAGGGAACAGAAAAGGACAGAGGCAGGTTGAGGACAGGTGATACGTTGTGCACATGGGCCACAAAAAAAAATTTCCTCGAACTTTGCAGTTACAAATATTTTTTTTCCCTAAAATGGCAGCTACACGTGTTACAAAGTGAAAGTAAGAAGCCTGGAAAAGTGAGATCACTAGTGTTGATCAAGCACCAAAGTACTCGGGTGCTTTGGTGCTCGAGTAAAACACTTAAGGATGCTATCACCCTGTGTACTGTCTTCCACCTCTTCCACATGCAAAGTGTCCGCCTTCATTGTGAGCAGTGAGCGTTTCAATAGACACAGAAGCGGCATGGTTACGCTGATAATATCGGCAAATTCCGCTCACTATCTGTGTTGTTTCCTCAAAGTAAAACCTCACAGAGGTCAGACACTTGTCGCTTGTGAAGAGCGGAAGCTGACAGGAAAGGCGACAACCATGTTGCAGCTGGTATTCCACTAATGCCCTCTGCTGCTCACAAAACCTGGCCAACATGTGGAACGTGGAGTTCCAGCGCGTGCTCACATCGCACAACAGTCGGAAATGGGCACACATGCAGCGCACCTTCACCAGTAGTTCAGGCAAATTGGGGTGGGTTTTAAGAAACCGCTGAACCATTAAGTTAAACACGTGGGCTAGTCATGGTATGTGTGTGAGCTTGCCAAGCTCCAAAGTTGCCACCAAGGTGCGGCCATTATCAGACACAACCATGCCCATGCGAGAGCCACAGCTCAGTCTGGTCCCTTTGCAGTAGTGTGCTGTTTGTCATCTAAGCAAATGAGTTTCAGCACAGCCTGTTGCCGCTTCCCCACTGCAGTGCTACACAGCTTTCAGCTACTGACTGATGGCTGACTGGTGCAGCAAGATGAGAATTCAGAGGTGGAAGTGTAGGAGGAGGTGGACGAGGAGAAGGGGGGTTGAAGCCACTAATGTAGGTGGTGGTGGAAATCCTGATGGAAGTAGCTTGGTGTCGGCAGCACCTGTGCTATCCCAGGGTACGACTCGCTCCTGGCCTCCACAACGTTCACCCAGTGTGTTGTCAGGGAAATGTAGCGTCCCTGGCCAAAAGCACTAGTACATGTGTTAAGGCCGATCTATTGGCCTGTATTTGTGGGAGAGGCGATGATGACAATATCTGGCCGGGCGTCCCCTCCCACAGTGAACTTCGTCTCCAGCGTATGGTGTGGGAGCTCTACATACCGTCCTCAGGGAGAAACAAGGGTGCAGAGCTACACGGCAGTTCCAGGCCCCGACTTTCTACGGTCCAGATAAGTAGCTGCCTCATCCAGCAGCATCGTTGCTTTAAGTCCGGCCGGCGGTGTGTCGGCTCCCTGGGTAAGGGAGAGCAGAACCGCACCGGAGCGGTCTGCCAGGGAGACACGCTCTTCTCCCCATGCGGCATGACACGTAGGGTGCAGGGCACAGCGTGTGCCCGCTCGATAAAGTATTGCACAGACCGCTGTGCTGTTAGACAGGCGGGGGGGAGGGGCGGACAAATTAGGCTTTAGCATGTTGTTTCTATGCAGGGGGCGCACAGGTGAATTCACTCAGCAAGGGGGAGTAGTAAGGTTCAGGAAGAGTGTGGGTGTTTAAAAAAAAAAAAGAGGGTGTGTTATAAAATAAATGAAATGTCAGAGGGAAAAAAAAAAAACATACATTTATTATGGGGAAGGGACATTGAGTCTAGTGTTCTAGTCAGGGTATGTCAGGCTTCTTAATATAGCTTTAGTGTGAGTTTTCACTATGTGGAAAGCACGTCACAGGAGTCGCTTACAGGGGTCACTCGACCATGTATTCAGCTCTGCTCTGCAGCTGGCTGTCGTGTGTTTTCCTCACGCAGAGCTACTAGTGAGGTGGGGTGCAGAGCATGCACGGTGTCTGTTTTAGTCAGTCTCTCTTCCCGCACTATTCAGGCATGCACTCACCTCTGCCCCCCGCTCTGATCTGCTGGCTGGGTTCCACAGACACGCATTGTTGTGGCTCTGGCGCCCTCTATGTGGCCATAGCTGGAAGTGCGGGGCAGAGTGTAAGTTCAGGCTCCAGTGTTAAAAATAAATAAATAAATACACATATATGTGTGTTTAGTTTATATGTGTTGTGGGGAGTCGCTCTGGTAGATAGCGGTGCGGGTGCAGTACAGAGGCAAAACAAGGAGTCCAGAACGTGCAATAAACAGTGTTTTATTCACACTGACACAAAACAAATGATAAACAGTCTCTTGGTGTTAATTCACACACATTTCAGAAGTCATGAGGCAAAACAGAAAGAGTCCACAGCAGGATCCAATCACCTGTGAGGTTTAAGGTGCGGGTTCGCACCTGGCTGTCAGACGAGCCGCAGGACAAACCACCTTCAGGCTTCCAGGAAAAACTCCACTTTGCTGAGCTCCTTCCTCCAGGTCAGAGAGCTCCACAGCACTGTTAGCAGCTCCAGGACAATCACAGCCACACCTGCTGGTGCTGGCTGTGTTTTAAAGGCCCTGGAAAACCCGGCCTGGACCGTGGGGAATAGGCACCCACCCAACTCTTTGCCTACTCCCAGTAAGAGCCGGCCCGGATTGGCTTTGCAGCCAAACTAAAAATCAAGGTGTCAAACAGCACTAGCTGCTGCTGACACATGAAAACCCGGCTCTTACCTCACCGAGGCCAGGAACCTCGGTGACACGTACCTGCCATCGACCACGGTACCTTGCACCCTCTTACAGTGTATATATATATATATATATATATATATATATATATAGGGGCACTGTTAGGATGTTGGTCCGCACTGCGGATTTGGCGCCAGATTCCTTATAGGGTTACGCTTGGCGCACGTTTTTACGCATACGTATTCGACTCGTTATTTCATCAGTTCACCATGATACCACGTTAATGGCATTGGTAAGATTAAAGGGTTTCTTGCGTTTATCTCTCCAGGATCAAGTGTTTATATATGCCTTGATGTTCAGGCGATTGCTGACTTTCCGTGTGGGACCACTTTCTCAGGCATTGGTATGGTATTTCTCTTTTATTCCAGAGGTATACAGTAATTCTCCTAGTTTCCTGAGGCCACGTCAAACAGGTTTTGCTGCCTCTTTTTTTGGCCCCCACTGGCTAGCTGATAGGTGGACGAGTGAGGTTGGTTGATCCCGGGTTCCACAGATTTCAGCGTTGGTTGAACGTTATCCTATAATGGCGGTTGTGCATGCAGGGGGTTGGCATGGGCTGGTTACATGATGTATGTTTATGTCAATGTCGCGGTCATGGAGATTTGATTAACGGCTTGGTCCAACTGATATCTTTTGTTAGGCGTCAGGTGCTTCGCTCGTTACTAAACCAAATTCATTACACACATTCATGTACCCGAATCCAAAATATAGCAGCCGATGCCTGCCCTGTCCCGAGCTAATTCTCTTTGACAAGTTTCCCGAAGTGGACGTCTACGGTGCCACAATGCCTTGGTACGCTTCGCTACTTCCGAACCCATTACCCTGGCTGCAGCTCGCTCTTTGGTAGTGAAATCGCAATTGGAGGTTGTAATAAAGCTCTTTGATCGCGTTTGTTGTCCTTTTTGGCCCCCTTCAGGCGTCCCTTCAGCGTCGCGGTTCTGGCATAATTCTAACCGCTTTTAGGTATCCAGTAGGTAGGGGTCATTCCTTCATGTTTAAGCCCCGACCACAAGTGTTAAGGCCGATTTATTGGCCTGTATTTGTGTGAGGGGCGATGATGACTATATCTGGCTGGGCGTCCCCTCCCATAGTGAATGTCGTCTCCAGCGTACCCACCCTACCCACCCTTACTTTTACTATCTCACACCAGGGGATGCCCCCCTTCAGGCGTCCCTTCAGCGTCGCGGTTCCGGCATAATTCTAACCGCTTTTAGGTATCCAGTAGGTAGGGTTCATTACGTAAGCCCCGACCACAAGTGTCATTAATTAAGTGGACCTTCCCAAGGTCAGGGCACGGGTGATGTTACGGGACACATGCTGCTGTAAGGTGGGGACTGGTGCACACCAGGAAAAATAGTGGCAGCTGGGCACTGAGTAACGAGGGACGCTAGGGACGCCATCAGGCTGCGGAAAGCCTCAGTGTCCACAATTCTAAATGGCAACATTTCCAGAGCCAGCAATTTGGAAAGGTGCGCATTTAGTGCTATGGCCTGTGGGTGGGTGCCTGGGTATTTGCGCTTTCGTTCAAAGACCTGGGGTATGGACATCTGTATGCTACGCTGGGACACAGAAGTGGATGTGCTAGCTAATGGTGCTTGCGAAGGTCTAGGTGCAGGGTGGGAGGCATCCGGGCCTGTGTCTTAGACATGGGATTGGCCAGCACATAACGCAGGGGAAGAGGAGGCAGTGGTGTGACCCACAGACACTGATTGTGGACCCAGGTATACGGCCCACCTATTAGGGTGATTTGATGCCATGTGGAAGATCATGCTGGTGGTGGTGAGGTTGCTAGTGTTCACACCCCTGCTCATTTTGGTATGGCACAGGTTGCAAATGAAAATTCTTTTATCGTCCTCACGTTCCTCAAAAAAGCGCCAGACTGCGGAACACCTACACCTTGGCAAAGGTGATTTCCACAAGGGGGTGCTCCGGGAAACAGTTGCTGGCCTGTTTGGTGTTGCCCGCCTTCTCCCTTTTGCCACCCCACTGCCTCTTCCAGCCTGTTGCGGTGCTGCGGATCCCTCCCCCTCTGTATTGCTGTCCTCGCTTGGCTTGCAACCTTCCCAGGTTGGGTCAGTGATTTCATCGTCTACCACCTACTCTTCCACTTCCTCACTCTGTTCCTCCTCCTGATTTGTTGACCTAACAAGAACCTCACTTATTGACAACTGTGTTTCATCCTCATCATCAACCTCTTGAGACACTAATTGCGGTTGACTTATTTGCAACTGTGTCTCATCATCATTATCCACCTCGTGACACACTAATTGCCGTTCCCCACCGTCATCTTCTTCTGACTGTGGATGCTCAAGAGTTTGGAAATCAGTGCACAAGCTCTTCTCATATCCCTCTTCAAGCGGGCTTGGCGAGAGGCCAAAATCAAGGAATGGCGATGAAAAGAGCTCCTCAGAATATCCGAGTGTGGGATCACTTGTTTACCAAGACTCTCCATGGTTTGAGGAAGGAGGATCAGGGTGAGGATTCTGTTGAACAAACTCTTGGCTACTGAGACTGGACTTTGTGGAAGACAGGGTGGTGCTTAACCGACTGGAAGCATTATCTGTTGCAATCCAACCGACCACCTGGTCGCCCTGGTTGACTTTGAGAGTAGTGTCCTGCACCTCCCTGCAAACTGGGACATGAAGCTAGGTATCGTAGATGAGTGTGTTTCTTGTACTCTGGCAGCAGCCACAGTTTCACTTCGCCCAGGTCCATGGCCTCTGCGTGCACCATCAGAAGCATGGCCACTTCCCCGTCCCTGTATATTTGCTTGCAAGTATGTCACACATACAGTAGCGCAGGTTTTTTAAGTGTATGCGCAAATAAATTACACTGAATGTCACAGTGCGCAAACGTTATACAGGAGATTTAGCGCAGGTAATGTCGCTGTCACCAGCGGCTTAGAAAAAATTACACTGAATGTCACAGATATTTAGGATGCACAAACGTTATACAGGAGATGTAGCGCAGGCAATGTCGCTGTTAGCAGCAGCCAAACAATTGCGCTGAATGTCACAGATATTTAGGATGTGCAAATGTAACACAACAGATGTAGCAGAGGTTGTGTCACTGTCAGCAGCGGTCAAACAATTGCACCCAATTTAGCGCAGGTTGCGCTAATATTATATATTACAGCCAGATAAAACAATAGTCCTTAAAAGAAATTTTGGGTCTCTAACACCTTTAAATACTAAACCCTTCCTAAAGAAAAACTATTCTTGTCCCTACGCTATCTGTCCCTTCTACTGCAGCTCGCCCTGACTAAGGCTGAGCGGAACTACATTTCATCAAGGGCTATATAGAACCCGATGACGCGTTCCGGCCAGCCAATCACTTTAATGCCAGTAACCAACATGGCTACAGCATTACAGTAAGTGCCAGTACTTTCCCACACGTTTATTGGCTGTGTTGCAGCCAACAAACATGCGGTGAGGAGACTCAGGCATCACGCTCGAGCACACGCTCGAGTCAAAATGGTGTTTGGTCGAGCATGCTCGCTCAACACTGGAGTTCACCCATAATGCCATGCAGAAAGCCAATCAGCAGCTAGCCAGCCCCTGTGATGTCACAGCCCCTTAAAAGCCTCATCCCGTGCAGTCTCCACTATTACACTCTGAGCTGAGTATTGGGAGAGAACACGTGCTTGGGACAGTGTTGCTAAAAGCTTTTAATTGGGGAATACTTGATAGGGAGAGAGCAGGGACATTGTAGGGAGATCGTAGGGAGAATTTTTACACACTGTAGGGAGAGCATCGGGAGATTTCAGCGACAGTGCAGGGACTGTAATCTGAAGCTGAAGGGATCTATATGAGACAGCACAGTTTGCATCAATCCCTCTGCAGGGTACAGAACTATCTAATTGAACAGTGTCGACCTTGTTTAATAGATAGGCAATTCTATTAGACCTTTATTCTCAAATTGGGGTGAATATACTGTCCTGTTCTACTGTTAGTGGGGTGTCCACATAGTCTAATAGATAAACAATTCTATTATGCCTTGATTCTAAAATTTGGGTAAATAAGTAGTCTATTTCTTATAGAAATGTTATTGGGGTGTCCACCTTCCTGTCACAGTAACTGTTTCACTAACAGAAAGGACTAGGTATGCGTGTTGCCATAAGATACATTCTTCTTGCAGGCCAGGATATAGCTGATTTAATGTACTTTGTGATTAATTAATTCAGAACAAAGAGAATTTCTTGAATAAATTTGGTGAAGCATCCGAATCGAATTATTGAAAACTTCGCTCATCTCTAATAACAAGCTCTATTGCAGTCAGTTTGCAGGAAAATTACCAAATACACTGCATAATGTGTCTATTCATAGATCATCTTCAACCCAAACTCTTGACACTGGAAATGGCTCCTCATATTTTATAAGTAGCCATCCATCTTGCACATGCTTGGATTACCCAGGTGGTATTTTACAGTTAAGGAAATTAGGAAGAACGTTCTTCTGCTTCACAGATAGAAGATAAACAATTATTTATCTGGAATTTATTAGGGCACAATTTATTGATGCATAACTAAAAAACCAATAACTATAACTGCAGTCATCTAGAGATGAAAGACCTTAAACCTGTATTTATGGGAAAACATTTCTTCGTTAATGACAGTCCAATTCCTTTATAGTTGGGATAAATTAAAGAGTGCTGGATACATTGAGATAGTGATGAAGTAATAAATACAGTCATTGAGCACACAGGTAAATCTGCTTTATTAGCAGTCATCACACATACAGACAGAGTAATTGCTTGAATCAATTTTGAAGTGTATTAACGGTAGTTTTTCTCCCTAGAGGGCTTCACCTGGACTTCCCACATTCACCTTTCAGTGCTTTGTATGAAGTGTCCATAAACAGTCCGGGTATTCTGTATCCATCTGAGCTGCCACCTCCATATGAAGCTGTGGTTGGACAAACCCCTGCAAGTCAGGTAAGAAACTCATGTAATATTGTTTAATTAAGTACAACTACCTAGTAGAGCAGTTTTATCACTGTATAAAAAAACACTTAGGTGGCCATTTATTAAGACCGGCGTTTTAGACACCGGTCTTTATAAGCCCTTTAGCTGGTGGTGGATCTGCTGAAGTTATGAAGAGACGCCGGCCTATACATAACTTCGGCGCATCCACCGCTGGGCTAAATGTAAGCCAGCTTCCTTAAATTTATGACATGGCATAGAAAATGATGAATGAGCCAGGCCTGCCAGCCCGACCTCTTCCCTGCCCACACCCATACCACTTTTTTAGAACTGGTGTGAGCGGGGAAAAGTCACAGATTGCGGCAATCTGCACCAGAAATACGCCCAATATAGGTGTATTTCTGATAGTAAATGACCCCTTTAGTGGAGAACATTTATATATAATACTATGTAATGATCCTGTCTATAGTCCACTGAGGAAAAAGAGCATGCCTACTTGATTGCCAAAGTGAAGCAAAAGGGTTTTATTTTAAAACAGTAAAATCCAGCGATGCAACGTTTTACGTTTACATAAGCCTTTTTCAAGCATACAAACTCAATGACCAATGTGATTCTGTAGCCACTTCTCTGTCTTCACATGACCCCTTCTGCGGTGTGTACAATTTTATCTCAATTTTTATTTAAATCTAGTGCGTCTAGAAATAACTCAGGCGATTAATCAGTAAGCAGAACTATTTTTTTTTGATATCACAAAAGCTTGAGTCAGATTACTAATTTCTGACCAACGCTACAATGCTGGCCCTATAGAAGTGAAGGGGGCTGCGTGAAAATCGCATTGCATCTGCAAGCAAGTGTGGATGTGATGCGTTTTTCACAGATGTTTGAAAAGCAATCACAGGCAAAAATTTAATGGACTTGCTTGCGAAATTGCGCAGTTTTCACTGAACGCATCCACAACGCATCTGGACCTTATCCGCTCACGCTCATCTGCAAGGGGCCTTGCATTAGTCTTTTAGCATTAGTTTTAGATGTGCAAGATCATATGCCCAAAATCGCCCTTTATCTCCATTCTCCCCTTGAAGCCTTGGGTAAGAACAGTCTGGAAAACTAAAGCATTAAAACATCTAAGGAGTAAGGACATCTTCAATAACTTTTTTGTTGCTGACCTCTCCCTTCTTAAAGCCACAGAGCAGACACCATGAAATCTTTTCTTCTATATAGGTAATATAAGGGATGCCGCAGTAGAGGATTTATCATTTTATCTCCTTTCTCATGAGAGAAGCTTTAAACTGAATGTGTGACAAAGCTTCCAATTAGGGATGAGCGAATAACTTGGAACTGAAACCAAGTTCGGTAAAATGTTTTTAACAGTAGAAATTTATGTCTGAAGTTATTACCCGAAGTCTCATGAGACTTTGCATCGGAGCCAATACATTATAACGCCTCATGCACATGGCCGTCGTTGTGGTCCGTGTCCGAGCCGCATATTTTGCGGCTCTGGCGCGGACCCATTCACTTCAATGGAGCAGCAAAATATGCGGACAGCACTCCGTGTGCTGTCCGCATCCGTTGCTCCGTTCCGTGCCCCTGCAAAAAAAAAAAATACAGTATGTCCTATTCTTGTCGGTTTTACGGACAAGAATAGGCATTTCTACAATGGGCCGCATTCCGTTCTGCAAATTGCGTAACGGAACGCGGAGCAGCTTTCGTGTTGTGTGGATCCGCGGTTTACGGACCACAAAACACCAACGGTCGTGTGCATGAGGCCTAATACTCTAACAAAGTTTTATGCGAATCGACTTCGGATGTTTCATCTGAAGTCGATTCGCTCATCCCTACTTCCAAGATTGTAATGCTATATATGCTACACAATGTTACTTTCTGTATTCCTATACAATATACAGATTATGCCAATCATAATTATCTTAACCCCTTAATGATCTGGCCATTTCGCACCTTCATGACCAGGCTGATTATTAGAAATCTGACATATGTCACTTTATGTGGTAATAACAAGGGATAAGCGAATTGACTTTGGATGAAACATCTGAAGTCCATTCGCATAAAACTTTGTTTCAGTACTGTACAGAGCGAGCTCATCCCTAGTAATAACTTTTGCATGCTTTTACTTGTCCAAGCCATTCTGAGAGTGTTTCTTGTGACACATTGTACTTCATGTTAATGGTAAATATAAGTCGATATAAACCACCCTTATTTATAAAAACATCCTAAATTTACAGAAAATATGGGAAAAATTAGTATTTTCAAAACTTGAATTTCTCAGCTTTTAATGCAGATCACAGAATAGTTATTAATTTATATTTCCCACATGTCTACCTTATGTTGGCATCATTTTGAAAATGTCATTTAAATTTTTTAGGACATAGAAGGCATAGAATTTTAGAAGCAATTCCTAACATTTTTAAGACATTTTCCTAAACTTTTTCAGAGCTGATTCAGACGGCTGTATGTTTTGTTCCGCACCTGTTCCGCATTTTTGCCTAACTGTGCGGACCCATTAATTTTAATTGGACCGCAAAAGATGCGGACAGCACACCGTGTGCTGTCCGCACCTGTTGCTCTGTTCCACGGCCCCGCAAAAGATATAGAGCATGTCCTATTCTTGTCCGCAATTGCGGACAAGAATAAGCATTTTCTATGAGAGTGACATACGGTTGTGTGAATGTAGCCTTAAGGACCAGTTCAGCTATGAAGTCAGTTTGTGGGGCTTACATAGTAGAAACCAGCCAAAAATTACCATATTTTAGAAATTACACCCCACAAAGGCAATACAAGGCACTTACTAATGTACTGTTATTATCCATATTGCTTCCTTTGCTGGCTCGATTATACACTACTTGTTTCCATGGTTACAACCACCCTGTAATCCATCAGTGGTGGTCGTGCTTGCACACTATAGAAAAAAATGCTGGCCTCTCTGGTGGCCGGGACCATGGTAGCTCATGTAAGGGTACTTTCACACTTGCGGCAGGACGTATCCGACAGGCTGTTCACCCTGTTGGATCCGTCCTGCCGCTGTTTCGCAGTGCCGCCAGACTGCTGCTCCGTCCCCATTGACTATAATGGGGGTGGGGGCGGAGCTACGGCAGTGCATACCTCTTGTCGTGCACTGTCGTACTGCGACCTAGCTCAGCCCCTTAAACCAATTATAGTCAATGGGGACGGAGTGGCAGTCCGGCAGCATGGCAAAATAGCGGCAGGACGGATGTGACAGGGTGAACAGCCTGTCGGATACGTCCTGCCGCAAGTGTGAAAGTACCCTTACATGAGCTACCATGGTCCCGGCCACCAGAGAGGCCAGCATTTTTTTCTATAGTGTGCAAGCACGACCACCACTGATGGATTACAGGGTGGTTGTAACCATGGAAACAAGTAGTGTATAATCGAGCCAGCAAAGGAAGCAATATGGATAATAACAGTACATTAGTAAGTGCCTTGTATTGCCTTTGTGGGGTGTAATTTCTAAAATATGGTAATTTTTGGCTGGTTTCTACTATGTAAGCCCCACAAACTGACTTCATAGCTGAACTGGTCCTTAAGGCTACATTCACACAACCGTATGTCACTCTCATAGAAAATGCTTATTCTTGTCCGCAATTGCGGACAAGAATAGGACATGCTCTATATCTTTTGCGGGGCCGTGGAACAAGTGTGAAAGTACCCTAAGCTGGTGATTTTTTCTATAGTGTACAAGCACGGCCATGCTGCTGGATTGCAGGGTGGTCGTAACCATAAAAACTTTCTCTGCAAAATAAATGCTATTTGCTGCGGTGGCAAAACCCCTTTAACAAATATGAAAAATAGATAAGTACACAAAAACACTCCAATTGTTTAGGTTTGCTGTAGTTTTTTTATTTTTTTTATTAAACCTTGTGGTTTTCAATTGCATTGTATGAATTACAGGAGTTTTTAACCTCTTCCTGATCCATGCCCTATGTTTATGTCATGAGAATTATGTTGTAGCGAAAATTTACTTGACACTTAAAGGGGTTGTGTCGCTTCAGCAAATAGCATTTATTATGTAGAGAAAGTTAATACAAGGCACTTACTAATGTATTGTGATTGTCCATATTGCTTCCTTTGCTGGCTGGATTAATTTATCCATCACATTATAGACTGCTTGTTTTTATGGTTACGATCACCCTTCAATCAATCAACGGTGGTCGTGCTTTCACACTATAGGAAAACGCACCAGCCTATGTGCGCTTATGCAGTCACGGCCACCAGAGAAGCAAGCACGACCACCACTGATGAATTGCAGGGTGGTCGAAACCATGGAAACAAGCAGTGTTTAATGCAATAGAAAAATGAATCTAACCAGCAAAGGAAGCAATATGGACAATCACAATACATTAGTAAGTGCCTTGTATTAACTTTGTCTACTTTATAAATGCTACTTGCTGAAGTGATACAACCCCTTTAACCTCTTAAGGACGAAGGGCGTACATGTACGCCCTTCGTCCGCACTTTAAAGATGGCGCCCGCTCCCGCACGGAGCGGGCGCCCGAGCTGCGGGTAAAAGCTTGATTCATCAAGCTGACACCCGCAGCTCATGTCCGCGACCGGCAGCGATGCCGATCGCGGACATTTAACCCCTCAGATGCCGTGGTCAATCCTGACCACGACATCTGATCGCGCAAAACCGAAAGTTTCACTTTCGGTTTTGCTCGGCTCCTGATGGCCACAAGGGGAGCCGGGCATCATGTAGTACCCTAGGTTTCTGTGAATGAAACCTAGGTTACTACTAAGTATTCCTATGGAGCCTATGACTGTAATAGGCTCCATAGGAAATATGCGATTTTCTCATATATTCCAATGCTATTGCATTGGAATATATGAGAATAGCAATCTGATGATTGCATCTTATAGTTCCCTATGGGAACTATAAGAAAGTGGTAAAAAAAAAAAAAGTTTAAAAAATAAAAATTAAATAAAAAAATATAAAAATTCAAATCACCCCCTTTCCCCAAAATGAAAATAAAATAAATAAAAAAATAAAAAATTACACATAATGGGTGTCGCAATGTGCGAAAACGCCCATACTATAATAATATTAAAAATATTCACCATACGGTAAACATAAAAACGGAAAGAAAGCGTCCAAATGGCTAATTCGCCATTTTTGGACGCTTCATTTCTAAAAATGAATAAAAAGTGATCAAAACATCATACGCACCCCATAATGGTATCAATTAAAAGTTCAGATTGCCCTACAAAAATGAGCCCCTACACTGCTCCGTACGCATAATTACAAAAACGTTATAGGGGTCAAAACATGGCGACAAAAAAATAAAATAAAAAAATTCCCACTTTTAATTTTTTTTTCACTATCAAAACGCAAGAAAAACTATACATATTAGGTATTGCCGGATTCGTACTGACCTGAAGAATAAAATTAACCAGTCAGTTTTATCGCAAATCGAACGTTGTAATTTAAAAACCCGTAAAACTGTGGTGAAATTGCTTTTTTTTTGCAATTTCACCCCATTTGGAATTTTTTTCCCGTTTCCCACTACATCACATGCAAAAATAAATGGTAGCGTTAAAAAGTACAACTTGTCCCGCAAAAAATAAGCCATCATATGGCTATGTGAGCGGAAATGTAAAAATGTTATGGCTTTTGGAAGGCAGGGAGCGCAAAACAAAAACGCAAAAATCCCAAAACCCCCGGTCCTTAAGGGGTTAACATTGTAGATATACTGTCGTAGCAAACTTTTATGTGTTATTGCATGATGCAGTGAGAAAAATCAATCCTACATTTCTACATACCATATAGAGCCTTCATGGTAGATGAAAGCAGGATTCACAATCGTGTGAAAAATGACTGGTATCATGCAATTTGCTTCAAGCCTCTTCTACACTGAATGGACAAAAAAATCACATTATGTTGATTGACAGTAGGTGCCAAATGCATTATGTAAAAGTGTCTTCCATGAGGATGTAATTACCTAAAAAATATGCAGGGCCAGTTTTAAAAAAGTGTCATTCAGATTTTGGACCTGCCACCAGCATGTGCATGATAACTGATATAATAATCTCCTTGATAGACTGATAAAGGCAATGGCGCACATCTGTAATATTACAGACAGAAGTTTCCTGTCCGTCAGGTTTATCTAGAAAATTCTAAAATTATGCAATTGTAAGGCTAAAATGTTATCGTGTTAAGACTGTTACAAAATACCATTTTTGTAAAGAAAATGGCAGAAGAGCATAGTCTGTAGTTAGTCAAAGATCCAAAGCAACAACAAATATCACATTAGTTGTGCCATCATTTATTAACCTATTCAATTTATTTTAAGTTTCCTGATATAAACTGGAAAACCAAAATAGCTAGTTCTGCCAGGAGTACAGACATTCTAAATTCCCTACAGGGATTATCCCTACAGCAAGTAGTTGAGGAGCCAACCCGGAAGGAGGCCATTTTAGATTTAGTATTCACAAATGGCAATTTGGTATCTGATATTACTGTAGGGGAAAGCTTAGGATCTAGTGATCACCAGTCAGTGTGGTTTACCTATAAGTACAGTGACTGAGTCACTCCACACAAAAATAAAAGTATTAGATTTTCGAAAAACAGACTTTTCTAAAATTAGATCAGTGGTATACGAGTCCCTATCAGACTGGAACAATTTCAATGGAGTCCAAGGTATATGGGACTACTTAAAAGTGGCACTATTGAAGGCAAGAGAAAAGTGCATTAGGCTTGTCAGTAAAAGCAAAAAAGAAAAAGACCACTGTGGTACTCAGCAGAAGTGGCCCAAATCATTAAAAACAAAAAGATGGCATTTAGTAAGTATAACCCCTTAAGGACTCAGCCCTATTTCACCCTAAGGACACAGATGCTTTTTCTTATCCAGGCCATTCTGAGATTGTTTTTTCATCACATATTGTACTTCATGACAGTGGTAAAATCAAGTCGAAAAATTTCATTTTTATTTATAAAAAAATACAAAATTTACAAAAAAAATTGAAAAATTAGCAATTTTCCAAGTTTCAATTTCTCTACTTCAATAATACATAGTAATACCGCCCAAAAAAGTTATTGATTTACATTCCCTATATGTCTACTTCATGTATCGATCATTTTGGGAATGCCATTCCATTTTTTGGGGACGTTACAAGGCTTAGAAGTTTAGAAGCAAATCTTGAAATGTTTCAGAAATTTTCAAAAACCCACTTTTTAGGGACCAGTTCAGGTCTGAAATCACTTTGTGAGGCTTACATAATAGAAACCACCCAAAAATTACCCCATTCTAGAAACTACACCCCTCAAGGTATTCAAAACTGATTTTATAAACGTCATTAACCCTTTAGGTTTTCCACAAGAGTTAATGGCAAATGGAGATAACATTTCAAAATTTCGATTTTTTGGAAAATTTTCCATTTTAATCCACTTTTTCCAGTAACAAAGCAAGGGTTAACAGCCAAACAAAACATAGTATTTATTTCCCTGATTCTGTAGTTTGCAGAAACACCCAATATGTGGTTGTAAACTGCTGTATGGCCAAACTGCAGGGCGCAGAAGGAAAGGAACGCCATATGTTTTTTGGAAGGCGGATTTTGCTGGACTGGTTTTTTGACACCATGTCCCATTTGAAGCCCCCCGATGCACCCCTAGAGTAGAAAGTCCATAAAAGTGACTTCATCTAAGAAAATACACCCCTCAAATATTGGTATTCAAAACCAGTTTTACAAACTTTGTTAACCCTTTAGGTGTTCCACAAGAGTTATTGGCAAATGGATGAAATTTCAGAATTTAAATTTTTTTGTTACCCTGTCTCAAAAAAAGTGTAATATAGAGCAACCAAAAATCATATTTACCCTAAAATAGTACCAACAAACCTGACTGCATATCCTGTAGTTTCCAAAACGGGGTCACTTTTTTGGAGTTTCTACTGTAGGGGTGCATCAGGGGGGGCTTCAAATGGGACATAGTGTCAAAAAACCAGTCCAGCAAAATCTGCCTTCCAAAAACCATATGGCGTGCCCTTCCTTCTGTGCCCTGCCGTTTGGTCATACAGCAGTTTACGACCACACATGGGGTGTTTGTGCAAACAAGAGAATCAGGGCAATAAATATTGAGTTTTGTTTGGCTGTTAACCCTTGCTTTGTTACTGGAAAAATGGATTAAAATGGAAAATTTGCAAAAAAAATAGCTGTTTTGGGACCGTTTTTATTTTTTGTTATTTACATCGTTGAACTGACAGGATAGATTGTGTGCTATTTCTATAGAGAAGGTTGTTACAGACGCGACAATACCAAATATGACTACTGTGTGGGGGGTTTTGTTTCAGTCTTACATAATAAAGCATTTTTGAAAAAAAATATTTTTTAGTGTCTACACATTCTGAAAGCCATAGTTTATTTTTTATTTTTTGGGCGACTGTCTTATGTAGGGGCTCATTTTTTGCGGTATGAGATGGCGGTTTGATTGGCACTATCTTGGGGTGCATATAACATTTTGGTCGCTTGCTATTACACTTTTTGTGATGTGAGGTGACAAAAAAATGGCTTTTGACACCGTATATATTATTTTTTTTTTGTTGCTGTGTTCAGCTGAGGGGTTAGGTCATGTGTTATTTTTATAGAGCAGGTTGTGACGGACGCGGCGATACATAATATGTATACTTTTTATTTATTTATATAAGTTTTACACAATAATATCTTTTTTTAATACAAAAAAAAATCATGTTTTAGTGTCTCCATAGTTTGAGAGCCATATTTATTTATTTGGAGATTGTCGTATATAGGGGCTCATTTTTTGCAGGATGAGGTGACGGTTAGATTGGCACTATTTGGGGGGTCATATGACTTTTTGATCGCTTGCTATTACACTTTTTGTGATGAAAGGTGACAAAAAAACTGCTTTTTGACAAAGTTTTTATTTAATTTTTTTACAGTGTTTACTTGAGGGGTTAGTACATGTGATATTTTTATAGAGCAGATTCTTACGGACGTGGAGATACCCAATATGTCTACTTTTTAGGGTTTTTCTTACATTTAACACTAAAAAGCATTTTTGAAACAAAAAAAAATCATGTTTTAGTCTGAGAGGTATAGTTTTTTTATTTTTTGGCCAATTGTTTTAGGTAGGGGCTAATTTTTTTGCGGGATGAGATGGCGGTTTGATTGGTACTATTTTGGGATGCATACGCCTTTTTGATCGCTTTGTATTACACTTTTAGTGATGTAAGGTGCCAAAAAATTGCTTATTTTTGGGGTTTTTTTTATGGCGTTCACCTGAGGAGTTCAGTAATGTGATATTTTTATAGAGCAGGTTTTTACGGACGCGTTGATACCTAATATGTGTAGTGAATTTTATTTTTTTTAATTTTTATTCAGTGATATGTTTTTTTTTTCATTTGTTTACATTTTTTTTGACCCAGACCCACTTGGTTCTTGTAGATCCAGTGGATCTGGTGTCTGTATAATACAGTACAGTACACTATATAGTGCACTGTGCTGTATTTTTTACTTTACAAAGTCTGAATAGACCTTTAGCAGGTCTTTTCAGACTTTCAGCACCATGGAGAGCAGGACGCTTCTGAAAGCGTCCTGCTTCCATGGCAACCATCACCCGCTGCCATAAGAGAGCAGCGGGTGATGGATGGGGAGGGAGGGGGGCTCCCTCCCTCTGCGATCCCATCCTGTTGGGGGACTGCGGTATGGAAGGGGTTAAATGGTTGGCATCTGATCAAGCACAGATGCTAGCCGTTTCTATCAGAGTGTCAGCAATGTGCTGACACTCTGATAGATCCACTAGACACCATGGAATATTACAGAGGTGCCTCCCTCACCGCCTCCCGCCGCCCGCAACCACCCCCCCTGCACCCCCTCAGCCAAAATATGATTGGGGGCTGTAGGGGGGCTTAAAAATTAACACTTTGGGGGTATTAACTCTCTGATGCCCGCGGTCGCAGACTGAAAAAAGGAAATGAAAACAAGGAATTACCAAATTAAAAACAAAAGAAGGAAGGTATATGGAAGAGGATAAAGAACTAGCTGACTGCCTCAATGAATACTTCTGTTCAGTTTTTACAAAGGAAAATGAAGGAGAAGGACCTCAGTTAGGGAGGAAGACTAATGAATCCTTTGATGCATGTGTCTTTACAGGGGAAGAGGTTCTAAGTCAGCTGTCTAAAATTAATACAAATAAATCACAGGGGCCTGATGGGATACACCCAAAGCTATTAAAAGAGCTTAGAGGTGTACTAGCAAAACCATTAACAGATTTATTTAACCAATCACTGGTAACAGGTGTCGTCCCAGAAGATTGGAAATTAGCAAACGCTGTGCCAATTCACAAGAAAGGTAGTAGAGAGGAATCTGGGCAACTATAGGCCAGTAAGCCTGAGATCAATAGTGGGGAAATTAATGGAAACCATACTCAAGGAGAGGATTGTGGAACATCTAAAAACCCATGGGTTGATGGATAAAAAAACAGCATGGGTTTACTTCAAGGAGATCATGTCAAACTAATCTTATTTACTTTTTTAATTGGGTGACTAAAATAATAGATGGCGGAGGTGCAGTAGACATCGCTTATCTGGACTTTAGTAAGGCATTTGATACTGTCCCACATAGAAGGCTTATCAATAAACTGCAGTCTTTGAGCTTGGGCTCACATATTGTTGAATGGATTAGGCAGTGGCTGAAGGACAGAAAACAGAGCGTTGTAGTCAATGGAGTATATTCAGACCATGGTATTGTTACCAGTGGGGTACCTCAGGGATCTGTTCTGGGACCCATATTGTTTAATATCTTTATCAGCGAAATTGCAGAAGGCCTCAATGGTAAGGTGTGTCTTTTTGCTGATGACACGAAGATTTGTAACGGGGTTGATGTTCCTAGAGGGATACACCAAATGAAAAAGGATTTAGGAAAACTAGAGAAATGGTCAAAAATCTGGCAACTAAAATGTAATTTCGATAAGTGCAAGATAATGCACCTGGGGCGTAAAAACCCAAGAGCAGAATATAAAATCAGTGATACAGTACTAACCTCAGTATCTGAGGAAAGTTATTTAGGGGTCATTATATCAGACGACATAAAGGTGGGCAGACAATGTCATAGAGCAGCAGGTAATGCCAGCAGAATGCTTGGGTGTATAGGGAGAGGCATTAACAGTAGAAAGAGGGAGGTGCTCGTGCCGCTCTACAGAGCACTAGGGAGACCTCATTTGGAGTATTGTGTGCAGTACTGGAGACCATATCTGCAGAAGGATATTGAAACTTTGGAGAGAGTTCAGAGAAGAGCTACTAAACTAGTACATGGATTGCAGGACAAAACTTACCAGGAAAGGTTAAAGGACCTTAACATGTATAGCTTGGAAGTAAGAAGAGACAGAGGGGATATGATAGAAACTTTTAAATACATAAAGGGAATCAACACGGTAAAAGAGGAGAGAATATTTAAAAGAAGAAAAACTGCTACAAGAGGACATAGTTTTAAATTAGAGGGGCAAAGGTTTAAAAGTAATATCAGGAAGTATTACTTTACTGAGAGAGTAGTGGACGCATGGAATAGCCTTCCTGCAGAAGTGGTAACTGCAAATACAGTGAAGGAGTTTAAGCATGCATTGGATAGGCATAAGGTTATCCTTCATATAAGATAGGGCCAGGGGCTATTCATAGTATTCAGTATATTGGGCAGACTAGATGGGCCAAATGGTTCTTATCTGCCAACACATTCTATGTTTCTATGTTAAACGCGTTTTTACAACATTTTTGTGTTTTTTTCCCCCCATCTTTTATGTCTATAATCTATAGTACAAAAAAAAAAAAATCCTGAAAACTATCTTTTTTCACTGTGGCCACTGAACTTCAAATTAAGCTGACACCCATGTTCTGTAGAGATCACTTCTCAGCAGTCATCTCATCATACTCACAGTCAGGGTCACAATAACAGATGCTATCTATATATGGATAACACTACATCACACAATTTACAATAAGTGATCATCACAGCTAATCTGCTCCCCCTCCCTGCACAATGACCTCTGTACAGCTCACAAAGCATGCCTAGAAAACACTCCCATAGAAATCAATGTTGCTGCTCTTAAGCATATTTCTAACTCCTGTTAGTGCCGGTTCAGGCAAGATGGCTGTCCCACAATCATCTACAAAAATAGAATTAAAAATCTCCAATTAGAAAGCAAAAATCGATTACAGATCAATAATGTTTATTCGTGTCTGATTTAAATGGTAAAACCCTATGGCAATGTGATATGGTGATACCTTCCCTTTACCCTAGCCAATAAACACATATAATAAGGGTGCATTCACACGACCGTATGTATTTTGCAGTCGAAAAACGCAGATCTGTGTGATGTCCGTGTGGCATCCGTTTTTTTTTTTGCTGACCCATTGTAACAATGCCTATTCTTGTCTGCAAGATGGACAAGGATAGGACTTGTCCTATCTTTTTTTTTGGGCTGCAAAATGGACATACGGATCCAGATAGCATACGGTGTGCTATCTGTTATTTTGCGGACCCATTAATTGGAATTTCAGAAAAAATGCGGAGCAAAAATAAGGTCGTGTGAATGGGGCCTGACAATTTGGTAGCAGTAGATGCAATAGGGGGTAGAGTTTTAGGGTAGCAGTGAAGAGCGAGCTCTAAAGGTATGCAGCCAGTTTTACTGTTCTGAGGACCTGATAGGTCTTTTTTAAACCCAATAAATCATATAACATGCATTTGTTTTGATTCATCAATGAACAAAGGATTATTTTCAACCAATAGAAATATATTTGGAAGAACTGAAGATCATTTACCCCCGGATTATTTATTTTTATTTATTTCACTTAATGTTTTAACACTCAGCAATATTTTTTGTAATTAATGATTGATGTAGATGGTTTATTGCTAGTTTTATATTTCATTGTGAAAGAAAGTGAAATTAAATAACCCAGGGGGGCATATTCTTCACTTGATCCATGGTTTTCAGCATTGAAAAAAATGTTCCATCCATCTTAATATATATTACTGCTGCATTTAGCACATACACAATTTTTATCCTTTATGGGATAATACTACCAGGTAGATACTACTATCAACAAACTGAACCAAAATAGTCTGACCATACAGTGACCAAGTAATACTACTGCAGCCCAAATCACAGTTCAGAGAAGGCAGGTTGACATTTGGGGCACAAATCCATGACGTCCAAAGCTCTTGATGACAAATTTAGACATCTGAATGATAGATCAAAATATTTTATCAGAACTTTTTGTATTATGTTTGTTATCATGAGAATTTATCTTTCTTACAAATGGGCATTAAATTTTTATATTTTTTTACTTATTGGGCTATTCATAAAATGTTTTAGTTAATTTGGTATTTGGCTACACTGGATGTACGGTAGATTGAGTGTTCTATAAATGCTTCATTCACTCATTTGACATGTCATGAAAACAGCAGAAAACACATTGAATGTGAATTATCATGTCAGATTAGCTTCATGAATATTCTAAAGATAAACATTTTCGTTCTGTACATCAATGCAGCAATGTTTTTATGCTCCCTGCTAATTTCCCTCCCTATATCGACTCTCACTGTCCTCACCTGACAGCACGATGATGTAGCATATCAGTCTTACTGTGCTCTCTCCCAAGCCAGGACCCAGACTCCCATTGCTTCATCCAGTCACAGTAGCACACACACAGTACATTTTACTTTCCTGTAAGCAGCAGGATCCCCTATCACTCCATGTGGTTTCTCCTGCACTCCCTCTCTATTTCCTTCTGCAAACCCTTTCATAAGCTTTGCTACAGTGACACCTAGTGTCCAGTGTGAACATTGCAGCATTAACAACACCATATACAGGGTCAGATTTATCATTACACTTAGGCCTCAGAAAGGTTTTTTTTTTCTGTTTACGTTCCGTTTTTTTGTGTTCCGTATTCGGAACCATTCATTTCAATGGATCCTCAAAAAAAATGTAAGGTACTCTGTATGCCTTCCGTTTCCGTATTTCCGTTTCGTTCAAAGATAGAACACGTCCTATTATTGTCCGCATAATGAACAAGGATACTACTGTTCTATCAGAAGTTAGCTGTTCCATTCTGCAAAAAACGGAATGCACACGGATGTCATCCGTATTTTTTGCGGATCTGTCTTTTGCGGACCGCAAAATACTGAAAAAACCATACGGTCGTGTGCAAGAGGCTTTACATCTTACTCCACTTTTACAATTGTCGAAAGTCGCTTTTGGCGAAGTCAGATTTATTAATGGTCCTTTAATTACTGTGATAAATGTGGTTTGGCAGTAGCAGTTTATCCTTCAGTAAGCGGCTTTACAAAAGTAGCACATCTTTACAAAAAAGTCGCACGTTCTTAGGTTTCTGACAGAAAAGTCGCAGAAAAGTGGAGAGCCATGGATAGTAATATAATAATCATCAAAATAAATGAATTTGTTTTTATTAACAAAAAAAAAGGCAAAAAAAGGCTTCTGTTTGATGCCAATGTAATAAGCGCAGGACATATATATATAACGTTCCCAACATAAGCATGGCCTGACTGGAGTGAAATTGCGCAAATTTTTGCGACCTTTTTGACGTTGCAATAGTAAATCTGTCTAGAGACTGACTTACATAAGAAAACATGCCCACTTTCGTGACACTTTCAACACTTTGGCGAGCATAGTGCAGAGCCAAAAAAAGTTGGAAATTTTTAATGATTGCGCAAAATATTGCGACTTTTTCATCTTGCCCACAGTTTTTTTTTAAAGTGAGAAATACATATACGTACAATAAAATAACTCGATCTACAAAAAAACTGAAGCAGACAATTTGCTGCAAACGGTTGTACTAAGCTCACCCCCCTTACAGGCCCACTCATCTCTGCTCAGATTAACCTGTAACTAGGCGCTTAACTTTGGTCTTTTGTTTCCACTCAACAATGTACCACTGCATGACTAATGCAGGCTAATTCTTTGAAATGATCACTACTAGGGGGGGACTGGGAACGTAAAGTGGTCCTGGAAAAACCTAAATGTGGTCCCATATGGTAAGTGGGTTCAAACTGACAGAAGGCGGGGCAACACAAGTAGGCAGGGCCAACACAAGCCACAAGTAGGAGAGGACCAGCAAAACCACAGTGCAGCAGAAAATAATATCTCTGCAAAACCAAATACCATAGTGCAGCATAAAATACTGCTTCCACAGGACCAAATACTACAGCCCAACACAAAATACTGCCTCTGCAGAACCAAATACCACTATGCAGCCTAAAATACTGCCTCCATAGGACCAAATACCACAGTGCAGCACAAAATACTGCCTCCAAAGGACCAAATACCACAGTGCAGCATTAAAAACTGCCTCCAAAGGACCAAATACCACAGTGCAGCATTAAAAACTGCCTCCAGTGGACCAAATACCACAGCCCAACACAAAATACTGCCTCTGCAGAACCAAATACCACTGTGCAGCCCAAAATACTGCCTCCACAGGACCAAATACCACTGTGCAGCCCAAAATACTGCCTCCACAGGACCAAATACCGCAGTGCAGCACAAAATACTGCCTCCAGAGAACCAAATACCACAGTACAGCACAAAATACTGCCTCCGCAGGACCAAATACCACAGTGCAGCACAAAATACTGCAGCACAATTAATACTCACAGCATCAGAACGTTATGTACCTGGCTAGTGGCCATGAGGAGGTCTTAGGTGGCCCCCTGGCATCGGCCCACTGGGAATTTGCCTGTAGGGTCTATGGCCAGACCACCCCTGATCACTACTGCTCTCCCCTGAAACACAAGTTATGATATGATACAATATACTGAATTCAATAATTTACTGCCTGCAGTTTCTGTATTTTCATGGAATTGGAAGTAGAGCACTGCAAATTACTATAACCTATATCAAGTCATACTTGAAAAGGTGAATATTTTCTCAGCAAATTTATGTGTATGCAATCAGGAAATCTCTGAAGAGGTTTTCTGGATAATCACATAATATTGGTTTATCATACATAATTGGAATTGATGAACAGAATCAGGTGAATTAGCCCAGTATTACACATTACTGTAAAGGCTCCTTTACACATATCGATAATCGTTTAAAAAAACATCATTTTGTGACTATACGTTCCCTCTAATTAAACAATCAAGTGGTAGCAGCTTGGCGCATAAAAGCATTGCTGGTATGAGAAAGATTTGAGCAGACCATGCAGTGATTGCTTGTGCTAGGCAGATTGGTTTCTGTGTCTCTGAAACTGCTGATTTTCTGAGATTTGAGAATTGAAATGATAGATTCTAGCTGGCAGGACACTCAACGGCAACTCACATAACCAAGCAGAATTCTAAATGTGCACCTGGATGAGAGTGCCCGTAAAACACTAAAAACTTTATACACATTATCATGGCCGGTTTTAGACAAAGTGTGGCCCTGGGCAAAATTTTAAGTGGGGCCCTAAATGAAATATTGCACAAACACACAGTCTGCCTGCCCAGATATATAGCCTGCCTGCACAGATTTCAGATAAGCATGGTTTTTCCACATAGATTCTTGTGCGGAAAAACTGCAGCGTAATACAGTACCAGCAAGGTGTAAATATTAGACAAATCTCATGTACATTTTGCTTCTTTTTCCTTGTGCAAAGTGACTTGTCGTGGATTTAGAAATCCGCAGAATGTCATGTATATACTGTCATGTATATACAGTAATTATCAAATAATACCAGGACCAAATGTTACCACTATAAATTGATTAAATATAAATGAATTAGTTGTGTAGTTGATAAGATTGAAAATGAAGGTTTATCTAGTCCACACTAAAAATGAACAAAACAAACTGTACAAAGGCCAGTATTACCAATAATACCACTATATGGGGGATCATACCACTACCATACCATTACCACTACTGAATAGTATAAAGCAAGAGGGTGCAGGTGATCAACACTCTTTAATGCTTTGACACCCCTGGGTGAAAACACGACCACAATAGGATGGAATAGATTTTTTTTTTTATTGGTAGCAAAATAAAAAAAAGGCAAAATCTATTGCATCCTATTGTGGTTGTGTTTGCATCCAGAGGTGTCAGAACATTGCACAGTGTCGACCGTTTGCACCCCCTTGCTTATACTATTCACTTTCCTCCGGAGGGTTGGCTACCCCTTGTGTTGAAGACCTAACGACACTGGCAGCACCTACATACCTTTCACTAGTGTTGTGCCTATGATTGCACAACACTTAAAGGTGAGCATCATCATCTAGTTTGTATCCTAATTTATCATACATATCACCCTATAAGTGCCTTTCCCCTTTTTATTTTGCCACAGTTTGCATTACCACTGAGTAACTGAATAATATTACAGTAGTCTTACGGAATATAAATCCCTACACAAAGACCAATATTACCACCATACAGTGACTATAAAGTGTAGATACTAGTTCTACACAGGAGCTCAGAAGAACAACGTGTTATCTGGGGATTCAATATTAATGGTCTATCTTTAGGATAGATCATCAATATCAGATCGTCTGGCATCCAATCTTCCAGGACCCCTGCCGAACAACTGTTGGGAGGCCAGTGATGTCAATGTATATCAGTCACAAAGCCTAGTTGCAGTTCAGTCCCATTCAAGTGAATGGAGATGAGCTGCAATACCAAGCACCACTAGTGTCTAATGTCTGGTGCTGTGCTTGCTTAGCTATAAAGAAACCGCAGTGCTCACCGGAGTTCTGGTGAGCGCAGTGGCCTCTTCAAAAGCCTGATCAGTGGGGGTGTCGGTATTTGTATCCCCACTGATCTGATATTGATGACCTATGCTGAGGATAGACAATCCATATCAAATTCCTAGGTAAACCTTTTAAGTGAAAAAACAAGAAACAGGTTGGAAAGACAAACATATATAGTGTAACTCTCCTTTAAAAACACTTTCTACGTTTCCTAGTAGTGACCTGCCAATTTTGATTGGTGGAAATCAAAAAAAAGGAGGCAGAAATGTTCAGCCTTGTACTGTCCCTTCTCACTAACGAAAGACTGGATCACAGACTTTCTATAAGACTTCATGCACATGAAAGTATCTATGGTCTGCATGCATTCTACATTTTTTTGCGGTTCAGATGCGGACCCATTTATTTCAAAGGTGCCACAAAAGATGCGGACAGAACACTGTGTACTGTCTGCATCCATACTTGTTAGCATACAGGGTTTGTATTGTATAAGCAACAACCACTGTATGTCTAGTATATTGTATGGTCACGAGGTGGCAGTGTTACATTTGTGTAAGTTCCTGTTTTGCTGTGTCTTTGAAATAAAAGAGTTCAGTGCTCGTGCAGTTACCAAGCAGAGGTCAGCAAAACCTCACAGACTGTCTGCCTGTCCTTTGTTTAGCCTCAGAAAGTATTTCTAACAGATTATGGGCCCAGGACATGCTACAGAAGCCCAGGATATAACACAGATTATCCCTGGATATAACCAGATACAGAGAGCTAAAGCAATTGAGTGCAGGAGACAGCAACAGAAAGACAAACAGCAGAAATGGCTGCCACCGTCCCCTCAGCAAAGTTCTCCATGGCAAATCTGACAAATCAGAACTACCAATCCGGGAAATTCAAGATGAAAATGCTGCCTATAAGTGAAGGTACATGGAAATGTATAAATGAACCTAGACCTGCACAGCCCACAGAGGAGTAGTTAGACAGAGATCAGAAAGCCCAAAGCACAATCTCCCTGTGCATAGACGATGATCACATCAAACATATATGTAACTGTCAGACTGCTAAAGACATGTGGGAAGGATTACAAAAAGTGCATGAAAGAGTTAATCTCAGCAATAAACTGCATTTAATAAGAAAGCTCTATCAGACTAAGCTGCAGAAAGACCAGGACATTCAGGACTATATAAGACAGACTTTAGAAATGGTGGAGAGATTGAGAGGGATTGGAGAAGATATAAAGGACTTCCATGTTGCAGCGCTATTATTAAGTGAACTTCCTGACAGTTATACAACACTTGTCACAACACTAGATGCACATCCAGATGATGAACTGACACTGGAATATGTTAAAGGCAAGCTTGTGGATCAATACAAGCGCAAAACAGGAAGCATGAGTAATGCAAGTGTGTGTTCAGAGACTGCTTTAAAGATGAAATACAAAAATAAACACAGTAACGTGCAGCTAGAAAAGCGGGAATGCTTTGTGTGCAAAAAGCCACGACCCCTAAAGGCAGATTGTAGAATCTGGAAAGCTAGAATGCAAAAACAAAGTGGATTGCAGCAAGCTAAGAATGTCATAGAAACAAAGGAGTGTGCATTCGGATCCAAAGATGGTGTCACCTCTGTGCAAGCCTGGTGTGTGGACTCAGGTGCTACAAGTCACATGACAAATGACGACATTTCTTCACTCGGCTTGATGAAAGCAAAACAGAAAGGATAACTACACTAATGGACAATTCATGAAATCAGTGGGAATAGGAGATAAATATCTATACTGTCCTATCTCTCCAGATATCACTAAAAAGATCCATATGAGGAATGTTCTGTTTGTGCCAGATCTTGAAAGCAACCTTTTGTCAGTAAAGAAACTCACTAACCAAGGCAATGTAGTCACATTTCAGGGTCACATTTGTATCATCACAAAAGGAGATTGCTTGCTTGCAAAGGCTAAAATCATAGATGAACTATATCAGCTGAACTGCAGTTAAATGGCTAAAACAGCCAAAGAGGATAAACATTCAAACTGCAGTCACACTTGGCACAGAAATCCTGATACATTAAAAAAAACATGTCTGTGAAGGTTCTCATTTATCCAGGTCATGGTATATCTGTAAAGAATAAATCAAGGCAACTGGACTTGCTGTAGATTTCTTGAAAACGTTTCAGAATTTAAAAAGCTCGTTGGAAGAACGAGTGAAATGTTTTCAAGAAATCTACAGCAAGTCCAGTTGCCTTACATTATTCTTTACAGATAATAAAAAAAAAACAGTTGAGAATAACTATGCAAGTGGTATTAAGACTATTCCATGTGATCAAATAATGATCTGCACCAGCTGTATTAAAGGAAAAATGACAAGGAGACCTTTGCCCAAGCAGACCAGCAGCAAAGCCCAATAACCCCTGCCCTGAACATGGTGGATGAATTGTGCCGGGAGCCACGGACGCGGGTACACCAAAGAAAGGGGGCATACCCAAAGGAGAAGACATGAAAAGGGGAGGGAGGGAGGGGCGAGATGATCGGGTGTCTGGTTGGAGTAGCCGTGAGGTATATATAACCAGACGCCCCTCCCACAAATACAGGCTAAAATCAGCCTTGCCTATTTATGGTCAGGGCTAGGAGTGAGTTTGGCGTACGCAGAAACCCCTGCCCTGAACATGGTGGCTGAATTGTGCCGGGAGCCACGGACGCGGGTAGACCAAAGAAACAGGCAAAAACAGCAGTTAGGAGAAATTTTATTGTAACATTCATAAGGCCAAGGTACAGAAAGCTTGAGATATTTCCACTTGCGGGTTCGGTATATATCTGGCGAAACAGAATAAGTGCCAGCGACCCATAGACCGAATGATATGAGCAGGTACCTGATGCCGGGATGCTGCTGAAGCCGCCCCTATATGAAAGGAATGTCCCGAGATAATCTTGGGATCATGACCTAACCCTTGAGCGAGGGTACGAATATATGAAATGAAATTCGTGGTATTGAGGGCTTTGCCAGCGTATGACAGAAGCGGGCTATCTGGCGGGGAAGCCTGGATGTGGGACAGCAATTGATGAAGAACCTTAACCGGGCACCAATCATTTGAAGAAACAGGGGTTAACCAGTCTTAATACTCCCGACGGACACGGATCTAATCGCGCTGCTGGTTCTTAATAGTGTGTTGGACCTTCACACTTCGAAACATGTAGACAAATAAAAGAGAACCGCGCTGCTTTAACACCGACTTTTCCAATAAGCAGGATACCAAATTGTGCTGCCCAGCTTCCAAGATGTTAAATGGATCCACCGATCTCCTGAAAGGTCAATGGGGTATGCACAAATAGTGAAGGACCCTCCACACAATTCAAGTATAAAAGGTTTAATCGTACTCACAAAAGTAGATAAAATATCAGCATGTAACAACGTACTCCAGTTAATCAGTCACCGCCCGACCCGGGTTTCGCACTTTAGCTTCCTCAGGGGCATAATGCGCATGTCCCAACTACGGGCTTTTATATCTTTCATTAACCCATAATGAGCATTTTCATTCCTCATTATCTCCCAGATTAAAAAATACAAACATTCTGTTAAAATATCCATTGTTAACGGACTATATAAACTCTTATGAACAGAGAAAAACATCAAACTTAAATCAAATGGTTAATAACATTGATAAAACATGTTCCCATATCCACAAGTAAGACCAATATATATTGCGAGGACTCGGAGAGTGAATGCACCTAATTAAATATACAGCAGAGCTAGCGGCAAAAGGAAGAACCAACTTTCAATCTTACAGTGCGTTCACCACACTCATAGTTGTCACAGTCGTCAGTCTACGTGCAAAGTAATAATATTATCTTCCCACTTCCCTAACAAAATAACCAAAATATTAAAAATTAATGTGAAGAATATTTCATTTCTCAATGCTAATTTTACTCATATAATATAATCGCCAACCACCATAATGTCAATAAGACCTCCCACTTCGTGTTAAAAGTATTGAATGATAATCTCCTCCTAATCACAATTTCTAAATGGTGTCATGTGTCCCGCAGTGAGGCGGGTTAGAGTATTAACCTGCTTTCATTCATAACTAGCGATGGTGATATCACGTGTCCCGCATTAAGGCGGGTTAAAGTAGTGACCTGCTTCCATTCATAAACTATGACGGTGATCTCACGTGTCCCGCAATGGGGCGGGTTGAAGTCTCCCATTCAGAAAAGGGATCCCGTATAATGAGCCACAGCTACCTGGCGATCCCAGAAGATCTTTGCGTGAGCCAATCTGACGGGGAACAATTTCAACTTTTTCAGTCAAATCAAACATGGCTTGAGATCGAACTCTATATTCAGACCACCGGGTTGGAGTGTATTCAATAGGTAAATCCAATTGACTTCCCTAGTATTAATTTGTTTGATTTTATCTCCTCCCCTCCAATGTGGTCTAACCACTTCCACCCCTACGAATTTTAAGCCATACGGGTTTTTCTCATGTTTTAATTTAAAATGTGCAGAGACACTGTGATTCATAAAGCCCTTTTTATATTATTAATGTGTTCTTGTACACGAACTTTGAGTGCCCGTGTGGTCCTACCGATATATTGTAAGCCACACGGGCACTCGAGGAGGTATATAACGTTCTCCTTGTCACAGGAACCATGACCCTTAATTTTTATTGTCTTCCCATTTGTACTCGACTTCACTTCTTCCATGCAGTTTTTCTATTACCACGATCGCGGTTTTTGCATGCCACACAGAAGCCGCACCATGTGAACTTCCCTCCGGCTCTAATCTCTTTGATGGGTTCTAGTGGAATGGCGCTATGTACCAATCGATTACCTATAGTAGTGGCCTTCTTAAATATAACCTTAGGTCTATCAGGAATAACCTTAGCTAAAATAGGATCGTTTTCCAGAACCCCCAATTCTTTCTTATTGCTTCTTTAATTTTACCCGACATAGAATTGTATTTGCACAAGAAGGAAAATTTGAAATCATCTGTTGTTATTTTTCGTTCCACCCTCTTTACACTTTTTCTTTTTCCACCTCAACCTCAGTGATATATTCATCCAATAGTTGTTCCCTATACCCCTTTTCTATAAATCTCTGTTTTAATGTATTACTCTGCATTCTAAAATCATCCTGTGTGGTGCAATTTCTGGCCATTCTCTTGAATTGTCCCTTCGGTATATTTAGCAGCCACGGTTTATGGTGGCAGCTTTTCAGGTCTATGTAGGAATTGACATCTGTTTTCTTGAAGAATGTACAAGTTTTAAATTGTTCATCCTCTATTTTAATACATAGATCTAGAAAATTAATGGAAATGTTACTGATCTCACCCACAAATTTGAGATTCCAATTATTTACATTTAGGCTCTCAATGAATGTCTCCAGTCCCTCACGGTCACCGTCCCACATCAATAGGCAATCATCGATGTATCTCCTCCAGAGGACTAATTCTCCCCTGGAGGAGACCACATTTAGTTTCGAAAGGATCACCTCATCCTCCCATGCCCCCATGAAAATATTGGCGAAACTGGGGCGAATTTAGCCCCATCGCCGTCCCGACCTTCTGTATATAGTGGGACCCGTTATACCAGAAGTAGTTATGTTCCAAACAATATTTGAGGCAATTGACAATAAATTCCCCTGGCTATCCCCTATCTTCGGATCCCTTCTGACTCTCTCCTCTACTGCCCGGACACCCAGATGTTTCGGTATCACGGTGTAGAGGGAGGTCACATCAACCGTTGCAAGCCAGGTATTTTTTCTTGGGGGGCTGAGACCTTCTATGAGTTTAATGACCGAGCTCGTGTCTTTTAGATGTGACCAGTTCTGCACTACATAGTCTTGCAAAAAGTGGTCAATATATTCTGTAACCCTCGCAGATAAAGACCCAATCCCGAGACAATAGGTCTACCTGGGGGTGGGTGGCGTTTTTGTGAATCTTGGGCAGATGATAAATAACCGGGACAATGGGGTGTTCCACTTTTAGATATTCATATTCCTTCTTTGTTAATACTTCTTTTTTATATCCTTCCCCCAACAGTTTGTCTAGAGTCCTTTTAAAGTTATTAGTTGGATCTGATTTCAATTTCTCATATGTTATCTCATCTGCCACTATTCTATGCATTTCAGGATCATAGTTCTCCTTGTTCATCACTACCACTCCACCCCCTTTATCAGCCGGTTTGATTATAATTTTAGTGTTTTTTTCTAAATTTTTCAAGGCCTCTCTCTCTTCACGGGATAGGTTCTGAGTGGGTTTAGTGACATCCATTTCTTCCAATTCCTTCAATAGACCCGTTTTAAATGCCTCCACACATTCATTATTACTATTTTTTGGGAAAAACTTAGATTTCTCTTTTAGGTTAGTGTGTATTATTCCTTCCTTATTGTCTTGATTTCTAATTTCAGGTGTGGGATTGTTCATCCAATATTTTGCCATATTAATTTTCCTCACGAACTTATGTATATCTAAAAATACTTCAAATTTATTGATACCCTTACTTGGTGCAAATTTCAATCCTCTATTTAAAACTTGGCACTCATCTTCAGTTAAGACATGACTGCTAAGATTATATATTCCCCTTAGATTTCCTTCACAATCTTGGTTCTTGGGCTTACTTGTACCTTTTCCCCTTCTTCCTCTAACAGACTTCTTTTTAGTGGGGTTCTCATATTTTCTAGCTCTCTCTGTATTCCTTTTGCTGCTTGATGTGGAAAATTTGAATCACCTTTTCTAGATGAATCTAAATTTTTCTTTTTATCGCCATCACACATGACTTCTCCTCTAATATATCCTATACCGCCCTCTGTTCCACCATTATAAAATCTATTCTGCTCGTGAGGATAGTGGTTGTACGTTCTCCAATTTGTCCTTCTATTTGCTCCCCCATCCTGATAGTTCTCTGATGGTGGTCTCTGATGTCCTCTCTCATAATAGCCATTATGTCGATGGTAATTGCGTTGCTGCTGATAACCCCCTCCATAATAGCCATTATGTCTATAGTGATTTCGCTGGTATTGGTCATAATACGCACGGTGCGGTTGGTAATTCCGTGCTCCATTGCCTCTATAGAAACCACCCTGGTTTTCACCTGGTTTATTACATCTCATGTGTTGTTCCTGACCCATAGAATTGTTGGTGGGTCCTTTCACCTGCCTATTTTCCAATGTCGGTTCATTCTCATTTTCTAACTTATTTTTCCACTTATAGACCTTATCTTCCTTATAGTCAAGTATGACTTTAGAAAATTTTTTCTGTTTTTTTAAACTGATCTCTCCCTCTGCTTTCAATGCTGATTCTTTTCAATGCTGATTCCTGTAGAGCTATGGAATACATTATTGGTGTGCGTAAAAGAAAATTAAGGAAAATTAATGAAGTGATAGAAAATCTGCAAAGTATGTTAGAACCATTGAGAAATACAAATAGCAAAGAATATATGAAACGCAGCCAGGAGTGTAAAGAATCAGCATTAAAAGCAGAGGGAGAGATCAGTTTAAAAAAACAGAAAAAATTTTCTAAAGTCATACTTGACTATAAGGAAGATAAGGTCTATAAGTGGAAAAATAAGTTAGAGAATGAGAATGAACCGACATTAGAAAATAGGCAGGTGAAAGGACCCACCAACAATTTTATGGGTCAGGAACAACACATGAGATCTAACAAACCAGGTGAAAACCAGGGTGGTTTCTATAGAGGTAATGGAGCACGGAATTACCAACCGCACCGTGCGCATTATGACCAATACCAGCGAAATCATTATAGACAAAATGGCTATTATGGAGGGGGTTATCAGCAGCAACGCAATTACCATCGACATAATGGCTATTATGAGAGAGGACATCAGAGACCATCATCAGAGAATTATCAGGATGGGGGAGCAAATAGAAGGACAAACTGGAGATCGTACAACCATTATCCTTTAGAGCAGAATAGATTTTATAATGGTGGAACAGAGGGTGGTATAGGTTATACTAGAGGAGAAGTCATGTGTGATGGTGAAAAAAAAAGAAAAATTTAGATTCATCTAGAAAAGGTGATTCAAATTTTCCACATCAAGCAGCAAAAGGAATACAGAGAGAGTTAGAAAGGAAGGAGGAAAACATGAGAACCCCACTAAAAAGAAGTCTGTTAGAGGAAGAAGGGGAAAAGGTACAATTAAGCCCAAGAACCAAGAGAGTGAAGGAAACCTAAAGGGAATATATAATCTTAGCAGTCATGTCTTAACTGAAGACAAGTGCCAAGTTTTGAGTAGAGGATTGAAATTTGCACCAAGTAAGGGTATTAATAAATTTGAAGTATTTTTAGATATACATAAGTTCGTGAGGAAAATCAATATGGCAAAATATTGGATGAACAATCCCACACCTGAAATTAGAAATCAAGAAAATAAGGAAGGAATAATACACACTAACTTAAAAGAGAAATCAAGGTTTTTCCCAAAAAATAGTAACAACGAATGTGTGGAGGCATTTAAAACGGGTCTATTGAAGGAATTGGAAGAAATGGATATCACTAAACCCACTCAGAACCTGTCCCGTGGAGAGAGAGAGGCCTTGAAAAATCTAGAAAAAAACACTAAAATTATAATCAAACCGGCTGATAAAGGGGGTGGAGTGGTGGTGATGAACAAGGAGGACTATGATGCTGAAATGCATAGAATAGTGGCAGATGAGATAACATATGAGAAATTGAAATCAGATCCAACTAATAACTTTAAAAGGACTCTAGACAAACTGTTGGGGGAAGGATATAAAAAGAAATATTAACAAAGAAGGAATATGAATATTTAAAGGTGGAACACCCCATTGTCTCGGTTATTTATCATCTGCCCAAGATCCACAAAAACGCCACCCACCCCCCAGGAAGACCTATAGTCTCGGGGATTGGGTCTTTATCTGCGAGGGTTACAGAATATATTGACCACTTTTTGCAAGACTATGTAGTGCAGAACTGGTCACATCTAAAAGACACGAGCTCGGTCATTAAACTCATAGAAGGTCTCAGCCCCCCAAGAAAAAATACCTGGCTTGCAACGGTTGATGTGACCTCCCTCTACACCGTGATACCGAAACATCTGGGTGTCCGGGCAGTAGAGGAGAGAGTCAGAAGGGATCCGAAGATAGGAGACAGCCAGGGGGAATTCATTGTCAATTGCCTCAAATATTGTTTGGAACATAATTACTTCTGGTATAACGGGTCCCACTATATACAGAAGGTTGGGACGGCGATGGGGGCTAAATTCGCCCCCAGTTTCGCCAATATTTTCATGGGGGCATGGGAGGATGAGGTGATCCTTTCGAAACTTAATGTGGTCTCCTCCAGGGGAGAATTAGTCCTCTGGAGGAGATACATCGATGATTGCCTATTGCTGTGGGACGGTGACCGTGAGGGACTGGAGACATTCATTGAGAGCCTAAAAATAATAATAAATAATTGGAATCTCAAATTTGTGGGTGAGATCAGTAACATTTCCATTAATTTTCTAGATCTATGTATTAAAATAGAGGATGAACAATTTAAAACCTGCACATTCTTTAAGAAAACAGATGTCAATTCCTACATAGACCTGAAAAGCTGCCACCATAAACCGTGGCTGCTAAATATACCGAAGGGACAATTCAAGAGAATGGCCAGAAATTGCACCACACAGGATGATTTTAGAATGCAGAGTAATTCATTAAAACAGAGATTTATAGAAAAGGGGTATAGGGAACAACTATTGGATGAATATATCACTGAGGTTGAGGTGGAAAAAGAAAAAAGTGTAAAGAGGGTGGAACGAAAAATAACAACAGATGATTTCAAATTTTCCTTCTTGTGCAAATACAACTCTATGTCGGGTAAAATTAAAGAAGCAATAAGAAAGAATTGGGGGGTTCTGAAAAACGATCCTATTTTAGCTAAGGTTATTCCTGATAGACCTAAGGTTATATTTAAGAAGGCCACTACTATAGGTAACCGATTGGTACATAGCGCCATTCCACTAGAACCCATCAAAGAGATTAGAGCCGGAGGGAAGTTCACATGGTGCGGCTTCTGTGTGGCATGCAAAAACCGCGATCGTGGTAATAGAAAAAACTGCATGGAAGAAGTGAAGTCGAGTACAAATGGGAAGACAATAAAAATTAAGGGTCATGGTTCCTGTGACAAGGAGAACGTTATATACCTCCTCGAGTGCCCGTGTGGCTTACAATATATCGGTAGGACCACACGGGCACTCAAAGTTCGTGTACAAGAACACATTAATAATATAAAAAGGGCTTTATGAATCACAGTGTCTCTGCACATTTTAAATTAAAACATGAGAAAAACCCGTATGGCTTAAAATTCGTAGGGGTGGAAGTGGTTAGACCACATTGGAGGGGAGGAGATAAAATCAAACAAATTAATACTAGGGAAGTCAATTGGATTTACCTATTGAATACACTCCAACCCGGTGGTCTGAATATAGAGTTCGATCTCAAGCCATGTTTGATTTGACTGAAAAAGTTGAAATTGTTCCCCGTCAGATTGGCTCACGCAAAGATCTTCTGGGATCGCCAGGTAGCTGTGGCTCATTATACGGGATCCCTTTTCTGAATGGGAGACTTCAACCCGCCCCATTGCGGGACACGTGAGATCACCGTCATAGTTTATGAATGGAAGCAGGTCACTACTTTAACCCGCCTTAATGCGGGACACGTGATATCACCATCGCTAGTTATGAATGAAAGCAGGTTAATACTCTAACCCGCCTCACTGCGGGACACATGACACCATTTAGAAATTGTGATTAGGAGGAGATTATCATTCAATACTTTTAACACGAAGTGGGAGGTCTTATTGACATTATGGTGGTTGGCGATTATATTATATGAGTAAAATTAGCATTGAGAAATGAAATATTCTTCACATTAATTTTTAATATTTTGGTTATTTTGTTAGGGAAGTGGGAAGATAATATTAATACTTTGCACGTAGACTGACGACTGTGACAACTATGAGTGTGGTGAACGCACTGTAAGATTGAAAGTTGGTTCTTCCTTTTGCCGCTAGCTCTGCTGTATATTTAATTAGGTGCATTCACTCTCCGAGTCCTCGCAATATATATTGGTCTTACTTGTGGATATGGGAACATGTTTTATCAATGTTATTAACCATTTGATTTAAGTTTGATGTTTTTCTCTGTTCATAAGAGTTTATTTAGTCCGTTAACAATGGATATTTTAACAGAATGTTTGTATTTTTTAATCTGGGAGATAATGAGGAATGAAAATGCTCATTATGGGTTAATGAAAGATATAAAAGCCCGTAGTTGGGACATGCGCATTATGCCCCTGAGGAAGCTAAAGTGCGAAACCCGGGTCGAGCGGTGATTGATGAACTGGAGTACGTTGTTACATGCTGATATTTTATCTACTTTTGTGAGTACGATTAAACCTTTTATACTTGAATTGTGTGGAGGGTCCTTCACTATTTGTGCATACCCCATTGACCTTTCAGGAGATCGGTGGATCCATTTAACATCTTGGAAGCTGGGCAGCACAATTTGGTATCCTGCTTATTGGAAAAGTCGGTGTTAAAGCAGCGCGGTTCTCTTTTATTTGTCTACCAATCATTTGAAGTCGGGTAGAACTTAACCTCTGTGGGCGGACAAGCTTGATTAGTTTTAGTGGAAGGTAATAACAGGGTATAATGGCCCCGACCCCAAGACAAGTGTTGCTTCAGAGGAAAGCCTTGATGATTCAGGCCGGCAGTAACTTCCCCAGGTCTAAGAAACCTGTAAAAATTGAGGTACATGGTGGCTTTAGGAATCAGGCTAGTGGAGGACCCAAAAGGACAACCGTCTAGAGCTGAGGAGAGTTCCCTGAATAACTCACAAGACACAGGCTGCCTACGACTCCAGGACCTCTTACCTTCCTTTTGGATACCCCGGAGGGTGGCCTTAATAGCTTGAATGGAAAAAAAGGACCCACACTGAGGATTAGTGATGTTGCGAACATAAAATTTTCAGTTCGCGAACAGCGAACGCGAACTTCCGCAAATGTTCGCGAACGGGCGAACCGGGCGAACCGCCATAGACTTCAATTGGCAGGCGAATTTTAAAACCCACAGGGACTCTTTCTGGCCACAATAGTGATGAGAAAGTTGTTTCAAGGGGTCTAACACCTGGACTGTGGCATGCCGGAGGGGGATCTATGGCAAAACTCCCATGGAAAATTACGTAGTGGACGCAGAGTCGGGTTTTAATCCATAAAGGGCATAAATCAACTAACATTCCTAAATTGTTTGGAATAACGTGCTTTAAAACATCCAGTGTGTGTATACGATCAGGTATGATGTTGTATCGATCAGGTAGTGTAAGGGTTACGCCCGCTTCACTGACATTGACAGACCAAACTCCCTTTTAATGCACCGCAAACAGTTCATTTGCACAACCGCAAACTCCCCATTTGCACAAGGTTGGATACCAAGCTAGCCACGTCCCGGTGATGTCATTGAAGGTTTCTTCCTCCACCCAGCCACGTACAACACCAAGGGTCCCCAAAAGATGAATTGAATTGATTTTTCGAACGGTGAGATGGTTAAAAAAACGCTGGCTCCCTCCACTCTGTTTTAAACCACGGTGACTGCGTCTGCGCCGTGCAATTTACTGTCACACCCGATATGAGTGGTATTTTCTGTAGTACTATTCTCATCAGTTTAATCCCTCTAACGTCCCCAATCTGGGGGCCATTTATTGAATAGATTTTTCGAACCGGGAGATGGTTAAAAAAACGCTGGCTCCCTCCACTCTGTTTCAATCCACGGTCACTGCGTCTGCGCCGTGCAATTTACTGTCACACCCGATATGAGTGGTATTTTCTGTAGTACTATTCTCATCAGTTTAATCCCTCTAACGTCCCCAATCTGGGGGCCATTTATTGAATAGATTTTTCGAACGGGGAGATGGTTAAAAAAACGCTGGCTCCCTCCACTCTGTTTTAAACCACGGTGACTGCGTCTGCGCCGTGCAATTTACTGTCACACCCGATATGAGTGGTATTTTCTGTAGTACTATTCTCATCAGTTTAATCCCTCTAACGTCCCTAATCTGGGGGCCATTTATTGAATAGATTTTTCGAACGGGAGATGGTTAAAAAACGCTGGCTCCCTCCACTCTGTTTTAAACCACGGTCACTGCGTCTGCGCCGTGCAATTTACTGTCACACCCGATATGAGTGGTATTTTCTGTAGTACTATTCTCATCAGTTTAATCCCTCTAACGTCCCCAATCTGGGTGCCATTTATTGAATAGATTTTTCGAACGGGGAGATGGTTAAAAAACGCTGGCTCCCTCCACTCTGTTTTAAACCACGGTGACTGCGTCTGCGCCGTGCAATTTACTGTCACACCCGATATGAGTGGTATTTTCTGTAGTACTATTCTCATCAGTTTAATCCCTCTAACGTCCCCAATCTGGGGGCCATTTATTGAATAGATTTTTTGAGCAGGGAGATGGTTAAAGAAAACGCTGGCTCCCTCCACTGATATGAGTGGTATTTTCTGTAGTATTATTCTCATCAGTTTAATCCCTGTTACGTCCCATATCAGGGATTGCCTTTTGTGAAAAAAAATTTAGGCCGGGTACCTTCGACTGCCTTCACAATGACAGACCGAACTCTCATACACTAAACTGAATTGATTTCAGGAACCGGGAGATGGAAAAAGCAGCTTGGTCGGTCCTCTTACTCCCAAATTGGGGCACTGCGCGTGCACAGAGCAATGTGCTGTGACACCCTATATGAGTGGTGTCTTAACTAGTACTATTCCTATCAGTTTAATCCCTGTTACGTACCCTATCCGGGGACGTGTGCCGAATTAGACTAATGTGTAAAAATTAAATGCCTTATTTATCGGCAAGCTACTGTGCCACCCGGTATCAGTGGTTGGCACTGGCAGTGGGCACACTACAGTCAGTGGAAGAGGGCCTGACACACACTGGCAGCAGGCAAGCAACTGAATTTAGACTACTGTCTAAAAATTAAATGCCTTATTTATCGGCAAGCTACTGTGCCACCCGGTATCAGTGGTTGGCACTGGCAGTGGGCACACTACAGTCAGTGGAAGTCAGCCTGACACACACTAGCAGTAGGCAAGCAGCTGAAATTACACTAAAGTGTAAAAATTAAATGCCTTTTTTGATGCAAAGTACTGTGCCACACGGGATGACAGGGGTGGGCACTGGCAGTGGGCACACTACAGTCAGTGGAAGTCGGCCTGACACACACTAGCAGCAGGCGAGCAGCTGAAATTACACTAAAGTGTAAAAATTAAATGCCTTTTTATGCAAAGTCCTGTGCCAGCCGGTATGAGTGGTGGACACTGGCAGTGGGCACACTACAGTCAGTGGAAGTCAGCCTGACACACACTGGCAGGCAACTAACCTTAGATTAAAGTGTAAAAATTAAGTGCCTTTTTTTAAGCAAAGTCCTGTGCCACACGGGATGACAGGGGTGGGCACTGGCAGTGGGCACACTACAGTCAGTTGAAGTCGGCCTGACACACACTAGCAGCAGGCAAGCAGCTGAAATTACACTAAAGTGTAAAAATTAAATGCCTTTTTATGCAAAGTCCTGTGCCAGCCGGTATGAGTGGTGGACACTGGCAGTGGGCACACTACAGTCAGTGGAAGTCGGCCTGACACACACTAGCAGCAGGCAAGCAGCTGAAATTACACTAAAGTGTAAAAATTAAATGCCTTTTTTGATGCAAAGTCCTGTGCCACACGGGATGACAGGGGTGGGCACTGGCAGTGGGCACAGTACAGTCTGTGGAAGTGGGCCTGACACACACTGGCAGCAGGCAAGCAACTGAATTTAGACTACTGTCTAAAAATTAAATGCCTTTTTTGATGCAAAGTCCTGTGCCACACGGGATGACAGGGGTGGGCACTGGCAGTGGGCACACTACAGTCAGTGGAAGTCGGCCTGACACACACTAGCAGCAGGCAAGCAACTGAAATTACACTAAAGTGTAAAAATTAAATGCCTTTTTTGATGCAAAGTCCTGTGCCACACGGGATGACAGGGGTGGGCACTGGCAGTGGGCACACTACAGTCAGTGGAAGTCGGCCTGACACACACTAGCAGCAGGCAAGCAGCTGAAATTACACTAAAGTGTAAAAATTAAATGCCTTTTTATGCAAAGTCCTGTGCCAGCCGGTATGAGTGGTGGACACTGGCAGTGGGCACACTACAGTCAGTGGAAGTCAGCCTGACACACACTGGCAGGCAACTAACCTTAGATTAAAGTGTAAAAATTAAGTGCCTTTTTTAAGCAAAGTCCTGTGCCACACGGGATGACAGGGGTGGGCACTGGCAGTGGGCACACTACAGTCAGTTGAAGTCGGCCTGACACACACTAGCAGCAGGCAAGCAGCTGAAATTACACTAAAGTGTAAAAATTAAATGCCTTTTTATGCAAAGTCCTGTGCCAGCCGGTATGAGTGGTGGACACTGGCAGTGGGCACACTACAGTCAGTGGAAGTCAGCCTGACACACACTGGCAGGCAACTAACCTTAGATTAAAGTGTAAAAATTAAGTGCCTTTTTTTAAGCAAAGTCCTGTGCCACACGGGATGACAGGGGTGGGCACTGGCAGTGGGCACACTACAGTCAGTTGAAGTCGGCCTGACACACACTAGCAGCAGGCAAGCAGCTGAAATTACACTAAAGTGTAAAAATGAAATGCCTTTTTATGCAAAGTCCTGTGCCAGCCGGTATGAGTGGTGGGCACTGGCAGTGGGCACACTACAGTCAGTGGAAGTCAGCCTGACACACACTGGCAGGCAACTAACCTTAGATTAAAGTGTAAAAATTAAATGCCTTTTTTGATGCAAAGTCCTGTACCACACGGAATGACAGGGGTGGGCACTGGCAGTGGGCACACTACAGTCTGTGGGCCTGCAGCTCCTCACACACAGGCAGGCCAGGCAACTGCAATATGTATATAAAGGGAAAAAAAAAGCAGACTAATGTTGCAGCCCTAAAAAGGGCTTTTTGGGGTGCTGTCAGGACGCTGTCCTTACAGCAGAGATCAGATGAGTCTTTCAGGACTGGAGTGGACACTGAATTCACTAGCCTAGCTATCAATTTCCCAATTAAATCAGCAGCAATTACACTCTCCCTCCTCTCACTAAGACTGCAGCTTCAGAATGAATCTAAAATGGATGCTGTTCAGGAGGTGGGAGGGTCTGGGAGGGAGGGTATGCTGCTGATTGGCTGGAATGTGTCTGCTGACTGTGAGGTACAGGGTCAAAGTTTGCTCAATGATGATGTATAGGGGGCGGACCGAACATCGCATATGTTCGCCCGGCAGAGGTGAACGCGAACAAGCTATGTTCGCCGGGAACTGTTCGCCGGCGGATAGTTCGGGCCATCTCTACTGAGGATTGGAAAGCATAAAATGATGTTGAAGAACGGCTACAGTAAGTAGAGTTTGATAGTGTTATTGGACAAGGATAGCTGGGAATGACAATAGGCTAAAAAGGCCATGATGTAAGAGATTTTGCTATGATAGCCCTTCGGATAGATCTTGGAAAACTTATTAAAGGCTCTTAGCCCGGCTTGGTAATTCCTGGCCGTATTCCGTGAGAGAGACTTCGTAACCAAATTCTTGGCCTCGTGTATGAATGAAACTAATTCAGGATGAGAGCGCTGAAGGGAGGAACTGTTGTGCCTGACTGATCTGCCTGGGAAATTTCCTGAAAAATTGAACCGGGAAAGTGCATCTGCAACCCTATTCTGCTCACCAGCAATGTGAATACTGCCCATAGGAAAATTGTGGAGTAGGGATAGCCAAACCAGCTTGCGCAACAAGGCCATGATTTTACAGGATTTGGCCCCACCTTTGTTGATAATGTCCACAAGCGTCTGGCTGTCCGTGAGTTAGCCCAATGTTGACCCCAAACATAAGCAGCTGCCATGATTGGATACAGCTCCAGAAGGGGGGAGGATTTGAGCGCCGCAGAATCTGCAGCTAATTCAGAAGGCCATCCGGCAGACAGCCAGTGAGACCTAAAAATGGCAGCGAACCCGGAGGAACCTGCAGCATCGGAAAAAATAATGGGGGAAGAAGAATCCCATTGTGGAACAAACAAAGAAATGCCGTTCCAGGCGGAAAGGAACGAGTCCCACATGACTAGGTTAGCGATGGCCTGGCTTTCTAGACGGACAATGGAATCTTGCTCAGGGGCAGAGGGCAGGAGTCGTAGTAACCTGGAGAGAAAGGCCCTGCCTTGAGGTATGATTCTAGTGGCGAAGTTTAGAATCCCCAGCAAGGATTGCAGTTCTACCTTGGAAAGTGAAAGGGACTGAACCGCCTGGGAAATTGCAGAACGAAACCTAAGCAACTTCTCGCTGGGAAGACTAGCCTCTATCTTGATGGTATCCAAATTGATGCCTAGGAAAGTGACATTGGTGGCCGGAGCCTCGGTCTTAGCACTCGCCACTGGGACCTGAAGATAGGAAAAAAGGTCCAAGAGCATGTGATGGATGGATGGTACCTGCCCGGGCTTTTCGATGAGCAAAAAGTCATCCAAGTAATGGATGACCATAGGTCATCCTCGGAGGGGATAAGTGAGCTTAAGCTGGGGGTGGAAGACATATGAGGCGCGGACAGATTGTAAATAAGGCGCTTTTTATTAGAGGACTGCTTAGTGACCGGGCCAATAGGATTAATACGCCATGACTGGAAGGGGATCTCAAAGAATGGACCGATGATGAACCCTTTGTTGACTTCCGATTGGATGAGGGTATCCACTGCCCCGGGATCACTGGAGGCGGAAAGCAAATTGGGGCCTTCCCAGCAATCCCAGGGAAGCGTGATGAGACCCGTATGGAAACCTTCTCTAAATCCATCCAACAAGAATGCGACAAAAGGCTGATCAGGGTGATCCTTTAGGAAAGAAGCCAAAAGCTCCACGTTGATGTCGGTTAGTCAGGAGTTTCTGGCTGCCCTCCTGGGACAGGAGGAGCGCGGGTGGGCATGGAAACAAAGGGAACATACATGAAGTGTGTGGCAAGCATTGAATGTGCAGCCCTTTGCATTAAAATTATTGCATACCTGGCTGCTGCCCAGGTACACAATCCGCCTACCTAATTTATCCAGGGAAGATGAGGATCTGGAGGACCTGGAAGGACCTGGCGGAGACGCATACTGAGGGGATTGCACCGGATTGGGGCACTATTCAGAAGAATGGAAAATGGATTGCCATGCGAAAACATGACGACAAAACAGTTCCATATCTAAGTCAGCCCAGTTCGTCACAAACTGAAACTGACTTAGAGCAGCCGCGGCTTTGGCAGAAAATGACCGATGGTAATCATAAAATGCCGTGCCACCGTTCTTGTGCGCAAAATCGGTGACTCGATATAAGTGGGTGTCCAATTCTTCCCTGCAACTAGGTTGGGCCGAACACACAACATCTCTATAAATGCTTAAAGCCAGCACAAACTCGGAAATAGATCATTTCCTGTTGAGCCTTTGCCTTCAAAACCACGGACACCTCACCGCAGTTGATGACGCGGTTTTCAGAAATATCCTGAGAGGCAATAAGAATAGATGCAAGGTTCACGTCCTTGCCTGCCAGGATATCCTTCTTGATATGACCCGGGATAAAGTGCGAAGGTGCAACTTGGGGAGTGGCTGAGGGCATACCTGCAACATCCTGGGGAATGGCAGGGGTAGCTGCCGCACCCGAAGATTGCGGTGAAGCCGCTGGCCTGGATTCCAAGACTGCCACCCTGGACTGGATGTCTGCAACCGAATTAGTCAGGCCACTGATGGACCTCTGGATCTGGGCCAGAGCGTGATGGATTGAGCTGACATCGGACTGATCAGCTGCTGGACTTTGGGCTGTCATTAGCAGATGGTATAATTCCGCCTTGCGGGCGGACGTGGGGTGCCGAATCCCCAGACGATTGAGCTCGGCAATCCACCTTGGAACAGTCCAGTTTTTTAAGGACGAGCTGCTGTCGTGACCCGAGACGGAGGTCCCTGTCAAGAAAAACGTTGTCGTCCAAAACGAAGACGTGGGACATGCTTGACCTGAGAACAAAAGATGACTTAACAGAACCTAAACAAGACAAATGGAACAGACGAAAGCGGAGAAAGCGACCGGAAGAGGGTGTGAGGCAGAGAGAATACGATGGTGACCAACGGAAGAAAACAGCCTACCTGACGTGACACAAAAGACTTGGAAATGCAGCGTCGAATGCCAAAGAGCTACAGCGAGACTAATGAAAAGACGAACCTAAATATGGCACCTGACTGCTAACCCCACCCCGATACCCTTGCTAGTCAGACTTACCTGGAAGCCTTTTGGTATTTGCCTAAATGGCTAATGAGAGGAGAACACAAATGCTGACCAATCTAAGGATGGAACAAAACAACATCAGAACTGGACAAAGTGCAGAGACGAGAAACGTACAAAAGACTAACTGATTTCACCACCTCCAAAAATGTATTTTTAATTTTAAAAAGGTGTGTGCAGAGAAAGGACTCGGTGATGATGGAATTGAGAGCCAGCGCCAGAATGGGAAACCAGAACGAGTGTGGCACCAAAACATGGAGAGGATAAAACCTGGTGGCTAGGAAAGGGGACCCCCAGGCGGAAAGCCCCAGGGAATACCAGGAGAACAAAAGACACGGACACCCTGGGCGATCCAAGAGACACATACACCCTGGGTGATCCAGGAGACACATATGCCCTGGGCTATCCAGGAGACACATACACCCTGGGTGATCCAGGAGACACAGACCCCCTGGACGATCCAGAAGACAAAGACCCCCTGGGCGATCCAGGAGACACAAACCCCCTGGGCGATCCAAGAGACACAGACCCCCTGGGCGATCCAGGAGACACAGACACGCTGGGCGATCCAGGAGACACAGACGCCCTGGGCGATCCAGGAGACACAGACACGCTGGGCGATCCAGGAGACACAGACGCCCTGGGCGATTCAGGAGATGCAGACGCCCTGGACAAACTGGTAGACCCAACTCCTGGGATCCAGGAGACACAAACACCTTGGAAGTTTCCAGGTGAAACAGACGCCCTGGCTGAGTAACTGAGGAGGCACAGATGCCAAGAGCGATCCAGGGAACATGGAACCCTGGACCAGGAGACACGACCACCCAGTGAGAGTCAGTAGACACAGACAACCAGGTTGAACACCCGAGCCCCTTAGATACAGAGCCCGGTAAGGGCGAAACCAAAACGGAGCCGAAAATGTGCAGAGATTTACTTTGATGACTGAGGAAAAATAGAGGTAAACCATAGGATGAATAGCCTTAGGGAACCAGGAGGCGAGAATGACCACAAGACAGAAGAACGTGCACCTCGTCCCCCATACCCATGCACTCAGTGATGAACATATATGTGGTGATTATGGTTGCGAAAGTAATGAAATAGAAATAGGGCATACACAGACAAAACAACTGAAAAGAGCCCACAGTATCGCTAAAGACACAAGAAACTGACTGCCCCATTAAAGAACCACATAGTACAGTGCTGGCAAGCCAGCACAAAGAGCCGCCAGGTATAACCTAAACCAAGCTCCTGTCTGTAATCCAGCTACCAGGCAGAGCACAGGGTAGGAGGTGTTACGACGTGCCGCTCCCTAGACCCCGCCGTCCATGCCTGAGGAAGCGCGGCATACATGAGCAGGGGGAGCGGCAGCTGTTAGTGTATCCCGCCGAGTTCAGCACTCGGCTAAAGCGGGACAGCAGAGCTCCACTTATCTGTATGCCGACAGGCGGAAGTCCGGACTCCAGTAGTGCGCGTGTGCTGTGGGATGTCAGAAAGAGGAAGAAGGAGCGGAATGAGCGGAAGCAGGGCGCGAAGACTGTCAGGAGCGCGATGATCGGGCGTCTGATTGGAGTAGCCGGGAGGTATATATAACCAGACGCCCGTCCCACAAAAACAAGCTGAAATCAGCCTTGTATATATATATATATATATATATATATATATATATATATATGTTACTATATATATATATATATATATATATATATATATACACATATATATATAAGAACCTTGGATTTTCCTTTGGAGTGCTGTCCGTTTTCTACGGCATATATATATATATATATACACACATACATATATATATATATAGATAAAAGCAAAATTGAGGCAGCACTCCTTCAGTGTCGTTAATCCGATGGTGCACGCGTCTACCCCTGGTAACGGGGTCTCTTTACAAGTCCAACAAACTGGCGCAGCACTCCTTAGATAAAGTGAACAAAGAGGTGTTTATTCACACATGTTTAACACAGCAACGTTTCAGCTCTCTCACAGAGCCATTTTCAAGCCAAGTGAATAATACATATCAACATAGTATATTTATACAAAATTCATTATTGGTTACACCTGTGTATAATTAAAATCACGTGATAAATACTTTAGAGGGATTCAACGTGTCCTTAATTCATTTTGTGCAAAGTTCATCCAAAAGTCCCCCGTCCCGCTCCAACGGGACGGCTAGTGGTATACAATAACATTCATAGTGCAAAAAATGAAAGTGCGCTTGTGCATATATTTAAAAGCAGTCAACCTGGCTTGCATCCCATCCAGGGTGTGCTAGAAGATAAGATAGGAGAGCAATAGTTGTATACATTAGTTTTACCTTAAAGAGGATCACTTTACACAAATTCAATGAAGATGGAGACTTCGCTATCCTTGGCGTGTGTCTCCTCTCTCTGCGCATGCCCTACGTTCCTCCCGACGCACGCCGCCTTGTATTCATGTCTCGTCTCGCGGGAAGAGATGCGTTGACCGCGACTCAACCATCGCGCCTGTGCACTCTACCTCCACTACGGACTCGTCCATGTCCCTAAGGGGCAATAGGTCGGACAAACCGGCACCCATTTACATAAATCCACCCACTGTGGATCTAGCATTATGTTAAATAAAGTCACCTTCTGTCATATCCAGACTACACAGAATATATCGCAGTCTTAAACATAAAATTGCCTCCTATCCCTTTCTGCTACTATAATCATATGGTCTCACAACCTCAAAAAATCTCTTTAGACACAATTAATATAAAAAATTGCATAATTCACCTGCTACAATGATACGGAAATCAAAAGGCAACATTGAGACTCAGTTTCAAAGGTACCCCAGACAGATGTTTAACTGAACATACCAGTGGTAACCCTAAAATCTACGTTGAGCCCATTGGGCTTCAGCGTATGAGACTAAAGATCCACTTAAGTTCACATTTTTGAGGCGAACCTCCCTATCACCTCCTCTTTTGGACATCTCTGTATGTTCAAGGATAATAAACGCAGCTCCTGTTCTTTGTGTTTTTTCAAAAAAATGTTTAGAGACCGGGAGATCCTTTCTCCCGTCCCTAATACTCTGTCTGTGGTTGTTAAGCCTTGCTTTCATTTCTGTAGTGGATTCCCCCACGTATAATGATTTACACGGGCACCACAATACATATACAACCCATGATGAACTGCAGGTCAAATACTGGTGGATTTTGTATTTTTCTTGTGTTTTGGGGTGTATGAAATATTGTCCTTTGTGCATGTATTTACAATTAACGCAATTCAAACAAGGATAACTACCCATACTCATCGTTTTAAAATACATTTGTCTTGTTTCTTTTTTCATGGGAATTACAGCCCTCACTAATTGATCACTAAGATCAATTAGTGAGGGCTGTAATTCCCATGAAAAAAGAAACAAGACAAATGTATTTTAAAACGATGAGTATGGGTAGTTATCCTTGTTTGAATTGCGTTAATTGTAAATAGATGCACAAAGGACAATATTTCATACACCCCAAAACACAAGAAAAATACAAAATCCACCAGTATTTGACCTGCAGTTCATCATGGGTTGTATATGTATTGTGGTGCCCGTGTAAATTATTTTACGTGGGGGAAACCACTACAGAAATGAAAGCAAGGCTTAACAACCACAGACAGAGTATTAGGGACGGGAGAAAGGATCTCCCGGTCTCTAAACATTTTTTGAAAAACACAAAGAACAGGAGCTGCGTTTATGATCCTTGAACATACAGAGATGTCCAAAAGAGGAGGTGATAGGGAGGTTCGCCTCAAAAATGTGAACTTAAGTGGATCTTTAGTCTCAATACGCTGAAGCCCAATGGGCTCAACGTAGATTTTAGGGTTACCACTGGTATGTTCAGTTAAACATCTGTCTGGGGTACCTTTGAAACTGAGTCTCAATGTTGCCTTTTGATTTCCGTATCATTGTAGCAGGTGAATTATGCAATTTTTATATTAATTGTGTCTAAAGAGATTTTTTGAGGTTGTGAGACCATATGATTATAGTAGCAGAAAGGGATAGGAGGCAATTTTATGTTTAAGACTGCGATATATTCTGTGTAGTCTGGATATGACAGAAGGTGACTTTATTTAACATAATGCTAGATCCACAGTGGGTGGATTTATGTAAATGGGTGCCGGTTTGCCCGACCTATTGCCCCTTAGGGACATGGACGAGTCCGTAGTGGAGGTAGAGTGCGCAGGCGCGATGGTTGAGTCGCGGTCAACGCATCTCTTCCCGCGAGACGAGACATGAATACAAGGCGGCGTGCGTCGGGAGGAACGTAGGGCATGCGCAGAGAGAGGAGACACACGCCAAGGATAGCGAAGTCTCCATCTTCATTGAATTTGTGTAAAGTGATCCTCTTTAAGGTAAAACTAATGTATACAACTATTGCTCTCCTATCTTATCTTCCAGCACACCCTGGATGGGATGCAAGCCAGGTTGACTGCTTTTAAATATATGCACAAGCGCACTTTCATTTTTTGCACTATGAATGTTATTGTATACCACTAGCGGTCCCGTTGGAGCGGGACGGGGGACATTTGGATGAACTTTGCACAAAATGAATTAAGGACACGTTGAATCCCTCTAAAGTATTTATCACGTGATTTTAATTATACACAGGTGTAACCAATAATGAATTTTGTATAAATATACTATGTTGATATGTATTATTCACTTGGCTTGAAAATGGCTCTGTGAGAGAGCTGAAACGTTGCTGTGTTAAACATGTGTGAATAAACACCTCTTTGTTCACTTTATCTAAGGAGTGCTGCGCCAGTTTGTTGGACCTATATATATATATATATATATATATATATATACACACATATATATATATATATATATATATATATATATACATACATACATACACACAAATATACAGCGGGTATGGAAAGTATTCAGACCCCCTTAAATTTTTCACTCTTTGTTATATTGCAGCCATTTGCTAAAATCTTTTAAGTTCATTTTTTTCCTCATTAATGTACACACAGCACCCCATATTGACAGAAAAACACAGAAATGTTGACATTTTTGCAGATTTATTAAAAAAGAAAAACTGAAATATCAGATGGTCCTAAGTATGTAGACCCTTTGCTGTGACACTCATATATTTAATTCAGGTGTGGTCCATTTCTTCGAGTCATCCTTGAGATGGTTCTACACCTTCATTTGAGTCCAGCTGTGTTTGATTATACAGTTTGGACTTGATTAGGAAAGCCACACACCTGTCTATATAAGACCTTACATCTCACAGTGCATGTCAGAGCAAATGAGAATCATGAGGTCAAAGGAACTGCCTGAAGAGCTCAGAGACCGAATTGTGGCAAAGCACAGATCTGGCCAAGGTTTCAAAAAAAATTCTGCTGCACTTAAAGTTCCTAAGAGCACAGTGGGCTCCATAATCCTTAAATGGAAGACGTTTGGGATGACCAGAACCCTTCCTAGAGCTTGCCGTCCAGCCAAACTGAGCTATCGGGGGAGTAGAGCCTTGGTGAGAGAGGTAAAGAAGAACCCAAAGATCACTGTGGCTGAGCTCCAGAGATGCAGTCGGGAGATGGGAGAAAGTTGTAGAAAGTCAACCATCACTGCAGCCCTCCACCAGTCGGGGCTTTATGGCAGAGTGGCCCGACGGAAGCCTCTCCTCAGTCCAAGACACATGAAAGCCTGCATGGAGTTTGCTAAAAAACACCTGAAGGACTCCAAGATGGTAAGAAATAAGATTCTCTGGTCTGATGAGGCCTAATTCTAAGCGGTATTTGTGGAGAAAACCAGGCACTGCTCATCACCTGTCCAATACAGTCCCAACAGTGAAGCAAGGAAAAAATGAACTTAAAGGGTTTCTGTCACCAGATTTAACGCTATTAAGCTAGCTGACATTAGCAAGGTGCTAATGTCAGCTAAACCTAACTAGCCTATTACTACTTTTCTCAGTGCCCCCGTTATGCTAAAAATCAAACTTTTATAATATGCTAATTAGCCTCTAGGAGCAGGGGGCGTTGTTCCTGCTCCTAGAGGCTCCGTTCTCCCACCTCTGTCGCCTCCCTCCATGTCCTAATTGACAGGGCTCGCATCCTTCTGCCAGTCCTGTGCTCTAATGAAATCTCGCGCCATTCTGAATTCAGCGCAGGCGCGGTGAGGGAAAGTCGCTCGGCTAGTTAGGTTTAGCTGACATTAGCACATCACATCACATCATGTCAGCTAGCTTAATAGGGTTAAATCTGGTGACAGAAACCCTTTAAAAGATTTTAGCAAATGGCTGCAATATAAAAAAGAGTGAAATATTTAAGGGGCTCTAAATACTTTACGTACCCACTGTATACACACACATATAAAAAAAAATATATATATATATATATATATATATACATACGCACACACATATATAGAGTTGTCTGGATTTGTAATATTGATGATCTATCCTCAGGATCAGTGGGTGGTCCAACACCAGGAATCCCTGCTGATCAGCTGTTTGAGGAGGGTGTGGCGCTCTGGTCAGTGCCATGGCCTCCTTGCATCTTATCAAACACAGCACCATCCGTTGGATAGGGCTGTGCTTGATATTGCAGTACAGTCCCATTCATTTCAATGTGAATGAGCTGCACCTAGGCCACATGAAAGATGAATGTGACATTACAGTCCTAGAAACAGGCTGCAGCACTCACCAGAGCGTCACGATCTTTTCAAACAGCTGATTGGCCTTCAACTATTGATGGCCCATCTTGAGGTTAGACCACCAATATGAAAATTTCGGACCACCCCTTTAATTTCCGACTTCTGTTAAAGTCATTTCTATGATTCAGAGCGTGTATATTACTAGATTATAACTAGTTTACATTTAAAGTAGGCTTCAGTAATAAATAAACTATTCCCCAAATTAAAACAGCTCAGTTTAATATCCTACTATCCTCTGCACCAAAATATTCAATTTTCAGCTTCATGTTCCTCAGAAATGTGGAGCACAACGTCTGCTTAATAGAATTGGTCATGCGTTGTATCACATCAGAAATCTTGTCCAAACTTGTACAACGCGTTTTAGGGTCCATATTTCGATATGCAGACAGTGACTGTTGATCTATTTGTAGAAATTGTCATTACTAATTTAGAATGGGTTGTAAAACCATTTTCTCTCCCTCCTGATGTTGTGGGAAGACATGTATTGGTGTAGAATTCCACAGGAACTGGAAGCTCTCTTCCTAATAGCTTTAAAATAGCATGTCACATTTAGTTTTATGAAAGGCCAAATTTAAATTAAGTCCTGGACACAAGTGCTGGCTGGGAAGTGATTGATGACTTTTCCTGGGATCTGCCACCGGTTTTATGAGATGTCGGATGCTTAAGTGTGCTCAGACTGAGCTGGGATCATGCTTTTTGCCAAACATGACATCTTCTGTGTGTCCTTTTGACCTTGTCATGGCGCATTTTGTGTTTTATTTATAACTGCTCCATAGAGTTAGAATAGTTGAGGACCTATAGCTATATGTCACTGTCATGAAGATTTCATTGTTTTCCTATATACTTTTAAGCAGGGTGATAATTGTTGTACCATAAATGCCTAAGAAAGTTAAAGGGGTATTCCCATGGCAGTCAGTTATGGCATAACCTGTTTATATTCCATACATATCTAAGGTAATATCCCTTTAAAACACTCAGAGGTGTGTATAAAGGGTTAATCCAATGCATCATTATTGATTCTATTACTACTGGTTAAATTCAGCCTCAGTGACGTATTAGCAAGAATAATACATGGCTATGATTATTACCTGCTTTAACGTATTTCTCAAATAAGGAAAATGATTATGGGGGAGATTTATCAAACTGGTGTAAAGTAGAACTGGCTTAGTTGCCCATAGCAACCAAATATCTTCCACCTTTCATTTTTCACAGCTCCTTTGGAAAATGAAAGATGGAACCTGATTGGTTGCTATGGGCAACTAAGCCAGTTCTACTTTACACCAGTTTGATAAATTACCCCTATGTCTATACTGACATGTCTACAATGAATCTCCATACACATGTTGCCCTCAGTTTTACGAGGCAGGGTCATTATTTCGGTTGGAAAGCTATACTTAGTCTTCCACTTAAATGGGTTGTCTCACTACACACAGAATGCTGAACATTTTTTCAAGCAGCGTGTAGTAGCCACTGAGTTATTAAAAAATCTATGTGTAATTTAATATAATTTATAGCTCCACCTGCTGTTTGTTCTTTTCCTTATGTTTATGTTCACCTTGCTGAAGTGGATACATATGCTGACTTCCATCCTTCAACTGTCACTAGTTCTATCTACTGTTAGAAGCTGTGACAGTTACAGGAGAAAGCTGCAGCAGAAAGAACATGCCCCCTGAGAAAGAACAACAACGCCCTGAGCTGTGATAGGGAGATAGCTGCAGCAAAAATAACATGCCTCCTAAGATAGGACACACTCCTTAATAAAGGCAAGACCCTTTGAACTGCCAGCCTGAAATAAATCTAGCAGAGCAAGTGGAGCAATTATGCTGGCCCATCTTAGGCAGCATGAATTAGTGAAAAACATACAGATTATAGCGCTGTTCCACTTGTTTTCTTGCAGGAGTTTTTATAAAATCATGCTTTATTAGGTGCAGCACAAGCCAAAATAGGAGTCCTCTCAATGATGTGCACACACTCTGGAGTCCTCGGTATTCATTAGCTGCCATCAAATAATATGGTGGACATGTTAAACATAACATTGAGATGCTTTTAAAAATGACTTTGGTTAAACATAGTTAATTAAAAAAACAACAGTGCTGATCACAACAATAAGACATTGAATGTAAATGACTCCTGCGTTCTACCCAGTAGGAGGTTTTTAGGGTAAGATTTTTCTTTCAGTTACATTTTGAATGCTGGAGTTTCCTTAATATTTCAATTGAAACTTCCAGCTATTTGTTACTTTATGTCTTTTGGTATTTATCATAGTGTATTTCTTTATTTATCAATGATATCATTTACACCTATGTATTATTGTGATCACCAGTGTTATATAATAATTAAAGGGGTTATCCAAGACTATAAAAATGTCCCACAATATGCCGGGCCCCTCACCATGAATATACTTATTTGGCTCCCCGTTCCCCGTTCCCCGCACTGCTCCTGGTCTTCGCACGGCCTCTGCAGTTTCTCCTCGTGCGCAGGTGAAAACATCTGGTGTCCGGGGCGGAGCAGTCGATGATAGGCGGGGATGGGCATGAGGCTCCCTAGAGTCACCTGCGATGCTAGGGAGGCTCATCCCTGTCCCAGCCTGCCATTGTCTGATCCCCCCAACACTGGACTGGACACTGGACACTGTTTTAATCTGCTCACGGAGAGGAGCTGCAGCGACGGTGTGGGGACCAGGAGTGGCGCGTAAAGTCCAGGTAAGTTGAATCAGTGTGAGGGGCCCAGCATATGAGGGACATTTTTATAGTCCTGGAAGACCCTTTTAATTATTTTGAACCAAATCCTTTTTAAAAGCATCTTTTTTACTGTATATTTTACCCGTTTACTAATTTATCATTACTTTTGGCCTTTAAAATCTCTAGGCTTATCTTTTTCATTTATGATATTTTGCGTGAAAAAGATGGCTATTTGCCCTCAAAACGCAAAAAAATTAGTAAAGGAATTGTTGGTTTAGTTCCTTTTTGTGCAAGTGTTCCCGTATGTCTTTATCTTGTTACAAGAGGAGAGAATATAAGAAGACAAACTGCTACAAGAGGACATAGTTTTAAATTAAAGGGGCAAAGGTTTAAAAGTAATATCAGGAAGTATTACTTTACTGAGAGAGTAGTGGGCGCATGGAATAGCCTTCCTGCAGAAGTGGTAACTGCAAATACAGTGACAGAGTTTAAGCATGCATGGGATAGGCATAAGGCCATCCTTCATATAAGATAGGGCCTGGGGCTATTCATAGTATTCAGTATATTGGGCAGACTAGATGGGCCAAATGGTTCTTATCTGCCAACAAATTCTATGTTCTATGTTTCTCTATGTAATATATATTCCACTGTATAGCATCTCTGAATATAAAGATGCCATATAAATAGACAATAACTATAATAATAATGTTTGTTGTTCAATTCTAGTACTCTCTCACATTCATCATATTCATCTACATGCTGCAGAAAGACCCCAAAAGCTACACTATGTGATTCAGTGCAGTTCAAAATAATGAAAAGCTATGGGTCATACTGACTTCCAGGCTCCATAGCAAATCATATCCAGTCTATATATAACTCTACCTTAAGGCCATTCATAGCAAAGCAGCTAGATATAGTCACAATGTGATCTCACCACTGAAACTAAGGGAGCCAAAAACATCCTCACTGTCACCATTTCAGATACCCCCATAAATATCACAGTACTAAAATATTTATACCTATCAAATGCACCCCCCTTTTCCCAGAGCCGGTAGTCAATGACTGAATAGGTATAGGTTATAAGTTATTGCATTTATACAGTTTTTTACGATGCATGATCTGTGCCATAAGTTAGGCAAATACTATTCCTGCATTATAAAGTGTTGAGCGTGGTGTGAGTAAAGTATCAAATGCAAATTTTCCACATGGCTTTAGAAAAATGAAAGCTTTAACCTGATTATTGAAGATGAACAACTGTTCCAGGTATACGTAATTATTTCTACATTATTCTTACTTATAGACTTCTGTTCTGGAATATAGGAGTGTGGAAAAATGTGCCTCTGTGGGCTGTATGGTGGTGTGATAACTATACTATAGATGCATATTAAAAAGATATTCCCATCTTATAAAGTGATATTATATAACTCTAGGATATGCAATCCTTTTATGATTGGTGTGGTTCTGACCCCTGAGACCTCTGATGATCCTGAGACTGAAGGAGAACCAGCGCGTTGTAGCCTGTGGTTCCCTTTAAATTGTCACAGCACAGTGTTGCCTCCAATCACCCACAGTTGGTCCTATTCACTTGGTGTAGAGGTTACATATGGAAAATTGTCTAACATGTCTGGTAATATGCACCAATTTTTTAATTTTGGTAAACTGTGATAATTTTGGCACAGCCTGCTGTACTTTTATTATATCTAACTTTTGGATAGTAATAATAAACCTGCACTATTGTTTCTTTTTATGAAGACCCTTATGGGTTTTAGATGTGCAAATAGGTGTACACTTCACCTGCTCATGGTCCACTGTCCAAACTTCATGAAAACACATTCTGTAGGAAACATGAACAACATGGTCTTTTGTGAATATAGCTCCAGTAACATGTCACCCATCATACCTAGCTTGTGAGGAATGATATTGGAGTGACCTGCTGGTTTGCTGCTAAGGGGTTAATGCTAACTTCACTGCTAAAGGGTTAATATGGTTAAGTACTAAAGCTATTTAGAAAAATGAAAGCTAGTGATATCGCCGTTTGGTTCTTTTGTCTCGTTCTCACAACCAAAAATGACCGCCAGAAGTACAATCGGGAAATCCTTGATGTAGTGTGCGTCGATGTGTGCGCAATTCCTCCAAAATAACAATACAGAGACGTTCTCAAGTATGATCCAATAATGTGCCTGCCTCCAACAGCTAGGCGAGGTTTATTTATACCAGAAGATGGAAGGCGGTCTTACAATCATGACCAATGGGGAGACAGGTCATTGGCTGGAAGGCGGTCATACAATCATGACCAATGAGGAGACAGATGATTGGTTGGAAGGGAGTCTTACAATCATGGGGAGACATGTTATGGTATTAAGTGATTGGCTGGCGAAGATGCACACTTATTTGCGCCCTTTCTGTTGCTGCGCTTATCCTCTTGGATGAAGAAACCTTTGTTTGACGGTCCCCATCCCTCCCGCCGTAGCCAGCACCATGGCACTGGTATCCTGCAGTAATACCAGGCCGGGCATAAATGAGCTAGAGGTCGGGACGACCAGACCATCGTGCAAAAGTGTCTGCGCAATGTGAACACGAACGCGAAAGAATCTGCGCATCTCCATAGGATAGATGGCGACCATACGGCAAACAATAATTTTCCACAACACTAGTAACAGCTGCCTGGTATTAGGATGGCTCCATGTTCCCCTCACTAGAGGAGTTGCTAGTAAGCAAGCCAAGAGTTAAGATGTATATGCTGCTGCTGGTGTGTAAGCCAGACTACATCCCTGGGAATGAAAGCTCCCAGAAAAGCTATTTTACAAAGATCCAATCTCTGAGAGAAAGAAACATTGAATGTTTGCAGAAAGTTGATGACGGCTAAAGGGACAGTGCTTGGACAAAGTCAGTAAAGGTAACACATTTATGGCTTCGGACTTTACTATACTTGACTAGGGTTAATTTCTGCGGGCATCTACCACACTACTGAGATGGACTAGCCATCCGATCTAGAACTGCACCTCACGATTGGGCAATGCAGAGAAATATTGAAAGTGATTGTATGTCTTTGGTCATTTGGGAATATTGCATGAACCTACATTGCCTTGAAAATAAATCTGATACCACAAGCAACTGAGCCTACACCATTGAGCCCATAAAAATAATCTTTATTAAATATTCAATAATAAATCCCCCTGACAAAGCGGTAACACACGAAACGTGCCTCAAGGCACAGGGGCTGGACCTTACACGCCGGTTTATTTTGGTATGGCATTCATTTATTCATTATTGTGTTTTTTTACTGATCCATATCCAGTAGTAGGCTTTAGCATCGATTTACTGTTAGTCATTTAAAGTTACAGTAATGCAGGCTTCAGTATATGGGTTATACAGTAAATTCACTAGTTACGGTGCCATTAGTTGTAACAGCCGTCATTGTTATTCATTCACAAATAATAGAGTGTTCTTGCTCCAACCCCTTGTTGGTATTCTATCTCCTTATTAATTGGGGTTACTTTGAAATTTTTTATTATTGTATATTTAGTAAATATTATTTTTGTGGGCAAAATGGTATTGGCTCAGTTGCTTGTGCTATCAGGTTGATGATTATTAATATGAGTAGCTGAGCCTCTTCTGGTGAAGTTAGTTATAGGACTTCATGCAATGATAGTGCTTTGAAAATATATTCATACCCCTAGAACTTTTCCACATATTTTCATGCTACACCCACAAACTTAAATGTATTTTATGTGATAGACCAACACAAAGAAACAAGTATGTGTGAAGTGAAAAGAACATTTTTTAATTAATAAAAAGCTGAAAATTGTGGTGTGTATTTGTATTCAGCCCCCTGTACTCTGATACCCTAACTACTGTTAAATCCAGTGTTACCAATTGCCTTCAGAAGTCACCTAATTAATAAATAGAGTCTACCTGTAATTAATTTGTAACTACAGTATAACTACAGCTGTTCTGGCAAGGCATCAAAGGTTTGTTAGTGAACATTATTGATCAAACAGCCTCATGAAAACCAAGGAACACACCAGACAGGCCACAGACAAAGTTGTGGAGAAGTGTAAACTGCAATAACAAAACAAAAACATCAAGAACTCTCATTGTTGCCCTGATGCATTCTTGCCTCAACTACTGTAACTCAATATTAATTGGCATCTGGTTGTAGCAGGGTTTAGCTAGACTACAAGCACCCTCATCACCACCGTCACTAATCTCATCCTCTCTGCCCTCACACTTTCCCCTGTAGGGCGGTGCCCCCACAATATGACCACATAGTCCATGGTCACTAGGGTTGTGCTACAGTACTTTACTAAGAAATCTGAGTGAAAGTAATTGCCTAATAATCATTTACACAGTGTAATCCAGTAATACCTTTAGTATGTTGTCAAAAAGTACTGAAGACTACTTCAAATTATTCATAACTAGCAATCCTTCTACTGTATAGTAAATAATTGTTTTTGTTTTATTGATTAGAATTGATTAATCTGAGAATATTGCAGCATTCATCAAAAAAGTCCCAAAGTTAATTATAATTTGGAGCCATGTAATGGGGATTAACTTTCTGAGTGCTACCATATAGAAAAGGAAGGAAAAGGTCATCTGAACTGAAGATACAAATTGTGTGAATGAGAGCAGAATCTAAGTAGACAGCAACTATGTTTCTTTTTGGATGATTTATGAGGCCAGTAGGGTGCAATATCTGATTATCTAGTACACATCACCGCCTGCAGCGGCTTAATTTTTAAGATTTTTTTCTGTGTAACACTCCTTACATTTCCAGTGCTGCCAAAGTTTTAATTTCCATAATATTTAAATCAGAAGTGCTGCACATAATGTCTCATTGATGTTAGATGCAGGAAGCTCTGACATTCAAGTTCTATGTGCTTGTAGCACTGAGCTCAAATTATGCAAATTCATATCATGCTGGTATGTATCCACAGTAATATAGCAGAACACTCACAGTCTAGTCAATATTACCTGAAAGTACACAAAATTAATGAGGATAAATGCAAAATGAGACAGTCTATAGCCATGGGTAAGGGCCAGATGTTCTACAAAATATGCCATACACCATACATGTCCAATAGGTCCAGCTCATGTAACCCTGATTCCATCAGGTGTATCATTTACTGCCATTTTATAACCTTTTCCTTACCTTTCTTCTCCTATCTTTTCTCTCAACGGTAGAAAAACTTTATTTATAGCACTTATACACAATTTTTAGTGGGAGTACTTAGTCTGTCTTCAAAGATAACACACACAAAATTGTTGTGACTTATTTCTTTATTATAATACTACATTCATGGTCTAAGTCATTCAGTGAAATTTTTTTATTTCATAAGGACCTCATATGCTGGAACAAAATAGGCAGCCGTATGATCTGATACCACAACTGAAATTTAAATGCTCTTAGGCCTTAAAGGGATTGTCTGAGTTAATTTTTGTTCTTTGAATGTTTCTAACTAGGCAAAGGTAAGGACTTTACAAATCACTTACTTTACCTCCAGTTGCTGCTTTCTCAGATTTCACTGAGGGTCCCATGACCTGTGATATCAGCTCCTCTCCCTGTTGTGATGATGTTTCGTGCACAAGCCTGAGAGAGCAGATATGTGTCTGTATAAGAGAGGTCACTGTGCTGGCGACGCCCCCCCCCCTCCCTGCACTGGCGGCTCCTTCTTATTGCTCTCTCTCTCTGGATTATTGAGGAAAAACATTAACCCCTTCAGCTGCACAGACTGAGGGCTGAAGGCTTTACTGGGTAGCTGCAGGCAGTGAGAAGACAAATGCTGGGTACAGGAGCTGACAGACTAGAGGAGTTCTGCAGAGCATTGCACAAGAACAGGTAGGGGGAAGATCCTGTGTGTATCAGTAGTGTCATTGTACAGCTGGGACTTATAGCCCTACAAATACAACATGCTGCTAAGTATCCGAGCAGGCAGACATGTCACTCAGGGCAGCACTTGTACTCACTTCCTTCGTAGAGCAGGGGGAGGGGCAGAGATTGTTGTTATTGCAGGTAAACAAAGGGCCAGAAGAGAACCAGGGAAATGAGGAAATATAGTTTTTTTTTTTTGCCTAAAACTTGCTTAGCTCAGTTATATATTGCTTATATACAGTGCTATATATATATTTTTTCATAACTTGGACAACCCCTTTTAAGTCTACCTCTGTATCTGTATCCAGCAAATATTTGGGTGCAGTTGAAATTCTTCAATAGAGAAACTATTGATCTTTACATTGCATTGAAGAGAGTTCACAAGTATCTACTGTAAGGTAGCTAATGCTAAGCATCCATTAAGGTGTTGCTTTCGAGAGAAACTAGCATCACGGTTGATATTTGGCACTATGTCTTTGCTATGCAAATCCTTCCAGCTCATAGTGGAAAATAAATTGTATAAACCATGTAAAGTCCCTTTATGAATAGAAACAGGTTGACTTTAACCACTTGTAGCTTGTTTTTCACTTTTTCCACCAGGCTAAAGTTGAAAAGTAGTCCCTATAATTTTATGGTACCTGATACAGTATGTGGAGGTTCAAAGCGAGCCAAACAAGTACCATGTGGCCACACTGCTGATTAGTGATTGGTCTGAGAGATTCGTGATTAGTGTTGAGCGCGAATATTCGAATCACAAATTTTAATTGCGATTATAGCCACTTTGAGAATTCGCGAATATTTAGAATATAGTGCTATATATTCGTATTCGCGAATAGTGTTGATTGCAAATATTCTAATCGCAAATTTTTTGCTAATTTATTGCGAATATCATCACTTAGCAACATCCCTAGCAACCAATAGAAAAGTTAAAGTAAAATATGTCTCTAGTATGTTGCCTTTCTGTGTCGCAGGTCCCGAAAGTGAAGTGGGTATATTCAAATAAATCAGTCCTATAGTTTCTTGGACCGCGCTGCTCCAAACAGATGTAACAAACACCCCCAAAAGGATCCTTCTGATGTTCCAACAGCACAGGTAAGCACCCAGTTGGCAGCGGGCTGCAAGAAAATCCTCTCGCTCCCCTCTTTCCAAAACCAAAGAAAAGTCGCAATAGTGAAGAACCTTCGTGTCAATCGGTATAAATATAATTTATTATACTAACAAAGGTAAAAGAAGTTCAAGCATCGTATAAAAGTCTCAATGGTAAAACACCCGACCCGGGTTTCGCTAACATGAGCTTTGTCAGGGGCATCAGAGATCGGGTGTTTTACCATTAAGACTTTTATACGATGCTTAAACTTCTTTTTCCTTTGTAAGTATAGTAAATTATATTTATACCGATTGACAGGAAGGTTCTTCACTATTACGGCTATTCTTTGGTTTCGGACAGAGGGGAGCGAGAGGATTGTCTTGCCGTCCGCTGCCACCTGGGTGCTTACCTGTGCTGTTGGAACATCAGAAGGATCCTTTTGGTGGTGTTTTTTACATCTGTTTGGAGCAGAGCGGTCCAAGCAACAATGCAACAATAGGAAAGTTGCCTACCCCTTGGTGTTTTTTTTTTTTTTTTTTTTTTTTACATTTTTAAAATTACAGACTATTGAAAATGCATAAACATTGCTAAGATTCCCCCACCCTCCATTCCCCCCTCCCATGGCACCGCGAGAAAAAAAAAAAGGGAAACAAATCATTCATTCCACCCTTGCCAAATCCTATCCCATTTTCTATGAGCTTGTCTTTCCCTATACAGAATCTCCTCATACTTTTTAATTTTATGTAGTCGGGGGGAGAACTAGAGAACCACATCCTGGCAATAATGAGCTTGCCAAAAACATCGCCTTAATCAAAAGGCGAAGTTTTGGAGTTTGGCAGTTGACCTAAGATAAATCACCTAGAATCCATACTCCTGGCAGGAAGGGAATTTGAACCTGCAATTTCTGTATCAAAGTTTCCTGGACCAGCTGCCAGTATCCACTCACCCGGGGGTAGTCCCAAAAGATGTGAAGATGGTCTGCGCTGAGACATCCACAACGTGGACAGTTTGAGGAAGCCCTAAAACCTCTCTTCTGGAGCCACAAAGGTGTTACATATATCTTATGAATAATAATAAACTGTACAAACATGTGGTTAAAATTGTGGGATACAAAACTTGCATTTTTCAAGACGTTGTCCCAAACCAGGGGGGCAAAGTCTTTGAGTATACTACTCCAGGATTTCTGACCTGGAGAATAACAATCAAGAAACCGTGCTCTAATCAGATGTTTATAACAATGTGATATTCTGACTCTCATGTGACCCTTCTTTTGAATCAAATTGTGTAAAAATTCTGGTGTTTCAATATTAAAAGAAAATTTGTCTAAGGTAGAGAAAAGTGCAGAACGTAACTGAAAATATGTGTACCAACGTACCTCACCCAAATTTTCATTTTGTGCAAGCTCCAGAAGATAAGGAATTTGTCCATTTTTTATAACTTGACTCAGATATTGAATATTTTTTTCCCTCCAATACTGGCAGCAGTCCAGGTCATTGAGAATCGCCAACCTCTGTTTATGGCATAATGGAGTACAAACCAAGGATGCCGAAACTTTAAACCAGGTTCTTATTGTCTTCCAAGCCTTTAAGGCCATCTTACAAAACATTTTATAATCCTGCAAACTCCTAGAAAGCCAACTTGATTCTAACATGGTAAAAAAAATCAGGAAAACACGATTCCCTTACCAATTTTCTACTTAAAGAACTACTTTCCCAGTCATTAAAGAAACAAAGTTGTGAGGCAATAAAATATCCCTTAAAGTTAGGGAGATTTAAGCCTCCCTGCTCATATGGCATGGAAAAGTAGTTCATCTTTAGTCTTACTCGCTTCCTTCCCCATAACAAAATAAGTGTGGAGCCCCAGTTATGGGTCTACAACACAATGAAAGCCAGATATCCCTCAAAGGAAGGAAAACCAAGCAAAGGGGTGTCTCCGTTACAGAGATCACCAAATCCACCATATTAAGTGGCCCCTATGTCAAGATCCCACTTTTTTACAAGCTTTAAGGATGTGACAGGGAAAACCTAAGCTAGGTATCCATCCACAGACAGCTGTTTTGGGGTGTTGCCCCTCATCAGTGTGGAGTAGGATTCTGGCTAACCGGGAGCAATGCCTCGGAGACTACTCAAACACAACAATAGCTGATCTCAGGGAGTCCAGCTACAAAATACACTCTCATTCTGCTCAGAACCGGAAGCAGGTTCAGTTGTAAATAATTTTAAATATTAGCTGTTACCGTAATCCCCAAATATTTAATTGAATCCGAAACAGTCAACCCATGGACCAAGGTTTCATTTAGTGATTGCGATGACTTCAATGATAGTACACTGGTCTTGGCCCAGTTGGCCATACAATAAAGGTTAACACATTCCATTACCCGGGGGAGAGTACTCTCTGTTTGCTGTACAAAAAATAAAATATCATCAGCATACAAAGATATTCGATCCTCCTCTCCAGGACCCCAAATCCAATTATTCCCGGATCTTGTCTGATCTTAGCCGCCAGTGGTTCAATATAGATATTGAACAGGAGTGGGGAAAGAGGGCAACCCTGACGGGTGCCCCTCCCCAATGAAAGACACCCAGTCAACATCTCATTGATCCTTAACCTAGCAACAGGAGATTTATATAGCAACGAGTCATAGCCATGAACCTGGGCCCAAACCCCATTTTTTCCTTAACTCTTAAAGAAATGTCCACTCCACCCTATCAAAAGCCTTAGTAGCATCCAGAGACAGGATGGAGCGGGCAGCCCCTCCAGGAGACTGAATATTCACAAAAATTTTGTGTACATTAAAGTGGGTGCCCTTCTCTGACAAAAATCCGTTTTGATCTGGATCGATGAGCGAGGAGATGACTCTAGTAAGTCTATTAGCCAAGACCTTGGAGAAAAGTTTAACATCTGTATTTGATAGAGAGATAGGCCTGTAAGAATCCAATGCCACTAAGTCTTTATCTTGTTTAGGTATTAAGGCAATTAATGCTTCCATCATTGACTTAGGTAAAGCACCTCCCTGCAATGCTTGACTAAACACCTCTAGCAAATACGGAAGAATAATATCTCCATACTTACCGTGGACCTCATATGGAAGACCGTCAAGGCCTGGTGATTAGAGATGAGCGAACTTTAAAAAATAGTTTGGCGTTCGGGTTGTGGTAATCGCCGCATCCCGTTATGGATTCCACTACCGCGGACTATCCCGGCATATGGAATCCATATGGGGCGGCTTTCACGAACCCGAACTTTGAAAAAGCCGAAGGACCTGGGGTGACGTCACCGTCATGTGATCAGTGCAGGGGGCGTGGCTCAGCACGGGATCAAACTATTTTTAAAGTTCGCTCATCTCTACTGGTGATGAATGCCCTGTTGTCATTTTCAAAGCCTCCTGTAGCTCCTGTAGGGACAACTCCCTATCCAAGGAGGTTTTTTGAGAATCTGTTAGTACTGGTAAAGAGACATTATCTAGGTATGAGTCTATACCATTAATAGGTGTGCTTGTAGACGCCTTATACACCTGAGTAAAGTAGTCCAAAAAAGTCTCTTTAATTCCTTCCTGATCCTCTATGATCTCTCTATCCCTTTTCCGAATTGAAGTCATAACTGTTTTCCTATTCTCCTGTTGTGCAACTATTCTAGCGAGAAGCCTACCCGGACGTCCTGACTCTGAGAAATATTTTTGCCCCTTAAAGAATAATCTATGATGTGCTTTTTCAAACAAATAATCCCCAAGGGCGCCATTAGCTTTCTGCATCTCTACTCGGGTTTGTTCCGAGGGCTGCAAAGTATATCGTTCCGTTAAGGAGGCCACCTCACTAATCAAACTCTCCTCTTTTTTCCTAAAGCTTCTTCTCTTTGCTGAAATATCACTAATAAGGACCTCCCTCAAATAGGCCTTCAGTGCATCCCAAACTGAGTTAATGTTAGCAGAGGGGGAGTTAATTCCCCAGAAGGAAGTAATTAATGATTTAATAGACTGGTGGTTCTCAATAAGAGTAAGCCAATATGGATTCAGCTTAAAGAAGAATCCCGAGCTTGCTTTATCCTCCCCAACCAGAATTTCTATTAATAAAGGGGAGTGGTCAGAAATTGTTTTTAAACCATAGCGTATCTTTTTAATGTTCTTTAGATTGCTTTTATTGGTTAAAGCCAAATCAATTCTGGACATCGCTCTCCCTCCTCTGCTTACACAGGAGAAAACTTTTTTTCCTTTGCCAAGAAACTCCCAAACATCTACCAAACCGGTTTCTTGGCAAAACTGGGCTAACGGAGACACACTCATGTACCTCCCCAATTCCCCATCCACAACCAATCTGTCCCTTCTGGGCTCCATAAGGAGAACTTGACACTCTGGCATTTGCTCTATAAACCGCAAAAGACAGTTAAGTGGTTGAATAGAGAATTGGGAGAGGGGGGTATATAAAAAAAAGGAAGAATATACGGCTGTCCACAAAGTCTACCATAAAGGAAGACAAATCTTCCCTGATCTTAATTAATACTTGAGTCAGCTACAATAAAATCCACCGAACGGTGGATCAGAACCGAAACTCCCCTTGAGGAGCTATTGAGAATAGAGTGGTACGTCTGTATGGACCATCCCATCCCCAAACAGGAGATTGTCTTCTCTGAGAGGTGTGTCTCAACTAGACAGATGATTGCAGGGAGATACCTTCTTATTGCATCTAAAACTGCCTGCCTCTTTACCCTTTCTCCAAGGCCCCTGACGTTCCAAGACACGATTCTAACTGACATCAATCAAAAAAAAAAAAAAAACCTACCCCTTAGTGTTGATCGCGAATATTCTAATCGCAAATTTTTATCGTGAATATATTACATTGCCTATTTTCGCAATCAAGTAAATAATGACTAGAGATCGCAAATTCTCGAATTTGCGAATTTATGGTGAATATTCGGCCAAAAATTCACGAAATATCACAAATTCGAATATTGCCTATGCCGCTCATCACTATCACTAATTACACAGCTACCAGTTACATTGAGGGGGTTCCATATCTAACCAAATACAGGCGAGTAGAGTAAGGTAGAGACAGTACCCTGAAGTGGAAAAGTGTCTTATGTTTCTTCAAGCCCTCCTCTGTAGCAATTATTAAAAGGGGACTGTGAGGGCATAATGATGTGTCTCTACTACCACATGGAGACTCTAATGGCATCATAGCACAGATATGATGGTTGTAAATTGTCTTGTCGGTAACCCTGCTCATAAACTTGAATGATTTCAGTGATAGTCACACAACACTATTTACTGCATAGCATAGGCCATAAAAGAAAATGATTCTAAAGTCTTGTTCATCCACCAATTTATGCAATGTGAAACGAAACGCAACAACACACAACCTTTCCAAGGTAGAAATCTAGCATTAAAGCAACCCCAAGACAGTTATGTTTCATTACATGCCAACAAGAGGAAATAGACAACTATATATTGTATAAGATTTCGGCAACCACAGATTATTCCCCAGACGCAGTTTAAGGACCTTGCCTGCAGAAAGCTATTTGAGTTGGCAGGAGTCCAGTTTCCTATACTACAGACAGTAGTCCATTTCCATAGGCAATATATGGGCTGATTGCTTGTACTTCTGGCTCCAGAAAAATCCTTAGCTTTCCTTCATTTTATTTTTTGCACACTTCTATTTTTTCATGATGACATTTTTAACAGCACTTCTTGAATCTAGACAATTCATATGCCCATCTGCTGATTTCCTCTGATGTGTTCAAATCAATACCACTTTCTTGATTGAGGACACAGGAGCTATTTCATACATTCCCACTGCAAAATTTAAATAGGATTGCCTATGAAGTGATCATATACTTATCCTGCATCAGTGTCTAGCTGAAGGACTGGATGAGACCTATTTACAATGAGTAGTTCAAAATGCTTTATGTCTTTCTTTTCAGCTTTTCATGACTCCCTTCTTTTATAATCTGAGCAGTACTGTTGTAAATGACCTTGTAAAGGAACACATTCACTGCCTGTTTTAAGTTTTATTTAACCTCCTGCTGCGCAGGGATGCTTCTCACCAACAATTTCTATTCCTATCTAGTGAATGTTACTTTTACGATAATGAGATATCTGTCTAAGGAGAAGATTACTCACAGTTTTGCCTTTTCTTGCTCTGTCCCAATGACATGGTTATACAACTCTATAGCAAAGTTAGATTCCATTTTCCATGTCATCATACCTAACAGTACACCCCCCCCCCTTCCATTTGAAGAAAGACTGCATAGAAAGTGTAAGTTATACCATGTAATGAACTCCTGTGTCCGTATGTTGAATAATGTGTAACATTCATTTTATTCACGGGTAGGTTTGATCCCTAAATAATCACCCATCACTGTGTCAAAGGACACTGTACTCTCTTCTTTCTTAAGCAAAATTCCTTTTTAACATTGTTTCATTCCGAAAACGGAATCTGTAGGGGATCCTACCATATGTCCCTCTATACTGGAGCCAAAGATTTACATAGGTTGAAAAATGACACAGGTTCTTCAAGTTCAGCCTTTCTCAGATCAATTATACATTAATTGTTAAATTAATTATTATCCTCAATTCTGTTAGCTATTAGATAAGCATCTATCCTAGCCATTTTTTTAAATGCTGACATAAGCCTGTATTACACTGGCCAGTAGTTGGCCAGAAATTGCTAACGAGCCCTGCAGCCACAGATTGGCCTGTATAGGAAGAGCCTGGGAATCTGCCTGTGCACTCCTCCTACACAGTGCTGCGGGGCGAAATCTGTGCCTCCAGGGGAGTCCTGGAAGGGATCTGATCAGAAATGGGACAAGGTGAGTAGTTACTGTTTTTTTTTTTAGTTAACATTAAGGGATCACATAGAGGGAATTACTACTGTGAAGGGGGCACAGAGAGGGCATAACTACTGTGAGGGGCACAATGTGGGCATAACTACTGTGAGGTGCAAAAACGAAGGGGGGGGGGCCCAAAGTGAGGGGGGGGGCATAAGAACTTTGTTCTGGGCCCAGTCAGTTCTAGCTGCACATATCAAAAAATTATTGAAAGTAACTCCTAAAATCACATTTATTGATCATTATTAAAACCCAAAAAGGATGTAGAGAGGGCACTCCAATATCTATGAGTCGGCGCTCCAATATCTGAAAAGTCAAAGCCGCCTCCTTAAATTAAAATAATTCTCAAAATATTTAATATGTATACCATAAAATTCAATTCACAACCAAAGACATATGTGGATCCACTGTACACAAATAAATAAATGAATGTATAAATAGTTGATTAAACAGCTGCTGTTAAAGAGTATATGAAAAATATATAAAAAATAAAAAATAATAAAAAATAAAAAATAAGATAAATATCTTAGGAAAAAATGAATAAAAAATCCTCTTAATGGAGTTGGAAACTTGTTCAAATGGTTAGAAAAGTTACTTTTCGAAGTTCATAGGTATATATGTAGTTCAAAAAACCTGATAACGGCGGGTTCCTCTGGTATTTAGAAGTATATTTCATTCATAAAATCCAGGGAAATGCTTCCACATTATATCAGTAACAATGTCTTTTAGAATGTATAGTCCTGTCACGGTTATACAGTGTTGCCCAGACGTAAGTCTGATCACTTGATGTTTATGCCGGGAGGGCCCTATGATAGATCTGAATGGCTCACTACCCGTATAGTCCTTATCTGTTTCTGCAGTAGGATATCGGATACTTGTCACTTAGATTGGCGGTGTATAAGGTGATGTATTCAAAAAATGAGGACAAGGTAATAGAATATTTAAAAACATTGACTCGATGTTCTGGGTTACGTTACCCTTCCAATGACAGTGGTAAGCCGGCTGTGTGCTCCATCTCAGCCGCGATCTGTATCCCGCGCGGAGCACACAGCCGGCTTACCACTGTCATCGGAAGGGTAACGTAACCCAGAACATCGAGTCATTGTTTTTAAATATTTTATTACCTTGTCCTCATTTTTTGAATACATCACCTTATACACCGCCAATCTAAGTGACAAGTATCCGATATCCTACTGCAGAAACAGATAAGGACTATACGGGTAGTGAGCCATTCAGATCTATCATAGGGCCCTCCCGGCATAAACATCAAGTGATCAGACTTACGTCTGGGCAACACTGTATAACCGTGACAGGACTATACATTCTAAAAGACATTGTTACTGATATAATGTGGAAGCATTTCCCTGGATTTTATGAATGAAATATACTTCTAAATACCAGAGGAACCCGCCGTTATCAGGTTTTTTGAACTACATATATACCTATGAACTTCGAAAAGTAACTTTTCTAACCATTTGAACAAGTTTCCAACTCCATTAAGAGGATTTTTTTTATTCATTTTTTCCTAAGATATTTATCTTATTTTTTATTTTTTCTTATTTTTTATTTTTTATATATTTTTCATATACTCTTTAACAGCAGCTGTTTAATCAACTATTTATACATTCATTTATTTATTTGTGTACAGTGGATCCACATATGTCTTTGGTTGTGAATTGAATTTTATGGTATACATATTAAATATTTTGAGAATTATTTTAATTTAAGGAGGCGGCTTTGACTTTTCAGATATTGGAGCGCCGACTCATAGATATTGGAGTGCCCTCTCTACATCCTTTTTGTTTTCACCTGACTTATTTGGACAGGGGTGTTGTCCCTAGAGAGTGAGCACCCATTCCATAATCCTCAGAAGGGTGAGCCGGTTACCTTTATTATCTGAATTCCCATTATTAAAACCCCTTTATGTTTATACAAACCCCTATTATTTGAACCAAAGGGCGAAAGGTTTGGCAGTACGGTACATGTGGATGGGGTAGGGGCCTGAACTATACATTGTCCCTTAACCCCAATACCCTATTTAAGTCTCCGCCCGAGGGCGCCCCCTGGTGGTGGGGACTCCTCGTCCTCGTACCTAAACTGCCTATCCCTTGCACTTTCTCTAATCCTGCTAACCAGCAGCACCTGTACAACACCTTAATTAAATTCCAACAATAACCCGTGCCTCTATGACAATGATGTAGCCTGATATCCCCACTAGGTCATAGACTCCAAGATGTAATGTGCCACGGGAACAAAACAGTATTGTGTAGCAGATAAATTGAACAACAACCCCGACGCGTTTCCCCCAAACCTGGGTTCATCAGGGGGCAAAGAAGTCCGAAAACCTGTGCGACAATACAAGGTCCAAAAGTGGGGATTCAGAAGCCGTATAGATACAGATTGACTTGCAGATACCTGTATGAAGAAACACAAACCATACACAAATGCTATAGTCATACCCTAATTCCACATGGGTCAAAGCATGGTGTCACTATAATACACCTTGTACTCACCCAAATAGATTGACCTATTTCTTAGCGCCGCTTCCAGGGTTGAGGTGACTGATGCTGCACCTAACTACCCAAAGCGTGCTCGTTATTTAAATACTAGCCGTCCGCCCCCTCATTACCGGTACGTCCTATCGCGCGGTCTCATGTCTGTCTGCCGCGCGCGAACCACATCGGGAGGTGCCTGATGACGTCACATCCTGTTGTTACCCGTGGAACGTATACCTCACTTCCGGAGGATGCGCTTACCACTTGCGTACCAACCATACGCAAAACAGCAGGACGCGCCTACCATTTGCGTTTCAATAGTGCGCAAGACCGTGGGAGGGGCTATGACTGTGGGAGGAGCGTAATTCATACATTCGATACAGCTATATGTTATGACATCGCTGCATTATAGTATGATTGTAATCATTAGGTAATGTACTTAATATATCAACTATACTGACTTCATTAATCAAGAGGTAATTTGGTTTGTATATAGTAAGATACTTGAAGACAATAAGATGTAATGATGAGGTATGGGGATACCGGTGGAAATTCCCACCAGACCTCCATAAGTCACAGAAAAGGGACATTCATTAGTCCTCAGTCAGCATTCCCAGTCCCAAAAAGGTATTAGCAATTTTCCAGCAATCAGCCAAGAAGAAGACTCAGAAAAGGAGGGAAGAAGGGGGAAGAAGAAGAGGAATTCCCTGGCTGAACATGATTATAGGGGAGGCAGGGGGAAATTCATGAAACCTGGGGACCCATAATGATTAGACTCCAAAAATGGTTCATAGTTTATAGAAAACATTGGTAATCAAGACGTTCATTAAGTCCCCATGGGGTCTGTGATTGCAGATTAAAAATCCATGCTGATTCTTTCTGCAGTATTTTGCGATCCCAGTCCCCCCTTCTGGGGGATGGTGGGACCACCTCTAGAACCGAAAAGGATAAACACCCCAGGTTCCCCTGATGAACCTCCTTCACATGTTGTGCAATGGGTGTCAATTTACCTTTTATCAGATCATTAATGTGCTCACATATCCTAACCCTTAACTCTCTTTTGGTCTTACCTATGTAATCAAGCGGACATGTACACTGGCATATGTAAACCACTACTTTTGTTCGGCAATTGATGAAATTCCTTATTATGACACATTGTTTGGTCGCTGAGCCCTGTATTATCTTTGAGCTCAGTATAAAATTACAGGCTTTGCATCTCCCGCATTTAAACATGCCTTGGGGTTGGCGATCAAGCCATGTACCTATTCTTTTCGGGGCAGTGTAGAAACTCCGCACCAGGTGGTCCCGAAAACTCCTCCCCTTACGGTATGTAATGCTGGGATAGTTGTTAATGACCATATCCAGGTCAGGATCCAACCCCAGGATTGACCAATACTTGCTCAGAACTTTTTTGACCTCTTGGTGACCAGCATCAAATGTGGAAATCAATCTGATTTCCGATGTTTTTGTTCTTTCCTGCATCCTAGGTATCAGTAATTGTGTCCGGTCAGAAGAGGAGGCCTGTCTATATGCATCCCCCAAAATTTTCTTGGGGTATCCCCTATTTAGGAACCTTTTCTGTAAGTTCCTTGCCTCCCTTATATATCCTTCCATCGTTGAACAATTGCGTCATACTCGCAAATATTGGCTTTTGGGAATACTCTTTTTTTGGGCATATGGGTGGAAACTTTTCCAAGGGCAACAGTGAGTTTGTTGCTGTTTCTTTTCTGAACAGTGTAGTATTCAACTTTTCCCCCTGCTTCATCACCATTACATCAAGAAAGGTAATTTGATCTTCCTCTATAACCGATGTAAATCTGAGGTCCACAACGTTATCATTCAGATCATGTACAAACTTATGGAATTCCTCATTTGTACCATTCCAGATAATGAATACATTGTCAATATATCTGGTCCAAAAGAATATCTTATCATTCCACCAGGTCTTATGGTCAGGAAAGACCACCGTGTCCTCCCACCAGCCCAGGAAGAAGTTTGCATATGATGGGGCACACGGGCTCCCCATTGCTGTCCCCCTGAGCTGGTGGTAGGATCGGGAATTGAAAATAAAAACGTTGTGGGTCAATATAAAGTGAAGCAGGGAGAGCACAAAATCACTGTGTACAAAATCACTGTTTTTAGAAAATAAGATATTGCCTTAATGCCCTTATCGTGCGGGATGTTACTGTATAGGGACTCCACGTCAATGCTTGCTAGCCAGCAAGATCGATCAATGGTTAGTGTATCAATTTTCCGTAGAAAATCCATTGATTTTTCTCTCTGTTTTCCTCTTATTATGTTGTTTTTTGTCAGGATCTCACCTCTCCTCAGGTTCTGCTCGTTATCAGTGATGAGGCTCTCTTTAGGTCCGCCTCACACTGCTGACCATGTGGTTGACATTTGCTGTTGGAGTTTGCCATAAATAACCGTAGACAGGAGTCCACTGATAAGTCGCCGTTTTTTGGTGCATATGGGTTCCATCCGCAGTTTGGCACATTTTCTGGTACTGAGACTTCTGGTAAACCTGAAGAGGAAAGATTCTCCTCTTCTTTATCATCTATTTGGCGAAAGATTCAAAACAATAAAAAAAAAATTGTCAAAAAGTATAAACGTATGGCTGACAAGAGACGTATGAGTGGTCCGGACCTGAGAGTGGGTGATTCTATGTGGCTGTCTACAAGAAACATTAAGTTGAAGATACCCTCTTGGAAGTTGGGGCCAAGGTTTATTGGGCCATACAAGATCTCTGCCACCCCCTCCTGTCATGGTGGATGGTAATCTTGAATTTTGAGGACAGCGAACTCATGTATTCTTCATGGATCTCTTCCGTATCTTGTGCACTGGAAGGGTTACGGTCCAGAGGAAAGAATGTGTGTTCCTACAACCGACATGAATGCCAGTCGTCTTGTGAAGGCCTTTCACAGGGCGCATTCTGATAAGGTCAGTCCTCGGTGTCCGGAGGTGACCCTCTTAGTATGCTGTTGTTTGGCAGGATCTCACCTCTCCTCATATTCTGCTCGTTATCAGTAATGAGGCTCCATTTAGGTCCTCTTCACACTGCGGACCATGCGGTTGATATTTCCTGTTGGAGTTGCTAGAGCTTGTTTCTTTTGGATCTCCTGCTTTTCCATACTTCTTAAAGCTAAGTACTAGTTGCCTTTTCTGTTTGGAACCAGCTGTCTCGTCTCCTGCCACCTATCATAGGGATTGTCAGTTTCAGCAGGGCCTAGGTATCTGGCATATGAGCATTTCCACCATATGGATCTGCTCATACTGGCAGGAGTTAGGGAAAGGCCTAGGAATTATTAGGAAGTCACCATCCCTCTTCCTTAGCTTTTGAGGCTTAGACTGTTGTCTATTTCTTTTGTGTGTATCTGGTGTTTTCCCCTTCCCCATTATCCGTGACAGGTGCACTACTTATAATCTATCAATATTAGAATTCATCCACCACATTGTTGCTGATGCTGCTAGCTAACTAGGTATTTCTGTAATATTTGTCAATCAAGCTGGGTTCTAATTATCCTACGTAGTTTTGTGTCAACAGCAAAATTGACACTTTACTCTTCATAGAAATCTAGCATGTGGGTTAGGCATAACCTGGTTTCAACAAATCTATGCAGTTTCTTTCAATTATTATTTTATTCACTGTCATACACTGTACTTTTGCGACTCATCTCTTAGAATAATTTTAAATACCACAGATGTCAAACTTATCGGTTGGTAGACACATGGTTCCAGCATTTTACTTTTATGGTACAGCATCAGACATCCTCCAGTCCTATGGAACTCACCCTGTTACAAAAGAGTCTAAGAGTGTGAGATGAGTCTTAGACAGAGTATGTTTAAAACAATGCACATTCTTCTGGAAGGAAAAATGGTCCAGGTTGACCTCAGCATCAGACAAACTTGAAGTCAAAGTCCCTTTAAGAGCCCCTTAAAAAAGTACTTAGATATTCATTCCTCAGGATGGGTCATCAGTATCAAATTGGTGGGGGTTTGACAACCAGCACTGATTAGCTATTTTGGGCATCCACCAGGGAGAGAAACTATATAGAGGATGGAAGACTCTTTCTGCTGTGTAGTTTCCAGTGTTATCATACTGCAGTTCAGCTCCTATCACTTGAATGGGAATAAGCAGCCATACTCTAGCACAGCCAGTACACTGTGGATGGAACCTTTTGCTTCCACTTTCATCCACTGTATAGTTTCCAGCACTGGTGGCTGCCAAAAACAACCAATAAGTAGGGGGTTTTGGGTCTTGGACAGCCACTAATCTGAAGATAGTCCATCAGTAAGTACTGGAAAACTCTTTTAAGAAATGTGTTTTCTGATTGTCAAGCTAAGAGTGGAGTAGAATTGGAGAGCTACTGGGTTTCACCTGAAGGACCTGAAAGAGTTACTCATGATGGTCTTGGGTCGCCTGCTTTGAGACAAGCTAGATGAGTCAAAGGGGAGAAAAGGTGTGGTAAGATATCTACCAAGAGTAGACCATTCTTAATATATAGCACTTAAGGCTGATTTGCCACATAATCCACTGTCAATCATCTATCCAACAGAATCGATTCATGTGTACACTAAGTGATGTCATCAGTCGTGGACCTGGATGGGCGTCCGTCTCCTTTTTCATGACAGACACTTGTGTGCGACCTTCCTTGAACTTCTGTTTCTATTGACACTTCTTCATGACAAAAAACCTTCTCCATACTGTGCACAAAATTTTCAATAGGGATATATGTCAGCTCCAGACACACCCTCAGACCACAAAAAATGAATCAATGCCTGCTGCTCTTCTTTTGTGCATATCAGAAGTGGGTCAGCCATTACATCTTGCAATGCAGTCACAAATGACCTGACAAAGCAAATTCAAACCTAAACAGCAGTAACTGGGGAGATTATGTTGAAAAACAATAGATTTATCTTTTATGAGAGTTGATTAGAAGTTAATTCTAGAGATAGAGTGCTGAAAATTCTTGACTCTCCCTTGTGTGTGTGGGTGTATAAATATATTTTATCTTAACATAGAAATTAATATATGTTAAACTATCTTATTGTGGTGTGGTCTTTGGTGCACTGTGGAGACCTTTAGCAGAGGTGGTTGACATGCTATTATATAACATTTGGGTAAGATGGAACTTTTTTAAAGGCAGGGTGGAGGAGGGGGATTGAACTTGCAAGGGAGAGGAACTTAAAACTTAGCGTTGAACTGGGGGATTGTAGCAGCCACTCTCCATAGCTGGTTGTCCCACACTGCTGATTCTGCTATTAAAAACTATCATTAGCAACATCACTAGTGCGCTTGTACAGCTACCAGCTACACCAATCACACAGAAGGTTTCGTTCCCCCAGCAGAAGCAAGAAGTAGGGAGCAACTGTGTTGTGAAAGAGCAAGATGTACAAGCCCTTTCATTTTTATTGATGATTGAACCACTCAAAGAGTTGGCCAGAATAGTTCCCCTAATGGTTTTATATAAGTCCTTTGGAGTATATTCATTAGATGTGTGCTTAGTTCTAAATATTTCCGAAAAAAAGGGAAAAATTTGTGGCAAAAACACCATATTTGAAAATGCCATCTGTCATCATATATTTCTGTATTTTGTATTCAGTATTTGGTGCTTGACAAACTGTTATCTTTTTGCAAACATTGCCTGTGTATGATAGGCAATGATTTTTTTTTTTATGAAAAACATCACTACTTCTCACATAAAAAAGAAAAACATTGCTCTGAGATTGTAAAAGTTTCATAAATCATGGACACTTCTTCCCTGTCTAAAACCAACCAGGCATAGTAACCACCAACACCTTTGGTCATTGAGATATTTCCACATTCTCATAACTTCAGCAGTTAGTCTTTCTTGTTCTACGAGAAGATAGAAAGACTGATAAGTCAGCACAAAGAGAATTTCCAACATGTTAGAAATATTGAGTGTTTTTCATTGGCAGATGCACTCTGTCTCCTCATAACTGATTTTAGAGAACCCATCTGCAGATGTTATTCGTCTTCTATTTGTTCTTTGTTTTTTACTTTTTTCTTTTCATTTGGATCTGCTTATTGTTCAGTAATACAAATAAGTTAGTGTGCCATATTTTAAATTTGGCACATCCCCTTTTAAAGGAGACTGCTTTCTTAGTCTAGAACAGATGTGTACCCCGACTTTCTTAGATTGCCCATAGCAACCAATCATAAATCTGTATAACTTTTACATCATATGGAATGTGTGTGAATTCATCATGACCAGGTAGATTTCCAAAAATACTCGAGCTTCTGATCTGATCCTTATTTCCCTGACCTATGCAAAAAGGAACATAGGAACATCGACAGAATATACACATTGGATGGTCAGCTAGATATTGGCGGGTTCGGCAGATGCACGTCTGTTGAGCATGGCCACCTTAATGTAGCTTTGCATCAATTGAAAATTAATTGGTTTAATCAGCTAATCTATTATGAAAATCCCTTTCAGAACCACAAACATTAACCCATATTACAGTTCTCTTTACACTAGAGTCATCATTTCCATATATAACTGACCCATAACAGCTTTGATGGACACGTTTTCAAATGGATCCCAACAAACCATGATGAATCCCTATCATTTTATAATGTGAAGAGAGCTTAAAGTATGACTGTCATTTTATTTTTTGAATGTGTAGGGGCAGTCTGTATTGTTCTAATACAATTTATTTTTCGGAAATATGTTAATTTTTATTAGCAAACTATACTGTATGTAAAATTAGCAAGACTCTAATATAATATTTCTTCAGCATTCTAGGAAGACATACTAGGAAAACATACAAACTTTATAGCAAAACATACAGTTCATCGTTTACCATCAAACCTATACAGTATAAAGCACATTTTAGAATATGCTCTGTAGACAATCTAGATTTTTGTTTAAAATAACATTCCTCTATAACTTGTTATACGAAAGGGCGGCAGATGCATTCTAGCTAGCCCTATAGAAAGCCGTAAAAATTTTCCTTTTCTCACGGGATGGTCTGTTCTGCGCCATCAGACCACCCGTGAAGTTAATCCTTCTTGTTACATAAACTAAGTTCCTACTCATCTACTCAGAATTATAGTATTTTACTACTTAGATGTTACTTTTTTTCTTTTGTTGCAAGCAGTGAGAATTCTTTAAAATGACAACCTCTGTAGAGTGAAAAGTATCAGAATTAAAGTTGCAGTTCCAAATTCTTAAATGCATGTGTGTGTTACATATGGAAACTGGACATGTTTGAAATAAGATGAAAAATATTGATGTTCAGGAATTTAGACCCTATTTCTTCCACATGCAGAGTTGCCTGAATAAGTACAGCACCGCTCAGAGATTTCTTTTAAAGCTGATATTTAAAACAAAAATATGGATGTAGTTTAGAAAATTAATTAGAACGGCAGCCAGTTTTTACTTGCCATTTTCTGTTATGTTCTGTTGGCCAGCTTTGCAGTATACACCACGGGAAATGCAGCCATATTTTTTTTTTTTAATACGCTCAGAAGAAAAGTGGAAGAATACTTTGTAGTGTAATATTGTTGGTGTAACAGAACTGAAAATATATGTATGAGTGTGCTCCTACAGTATATGTGTTACACTCAGGGTGCAACACCCTCTGTGCTACATCTGTATTCAGCTACGACTGTCACTTTTCCCCAGACATCAGTTTGGTGTGGCCATACTTACTTTGTATGTAAATACCTCTTTAAGATGGTCCGGTCCCAAAACAGGTTGGTTTTATGAAGTCCATGCCACCAGCACCTCCAACACAAAATCCTACTAGTTCTTCTGGTATCCAGTTCTATTGGTTGTCAACTTTAAATTAGCGTCTCAGAAATGTACATAACTAGAGATGAGCGAACACCTGGATGTTCGGGTTCGAGAGGTTCGGCCGAACTTCCGGAAAATGTCCGGGTTCGTGATCCGAACTCAACCCGAACTTCATCCCGAACCCGAACCCCATAGAAGTCAATGGGGACCCGAACTTTTGGGCACTAAAAAGGCTGTAAAAGACACCCAGAGAGATAATATACCGCAATAAACGCATTGCGATTACAACTTTGAGCTAACGATCACCATGGGAACGCCTCCCAGTAGAATGTACTGTCGGATCTGAGAATTAGTTGAAACGCAATGCGATTCTTAGTATATTTGTTAATCGCATTGATTTCAACTTAGCATTGCTACTAATTCCATTCATATCGTTAACTTACTGAGTCAGTAAGTTAACGAATATGGATGGAATTATTTAGCAATGCTAAGTTGAAACGGCAATGCGATTAAGCAGATATATAATAATCGCATTGGCGATTTCAACTTAGTTCTCACATCCGACAGTACATTCTACTGGAGGAGGCGTTCCCATGGTGATCGGTAGCTCAAAGTTGTAATCGCAATGCGATTAAGCAAATACATAAGAATCGCATTGCGATTCCAACTTTTAGTACTCAACTTTTAAAATCGCACACCACTTTAAGTTCCAAAGTTGCAATCGCGTCGAATAGAACTTAAAGCTGTCTCTTAGTCAGTTTTAGTATTGGTGTGCTGTAATAGAAGTTACATTCGTACGGGAATATAACTTAGAGCAATACAGTCAACTTTACACTGTTAGTTTTATTATCGCGATAATACAACTATTCAAGAATCGTGTACGTGCGTCTGTACGTGTGTGCGTTACCTCGGACACTATTATATTTTGCCAGCCACAGCTGAAACCACTGATTTATGGTATTGCTATTTTGGCAATTGAATTTAACCCCAGAAAATAATCTATCTATCTAGCCAGACAGCAGACAGTATTATACTTGTCTAACCAAAGCTGGAACACCAGATTTTCTCTGGGATCTCTGAAAATAGCTGACCCGCACCCCTGTAAAGTGAATAGAGCTGTGCTACAATACTACATTAACCTGTGGAGAAGCATGATGCTGTGACTGCAAGAAAGAGCCTTGCTTTTCGAATTCTGGCCAATAACTTTACAGAAGAGTTTAAATAGTTATCTCTTAGTCCAGCAGAGATTTTCGACCATCACTCAAAGTTTTAGATGGGACCTACTGCCACTCAAAGTTTTAGGTGGGACCTACTGCCTGGATCTATTTCTTTGTGGGGTAGAAGGATGATGTAAGTGCCCCCTCAGTCATTGTACCATGTTGCTCATGCAATCAATCTATGTATCAGTCCTCCCATGTTGCCTTGAAACAATACATGAATATAGAAGTCTGATACCCCTCCCAAACGTGTGACCCATCCCTGAGCAACCTCCAAGAAACTCTCAATTAAATATTTAAAGCGTTCTACAGTAAAACACTTTACATACTGTAACCATTTACAATCAATCAATTTTATGTATTATAGACTATATATTATCTATTCAAAATGAAATATAGAATTCACATAAGTACAACAGCAGGAGACTTTTACTACTCCCCAGAGGAAAGGGCCATTTATTTCATTTTGCTGTTCTTGACAATACCTTAGCAATGGTTAAAAATAGAACAGCCATAATATACGGTAGATTAGGAAATGTCACCAAATGAAAGTGATTAATGCACATTTAAATGTCACCATATTTTAAAACTGCATAATGTGCAGAAAGTTCTCAGGAAGCTCAGAGGAATTGACCGTCTGTCACAAGAACAGTTCATGCACATCTACAGAAAATAACGTAAACATAAAAAATATTTAAAAGATGAATACAAACTGTTTATTCATAAAACTCATTGAAACACATGTCAATGCACACATGTACAATAGATGTTCACATTCCAGATGAAAGCTATGCCTGTAAAACTGTCCTTTGATACATTAGGCTACTTTCACATCTGCGTTTTTAATTCAGGTTTTGGGATCCGGCAGAGGATCCAGAAACCTGAATTAGGCCAGTTTCACACTGGTTAAACGATTAACTCTAAATAAATTGTTTGCGTCTATACCTGAATTATAATTTGACTGCCTGAAATAGACTGCTGCCTAAAATAACTTTATTTGTATTTTATTAAAAATAGTGGCAACCCACCAATATGAGACCTAATTAGGCTAAGTCTGGAGGGGTGGCTCAAACCACAATTGTATGGGTACAGCTCACTCCTTCACACTTAATAAATCAGAGTGTTTGGTAGGATATGTAGGGTTAGTTATAGATACCCCGTCAAAATATCTAAAACACTCTGTAGTGTTGCTCTAGGTGTGCTGGATATATTTATTGAAGCCAGCTGGGACACTCTGTTGCAACTAAACACTTTGTTGCAACAATGTATCACACCAACAACAGGTGTAGATAGGAGAGTAGGATGGCAAAGATGCAGGCGAGAGCTGTATTTGTAAAGCTCTACTCTGTAGCCTGCTTTGCACATCCAAACTTCATTGGAAATGGTTACTATCTACATTGGCATTAATTCCCTGCCTATTCATACGTCTGCTTGACGCGTTTCTATGTCACTTTGGTGATAGTGACATGTCCTCAGGAGCAGAGTAGTACATTGGCATGAGTACAGTTCACCCCATATATTCCGCGAATACTGCCACTCTGCCTGCAGGATGATGGACACTGCACGCTCCTGTAAGCGCACGTGCAGCGCACAAACATACAGCCTCCGGCTCTATTCTGCTGAAAGCCGCTCTCATAAAGAGGTGGCCACTCCTACTGGGCAGAGCTGATCGGCATGCGGGTACGTCACTTGGGGGGGTGGTAATTCAACCTCCTCCGCTCTGACGTTCTATACAATATAACACTAGCTGATCTCAGGGAGACCAGCTACAAAAAACACCGCGGAGCCTCACTTAAAAGTCTCAACACAGCAATCCGAAGTGCAAAGTTCCCTGTGAAACAGGAATATGCTAAACAAATGTGGAGCCCCAGTTATGGGTCTACAACACAATGAAGGCCAGATATCCCTCAAAGGAAGGAAAACCAAGCAAAGGGGGGTCTCCATTACAGAGATCACCAAATCCACCATATTAAGTGGCCCCTATGTCAAGATCCCACTTTTTTACAAGCTTTAAGGATGTGACAGGGAAAACCTAAGCTAGGTATCCATCCACAGACAGCTGTTTCAGGGTGTTGCCCCTCATCAGTGTGGAGTAGGATTCTGGCTAACCGGGAGCAATGCCTCGAAGACTACTCAAACACAACACTAGCTGATCTCAGGGAGACCAGCTACAAAAAACACCGCGGAGCCTCACTTAAGAGTCTCAACACAGCAATCCGAAGTGCAAAGTTCCCTGTGAAACAGGAATATGCTAAACAAATGTGGAGCCCCAGTTATGGGTCTACAACACAATGAAGGCCAGATATATTATATACAATGCTAACCGCTTATGTGGGCGATATTTTGTTTATCAGAATTAATGCTTGTTTCCTTAGCTGTATGTTGCCCAGCTTAGGCGTTGTGATGATTATTACATACGTCATTGCACCACCTATGCCGGCCTCTGATAGGCTACAGGCACTAGGCTTAAAGCCTATCAAAGGTAACAGCGGAGAAGGGAGACATTGCTTCCATGCCCTGCAACAGTATCTAATATAATCAGCGCTGTGCTACTGGCAAGGGAGTCCCTGTGGAACCACTGGCTTAGGAGCCTGGTCACAGTTGCAACCACTGTGACCCCAATAGCTACACCACCTACTAAACCTTTTTACTTGTACATATATCATGTTACATTTTCAGATTCTTTGTAGGCTGCTGCTAAGCAAAGAACAGAAAATATGCTCCTTGTAATATTTTAGGCCTCTTTCACACGACCTTATAGTTTTGCGGATCCGCGAAAAAAATTGATGACATCCGTGTGCATTCCGTTTTTTACGGAACATGTGGCCCCTAATAGAACAGTACTATCCTTGTCTGTCATGCGGACAAAAATAGGACAAGTTCTATCTTTTAACGGAACGGAAATACGGAAACGGGATGCATATGGAGTACCTTCCTTTTTTTTTTCCGGACCCATTGAAATGAATGGTTCCATATACAGACCGTATACGGAACACAAAAAACAGCCTGTACACTCACAAAAAAAAACATTTGTGTGAAAGAGGCCTTAAACTGAGATAACCACTTACCTTCTCTGATCCAATATATCAGAAGAAGTTTTAGGTGGATCTAGCATTGCCTAAAGCCTTCAATCCATTTTAGAGCTAGCAGAGATTTCCATCACTGGGAAATAACACCTTTATAGACTACAATGACATTTGTGGTTTGAAAACCAACAATAATTCAAAAAGGCTTCTAACATTGATATCTTCTGATATGCTGCTATGGATGTCAGAAGATGTTTTTTGTGTGAATTTGTTCTAGTATAGCATACACTATTTACTCCATTCTGATTGCTAAATAAAAACCTGTATATGAAGATGCACACCTTTAAATAATCAAAAAAGATAATATAGCCCTATTTAGAAATATATAAGGACTTGTATACAGTATATGAAAGCACTGCATAAATTCAAATCCAAATGAAATATATCTGGTCCTTGGATCACCCTTCATTTATAAGCAGTTTTTTTTTTTTTTTTTTTTTGCTGTCCAGAGGTATGTACTGTAAGATGACTTTTGCACTATGCTGTCTTATCCAGTTATATTGTATCATTAAATAAAACAAAATATTGATATCCATGGGTGCTGGACTTCTCTATTCTGAGCCAATTTCTAGTATTGATGGTATGGTATCTGTCTCCTATAATACAATAAATTGACATGGATATAAAAGTATTTGTGATGTATTTATCCTGTGTTGTTGCAGGGGACCAGTATGGACCAGCAGGTGACCGAATCCAGCATTGGGGACAGGAACACTACAGCTGGCTTCAGCACACAAGGTTGGTAGCATATCAGTTTATGTTAAACGTTCCATCTTGAACTGATTTACTGAATATTGCTCCTTACAGTATTTAACTTTTTTCTGTTGCATTGTATTTCTATGCATTTACATTAGGGTATACTGTGGCAGAAAACCAAATTACTTTTGTACATGATATATTTAAATATGCCGTTTCGGATCTATGTACTTTATGGTTTATGTTAATGTGTCTTGAAAAGTATCCATTAATCTCGGAATACTTACAGTGAGACTATTATAATGCAGTAATGCCTTTAACATGTTTTAACAACCCTGATCACTTAATTTACTTTTTTTCACAAATATAGAACTGGACTTAAATATATTTGTTTTTACCTATTGGATTTAAGTCTTTTTGTACTTGTTTTTGCAGAATTACTTTATACAGCTATTAATTGAATGCCATATTTGATGATTACATTCCAATATTTAAATATAAACCATACATTCACTATTCTGTAATCAATAAGAATAATATACAATACACTATCTTTATTTTGTATTATACATAAAAATAAATTCTGTGTGAATATTATGGTTTTAATGGAACCCTAGGCATGATGCCCATATACAAAGCAAAAAAATAAAAAATGGAAAGCAGGTTTCTACCTAGCCCCATTCATCTTAAAGAGAGCAATGTGTTCCTTAGACAGGGCAGCCAATGTCACTGTAGTGTAAGAAAATGTTTGCTTGGGAACAAATGTTACTGCAGTAGGCCTAGGACCTAGTATATAGTTGCGTACTGTAGTTTATAAGGTTAAAAAAATAGCTTCACGTAGGCACCCACTTTCCTTTGTAAGCCTTGAAATGAAAGAAGCTGCCAGCTTGACCTCTTCCCAAGATAGCATTTCATGTCAAGAACCTATGATACTTATACTAGAACCTAGAAGGTATTATGGGAAAATATGCCTATCTTAGAGAAGCAATATACTTTTTATTTATTGTTCTCCCCCAGAAAATGATCTTCCATAAGAATCCTGTGCTTTTTAGTCTACAGAACATAAAGCCCTGTCTAAAAACAAAATCTAAAAATGTGTCAAGGGATCAGCTGAAGGCACCCTTGAGTGTTGTACGTTGTAATGTTAAAGGGTTCATGTCAAAATATCCTCTGCTTTGTCATTTTTTCTATACATGACATATGGAGCCTCATTTTACAACATTACTCTCTCCCTGGATGGGAAGCACCTGCAGAAACATATAGCTCCCACGGTAACTCACGTCTCATTACATACCTCCCTTTGCTTGATAAAGAGACCCTAACTGAGAACAACATAAACTGGTGACAATGACCTTAAGCAAAAAATGTGAAGTCAGTATTGAGCAGCTTCAGTACATGCTGAGCACTGGAGTCCATGCATGTGCCAAGACATCCTCATATTCATGAGGTACCAGCTTCCCTTTCCACCCCTCCACTGCTGATTGCTGTAGGAAGAGAGCTGTAAATCAGTGGCGTTGGAAGTTATGAAGGCTCCTAAACTTGGCAGTGTATTGAGTGGGCTCAATTGCTCCATTCTGGAAGAAGCTGTTTGATAGGGATTTTAGGAAAATAACTGGGTCAATTGCAGTAAGCGATCCAGCATTTCCCTCTCTGTCAAAGGATTATAGGGCAGAATGAAATTAATTATACATTTCCTTTAATTAAATGTAATAAAGTTGACAACTTCATAAATTAAAAAAAATTGTATTAATAAACAATGTGACTACAGCTGTTATCTTTGTGTTTTACATTATAGTGTCTGTGGACAGTACTTCCATTCTGGTGTCAGAAGTAGCTGATATTCCTGCTCATAGTTGCTCATCAGAAGATCTTTGTTCTTTAGAAGTTCAAGGTTCTTTGCGTTCTGCAGACTTTTCTCCATATAGTGCTTTTCGTACAGCAGCTACAGAGAGTAGCTGTGCCAGCTTGGAACATAGTCTTCACTGTGGCCTTCATCTCACCAATTCTCAGTGTTCACCAGATGATGATGGAAGCAGAGCATCAACAGACAGATCTCAGTGGCAAGACTGTGAAAATTATACTCAATCTAGGTCCTTGGACTCTTCATCTGAGAATTTCAGCACCCCAGAAAGAGATTCTGAACTATCTACAAAGGAAAAGAAAGTGGCTCAGTCATTGAAACCTATAAAAATGTGCTGTGGTGTGTTCAGCCAACCTCCTGGACAATGCCAGCCATCACCAAGCACGTTACCAATAAATCCAACACCTCATTCAGGACCGAAGGAAAAGACAGCCCAGCAGCATCATACTAGGAGATATCGGATTGCCAATATAGTCCGATCTACCAGTGACCCTGTTTCCTGCTCCTCCAGTACAGAAGGTAATCAAATACTTCTGACAGTGCACCAGTGACGTGGGCTGAAATAATGTGGTTGCCGAACACGAATAGTGCATGTTACCTATGACATTTTCCAAATCTGGTAAAGTATTTTTTATTGGACTGAAACAGTGTAGAAACTGAAAAAATTTATCTTATAAATGTAGATGTTCAATTCATTACAGAGCATTTACTGCTAAATTCAAGACATCACAGTGTTAGTTTTTATATATAGTGGTGTTTAAAGCTTAATGATAACCATCTCTGCCAAGTTGTTAGCCATTCTACTTAGCTTTTTCTAAGATGTATTTGTTTCTGAAAGGATCAGTTCATTTAAACTGGGATGGAAATCCACTCACATGACACAGAGAAAAACCTTATTAAGACCAAGATAAAAGGCAGATATAACCAGTTTGTTGTGGTAAGCTGACATTATCTGCATGCTATATAGGGAAATGCAACATACATTACTGACAATGAGCCCATGACAGAACTAAAATGGCCACTAAGTATTTTAAATAAAACAAATATATACAATTTCTCATGAAAAATGGACAGCTGTAAAAGTCTGGTTTTCATCTTAATTTTTTAATTAATCAGTTATCCTAAAATCTAGCAGTTTTCACTCTAGCCACTGAGCCTAATAATAGGTACCGATACTTCATGTACTTCAGTCATTTCATCATCATCACAGGCAGGATTACAGCGAAATATATTATTTATGTATAGATAATTAAGGATCCACCATTCTCAGTAGGTAATGGTCATAGCTCACCTCTTTCCCCTCCCTGCACAGATCACGGAACATGCCTACAACACTCTCCATGGAAGTCAATAAGTCATTGCTAGTCTACCAGTTCCTATGGTCCATATGTCTGCTGTAAAGCAGACATCTAAATGCCATTAACAGCAGCTCAGGCAAGATGGCTGCCCTCATAATCATGTCCAGAAAATTTAATTAAAAGTCAACAATCAGAAAATAGAAAAAAAAGATTGGAAAAATATGTGTCCATATCTGTGTTTTAATGAATAAAACATATAGGTGATGAATTCCCTTCAAGGGTGTCAGTCATATACAGGCACCAATGGACCATGCTTGTGCATGGCATAGGAATTATATGCTTGGTTGTCAGGTCTCTGTGTAATACCACACTACCTCAGGCCTTGCACTGTATTAGTTAGAAAAGAACTCCCACAAAAAATGTTATTCTATGATCTGCTAGAAAGGTACATGATGTAATCTGTAGTCAATGTAATATTCTTACCAGTGTCTGTATTTGTGAGCTATCTCCTTCCTTCTGCTGTTAAGCTGTGTCACGTGACCAGCAATCATACTTTCCAAATCACACAGCATCTTATGTGTAGACAGGAAGTCAGTTTCTCTATGTATTCCTATGGGAGCCTCACTCTCAGTCTCATAGGACAGAATAGAGAAGTAACTGACTTCCTGTCCTGGATAAGTTGGAGATCAGAGAGTTGGTCACATGACAACGCTAAAAATTAGAAGGGAGGAGATAACTTACAAATACAGTCACTGATGAGAAGGTTACCATCACTACAGATTACATTATATACCTTTCTAACAGGTCAGAGAATAAACATTTTTGTGGGAGTTGTACTAGTCTTTAAGCCTAGAGTGTTACTTGAACAAGTTAATAGAAGAAGACAATTCAAGGACATACTCGTAAATGCTCCTTAGCCCCAAACATCTCCATAATTTATATGTTTCATCACCAGATGTCAAAAAACATGCTGTGAAGAAGAGATCTAGCTTGGAAAATTGTCATAATATAATGTGTATTGGGGAGTGATAAGGCGAGACAGATAGAATGGATAACCCCGTTAGAAAGCAATTACCTTTGATCAATATAGAGTCCATTCGAAAATAAAACTTTGACAAAATATATCAGCAGATATAACAAGCAGTTTGACTTTAGCACTTCAAATGGATTCTGTATTTTATAGCAGGCAGTTACTAGAAGGAAAAGTTTCGTTTTTCAGGCAGCCCCAGTAGTTCTGCAGTACAATTGGTAGATTAATTAGGAAAGACATTTGGAAGCCTGAGCTGAATTGAGAATTAAAGGCACTTTTACACACCAGAAAATTACCAGGCAAGTAATATGGTTTGTATCTCCAACTGAGAAAATGAAGCTGAACTTTAACACACTTACAGAATGATCCGACTAGTTTAATGGTTTGCATTTCCAGCTGCGATTTCACAGTATGAGGCTATATGACTTTTAGAAAGTCTTGTTTGCAAATAGGTTCTTGTTGACTTGTGTTTGGTAAATTGCTGCCTAAGTAGATCAGGTTTGAATCAGTTCAGAGACCTTTACAAATCTCAGTAAAATGACTGAATTTGTACGCAAATGTATCTTGCTGGAGTTTCTAAAATGTAGGGAAATGAGATTAATCATTTTCTAGCTGAACACTGCTAACAGGGCAACTGTTTAATATATGATAATAGTATTGTGCTAAATTAAATGGGTTGAAGTGAGAACATTGCAAGCTTGACTTCTTTGCCTCACTTACTATGTATTTCCTCTCTACTGTATTGTTTAATAAGAAATGTAAAGAAGAATATTTCATCAATGACATATTTTTAAAAAATGGTTGGTGCTCTTTATTCTTTGGAGGAATATTATTACTTTCTTTAAAACATTCCTTTCCTTTTTATTTTTTTTACCCAATTTACCCAATCACAACAGGTGCAGTCATAGTCACCTAACATTTGTTTTCTGCTACCTACTTGTCTGCTTTGTTGTTTAGACTGGGACAGAGCGAGCAGGGTGTAGGGGATGAAAGGGAATCCGTCCCCACAATCTTGGACTACTATTTGCAGTAATATATGATTAGTACTGAAGAATGGGATTTTTTTTTTTTTTTTGCTGCCCCAATATCAGCCTTTAAGTCTGCTCTGGAATATATTGTCAGGGCTGCTATGCATGCACACATAACTCCTCTCCATTGTGTTAGCATGGATTAGAAGTCCGGACTATGTATTTCACTGCAACCTTGAGTGCTGACAGCAGGGGAATGGGGTGCTTTAGGAAAATTTTAAAAAACTGGTGATCTGGACTATTCATGGATTACTGCAGATAGTCAAGAATTGTGGTGGCAGTGTCCCTTTAATGGCAGCTCTTTTCTTCAGGTGGAGGCCTAAATAAGGCAGGATAGTAACACTATACACACAGATAAAGCTATGTGTGCTTCATCCCTGTCACTCTGTGGTGTCCCAGAGTTTCTACTCCATCACTCCCTGTAGACTGTAATGATCCATGATATTTCGCTGTCAATTCTCTGTCAATTTATTTCATTCTCTCTCTCTCTCTCTCTCTCTCTCTCTCTCTCTCATGCTAATTTATGCAAATTTGTAGGCACATTTTCGTGAACAAGAAAATAATGACATTACTTTCTTGCTTGCGAAAATTTGCATATAAAAAATTCGCATAAAACGAATATTCGCAATTGCGAATATATTTTGCGATATTCTAAATATTCGCGAATTCTCGAAGTGCTGATATTCGCGATTAAAATTCGCAATTCGAAAATTCGTGATCAACACTAAACAGGAACATGGTCTTATAGCCTTTACCTTTAACATGTTTGTCTATAATTTTTTGTTTCTAATCTCCTGAGACAACTCTCTCCTTAGCTGTTTTTCGCCATGTTCAGAGTGGTACACAGCATGATACTAAGCAGCAGAGTGACTACTTTTCACCCCTGAAATAGGCAGACTGACTGATTTCAAGTTTGAAGACATATGTGATGCTAATTACAGGACACACCTTAGTTTAACATTTCCCTGTAGTCTTTTCTAGGGGTACCATTATTTTTGTTATGTCAAAATGGCAGTGGGTCTTATTAAGTAAATACTAGTGAGCACTTCCACTAGTATGCGGTAGGTGTGGGTAGCGGTGTGCAAGGTGCTGCTGGTACTTACCCTCCCTGGTCTTCCTCCTTGGGGCAGCACTGCACTGTCCTGACTGCCTACAGTGTCAGGACGTAGTGTGCTATTATGACCTGATGCTATATGCAGTCAGGTGACAGTGCAGTGCGGGCCAAGAGAAGATCAGGGCGCGTGACTGCAGTAGGGACCACTGGACCTGGAGAGTAGTGGCGGAGCAGGAAACGTAAGCACATTTATTTATTTTAAGGTGAGATCTGAGGTCTGATATGGGGTTCTGGCTTAGAGGTCTGATGGGGCTCTGATCTCTATCTGAAGTCTTATACCGGGGTCTGACATGGATCTCTGATCTGAGGTCTGATACAGGGGTCTAACATGGAGGCCTGATGGGGCCTGATCTGATCTCGTGATATGGGGATCTGATCTGAGGTCCTAATATGGGGGTCAGTCTGATGTAAGGAACTAATATGAGGGTCTGATTTGAAGATCTGATATTGGGGTCTGATATAAGAAACTGATATGGGGGTCTGATGTGAGGATCTGATATAGGGTCTGATTTGAGGTCTGATCTGATGTCTAAAACCTCCACTAAAACCTGATTGGCTGTGAGGCTGAATGTAAGGCATTATAGTCAAGCCCACTGGTCAAGGCCCTGCCCAGAGTCCCGTGATATTCCATCCTCCCTGCCCTGAATGAATTGGATTAGTTTAAAATTGATTTAGTTATCTCTACTTCAAGCTGTTAAATTTATGACACTGAATTATTCATGAAAATCCCTTCTAAATCTGTATAAATACGATATATGTGTCAGGCAGTCACGTCAACCCTTCATTTTCTATTTGGGAAACCTGAATGCAAATCCCAGGTGAATGTTGCAGAGAGAAAGTGTCTATGTATAGGCATCTTTAGCCTTTCAGAGCAGGTGGAAGTAAGACCTGTGGCGTGCTAGAGGGCAAGTCATGTCATTTCTGCCATCAGTATTTTTCACCTCCATTAGTCTTTTGTACAATTCTCATAGCTGCCAATATAGTTGTCTGAGACATGTCCAATGAAATACATTAAACACAAAACAATCTTCTCGATAGCACATCAATCATAAACCCTTTACATTATATAAAGTGACATCAATTTTTACACCCAAAATATATCAGAAAAGAAAGTTGTGAAAATTAAATGATTGCTCTCACTCTGGTTGGGCATACACAAAAAAATTAACGTTTTGAAGGGAACATTAAATTACTAAATGACCTATTTTTAAAATCATGTTTTTATGTTAAACATATTATTTTAGAATTTTTGGCAATTTTTGTTTTCATTTCATCTAAATAATAAAAAAAAAAAAAAACGTGCATTTTCCACA